>OU015747.1:70683853-70739590 GCA_907169655.1 Acomys percivali
ATTTATCTGACCTCTGTACTCAGCCTCATTCATTTATCTGACCTCTGTACTCAGCCTCATTTTCTGTGTCATCAGTTTCTATTTCCTTAGTTTTGCTGCTTTTAATCTAACACTAATATATAAAACAGATCTTAGTATTTATGATTTTACATTTTCTGTTTTCAGTATTTGTGAACTCAACATGTATAACCTTACTTACTATGCTCTCTGGTTGATTGAATAATTTCATTAATCACTTTCTATCTTTTGTTTTGAAACAGGTCTCTCATGAACCTTTATATTTCCTAATTTTGTTAGACTAATTGGACAACAAAACACAGGAATCCTCCTGTTTCCACCTACCCAATTTGGCAAATAGTGTGTGTAAAACTACATGTGCCCTTTGTATGGGAGTTTGAAAAGACTAATCACAGGATCAAACTAACCTGGCAAGTACATTTCCTATTAGTCTGCCTCTCCAGTCCTATTGCTACATTTTAAATGAACTCAGCTCTTGCATTCTCAGTTTTATCTAATCATATTCTATGACTACTGCTGCTACTACCTCTGTTTTTATCTCCATAATATGTATGCGATTTATATTCTAGGGTCCAAATTGTTATGACTTCAGATTCTATTACATCAGTGCCTACACCTCACTTTGTACATATTCAGTTTCAATGACCTCATTTTCTAAGGTTTCTTTTTATTCATGCTCCAGTTTTAGCAGTCTGTCGTACTGTCAGCTATTGATGTGACCTCAGGTGGTAAGACATCAGTATTTGAATATTATTTTACCTTAGTTACTGTGACTTCAGTTTTGTATTATATGTTGTGGGTATCTAGGACATCAGTTTCTATCAACTCAATTTCTATGAACTGAAGTTCTATGTCTCCATTTTCCTCAGCCTCAGTTTGCAGGGTAGCAGATTCCGTTGATACAGTTCTTTGTTTTCTATTTTTTTTTATTTCTTTTAAAATTGTATACAATTTATATTTGATAGTATTCACCCTATCCAAAGTTTTCCAAGATTCAGTATTCTTTCGTACTCAAACAATTTTGTGTGATTATTTTACTCAAATATATCAAGTACAGCTGGTTCTGTCCATTGGGTCTTGAATGTGGGACTTTTCCAGAATAGTCAGCTTATAAGAGGCTACACACAAAAAGAGAACTTGCTCTTCCTTTTCCAGAAGTTCTAAACTGCCAATAGATACTTAGTTCAATTACTGCCTTTTCTCTGCTTTGGGGCTTTTGCCTGGCTTGACCTTGCTCATATCTCATGAATACTATATCAAGTGCTTTAAATTTATATATGAAGCTGCCCTAATTTGTCAGAAATTGTATGCACCCACTATCTGCTTTTAAAGGTGTTTAGTTCCCCTCTTCTGCAATGATCCCTGATCCATGAAAGGTGGGAGTATGCATTAGTCAGGGTTACCAGTTCTGTGATGAAACACCAGGACTAAAAGGAACAAAAAAGAAAAAGTTTATTTTTCTCACAATTCCATATAAGTATAACTTCAAAAGCAGTGAAAATAGAAACTCACACAGGGAAGGAACCTGGAGAGAGGAAATAATGCAGATGTCATTGAAAAGTCTGAATCATTTGTTTCAGTCTCATGACTTGTTCATCCTTTCATCCTTTCATCCTTCCTTCCTTTTTTCTTTCTTTCTTCATTATTCTCTCATACATTACATCATTTCTACAGTGTCGCCCAACACTACTCCTTCTAGTGTTTTCCTCCATCTCTCCACTCCTCCAATTTTGTTCCTCCTCTGTTTCCCTTCAGGAAAGATCAAGGCTCCCAGGGATATCAAACAAATGCAGCATAACAAATTACAATAAGAATAGGCAAAATGCTTCATTTCAACACAGTTAGAACAACACCTTCCCAAGCACACATACTGCTTTCTTATAGAACCCAGAACTACTAGGCCAGTGATGGTCCCACACACAATCTGATGGGCCCTTCAAAATCCATCAGTAATTATAAATTCTATAGAGCCTTACTATACCTCATTCTTATGGAGACATTTTCTTATCTGAATTTCTCTCATATGATGACTCTATCTTGTGTCTAGTTGAAATATAATTAGCCAATATGGAATAGGACATGGATATCCTACTTAAGAGTGTACATTCCATAGTCTCTTAGTGTTTATATCTTGACCATTTATGGATTACTCTGTTAATCATCATTTATTGGAAAGAGAAAGAAACTATTCCAGAGTTGCTTTAGATAATCACTTATCTGTGGAAATAACAATAAACCATTAATAGTTCACACTTGGCTTCCAGATTTTCCATGTCTTCTACCATTGCCTATCCTTGTGACTTTCCCAGACACCATCATGCATATCTATATTCTGCAATACACCAGATCCCACATCCAGTGTTTTATACTAGTCTACTACCTCATTCCTATACCATCATCTGCCCCAAAAGTTCTAAGCCTCAGATAGGATCCACAAACTCATTATCCAACACTTCCATCTAGAATGATCAATGTGACACTCCAGGATTGGACCAGAAAGCACATCCTCTACAGAAGCCTAGTCTCCTTTGCCCTCCTGGCTATATTCCATTCTCTAGGACTAACATGCTCATTCCTCTGCCATATATGGTTATGTCCAAAAGAACTCAAAACTAAGAAAAGAAGACCACATATACTAATATTAACATGAAATGCAAATAATATGAAATGCCAGGCCAGCATTCTCTTTATACAAACTACAAGTCAAGTCCTACAAAAATGTTTGTCAATAAGAATTAACTGGCAAATCAGAAGAATTTGAAAGGGCATTCAAATCTTGACTGAAGAATTGAAGAAATTTAAAGAAACAAAAGAACAAAAAAATAGTTCAATATAATAAAGAAGTAACAGTTTAAGGAGAATAAATTCCTGAGTGATGCCCAAGGGAAAACAAACATTTAAAAAGGCAAAGAAAACCCATATAACTGATGGTAATTACAAAGACACTCCAAGACTTAAGAATAGGATTTAATAAGGAGATAGAAAAACTGAAGAGTACTCAAGATGAAAGAAAGATGAAATAAAAACAAAACCAAAACCATTAGAAGATTCCAAAGAAATCCTTACAAGTGGAATGAATGAAACAGAACATTGACTATCATCAACACTTGAAAATAAAGTAGAGTATCTAAAACATATAAGCAAATAATAGAAAAAAATGGAAGATTAAAAAAGAACACACAAACAATGTGGGACACCATAAAAACTGTAAATATTAGAATTATATGTAGAAATAAGAAAGAAACCCCCCAAGTGAGTGCCATCAACAAGAGCTTCAAAATGATCATAAAAGGAAACTCTCACAAATATAGGAAAGTCACAACACACTAATACAAGAAATACACATTCACACACACACACACTCGCACACACACACACAGAGGCACACATACATGTTGGACATGGGTCTGATGTATTTTGATGCTAATTACTGTTTGCTGTCTCTGTGAGTCACCTTGCCTAAGAGCCTACTATGTTTTAGCAATAAAAGGCCTTCACACTTTAGCAGGGCAAATGGGATAGGTGTGGCTAAGGTTCCCAGGCTGGTGCAGACAGAGGGAATCCTGGGAATAAGGAGAGCCTGGAGGAGAGGAAAGGAGAGGCAGGCTCACCATGGGTTAGCTGGAGGAGAAGCACATGGCCAGCATAGAGAGAAAGGCAGAAAGCAGAGAGATGTGAGACTAAGTAACTGTCCAGAAGAAGAGAAAAATGAACTGAACTTTTTACCACAGAGTTTATAGTTGAAGGAATTCAGAGATCCTTAGTGATAGATGTTTGTCAACTCTTGCTGGACAGAGTCCATCTATATAAGTTGCCAATAACTAAATTTCAAAGAATGGTGAACAGGGCTTCATTAAGTGAAGCCTAAATTGGCACAACTGCCCCAAGACCTAGAATTTTCTTGTTTACTTGCTTGAATTTTGCTTGTGTGTCCTAAAGATTTTGAATTGATTAAATGAAATATTTGAGCAGGGCAATGATGGCACAAGCCCTTTATCCCAACAAGATGGAGACAAAAACAGGTGGAGCTCTGGAGTTCCAACCTGGTCTCTACAGAATATTACCGCCTGCTGATAAGATAATTTCTTGGAGAGAGAGCATAGGATTTAAACTGAGAAAATTTTCTTTAAACTTACTATGTACATTCCTTTTTCTTAATAATAGATTATAGGTCCTTACTGATCTAAAGGATGGATACACATCAATTTTAGGTTTATGTAAGGTAAAATTATGCCACTGCTGTAAAAATGGCTAGCAATCTCCTTCATGGGAGAACTGTTGCCAAAGGGTAATTGGTCAAAGAGATATAATCTGTTGGTCAATTTAAGGACAAGTTTGGACGTGGAAAAAAACATGCAAGCTGCATATCTCCCACTTCAGAAAGTCTTTGTATGCTGAATTGAGGTGTCACTGCTCTGGCAGCTGGCTTATCCCTTTAAACTTGAGCTACTTTCATGGGGAATAAGTGGCAGTCACAACATGCAAAATGATACAGAGGACTTACAGGTGACAAAGTACACATCAGCCTAATTAGGTCCCCAAAACTCAAAACATACAATTCATAAGCTTAAAAGTATAAGCTTAATACATTTTTTTTTTTGCTCAGAGCAACTGCTTGTCTCTAAAATGAGTTACATTCTCTCAGGTAACCAGTAGTGGCCTACCCTATACATTAGGTGCCATAGAGTCTAGAGAAGGACATTTCTGAACTGACAGGATTCATTCCTTCAGCATGCTGAGATTCTAACATCCTGCATCTTTCATCTTGCAGCCTGGAGTGCTTAGGTTGCTGACCCTCATCAGAAAAGGATAGCTTCAAAGAAGGCTCCTGATCCCAATTGGTCCAGGATTTCAGACTGTCCCACACAAGACTTACATAGTGACTAGACCACAAATACTATTCCTATTTTTTTAAACCTTTTTTCCACCAATCTTATTTGGGCCCTTTCATATGGATTATTTGCCCAAAATCAGCCAGGAGAAACATTAAAAGAAAGATGCTCTGTTTCCCTTAAAGGGAGTTGGATAGGTTTTTGGTTGCTTTCATGCGCTACAGATTTTTATTGTCATTGGGAGTTGTTAAAAACTAATATTGGTCTTATTCAGAGAGAAAACGAGGTTAGACTGAGGGATTTCTCTATTTTCCTTTATCTTTCTTTCTTAGGTATGGAGATAGGGGTTGAAAATAAAGAAAAGGGAATATAAAAATATATAGGGATGATAGGACAAAAGGTAGACTATTGAATCTACCCCTCAATTTAAGACCTTGTTACTCAGAAAAGATTAATTTTAGTTGTTTGATATCGAATTTTGAATGTTGATATAAAATAAGTTTAATTTTGATACATTGGAATATAATTTAAATTTATTATTATTATTCACACATTATATTTCTACTCTCATATAGGTATTGTGCACATAAACTCAGTTAATACATGGTTTACTTCCCATACTCTAATAGTGCTGCTTAAGATAATTGTTTAGGATAATCATTGATCAATTCTTGGTCATGTAAGGTATTGGAATATACATGCTAGATTTAACAGATATTATTCTAAAGTTAGATAAGGTCTTCAAAGTCCTCAGAGACCTACAGATTATGGCATTTAAAATATTTTTTTAGTAATTTAAGGATTCTTTGACAATAAGACAGGATAAATCCTGCCAATACTCAGCCTACCTCAAAAGAGGTGATGAACATTGAGGAAAATCCTTATAGAGATGGCTTTAAGTATGGCAAAACAACCACTGGACAAAAATGTCCTTGTGTCTGCCACAGAGAGAATTCTGCCTAAAATAAACAAGCTTGAATGCATGTAGAGTTGATGAACAGACTTTGCCAAGACAGCTTAAACAAGTCCTCATGAGTTCGCGCTTTATAAATATGTCTCTCAGATATATTGAGCCTGAAGATGATGATGCTTCAAATAGAGTTTAGAGTGACTGTACAGGCAGCAGCAAACTATGACTTTCCTTTTTTTTTTTTTACTTTGGAAGATGCTAACCTGCACTTGCTGTTTACTCAGGTAATTAAATTTATTCATTCTCAAGTCTCTGATAGTGTTGAAGTCCAGACAGTTTTAAAATTAAACCAAGGTGTTTAGAAGTTAAGATAGTTTTAGGTCTAAATAAATACTTTAGGTTGATAGGTATAAGCTTTAATAGATATTGATTTAGGTTCAAAACATTAGACTCACCAAGATAGAGTAGATAATATTTTCTTAAAAGTTGCCAAATAACTTTTGATTAGACATAATGTATGTCTCACCTATTGGTTTTCATAATTTTTCATAATTGTTCTTACTATATATAGAAAGAATAGCCTTTATATTTAGACAGAAATGGGGAAATGTTGGAGGTTGGTCTGATGTATTTTGCTGCTAATTATTATTTGCTGTCTCGGAAATCATTAAAAGGCTATCACCCTGGACAGGGCAAATGGGATAGGCATAGCTAAGTTTCTGGGCTAGGGGAGACAGAGGGAATCTTGGGAAGAAGGAGAGACTAGAGGAGAAGAGAAAGGAGGAGGCCATTCTGGGTTAAGTGGAGGAGAAGCACATGGCCAGCATGCATGGAGCCTTGGGCCAAATGATGTATTTGGGATTATGTATTGGAGGTAGCTTGATAGAAATTATTAGAAGCAGATGGCATGGGACTGGAACAGAGATTCCATATTTGTCGCATTATGAGAAGTAGTTTAGGGGATGAATATCTGCCCTGTCCCATGTTAACTAAGGCTATTTTAAAATATAATATGTGTCTGTGCCTTGATTGATTCTTAGCGAGTTAAAAAATACTGCTGTAATAATAATTATACACCCAATCATAAATATTGCAACATCTTTGCCTATACTGGGGCCTGATATTTATTAAGGTCTTTTCTACTGTTGTAGAGAATGAGATAGGGATTTTTATTTAGATTCAAATGACTCTGTAAGTGTATTTTGGAAGATAGGCCATTTTCACAATATTAATTCTACAAATTCATGGCATGAAGCACATCTCTATTTTCTAGAATCTCTTTATCTCATTCTTCTGAGAGTTAAAGATTTCATTGTAGTACTCTTTTACTCTTCTATATTTTTCTTTCTTTAAAATTTTCCTTATTTATTTATTTACATTGTACCCCAATTTTAGCCCTATCCCCTTTCCCCTACTTGGTCCACCCTTCCTCTCTCTTCCCCATATCCCCCACTCTCCTACCTCTCAGAAAAGGAGATTCCTTTCCTACTACCCATGCCAGCACATCAAGATGCATCAGGACGGAATACATCCTCTACCATAGTGGCTGAGCAAGGTAGCATCACCAGGGAAAATGAACAAAAACATGCAAGAAAATTCTCGTCAGAGACAGCCCTGCTTCCTTAGCAGGGGAACAACATGATGAAAAAGCTGCCCATGTGGTAAATAAGTGTAAGGGGTATAGGTGCAGTTCATACATGGTCCTTGAAAAGTGTTTCAATCTCAAAATATTCCCCTGGAACCTGGTTAGTTGGCTCTGCTGATGTTCTTGTCTCATCCTGATAGCCTGCTTATTCTTTCTCTAAGTGCACCAGACCTCCCCACCAAGGAGAAGTGGCCAAATATGGGGCACCAGTGTTCATGTTAGAGGCAATCCCCGCTCTCCACACAACAGTGCAGAATGTCCTGTCCATTGGTAGTCTAAATAGGGGTTCAATGTTTACTGCATGTATTGTCCTTGGTTGGTACAATAGTTTCAGCAGACACCCCAGGGCCCAGATCCACCCATCATTATGTTATTATAGGTTTCTTGGCCCTTTGAATCCTTCTATTTTCACATTCTCCTATATTTCTCTTACCTAGAGTCCAAGTAGGATGTCCTCACATCTATCCCAATCACCTGGTAAATGAAGACTTTGGTGACACGTGCCTTTTGTGCTTGTGTTGTCCAGTTATAAGTGAGTATATACCATATGAATCTTTCTGCTTCTGGGTTAACTCACTCAGTATGATCATTTCTAGTTCCATCCATTTGTGCAAAAATTTGAGGATTTCCTTGTTTTTAATAGCTGAGTAGTGGTGTAAATGCACTACAGTTTCTTTATCCATTCTTCAACTGAGGGACATGTAGGCTGTTTCCACGTTCAGGCTATTATGAATAAGGCTACTATGAACATGGTTGAGCTCATGTCCTTGTTGTATGGTGGAGCATCTTCTCGGTATATTCCAAGGAGTGGAATAGCTGGGTCTTGAGGAAGCCCTATTCCCAGTTTTCTGAGAAAGTACCAGATAGATTTCCTTGATCAACCAGCCTATTGTTATGCCAGTATCATGCTGTTTTAATTACTGTTGCTCTATAGTACAGCTTGAGATAAAAATACAGATTCCTCCTGAGGATCTTATATTGTATAGGATTGTTTTAGCTATTCTGTTTTTTTTTTTTTAATTTTTCCATATGAAGTTGAGAAGTGATATTTCAATGTCTTTAAAAATTGTGTAGATATTTTGATAGGGATTGCATTGAACCTGTAAGTTCCTTTTGGGAAGATGGCCATTTATACCATGTTAATTCTCCTGATCCACAAACAAGGGAGAGCTTTCCATCTTCTGATGTCCTCCTCAATCTCTTTCTTCAGAGATTTGAAGTTTTTTTCAAACACTTGGGAAAGAATTGTCATTCCCAAGGACCTATACTTAACTGCGTCAGTCCATGTTATAGGTTTAACATTTTTTAAAACAATGTATCAATTTCTTCAATTTTATCTTCTATTGCTTAGATTCTGTCCTGAAATTCTTGTTTTCTCTTGGTGATGCTTACATTTATAATTCTGTCTTCTCCCCTATGTTTTTCATCCTTCAGTTTATATTCATTATTGTTTCTCTACATTTTCAGGTCTTGAGTAGGTTTATTGATTTCCTTTCCATGTTTGTATTTTCCTATATTTTAAAAGGAGTTATTTGCTCTTTTTTTTTTTAATGCCTCTATCGGTTTGATTGTATTTTTCTGCATTTCCTTAAGGGATTTATTCATTTCCTCTTCATAGACCTCTAACATCTTCATAAATATAGGTATAATGTTATTTTCTTGTGTATCAGTTGTGTTAGGATATCTAGAGTGTGCTGTAGTAGGAAAGCTTGCCCTGACTCTTGTTCTTTGTATTTTTATGTTGACTCAAATTATCTTTTTTTCCATGGTATTTCCTGAGTAATCTTGGTTCCTGATCACTCAGGAAGGCATGTAGGGCCCTGAGCCAGAGTCTGGTTTTTCTGGGAATGACAGGCTTCTTTGAGAAGGAAGGTAAAGCAGTAGCCAGGAGCCAAGATGTTCCTGGTGCCTGGTATTCTTCCTTGTGAAGTGGGAACACAGGCAGCTTTCTCCACAGGCAGGAGATTAGGGTGATGTTGTGTTAACTGGATGATCCTGGGGCTAAACATCCCTCTTTGGGAAGATTTGTAGAGCTATGGACTGGAGGCTTGATCAAATAAACACTTTAAGCTATCCATTAATTATAGTTCTAAAAGCTTATTAGATGGGAAATACAAGACTTAGCAAGGTTGTTGACCTTAAGATGATCACATAGTAGGATAGCATATTGGATAAATCTATAAATGATATCAAGAGATATTATTAACTTGCCAATTAATTTTGTAAAAAGCTGATCCACTATTATTTTGATGTTGTTTTTGGGAGAGAGAAAGTGTGTTTGTGTGTGTGTGTGAGTGTGTTGTGTATGTGTGTTTGTGAACTTCATTTCTTTTGTTTTGGAGGATATGGGGTTATTCATTTCCTTTGTTTTCCTGTGTAAAATTAACCTCCTTGGGTTGGTGACTTCCTTCTAGTATTTTCTGTACACCTAGATTTTTGATTAAGTACTGTTGGGATATGTTTTATCATAGAATATCTTGTTTTTTCCATCTATGGTGATTGAAAGGTTTGCTGGGTATAGTAGTCTGGATTGTTTCTGTGGACTTTTAATGTCTGCATGGCTTCCATCCAGGCCTTTGTGGCTTTAATAGTCTCTGTTAAGAAGTCAGGTGTAATTCTGATAGGTTTGTCTTTATATGTAACTTGGCCTCTTTTCCCATCCAGTATTTAGTATTTTTTCTTTGTTCTGTATTAGGTATTTTGATTTTTATGTTGTGGGAGAATTTTTTTGACCCATTCTATTTGGAGATCTGCAAGCTTCTCATATATTTGTGGACATTTCTTTATTACTTTAAGGAAGTTTTCTTCCATGATTTTGCTGAAAATGTTTTCTGGGTCTTGCAGTTGGGAGTCTTATTTTTCTTCTATTGCTATGATTCTTAGGTTTGTTCTTTTCATAGTGTCCCAGATTTCTTGCATATTCTGTGTCAGGAGCTTTTGAAACTAAACATTATCTTTGACTGCTATATTCATTCCTCAGTCATTTCTTCTATCTCTGATATTCTCTGTTCAATTTCTTGAACTCTATTGGTTATGATTGTGTCTGTAGAGCTTGTCTCTTTCTTTTGGGTTTCTATTTCCTGGATTATATCACATTGTGTTCTCTTCATAGCTTGTATATCCTTTTTTAGGTCTTGAGACTTTTATTCATTATGTTCTCCTGTTTGCTTGTAGTTTATTCAAGGGATTTGTTCAATTCTTTGTGTGTGTGTGTGCATTCCAGTTCTAGTTTGAAGGATTTTTTCTTCCTTTAAGACATCTATCATTTTCATGACCTCAGATTGAAACCCTTTTCTTGGTCTACAGATGCTTATTTTCATTGGGGGTTGATTATTTGTTATTTTTGGTTTTGTACAGAGAGAAAACGAAGTTGGACTCAGGGATGCCGCTCTTTTCCTTTATCATTTTTTCAGAGTCAAGGAGATATGAGCTGAAAAGAAAGAAAAGGGGATATACAAATATAGAGGAAGGATAGAACAAAATGGAGATTACTGAAATTACTCCTCAATTCAAGGTCTGTATTGTTACAAATAAGGTTATTTTTAATTCATTGATATATAATATTGTCTATTGATACAAAATAAGTATAATTCTGATGCATTGGTATAGATTTCAAATCTAAAGTTATTCTTCACATATACTATCTCTCTATCTCTATCTATCTATCTATATCTATATCTAACTATATATACTATAATATGAGGTATTGTATCCATCCAACTCATTTATAATACAGTACCTGGAAGGTAGAGTTGCTGCCTATTTAGAATAATTAAGTAATACAAGCTTATGGGTCTCAAGTCTTTGATGGGTTTGGATACCAGAGAGTTTAGTCTTACAATTAAGCTTAGTTAGTCAGGGATTAGTATGCTTTTAGATCAAGATAGATGCTTTAAGTTAACAGAGATGAGATAAGATTGATATTGACTTTCATTGAGAATTTTAAGTTCAACAAGATAGGAAAGACGTTTACTTCAAGTTTGCCAAATACAAATAGCCAAATCACTATGGTTGTAATATTTATATAATTCCTGATTATCTCGTGGTTCTTCCTGCTCTATGTAGTTTACTTTATTTACATGAAATAATATAAATGTATATGTTAAAAACTAAACCTTCTTGATTTATTGGATGTTTTGTGTCAGGATTATGGCACCAGCCAAGGACAATACAGACCGTAAACTTCAAACTCCTACCCAGATCTAGCCAACAGACAGAACATTCTCCACAGTTGAGTGGAGAGTGGGGTATGACTTTCACACTAACTCTGGTGCCTCATATTTGACCACATCCCCTGAATGGGGAGACCTGGTGGCACTCAGAGGAAGGATAGCAGGCTACCAAGAAGACTTGATACCCTATGAGCATATAAAGGGGGAGGAAATCCCCCTCAGTCACAGTCATAGGGGAGGAGAGTAAGGGGAAAATGGAAGGGAGGGAGTAATGGGAGGATACAAAGGATGGGATAACCATTGAGATGTAATGAGAATAAATTAATAAAATAAAATTTTAAAAAATAAATAAATAAAACCTAAACATGATAAAAAATAGAGAAAAACAAACTAATAACCAAAAGTTCATTCACTTCAAAGGCTAGAGATATTCTTTAAAATGATACCACCTGTGAGCATATAACAGGGGGAGGAAGTGCCCCTCAGTCACAATCATAGGGGAGGGGAATAAGGGGAAAATGGGAGGGAGGGAGGAATGGGAGGATACAAGGGATGGGATAACCATTGAGATATAATATGAATAAATTAATAAAATATATTTAAAAATTATGTCACCACTAAACAGTATAAAATAATCAAATACAACTCCAGATTTACATTGTATGGCTTTCTAGGTCCAGTGATATTAGAGAAATGGTATCTAAAAGTTCTCTCTTCATGTTGATTAAAGATAATTTATGAGATATAAAACATAAGATTATAATTTCAAATATATGTAAAATGAGGCAAAAGTGATAAAATTAAATTTATTAAAGCCAAGGAAATCAATCATTCTTTAAAGAGCATTTTTGTCTCTTGTGTCTTAATTCTAACTCCAACATTACTTACTGAAAATATTCACATTTAGAGTCCTTCATAAAAGATTTTTGATATTCATTAAGTTACACAATTATAAATCAAAGTGGAATTATATGAAAATAAATTGTGAAAAGTATTTTTAAAATAATATCTAGAGAACATCTTTTATTTTGAACTATAGCTTCCAAGAACAAGATTTATTAAACACAGGAAGAATTTAATGTGTTCATTACAAAAAGAACATACTTTACCCACATAATATATAGCGAATTTGATTAATATGAAATTTACTTGATCTATGTCTAAAATCTATTTTACTAAGAAATCAATAGTAGCACAAATTTACACACCATTTTCACACACAAAAAATCAGCATTTTAAATACCTGGTTCATATTTTCATTTTACTTAAAAATGCGTTATTTTCTAAAGATTCTAGAACTATTATTTCTATTATTAACGGTAAACTTCAAGATCTATTTGGATGCATACAAGTGTATTTAACTATTTCTTCAATAATGTCTTATATTAAATGTTCAAAATATTTTTTCGGTTTTGGGTCTCACTATGTAATGTTTTCAAGCTTGGAACTCACCAAGTCTGGCCTTTATCTCATAGAGATCCACCTGTATGAACCTCTCCAATGTTTAAATTAAAGGCATATGTCACCGTTCTCTACTCTAATTTCTGAATGAATAAATTAATAATTTTATTTAACTAACCATCCTCAATGGATTATATTTTTCTCTAATATATTGTAATTACAGTCTGAGTTACCAGTCTAAGGAAAACACAAGCATTGTTGTAAAATGTCAAAGAAATTCTAAAGAGATATTATAAATACAGAAAATATGTTCTAAGACTTGGCTAACCTGAATTTTGAAACAAGATTTATAAGGAAATGGTGTAAAAGTCTTTTGAGTAAAATATGATATAATAAACACTGTTCCTACTTTGACATTTTCATGCTTATTTGTAAAATGAAACCTATTATGGAGAGAATAACTCCTTATTTAGCAAGTACTGAAGCAGCTGAATTGAATCACATTGTTTATAAACTAATATATTTTTAGGTTTTTTTGGAACAGTTAACGGACCTTTAATAAACTGCCACAGACTTCCTAGTTTGTTGATAGGACAATATGCCTACCAACCTATTAATTAGAGGTCTGCTCTGAATTATATGGGAGTAAAATTGTGGTGTTAAGGGTCTGTATTAATTCTAGAAGTTTCTAGGTCTTTCTCTCTCCCCATTCTTTCATAACATTCATACCTTTGGTCCAGTAGGAAGTTCCAGCATCTGTCCTGATCTCCCACTGAGTGGAGATTTTCAGAGGACATCCATGTTGGACTTATATCTACTTATAAGTGAGTATATACCATATGTGTCTTTCTGGTTCTGGGTTAGCTCACTTAAGAAGATAATGTTAGTTCCACCCATTTGCCTATAAATTTCAATATTTTCTTGTTTTTAATAACTGAGTAATATACTACTGTGTAAATGTACCACAGTTTCTTTATCCACATTTTGATTGCGAGACATCTATGTTTTTTCCAGATTGTGGCTATTATAAATAAGGCTGCTGTAAAAATAGTTGAGCCCATGTCCATTGTTATTAATATATGTTTTAAAGGCACAGTTGATTATAAAAAAGCAACAAAACAAAGCCAAAGAAACAAAAACAAAATAGCAAAAAAAAAAAAAAACATGCTAGTTACAAAAACTATATAGTGACATATTTTATATTATAATATATTTGTTTGTTAAATTTGCTACTTTGTAAAAGTGGGCATGGTACTATCACTTTGAAAGAAACATCTTCATTGAAAGAGAGAAAGAAAGAAAAGAAGAAAGAAAGAAAGACCAAAAGAAAAACATAATCAAACCCAGTGGTAGTTACTTCCATTTCAGGCATATTTCCTTGAAGATAATTTTTCAAACCTAGAAAAAGAACTATGATCGACTAAGAAATATCAAGAATAGGAGAATTTGTTTTTTTTCCTAGGACAGACACACCACCTCTTTATCATGTACCAAATTATCGCCCTGAAAGCATGAATAGAAGTAGCATTATAACATACATAAAATTAACAGTATAGTAAAAGTTCATGGGTGAGTTTGAAGCAAGAAAGGGTATGGAAAAATTATGTAATTATGCTACAACATAAAAAATGTATGATAATATTTTTAGAAATGATACATTGCTCACTTACTAATTTTTTAAATTTAAGACTCTCAAAATACGATCATACTAATTTCCAAAACTTAGAAAAATATTTCGTGAAATCAATCAGTGGAAAATATGTTTAATTATAAAATAAGAGCTAAGAACATATTTTTTTCTGTGAGCCTTAATCTAAGTGTAAAATGAAGCAGTGCCTCAGCATTTAACAAATACATCAATAATTACAAAATTAATTATGAAATGACTATGAGAATATCTTAACACATCTTTTTGTATATCTCTAAAAATAAAATAGTAGCCACATTTGAATATTATTTTTTATTTCTTCGGTTTATAGCAAGTTCTATGCAACGTTTAATTTCATGTATGGAGATATTGCTTCTCTTTTTAATTTTCTTCACAGTGAATATAATAACCTTCTTCCAAATAAAATAAGTAATAAAGAACACTATTTTAATAATATTTTCATTAAAATTATCAAAAAAGATCATTGGTTTCTCTGCATGCTACTGTTGTCTCTCACAACACTAAAGACAGAAGTGATGCTGATTATTCTTTCTGCAATGTATTATTGATGAATTAGTGATAAAGCATATTGAGGCTGTGTAATACATCCCATCAAAGAGCCATATGGTACTATGACAACGTATTGATATCAATGCATACATAAACCGAGAAACGCATATGGACACATTAGTGGCTTTCTGATGAGGCTAGGAAAAATGTATTCAGTGTTTTGCATATCTTATTTGATTATGCTGTGCTTGCGGTAGAGAGCTTAAATACTAATAGGCATTATTACATTTTCTCTGCAATTACATTACTGTAGCAATATACCTAGGATCATGACCTAGAAGCTTTAACTTGCCTGTCAAATGAAGTCACCATGACTATTAATTCGAACTGTACAAAATTAGTATAGATTCTATTTTCACTGTTCCAGGTCATTCATCTCTTGTCATTAACACTCCATCACATGATAATGGGGTTTAAAGAAAAATTATGTTGTTTCAGGGTTCTAGAGGATTGGAGCCATGGTGTCAAATTGAGAAATGGATTTTATTAGTATCATCTCATGGTGCCTGATTCATAATAGAACCATCTTCTAGGATTAAGAAGATCACATTTTCTAATCCCAACTGCCTACCAAGCACTGAACTGGAAAAATATTTCCATGTTATTACTAATGGGAAATAAACTCCAAAATTGATGATGAGGAAGACAAGATCATTTATACCATGGTCATATCTTAGAGACTATTGATGCTCATAAACTATTAACTACATTCGCCTGATTTCTACATGTAGAAAGGTGAGAACTGTGATACAAGTCTTAATCCTAATACAACAACTGTGAGAGTTTTTTAGAACAACTAATATTTTTCTAACAAGTCTTAATCCTAATACAACTGTGAGAGTTTTTTAGAACAACTAATATTTTTCTATTTTTTAGCTTTTATTTATTATTCTTCCCTTTAAGAAATTCAGCTATTATATCAGTTATTCATAAGGCTAAACGATTTTGTCGGCTTTTAAAATGAACACTCTAGGCTACTGTAGAGACCACCTCCTGGATTTTCAGTGGCATGTTCCTATGGATGTTAATATTACATATATGGACTCTGAAGTCTCGATATGTAATGTTACATATCAGTGGGAAAAAACTGTTCGAGTTATTTTTACAAAACAGTGTTTGTTTCTCTTACATTTTATCTTAACCCTGGTAACATAGAAATAATTTAGATAATTTTATATTTGTTTATAAGGCTTTACAACACAATCATATATAGTTCTTAACCTGCTATGCTATCATGACTCCGTCTTTGAGACTGTCCCCAAGTTTCTCGGTTTTTAGTTCTTTTTTGCTCCAGCTGAATCTTCTTCATGACTCCTGTACCTCTGCGTCCTCCTTTAAATACTCCTCCCTCAACTCTCCTTCTTATGGCAGGCAAGAAATCTAGCGCTATTTTCTTCCCTGCTCAGTGATTGGCTGGAACCTCCTTTAGCATAATTTATACAGTATTGAAACAGGAGATTCTCAAAACAAGGTTTGTAACCAGATATGGGTGATAAAGAAATCAGCATTTGAATTATACAATAACCTTATGCCAACATCTCCTTCTTTTAGTCTAATAAAAGGCTCTTTCTCTTATAATAGGAAACTATAGGTAAAATAACAATTATGGAAATTCTTAGGTGAGAATGACATTTTTATATTTGCCGTCCATGGATAAAGCATTTTCTTGTCTATCAATTTCTATCATCTTAAACAATTTAAGTTTAAGGGTGAGATTATAATTATCTAGTCTTCAGACATATCAGAGAGATAAAAAGGAATGAGTATTACATAATTATGAATTATGTGTAAAGCACAGGAAAGCACCTTCGAAAAGTATATAAATGTTAGAGATATTTGGTTGCCTGCATACTTCCCCCACCTAAATTTTCCCTAACATCATCTTTAGCCTTCTGGCCCAGAATATTTGACAGACTTCTCTGTAAAGCAGGAATTATAAAGGACTTTCCTACCTTTTCTCAGCAGAGCTATGTAGTTGACTCTCCTGCATTCAGTTTGTCTACTTTTGCATAGTATTCAGTCTATAATTGACACAAGATAATTTTATTACCCAGTGGCTAGCTTACCATATGAAGCATTTGATGCTTTTCAAGTGGAAGCTGGCAGGAGCAGACCTCTCTCACTGTCAAAAAGCCTTGTGTATATAAAATATCTAAATGTCATATTCTGTTGATCTCTGCAGTTTTTGAACACCATATATATCTGAATTGTTTATTTCAAGCTATGTTTTTATCTGTCTATTTAGAGATTATACTTTTGTAGTTAACTACTTTGATATCTAACATGACCAAGTAGAATTTGATTGTTTGACTTCTACAATGCAGTTCTTACTTATCCTAAACAGTTTGAAATAGTAGCTTTCAAAATGACTAGAATTTAACATTGCAGTTCTTTAAAAATACATAGGTAAAAATAGCTTTTTAAGTTGTAACAAAATGTAAACTGAAATTTGTTTAATATACAAATATCTATAGCAATGTAATATTTTTGACTTAACTTTGGCTTATTTTGCTCTTTGGTCTCAAAATAGATTCAGTAATCTACCCTTTTCTTTTCATTCCTCTATCCACTATTTTTAAGACAGCAAATGTCTGTCAACCATAGAATGACCAAAAACCATCCACTCTCTCTTGGAAATGGGATGTAATTTTCATAAATTGCTTCCTGATTATTTTGGGCAAAGTTTTTTTTGGTTTTTTTTTTGTTTTTGTTTTTGTTTTTTTGTTTTTTGTTTTTTTGAGGAGAGGATATTGTCTAGACTTAAGAAAGCATGCTATAAGTTTTGTTGTCTAGTATCTCAATGCTGAGAAAGTTCAGAGCTTAACTGATTCCTGACTAAATAGTCTGTGATGCTGGAATCTAGATAGCTATTTTGAAATTGTTCCAAATGCATAATTTCAAGGAAACATTGTCATTGAAGTCATCAGAAAGGTAGAATTAGCTGAGCTACTTGTCTTGTTTTTGTTGTTGTTTTTGGTTTTTGTTTTTGTGTCTTGTCCTATTATGCAAAATACATAAATTTTCAAATGCTTTATGCATTTTTGTACTAATATAGGTATAGCTGTGCACTAAGCACAATTCATTTAAAGATGATTCTCTGTAAAATAAATCTTTGTCTCAGAGATTTAAAAGAATGGTATGTTAAGTCCTGGGAAATTTGTAACTAAAAATTATCCGCTGTGCATAGCTGAAGTCCTGGATTTAGACATTTTCATGTCGCAGTCAGTCTCAACTGTTTCCATATGAAAGGATGGACAAATTATATTACCTGTCCTGCTTTTCATTTCTTGATATTTCTTATCTTCTGTCAGCAACCTAGGTCTTCAGGAGGTGTCCTCTTGTAAAGTCTTATTTCCAGTAGGTTGGATGGAATACATAGCTTTTTGTTTCTTGATGACACAAGAGCATATTCTCCTTTTCAACCCAACCCACTTACTATTATACAGCTTGGAATTAGTACCATTATAATCTGGTTAAATTCAACAGTCCTTTAAAAAATAAAGTGTAACAGGTGTGCTACTTGTCTCATTTAATTTTTTTAGATCAGTTAATCATTATTTAACCTATTTTGGGATGGTATTATATTCCCCTTATGTTTTATGACTGCCTTTTTATGTTATATATTTTCATAGTTGTTGGACATATAGGATTATGTTATATCTGTGACATGTTTCATGTCATAAAGTCTAGAAATATGTTGTGTTACAATGGATACGCATGCTGAACTACAATCAGCTCTAATTTGCAAAGGCATCTCCAAGGCAGTCACCTACTTCCTCCCCTAACTCCTCCTCACCTGGCTGGCAGGAACAATGGCCATATTCTCTCCCCTAATCATTGATAGCTGTAAGCTGCTTTATTGGTATAAAAGAAGAAAATAGAGGAACAGAGTTTATACAACATTAAAACAGGAGATTCCCAGAATAATGTGTGCCACCAGATATGAGATAAAAAAAATAAACATTTTAATTACACAATAACCTTTTGCAAACAAAAAACACACTAAAAGATAGCTTTGATTATTACACTAAAAATCTTTTAACTTCACAATCCTCTACTGATGATCACTTACAATATTCTACATAAAATTTTGAGCATTTGAGTCTCTACAAAAGCACATTACTAATTTGCTGTTTTGAAGTTTATGCAGCTACTACTTTAACTTATAAGATCTTTACAACAACAATGGAATTATCTGAACTTTATACTTAGGGATCATTTTCTCAAACATTTTGCATATAGAATTAAATATAATCTCACCATATCAGAAACATAAAATAAAAAAATAAACTAGACACATTCCCTAAGATTGATGATCATCACTTACAATGATATAAGAATGCAACAGAATAAACCAGAACTTGAAACAAATATATAAAGAGTTAATATGTTAAATTAGAATTTAAGTACATGACTTTGGTAAATATGTCTGGATTTTGATCTTCCAACCAGCTTTCATTCTAACAACCATATTTGAAATGGACCTCAGTCAAATCACAAATAATACTCATAGGACTTCTAAGTCAAACACTAATATTTATGCTTTTTTTTTTCAAGACTGGCTTTCTTTGTGTAGCTTTGAATGTGCTAGACTTACTTTGTAGACCAGACTGGTCTCAAAGTCGTAGAGATCCACCTGCCTCTGTCTCCCAAGTTATGTGTTTAAAGGTGTGTGCCACCACATCCAGCAAAATACTACTAATATTTATAAGATGAATTAGACATTTATAGTTGAAACTGATGGAAGATTAATGAACTGCTTACCTCTTGTAGGCAACTGATCTGATTCACAAAAGACTTGAAAATAATACATATCTATGTTCACTGAAAATTGATTTCCTAAGTACAGCTGGATGCATCACACAGAATGCCTAACAATGAATACACACACATATAAATTTGAATATAATAAAGCTTACCATGTAAACATTGATGTAAACACTATAAAACACATGTGTTATACAAGCATGTATGTGACATATGCATTAAAGAAAATACATAAAGACATTTTTTCTAAAACACAAAATAAGACAAAGAATTTCTTAAAGAGTTGTTTAATAGTCACAAGTAGAATTCCTTCCACCACCTAACTTTATGTAATTATGATGTGCAAATGTTTATATACTGTTTTGTGTAGTTGGTTGTATACTCACAATAGGCATTTATTTTATCTTAGGTTAATTTTAACAAGCTCAGATCAGTATTCTCTATTATACTAAAAACTAACTATGCCATGCTTTGCAAAAGATCTGGGTTTATTTTATAGTTAAATGTACAAATTATCTGGATTTCCTTTCTTAAAAAGAGGAAAATGCTAATCAAAATAAAACTGTTGTTTCTGTGTGTGTGTGTGTGTGAAAATATGTTTCTTGATCATACACACATACAAACACACATAAGAGTGCACATACACAAGAATAATGTCAAGAATTTTTTTCTCAGGAGCCATATATCTTCAACAAATCCAAATCACATATAATTTATTTGTTTATACTTTTTGAGATATTGTCATAATGTGTTTCTTTGAAGTTCACTCACAATGTCTAAGATAAAAAATTCAAGCAACACCACATGCTAGCAAGGATGTGGAGAGAGAGGAACATTCCTTCATTGCTGGTTGGAATGTAAACCAGTACAGCCACTTGGGAAATCTATGTGGTACTATTTCCGAAAACTGGGAAAAAGGCTTCCTCAAGACCCAGCTATTCCACTCTTTGAAATATACCCAGAAGATTATCTAGCACACAACAAGAACATTTGTTCAACCATGGTCATAGCAGCCTTATTCATAATAGCCAGAACATGGAAACATGTTCCCTCAGTGTCCCTCAGTAGAAGAATGGATAAAGAGACTGTGGTACATTTACACTATAGAATACTACTCAGCTATTAAAAACAAGAAATTCCCAAAACTTGTGGACAAATGGATCGAACTAGCAATGATCATACTGAGTGAATTAACCCAGAAGCAGAAAGACTCAAATGATATATACTTACTTATAACTTGACTCTAGGCCAAGGGGCATGTCCAGTGAAAGTCTTCACGTACCAGGAAAGTGGGACTGAGGGGAGGACATGCTATTGGGACTCTAAGTGAGAGAAGCATGGGAGAATGGGGAAATAGAAGGATCCAGAGGGTCCTAGAAACCTACAAGAAGAATACTATGATGGGCAGATATGGGCCCAGGGGTCCTGCTCCAACTATGGCAACAGCCAAGGACAATACGCGCAGTAAACTTTGAATTCCTAAACAAATCTAGACAATGGACAGGATATTCTTCACAATTGAGTGGAGAGTAGGGACTGACTTTCACAGGAACTCTGGTGACCCATATTTGACCACATCCCTTGGATGGGGTGTCCTAGTGTCACTCATAGGAAGGATGGCAGGCTACCAAGAAGAGACTTGAAACCCTATGAGCATATACCGGGAGAAGAGGTCCCCCTCATTCACAGTCATAAGGGAGGGGAGTAAGGGGAAAATGGGAGGGAGGGAGGAATTAGTGGACACAAGGGATGGGATAACAATTGAGATATAATATGAATAAATTAATATAATATATTAAAAAGAAAAAATTTCCTGTCATTCTTTGAAGCATTAAAAATCATGAGTTTTGGTGTCATTTTTTACAATACAGAATAAGTCCTTTGGAACACCGAGTATATACACATGGCCATGTTATTTTCTTAGATCTCACATTAAATTTACTGACAAGTAAGCCTCAAAGAGACTTTTCAAGCCATCCCAGATTCAGAAAGAATTTGAATATTTCTATGCCATTTATCTGCAGTTGTTACAGATTTTACATATTTTCTCCTTTTTTTCTGTTAGTATTATAATTTAGTTGAGTGAATTTAATTACCTTTTCTTAATTGACACACAAATATGGTTGCTCCATGTTTTAATACCTAAAATCTTGAATATTATTCTCAATAGCAATCAAATTTTAACACACTGTTTCCCATTATAATAAATTCATTGAAAGACATAATTTTCAAATTATATTCAGTAAAGTGAATGTTATGGATGACAAAGTAATATAAATGTATATATAATTACTTAAGAATGATGGGAAAGAAACTTCATAAGGTTAAGTATAAAACATACCATTGGTTTTAAAAGACTACTCTATGTTCACACCCCACACCTAACACAAATCCTCATGGCACACAAACACGCTCACTAACCGTGAACAACCAAGCTTTACATAGAAGTTTCCTGTGTACTTAAGTGATGAAAATGCTGGTAGTCTTCTGTTTTAAATGCCATTGATGCCTTAAAAGGAGATGGTGACACTTACCCTAATTTCTACCCTTATTATATATTTTTTGGATCATATGAGTAATTTTCTATATTTGCCACAAAGTAATGAATATCGGTCATCAAACTATATTATTTCAACCTTCTTGTGAGGGAAATGCTTGTACACCAATTCACATATTCATGAACGGCTAGTTATCAGTGAAGTTTTAAGAATATCCACTTACATCAACTGAACATTTATCCATCTAAGAAAGAAAACACCCAACACGAAACATACTAGAATATGTATTTTGACAGTCTTTTCGGTATATTCTTCTGCAAGCAAGACCTCCCTACAATTAGTGACAAACAAACAAACATACAAACAACCCCAAAAAAGCCAAATAAGAAAACCAAAACCAAACAAACAATCCAAAACCACAAAAACCATATAAACAAAAAACCCACCACCAACAACTTTGGATTCAAAGTTTTATGCTGAAGACATAATACCTCAGACAATAAAAGTGTCAGCTTTATGGTAGGTAATGTAGTAAAGTACATGAAATATAATAGCAAAAAGATGTTTTTTTGTCTTTTCACTATAAATATTGTATAAATGTTGACCTCTGCTCACCACCTTGGAGATTTAGTAGTCTGTTTGAATGTCCTAGACAGATTTTGTTATATCACTATATCATCATAGATTACTTTTGAAATTGTGCTTTTAAAAATGACAGCGTTTATGGGGTCTATAAAGAATATGATTTCTCTGGAGTTTTAAGTGATTCTAGAGAAATATTAAAAACCATTCTATGTGAAATATACTATCACTGGAACTGTTCCCTAAGCAGTTGAGAATTAAAAGGTGTTTGTAGTAACAAAATATTTTGGACTCTATTCCTAAATTCAATAATAAGAAAAATAATATGAGAATATTTTTAAATTGGACTTGTAGTATAGCGAATTTATTTTTTGCATCAAGCAATTTTTAAAAGATTTCTTTAAAAATTTTATAATACATTATTTAAAATTTTTAAGTAATTTACATTTTTAAAATAGTAAATTTTGCCTTCATTTTATTTTCTCATTTTAACTTTCATGTTAAGTTTCTTAATCCCAGAATATGAGTAACAATTGAAAGTATGGAAACCCTTCAAACGATACTGACAATTATTATTAAGTGGCAATCACTGAGTGAAGTGATACTAGGACTTAATTTACTCTCACTAAGAGAAGCAACTGTGAAATAATCCAAGGTTAATTGTGAGCTCTTAGGTATGTATTTACTGACTTACATCAATTATTTTTATTCTTAGTGCTGTACCTTAATTCCTCATCATTCTTGTAAAAATTGAAAGGAAAGCACATTTCCCTATTGTAAACTTTAAAAAGGACCATTGATCCAATGAAGTCACATTAAAACAAACAAACAAACAAACAAACAAACAAGCCTATCAAATGCTGCACTGGAACATTTTTAGTATATGATAGCATGGTTGCCAACAATATTATTTCTTGGGGTTAGTTTTTTATAATTCTTTATTCGAGAAAAAAATTTTACTTGATTGAATTATATGCCTCCTCAAAATGTATTTGAATAACCATAAATATAAAAATAAAACACATTAATCAAAAATACATTATTCCAAGGAATAATAGATACTCCAGGCAATATCTAAAATAGTTTCAAAAGGAAATTTTTGCATCTAACACAAAGACAATATAATGTGTAAATAGCATCACCAAATAATTAATGAAATATACCAAAAAAAAATTCATAGCTTTGTAAGATTTACTACATGATAATTATTTAAAAAGATGAAGCTATTAAAATTACTACAAAACAATTTTTGTCGTTCTAAATTTTTTCTGTTTACACAGTTCTGCTGAGAGCATTTGGCCATGCAAGCACCTTCCTTGCTGCATTTTATGACTACTTATTTTGGCTTATTTGAATAGTACCAGTTAATTGGTTCATAGCAGTCGAAAACTGGTTCATATTATATATAATTTCCCATTGCCTATTTCGGCAGAATCAGATAAGATGTAGATAACAAAATACTTAATAAAGTATTCATGATTTTAAACCTTCATTTACAAAAGTAGGACAAAACTGATAATAAGAGTACTTATTCCAATATAAAAAAAAAAGAGTACTTAATCCAATTTATTATTTTATTACATTGAGATGAATCAGTATTCCTGATTTAGAATTATAAATAGATACTGTAAAATATATGCTTAGTAACAAAATTCTCACACTCTTTTCTTTAATACAATGGTTGGAGAAGGACTACCTTTTCTGAAAGAGCTTTGTTGAAAAAAATTAATGTATTTTCACTGGTCAACATGATTTCAGAGCGATGTGCATGTGGTATATTCATGGACTGTAAAGGTACAAACTTATTGGAAATTAGTCATTTTTTAGTTCTCTTTTTTGTAGATCAACCAATAAAATATCAAACAATAACAGTGTCAGTGAGGTGGTGTTATATAAAGGTCATTTAAAATGCTAATACACTCCCCAGAGAATAATAATTGAAATTAGTCACTATGAAGCCTAATTATCTCCATGGAGAGCAATATTATAATCAGAGAATATGCCACACTTACTTTTTCTTTGCGTCAAACAAGTTATGAGCCATTGTATAAAATATTTTCTAAAGTGAGGGTTGGGAGTTCTATGAGGCTTAAGAATAAAAATTAGGATGTATGCTAATATTATATCCCTGTAGAAATATGAGAGTAGTAGGAGATGTGATCTCCTACACCATGGGGTTTAGTGCTGGAGCTAACGGCCATTGATAGCTGCTAGAGAAAAAAAGGTTCCTTTAATGGCATGGCCCATGGTAGGTTGTGCGTGCTTTAGAGGATAGCACTATATAGCGAATATGTAGACAAAAAGAATTGTACTTATTGAATTCAGTGTCCTTGTTTATCCATAGGTTCTGAATATGTTTAATTTATTCCTGATAAAACAATTTTTCAAAACATAAAATATATCTCTACTCAAAAATTGTAGCATTTTTTCTAATTTTGTTTCCATAGATTGTATAGGACATTTAATATGTTTTAACAATATCCTTATATTAGGTGATTCAAGCAATTGCTATACTTAAGGAATACCTCGATGATGTCTGTAGGATACCAGTAAACAATAAGCCACTACAGAAAGGATTAGATCAATCACAGATTCTAATCCATTGTGGCAATCTCAAAGCTAATTATCTGACCCCCATATCAATATTATGAATTTATTTTTTACTAAGAAATTTAAAAGTTTTTTTCTTCCATTCTTGGAAGGCAATTCTCATTAACCATTACAGCATTCATACCTAGTTTCAAAAAAGAGGCTCCAAATACTTCAGATTCCTTAATTAATAGAAGAATATACATTATGGGTTGGATCCTGATATGCTGGATTCTGGGTGGTTTGTGATGGGCCTTGAATGATATAAAGCTCCGAAGTTAGTTAATTGTGGAGAATAGACATGTTTTAAAGACCTAACATTTGATTGAGGGTTTAAATTTAGAATCCCATTATGCTGTCTCAAACTCTCAGAGGAAAGCATAGGCTGGAAATGTGCTTCTACATCATGACTGACAATGTGATAAGTCTTGCTTGTGCGATAAAACTCCATTAGTATCTGAACAATAAACCCTGGATAATCTTTCCTGGTTGGCAATGCTTTGATCCATTTGTTATTCATCAAAGTATGAGAAGACATAAAAGTTTCAGTTTTTTCTTGAGGTAAATGCAGGATTGTGTCTGACTTGATGCTATGTATCTGTTCTGTGTTTCTTAATCTTCTGTCAACGTCATACAAACTATAGTCATCTGTGAGAAGGGAGCCTCACAGGAGAAAATCCTTCCATCAGATTGGCCTGTAGTCAAGTCTGTGGAGCATATTTTAAATGATTATTCATGATGGGCAATCCATTGTGGATGGCACCACACTTGGGCTGATATTCCTGGACAGTACAGGAAAACAGACTAAGAAAGTGGTGGTTAACAAATCCTCAAACAACACTACTCTATGGTTCTGCTTTAGTTCCCACTTCATTATTTCTGAATTTAAATTCATGCCCTGACCTCCTTTAATGATAAATAATAATATATAAGAAAATATTAGCCATTTTTCTGAAAAGTTGATTTCAGTAATGGAGTTTACCACAATATTAGGAGCCCTAAGACATAAATACATACCAAAAACTCAGCAATTGCTATACACTCCTGACTCTTCTCTGTTGGGGAAGATTGTGAAAGTATTTGGAACTCAGGAATAGAGAATTAGTCAAATGCATGAATACTGAAATAAGCCCAGATTGTTGGGTCTTGATTTGGGAAGTTACAGAGGTATTTTTAGAGACTGTAAATACTATCAGGGATGTTCAAGAGACATTTTAAATTTCAATAAGTGAATTTTGTTGGTAGGACCTGAAAATCAGTTATGAGAAAGTAAAACTTTTGTTTTATGGAAACATTTGTTACTGTCTAGCTGGGACTGAAAACTTAGCCATAATTAAGAAGAGACAGGTAGCACTGAGTTTATTTATTTATTTATTTTTAATTTTTAAATTTTTTTAATTAATTTATTCTTGTTACATCTCAATGATTATCCCATCCCTTGTATCCTCCCATTCTTCCTTCCCTCCCATTTTCCCCTTATTCCCCTCCCCTATGACTGTTCCTGAGGGGGATTACCTCCCCCTGTATATGCTCATAGGGTATCAAGTCTCTTCTTGGTAACCTGCTATCCTTCCTCTGAGTGCCACTAGGTCTCCCCCTCCAGGGGACATGGTCAAATGTGAGGCACCAGAGTTTGTGTGAAAGTCATACCCCACTCTCCACTCAACTGTGGAGAATGTTCTGTCCATTGGCTAGATCTCGGTAGGGGTTTAAAGTTTACCGCCTATATTGTCCTTGGCTCGTGCCTTAATACTACTCAGCTACTAAAAGCAAGGAATTCCCGAAATTTGTGGACAAATGGATTGAGCTAGAAATGATCATAATGAGTGAGTTAACCCAGAAGCAGAAAGAATCAAATGGTATATACTCACTTATATCTGCATACTAGCCCAAGGGGCATGTCCCATGAAAGCCTTCACTTACCAGGAAACTGGGACAGAGAGGGAGGACCCTATTGGGACTCTAGATGAGAGAAGCATGGGAGAATAGCAAAGTAGAAGGATCCAGAGGGTCCTAGAAAACTACAAGTAGAACATTATGATAGGCAGATTTGGGCCCAGGGGTCCCGCTGAAACTAAGGTAGCTCTGAGTTTAAATCCTCTGGGAAGTATTTACTAAATGTCAAACATGAATGCAAGGTACACATGGAGGCCAAGGCTGAATTTCATGTTGGCAGTCTTTGTTGGTAATGTGTGTAACAATTTCCCAGATGTCACTGGTTTGGGCAACATGAGAGCTGTAGGATTGAGAAGGTCATGAGGGAAGCTGAAGCTTAGCATTATGAGCAAAAGACAACTAGTGAAAGTACAGACTTATCTACAAAAAAAAAAAAAAAATCCAGGACTTAAGGGAGGAAGGCTGAGGGCTGGAAGCATATGATGGTATTGGTGTCCCTGAACAGAAGCCAGGAGGCCATTGGTGAACATTGCAGGCTGTGGAGACCCTAGCAAATTGGAGATTGCAAGGCCACGGGATGACCACCAAGACAGTGCTAGGAGAGTGTTTGAGCTTAGGAAACAATCAGTGTGTGCTGCAGAAGACAGAACTAAAATGGGTGTCTACTCAAACACTTGAAACCCAGTAGATTGTGAGTGAATGACATTCATTGAACACTGGATTATTTACACTGTTATAATTTGAATTTTCTTTGTTTGCTTGCTTTGGTTTTAACTTCACCCTAGTTCTTCTTTCCTAAAATAATAAGGATCTAATTTATTTTTGTTAGTTACAAGAGACCATGATTGAAAGACACTGGATTTTTAAAGAGATTTTGTAAAATACCATTTTATATCATGATATTAATTTTAAAAAGTCATTTTGGGCAAAGGCATTTGTATGCTTTAATAGTGATGTTTTTGTGTCTCAACTTGTAAAGTGGTCAATTGCTATAGAATATCTCTTAAAAATTAATGTCAATGAGAAATTGTGTCTATCACATTGGATTAGACAACTATATAGGATATTTTCTTAATTAATTATTAATGTGGGAGGGTTCATCTCTTTGTAGATTTTGTAACCCAGGTCAGATGATCCTGGATTGTATACTACAGGTATACAATGTAGATAAATGATGAATCTAATAAAAAACATTGCTCTGTGGCCACTACTTCAATTCCTGCCTTGTGTATCCTACTGTTATATCCTTCCTTTGCTTCTCTTTATGATGGATTGTAAGCTGTAGGGGAAAGAAATCTTTCCCTCTCTGGTTGATTTTAGGCACTCTTGTTAAAACACCAATACAAGACAAACTAGAAAAATAGTGTTGACCTGTTTTCATTAATCATATAACATTGCCCTGTAAAGAATATTTCCGAATGCTGTAAATTAATTAATCAAGTAGGCTAAGGAACCTGCAAAATTTTCATCAACAGCCCATAAATAATGGGTATAAGAACACCAAAAATTGTGATTTATATTTGCATGCAAAACAGTTGTATTGTGGAATGTACTTTAGTGTTCAAAGTTGGCCATAACTCTAGTTAATAATTTCTCCAAATAATATTGTATTCAAATGGCAACTTTTAACTTAATGATTTGAAAATAATAGATGCTATATACATACTTAAATATAAGTAATTTAGCATCGTGGTTTTACCATTAAAAGTCTGGTCAGAATTCCAGTATAGTTTTTTGATATTATTTTTATGAAGCCTAAGTCACTCAAACAAAAAAATTCACTGATTTATAAGTGAAATTATCTGTAATTATGTCTATTAGTATATTCAAGTTCTTGTAGATTATATTCATAGTTTGAATGAAAGAAGAATTAATTCATAGCAGTACTATTTTACAAGAGAATATTGCTTTAAAATTATATATTTAATAATAACTGTACTTAGGTAATGGTATCTGTAATTAAACTTCATATTTTAAAAGTTTGGCAAATAAAATCAATCATCACATGATGTAATTTGCTTACAATAAAATAAAATTATTATGTTAAATAAAAGCTATAATAAGTGACATTTATTGAACTAAAAATGTATTACTGCTCTATGTAAATTAAATCTCAAGAAATTGACAAAGTATTTAAAAGTACCTCTTTTAATTACTTTTTTAAAAAATGGATGATTGTTCATATTTTAATTCTTATCTATAAAACTTGTGTACAAAATTATGTGAAATGAAACTTCATAAAATATTTCAACTTACCATTAAATACTATTAAAGTATAAATAAATATGACCAGTACTATTAAAATTGTGTACTAGGAAACACAGATTCTATATAAACTAAAAAATTATAGGGAAAAAAGTTATGTCAGTGGTTTGATCAAATTAAAAAGATTATAGGAAAGCAAAACATAGAATCACTAATTTTCTTAAAATAATCACTTGATAGGACATGTCATTGTATGTTGTTATTGTTTCTGGTACTTTTCTTTTTATTTATTATTTCATTAACATCATAATGATGATGATGATGATGATGATGATGATGATGATGATGATGATGCCCAGGTGTTGAATTTTATGCATTTATTTTGTCACGCACTCTGTGTACAAGAAAACATTCAAAACAAAGAAAACCACCCAATGGTAACAAAGGAAATAAAGATTCATCATCTTAGATGTGTTGAAGTCTCATATTTCAAGTCCCTCACCACACATTTCTGTCTCCTCTCTTACCTCTCTGTTACTTAAGTTCAACTTGAGACCTACTCCATGTGAGATAGCTAGCCTCAGTCACTATTAATGATATTCTGCTATGCTTGAAGAGAGCAGCCTAGCATAACTGCTTTCTGTGAGGCTGAATTCATCAGCTGATGGAAACATATGCAGAACCCCACAGCCAAATGATAGGCTGAGATCAAGTTGTTTTTTGGAAGAGTGGGAAGAGTGATAGAGGGCTCTAAAGTGGTGAAGAACACTACAAGACCTACACAGTAAATGAACTTGCACTCACAGAGGAACACACAGACTGAGCTGCCAATCAAAGGGCATGCATGTGCTGGAACTAGACCCCCTACAAATATGTAGCATATATGCACTTTCTCAACATAACATGTCCTTAACAATTTCATTAGGGATTTTCTCTGACTTTTTTCTGCCTCTAGATCCCCTTTCCCTAACTGGATTCCTTGTAGGCCACTATGGGAGAGGGTTCACTAGTCCTGCTGCTCCTTGAGGTGTTAGAGTGGGTTGGCACCACTTGAAGGTTTCCCCTTCCCTAACAAGGAGAGGAGGAGTGTGGTGGGCCAGAAGGGTGGGACTGGGAAGAGCAGAGGGAGGGGGCTGGGATCAGGCTGCAAAAATATTAAATAAAAACAGTATGTTTGTATCACTGCTGACTCCATGACTCCTTTAACCCCCACTTCTTTCCACTCTCATAATTGTACTTAAGACTTACTATTTGCTTTTGTGAGTGCAATAGTCATTGTCTTTAGGTGAATGAGGAAATACCAGAACACATAGCTTGCTCAAGAACACTAGCATCATTATTTATATCACAGGATCTAATTTCAAATCCTTTGTCATCACTCCATGCCGCTTTACCATGACTCTTCATTCTCTATCTTTCCTTTTGTGATATAAAGGGATAGCTGCTGAGAAAAATTTAAATAATACTGTATAACTATGCACAAAGTTTATGATAAGTAAATTTTTTTCTGGGTCAACATTTTACATGTTATAGAAAACCAATTTTGACAAAGGAAAATTCAGTAAGACTGTCTTCTCAACCAGGGAAGTATTTTAGTTAGCATGATTGCATAGGAAAAATTTCTATTCATACCTCCAGATCTCTTTAAACATAAGTCTTTCAAAAATATTTGTTAATATTTCTATGTAAACACATTAATTTTAATTTGTCAAATCAGGATTTTTAAAAAAAGATAAACATAATTTTTTAAAAAGTTTATTAGAGAAAGACTCATTTAGATAATGGAAAGTGAAATATTGATTAACAAGCTTCATGTGAATATATGTTATTATACAGTAATAAATTACAGGATGTAGAAATAAAATTAAATTAGGACATTGTCTTTTTGCTAAATTCATACAAAACAGCAGCAGTGGCTTTCTGCTGCCTTTAACAACATGCAAAATAGAAGGTAGAGTTTGCCAAAAATACATTCAGAGCTATATTGCCCCAGACAAAATACTACAACAGATGGGATATTTGTCCTTATAGTCCCCACTCATAGCTGAGAGAATCTTGGCCACTAATGGCTAGTGGGCAAAGGAGACAAGTTTCTTCAGGCATTGGGTGCAAGTAGGTTGCCAGTACTCCAATGAGTGGTCCATACCTTGCACATACTTACAGATATGATGAACTTAGTTGGATAAAGCAAAATTAGGTAATATTTTGAGGAAATGTTGAAGGCAGTGGGTAGGGGCAGGACTGAAGACAGTAGGGTGGATTTGATCAAAGTACATATATATTTGTATGAAATTATTCAAACAGTAAGTAGAACAAAAGCGGTCTACAGGGGAAGTGTTGGGGAATAAAGAAATAGTAACTAAATTGTCAAACTAATAATCTTTAATTTCCTTCACTAATTAAATTGGTTCCAGTTACATTAATAAAATATAAATTTTCTAGGTATGACATATTTGTGAAAAGAATGAATTTCCATCAACATACAGAAAAGTAATTTTATCTTTTCCTTCCATGAATATAGTTACTTGATTTCAATGCTTTAATTATCTGCAGATAAGGACAAGGAGAATAGTACACAAGTATAACAGAATATACCAGAATATGCTATTTGGCACTCTCAATTTCCCTTTGTTTTTATGAATATATTCTAGGTTAGCCAACATTGATTCTATTGCATCAATTGTCAATATTTAAATGTTACTAATTAAACCAAAGCTTAATGGGCATATATCTACATACTTATATATCTATATCTATCCAAATTGCAAATGTTATCACTTTCTGTGATGTTACTAAGAGACAGTTTTTTTTAACACTGCCAAGAAAAATGTTGGGAGAATTTTTCCAATACAAGTTAACATGTTTATATTACATATTTAATTTCCTAATTTATAGAATATAAAATAACAGCTATCAACATTTTCTTAAAAATAATTTGAGGATCATTTCACAGCTATCTTTTTATTTGTTGATTCATATTTAGAAATACAAAGAAACATGACTTAAGATGATTCTCTGACTCAGTGTATATCATCTCATTTTTTGAATAGCCCAATTAAATAGCTTTATTGAAAAGCATTAATGGGGCACTAGAGACCTGATAAACTAAAATATCACTTAATTTAACTCAATAGCTCTCTAAACATATGGTCTAGATGTTTCAGTTAGAAAAAATTCGAGATCAGTGGTTCTCTGCAGCACTCTGTTCAAAACTTTTATTTCTGCTTTATTCAGAATATCTAATACTATATAGAGAAGCTGCAAGTTGGAAATTTATCACAGCAGCAAGTTTATTATCTGTTAGGGTAATATTTTTAAAAATGGTGTTTGTTTCTCAGTTTCTCTCTTAACCCAAATAATTGAAGCTCTATTATAATGTTTTAATATGATTCACAGTACAACAGCTAAGCAATTTTTGTTATACATTTACCCCTCTAAGCTAATCTGGCTTCCTCCCAGGGTGGATCCCGGAGATATCTGTACTTTGTAGCTTTCCTTCTCTGGCTCCTTTCTCCTGATGTTGCCTTGATCACTCTAGTGGCTCCATCTCCTACTTCCTCCTCTATATTCTCCTCCCATGTCTGACAGGAAATCCAGTAGTATTCTTTCCTCTGCTCAGCAATTGGCTATAAGTTGCTTTATTGGCATACCAGCAGACAGTTGGACATCAGTGTTCACATAACATTGAGATAAGAGATTCTTAGAACAAGGATTGCAATCAGATATGGGATGGTGGAGGTATGAAAATTAGCATTTTAATTATACTGAAACCTTTTGCCTGGAATAATGTAAAAAAAGGTATGTCATATTACTGTGAAGTATTTAATTGAATTAGGTTTTTACATGTATAGTACTAAAAGATCACATGAACTCTTTTTATCCTATGACGTTGCTAACTTTTGAGGCAATGGAGGGTGCTATAGAAGTAAAGATGTTCAGTCATAGTAAACCTGATGATCATTTACTAAATGTGTTAAAAGTTGATTGCCATTCATTCACAGTTCATGAGTTTAAGTTAAGGAGCATTAATTCAGAAAAAAGTAACTATTAAGTAATGAAAAATGGGTAGCATGCATCTGTAAGTCTTTTACATGTCAATATAAGCCTACATAAATGTTTTAGCTAGTATAAACTTTGTAACACAAAATGGTAATGAATTATTTTTCTCTGTGGATTGCTTTGAAAAAAGAAACATATTTACTGAATAAAATTATGAATAATGGCTATGACCTTAAAATGAATATACTGGACTTGTATTAGAAATAAACTCAGAAAAATAATAAGAACTTGGTTTTCAAATATGAAAATAATAATAATTATATACTTAAGCTTGAGATCCTCTTTTTTCAGGTAACTGATTATATTTAAACATGAAATTAAAATTCCATGAGATGATTTATGAGTAGACAGAAGCTCCACACTTGTAATATTTCTTAGAGAATTCTTTTATAGTTGGCAAACACATTATATCTTCAGTATAAATGAAAAGGCTTCCTATAAAATTTTAATAGAATTTTATTTAAAATATTTCTTTTAAAATATTCTTTTCATGTTTTTAAGGCAGAAGAAACCTGTACAGAAAATAATTGTTCTTCTATCAGTTAACTAAATTCAAATATCATTTAAAGTTTTAAAATGGGGGCTAGGGCTAGAGAGAACAGATCTATGGTTAAAAGTACTTGCTGCTCTTTCTGAAGTCTTGAGTTCAACTCCCAGCACTCACATATAACATATCTATAATTGTAAACTTATGTAATCTGATGGCCTCTTGTAATGTGCAGATATAAATGCAGAAATACCCATATATGTAAAATGGGGAATAAGGGAAATCTCAGTGGGACTGTGCTTACTATGTAAATAGAAGGAGCTAATATCAGATTTCTCACCACCTACCTAAATGTCTTTCATGGCATTGTGTTACTTGTCATAGCACTTGGGAGGATGAAGACCAGAGGAAGAGGTGGTGGAAGGTTTGAGGTAGCTCATTTGTCATTCAAGCTAAGCTAATTGGTGCACTTCATATTAACTGAGAGACTCTCATCTCAAAAACTGAGGTAGACAGTTGTGGAAGACATCCTGAGATGTCTTAAGATGTCTTAAGATCCTTAAGATATGATTTAACATACACACCTACACTGGAAACACAGGTATTTAACACAATCACACACATCATAATATAAATATATTAAAATATTTGTTATATTTATGACATCATTTCAAATAAATTTTAGATGACTTTCTCTTGTTGTCTCCATAGTTATACCCAGATATGATCATAATTCAATTTAAAAATAAATTATACATGAAAAGACCATCTTATATGAATAAAAAATAATTGCAATGACCTAACGATATATGGATATTTGAAACGGCAACATAAGGCAAGAGTTATTCCACTTCCATTAGAGGAACCTAACTTAGTTCCCAGCACTCATATCAGGTAGCTCACACTAATGTATATCTTCATTTCCAGATTATCTGACACTTTATTCTTGTTAATGTGTACACGTCCACTATCTTGCACATTCATTCATACAGGTGAACAAATATAAACATAAATAAAGGTAATCTTTTAAAAATAATTGCAAAACATTACTTAAAATGACAATATCTATTTAATTGCAATATTTATGTCTTTAATAACTTGTGTTATGTGTATATTCTTCAGTTGCAGAAATAAATGGCATATTTTCTCCTCATAGTAGATTAGGAGAATAATTAGCTTACAGGAATTCTGATATCATGAGTTAATACTCAAAAGGCATGGAACATATTGTCAAGAAATATTGTCAAAAATATATTTTTTTATTCTTTTCCCCTATATTACACTATATCAAGAGTTTTCACTTGCCCCTCTCCTCCCACAACTTCCAATGTTTCTCTTAAGAAAAGTGCGGTCCTCCCATGGATATCAACTAAACGTGACTTGTCAAGTTAAAATAAGGCTAGGCCTCTCCCCTCATAGTCAGGCTGGAAAAAGTGAACCAGTAGGAAGAACATGGTGCCAAAAGCAGGCCAAAACGCCAAAGACAACTCCCTCCATTCTCCCAATTTTGGGAGACCAAGCTTTCCAAATGTAACATACAGGCAGAAGGCCTAGGTTAGACCTCTGCAGGCTCCATGGTTGTCATTTAAGTCTTTGTGAGCCCCTGCGAGCCCAGATTAATTGATTCTGTGAGTTTTCTTGTTCTCTGTCTCCTATAATCCTTCTTCCCCCTATTTCTCTGTGTCTGTGTATTGAAACACTGTTATTCTTTACAACAGCCACTTACAACTAAGTACATACCAAGCTTGTCTGTCTAGGTCTGGGTTACCCCTTCACAACAACAACAACAATAATAAACAATTAAATATTTCATAATGACATTGTGCTATACTCATAGAATTTTAGATATATGTGTAGCCCAAATATTAACAGAGAGTCTTCTTCCAGCATCTGATGACAACCGATAAAGACACCCACAACAGAATATTAGTCATCTCAGGGAACTCCATGGTAGATTTTGAGGACACCAGGAAAATATAGCCCAAAAATCAATTAAACAGAACTCAGGCCTTTATAGTTTTATACCGGGCCATCTGCAAACCTCCTGTGGTTCTTTAGTTTAAAGTTTCTATGGGGGCTTATTAATGGGAGTTGATGGTTTTCTGACTCTTTTATCTGCTTTTGGGACACTTTTCCTCCTATTGAGTTGCCTTATCTAACCTTGACATGAGGGTATATGCTTATTCTTATTGGAACTTTTAATGCTGAGTTTGGTTGATATCACTTGAAGGCCCTCATTTTACTGAAGAGAAATGGAGGAACAAAGGGTATGGAAGAGAGTGGTGGGACTGGGAACAGGGGAGAAAGGGGATGCTATGTTAGGGATGTATTGAATGAAAGAATAAACAAAAATAAATTGATAAATAATTAAATTCTTTGGAAACATGGTATATATATATATATATATATATATATATATATATATATTCAATAAACTTTAAATACAAAGCATACAATTTTGAAGAGAGATGCTATTCAACACAAACTCAACTCCTTGTTGTCAACTACTAGATTCAAAAGAAGCAAAATTTTTTTTATATGCTCCATTTTTTATAATTTTGGTTTTTTATTTTACTTTATTTTATTTTATTTTATTTTCTATTTATTCATTTTTATTAATTTATTCTTGTTACATCTCAATGGTTATCCCATCCTTTATATCCTCCCATTCTTCCCTCCCTCCCATTTTCCCCTCCCTGTATATGCTCATAGGGTATCAAGTCTCTTCTTGGTAACTGGCTGTTCTTCCTCTCCCCCTCCAGGGGACATAGTCAAATGTGAGGCTCCAGAGTACGTGAGAAAGTCATATCCTACTCTCCACTCAAGTGTGATCTGACCCCAGGGTCTCCAGTTGCTTGAACAGATCAGCTCCATGACAGGCTTCAGGTTTTCACTCTGCCTAACTAGGCCAAGTTTCTTACAATTCTTGAGGAAAAAAAACACCGGTTATGGACAGCTCATGGGCATCTAATCAGCTTACAGAACCAAATGACTACATATCATGTTTTCATTACTTCATGGCCTTGGTAAAGAACACAGAGTTGGCCTCATCCAATCAAACTAAAGGCCAACTCTTGAGAAGAGCCAAAACATCAGTGACTCAAAAGTTCCCAGTAACCAAACAAACAGCTAGTCCTGAATCCCCTTGTACACTATGAATCAATTCAGTACTCACAGATCCCTCCAACTATCTATAAATTGAGCTTGTGTCCTCATTTTTGGGTTGCCCTCTAGGGGCTAGAGGAAATCCTAGCATGCTAGAATAAAATCACTCTTTGTTTTTGCATACTGCCTTGGGCTCTTTCTTCAGCAGATCACCTGTACCCCAACATTTATTGTTTTGGCCTGGAATCTCTGTAGATACTTTCATGCAAGAGCAGTGGAGTGTTTGAGGGGACTTTTCCTTCCCCCAACTGATGGATAAGCTTTTAGGTACACCCTTTTTTTGTGTCTTGTGTTGTCTTTGTTTCTCTATATCTGAAAACCAGCTCAGAGTACAGGAAAGGGGGTCCAAAAGGGAGCCAGAGGACACTGAGCTCCCAAGGAGCTCTTGGGGTTTGGAAATTTTGCTCTCCTGGGGTTTGGGAGTTTTGCACTCCCAGAAGAGTTGGATTATACATTTTAAATTCATTGGTATGTTGATCATATTTCATTTAGGTTCATTCACTTGACAAATGATTTTATAACTTACTTATGTTTTTACACATATTTTTAGTTTATATATTTATATTGCTGTAGAACATTTCATTATGGAAATAGCACATTTTCCTTTATTGTACATTAATGAACATTTAACATTTTTTTAACTATGTCTATTGATTCTACATTCTACTGATCCTCAAATAAGTGTTAATGATTGGCTATGGTATAACTCTTTGCCACTTTTTAGACAGCCCTGACTCAAGAGTATTCTTTCTAATTCTAAATTTAAAATTATCACCTTTTATGTACATGGTAGTACTAATTTCTAAAGTATGGAGTATCTTTTCTCAAAAACTTAACTTTTCCTACCAAGAATTTTCTTCTTAGGTGATGTTATGAGTCTGACTTCCCTTTGTCTTTGTAGATTGTTTGCCAGAAATTCTTTAGATATTCTAATCTGAGAAGTTTATGATTAAGCAGTCACTTGAAACTTCATATGGCTTATTTTGAAGTATATGGACTCTACAAATTTGAACAGAGTTCTAATATGTTTGCCACATATTGTTTATTTAGTCTGAAGATAATGACATTACCAGTGTTCTATAGGGAACAATGCTATATACAATGGTGAGGAGCTTTGAAGCACTTGGATTATTATTAGAAAATAATAATAAACATTTTGCTTAAGACCACTAATGTATACTATTTGATTGAAGCCAAAATATTTGAATTTTTATTCTTTACCTCAATGAATATGTTTTACATGATCTACCCATCACGAAGCTGATTTCTGGATAATTTTACAAGGTAACATGGCTAAAATTAAGGTTACTAAAAAATAATATCTGAAAGCAGGTAGCCTCCTGGAAAACAATTCAACAATACTGACAAATACCTAGAAAGTACACATGTAATTATTCAAAATTTCCACTAATAATTACCAATGGATATATATATATGATATTGTTCAGGTACTAAAGTACTAAAAGTCAGAATTTTCTGTGTTATTCCCACCACATGTTCACGTTCACTCATTTAGTTATTAGCACTCTCCAGAAGCCTAACTTTAAGTATGGAATGTTCACCAGCATCTTTTTTTTCCCATTATTTCTCTATGGTATAGAACCAATAAAATATTGATTGTTTTTGTTGTTGATGTTGTTTGTTTACAGAAATATATTCACAGTATTCTCGTATTTTTTGGCTTTGTTTTCTAATGACACATATTTTCTTTGACTCAGTTGTCTCTGTTACAGAATTCCAAATACTATTAGTATAGAAGGTTAAAATAATTTTTACACAGATTTTCCTTTTGATTTCCTATATTTTTAAAGTTTAAAGAATATTACTATTTTGAAATTAACAGTTTCTCTAGCTTGTCTCTAGCAGAGTTTTACCCTAATGGGTTGTAACTCTGTTTGTGACCAACTTCTGAGGGTTAAATTACAGTATCTTTCTTCATTTTTTAATGCTCTCAATAAATATATAGTAGCATCATCTTTAAGTTAACGTTTTTTGTTAACAATTTTTGCCTAGAAACAACTGCTAGAAGCAGGAGTCTCAATAATCCAATGACATTTTTCACTAGTTTCTACTCAGCAGTTTGGTAAGTGTCCAGTTGTGGTTTGAATGAAAATGGTCATCATATTCTCATAGTGAGTGGCAGTATTATGAGCTCTGGCCTTGTTAGAGTAGGTATGGCCTTATTGGTGAAAGTGTGCCACTAAAGTTTCAGGTGATCAAGCCGTGCTCATTTTCTTTCACTTCCTCTGATTTATAAGCCAGATCCAGCTAATGATTTTGGTTTGGTTTGGTTTGTTTTTTGTAAGTGTTGACATGGGTCAGAAGAGCTGATCCTGTGGTTATGAGAGCTGGAGAACCAGCCCTTTACCTTTCCTGGGCAACACAGTAGAACTGGCCCTGATGAAAAAGTCACAGATGCGCTAGTCAAAGGGTAAAAAGGGTGTTAATGTCCACCTACTGCTCTGAAGAGGTCCACGGTAAGGTCTCTGGTGCTGGATGCAGATGCCCTTCTAAAAGGAGAAGACAAACTCCATTTTGAAAAAGAAACTCTACTTTGTGTTAAACCTAGTCAAGGGCTAAACCCAGATTCAAGAAAAACCACAAACTAGTCTAAACATAAAAATATTTCCTAGCAATACAATCATCTCATCTTGGGAAAGTCCATATATACTCTCTGCTGGTCAAACGGACCAGCAGGTGCTCTGTCACACAGCAACAACCAATTAGGAGAAGCCAGGCCAAAGTTCGTAACACTCCATGACTGCTTCAACCGATCTTTTCTATAGGCCAACTTACCCCTACACCTATTACCCAACCACAAAATGACAAGGCTTGTAACTCCCCATTTGCAGATTTTCTGCCCTAATGCCATCCATGTCTTTGTCTAAAACCTATAAAAACCCCTCTCAATTGAGACTCAAGGCCATTCCCCTGCATCTTCTGTGCCAGTGCATGGGAAGGGTAGCCTGGGTTGGAACCTGCAATAAAGATTTCCTTGAAATTGCATTTAGACTCAGCCCTTGGGTGGTCTGTTTGGGGAGTCTCTCAAAATTTGGACATAACACTTCCAGTTTCCTTTTTCTCTTGGGTTGACAGAGCTGATGGCTTGAGATATTGATCAGGATTGAAAGAAGAATGAGAAAAGGGAACCCAGGGTTTCTTTTCTAGGGACTGGCTATACCGTGGCTGAGGAAGAGAACTTAAACTGACCACAATTTACCTATAGCTGAGGCTGTAAAAGTGGCTTCTAGCTAAAAACTGTCACTGGGGAGGGGGAGGGGCAGAGGGGGAAGTGGTAAAACTAGGTTCATTGATCTGTAGATAGTCCTCTTTGTGGAGATCTCCAATAAGCTAAAGTAAACTTCATCTCATTAGCCACAGAAGGCTGATGGCCCTGAGTCTGTTAACTTATTTGTGAATCTACATGGAAATAAGAAATAAGAGAGAGAGAGAAAATAAACCACCCACATACATACATTCAAGATAAAAGGTGGGTGAAGTTAGGCATCTTATCTCCAACTGAAGTTAAGCTTCCCAATTTCAATGCCATTTATTGGTCACTGTTCTTATTCTTCTAAGAAAATGGAATTACCTCATTTTAAAATACAACAGGTTACATGTTTTAAAGCTAAACATTTCTTATCTAGGTATCCATTACACAGTGAGATCACAGTGACAAAGGTAATATATGATTTTTTTTTCAATTAGAACTGATCTAACTGTACATTATCCAGTTATCTCACAGTTCATGCTGAATTTAGACATCTCTAGGTAACCTCATTCCATCTTAGATTCATGGGAAGTTTAAACCAACTTGCTTATATTTATGGTGAAATTCCAGGATTCCTGGAGCCATTTGGAGTGGAGGTTACTTGAAGCCACAAATCTGCTTAAAGGCTATCCTTAGAGAGGCATCTGGAGGTCTACAAATGTATTTATTGCAGCCATAAACTCTCTGAAATTGTTTTAGAATATCTAAAACATTTTAATTTTTAAAGTTATTTGAATCAAATCCAGAATTCCATAATCAGGGATTAATTGATCTGAAAAATATACAGTATAACCTCCTGTAAGGAAGTTTGCTCAATCAGAGCTGGCCAATGCCCAGAAAGTGACAGTTCATACCAATACCAGATATTTTTTTCTTTTAGTTTTTTAAAACAGAGTTTTTGTGGAAGCCTGGCTTTCCTGGACTCACTTTGTAGACTGGGTGGGCCTTGAATATAGTCTTGGCTGTGCTGGACTTATTTTGTACACCAAGCTGGCCTTAGACTCACAGTGATTCACCTGCCTCTGCCTCCCTAGTTGCTGTCTCTAGTGCCATATTTTAGAGACATGCAGCAACACAATTGACAGGGTAGGCAGAGGTTAGAAATGATTCTGGGGTGCTTCACTGTACAGACTTTGCAAATAGTGGATCCATTCCAGAGATCTTTCATGCCTATTGAACTTCCCCAAATCAATGGCTCCTGACAGCATGTCAGAGGCTGGAAGCAGTTCTGGGGTGCATCACAGTACAGACCTTGGAAATAGTGGATCACCAGCTAGACAGCCCACAAGCCTAGTGAGCTCCTTTAACAGGGTGGCTTTTGGCAGAAGGGTCAGAAGTGGCTCTGTCCCTAGTAGGATGCATGACTTGGGAGAGGGGGTTCCATGCCTTGACTGAGCAGCACAATGGCACTGGAACTAGTGGCTTGGGTGCAGGTTAGTTATCCCAGAGGGCATCAGACCAGAAGAGCTGCCCCTGCCTCCTGCTGATGGAAGTACCGGTTGGCCTAGCCAGAGCGGTGCTAGAGAGCTCACCCTGGTGTTGTACATAAGGGAGAGTGAGTGGGCTGACTAGCTCTACTACTATCAGAGAGTGGTCCAGGGTTCTGAGATGGCCCACCCCAAAATCTATATTATCCAGGAAAGTTTGGATGCATAGAAGGGACCAGTCCTGCTGTGCCAAAGCTGAAGGGCCTCCATGACACAGGGCAGCAACAGGATAACTTGATGAAGTCCCTATGAAGGTCCAATATTTATGGTGTCACAGAGGCCAGAGATCTTAAATCAGACAAATGACTCATTGTAGTGAACCTTGGCAAGTAAAAATATGTGGGCAGAGAGATATAATGTGGGACACAGTGTGAAATACTGCAGCTTCCAATTTGCAAATAATGTATCTGCTTTCTGTTCTTGTCCAAAAAATCCAAAAAGACAAAACTCCGCCTAAGACTAAATTGAAGATTTGTGGTTTAAAAAATTTGGCATATGAAATTCAAAACAGCCTAGTGTTGATTATATCCTTTGGTTAATCATGACCACTCTTATGCAACTATATAATGAAAGGGAGCAAGCTGAGCAAGGAAAAACTACAAAGCATACAGTTTGAGGAGAAAGGAGCAACCAGGAAGTATAAACACATTAAAGAAAAATTAAACATGATGTTAAGTGGAATAAAGGAAGTGATGACCTCAGAGCAAGACCCCACCCAAGTAACCTTCCAACTTGTGAAAAGGAAATAAAAAAAGATTAAAAAGAATAAAATAATTGGACTTGATGTGTTGAGGTTCAACTTTAATACTAGCACTTGCAAGGAAGAGGCAGACTGTTTTCAGAATTGGAGGCCAGCTTGATCTATAGAGCAAGTTCTAGGACAACCAAACTTAAACAGTGAAGGCAATCATTGAAAACATAAAGCTGAGGAAGATGAATTCCTTTTTAATGGCATTTTATTAAATATTTTACATACATATTTATAGTATTAAACATATATACAATAAACTACCTATAGCAAGAAGAACCATGAAAAAATATGCAATTATGACCTCAACATAAAACCAGAGACACTAAGTCACTTAGGAGAAAAAGTGGGGAAGAGCCCAGAACATATTGGCACAGGAGACAACTTCCTGAACAGAACACCAACAGCCCAGGCCTTAAGGTCAGCAATTAATAAATGGGACCTCATGAGGCTGAGAAGCTTCTGTAAGGCTGGAGACACTGACAACAGAACAAAGCGACAGCCTACAGACTGGGAAAAGATCTTTACCAACCCTACATCTGACAAAGGTCTAATATCCAAAATATATAAAGAACTCAAGAAATTAAACACCACCAAACCAAATAAACCAATTGAGAAATGGGGCTTGGAACAGAGAATTTTCAACAGAAGAATATCAAATGGCTGAGAAACACTTAAAGAAATGCTCAACCTCCTTAGTCATCAGGGAAATGCAAATCAAAACAACTCTGGGATTCCATCTTACACCCATCAGAATGGCTAAGATCAAAAACTCAAGCGACACCACATGCTGGAGAGGATGTGGGGAGAGAGGAACACTCCTTCATTGCTGGTAGGAATGCAAACTAGTACAACCACTTTGGAAATCTATCTGGTGCTATCTCAGAAAACTGGGAATAGGGCTTCCTCAAGACCCAGCTATTCCACTCCTTGGAATATACCCAGAAGATGCGCCAGCACACAACAAGAAAATTTGCTCAACCATGTTCATAGCAGCCTTATTCATAATAGCCAGATCAGGGAAACAGCCTAAGTGCGCCTCAGTAGAAGAATGGGTAAAGAAACTGTGGTACATATACACTATGGAATACTACTCAGCTATTAAAAACAAGGAATTCCCGAAATTTGTGGACAAATGGATTGAACTAGAAATGATCATAATGAGTGAGTTAACCCAGAAGCAGAAAAACTCAAATGGTATATACTCACTTATATCTGCACACTAGCCCAATGGGCATGTCCCACGAAAGCCTTCCCTTACCAGGAAACTGGGACAGAGGGGAGGACATCCTATTGGGACTTTAGATGAGAGAACCATGTCAGAATAGCAATGTAGAAGGATCCAGTGATTCCTAGAAACCTACAAGTAGAACATTTTGATAGGCAGATTTGGGCCCAGGGGTCCCGCTCAAACTAAGGCACTAGCCAAGGACAATACAGGCGGTAAAATTTAAACCCCTACACAGATCTAGCCAATGGACAGGACAGTCTCCACACTTGAGTGGAGAGTGGAATATGACTTTCTCATGTACTCTGGTGCCTCACATTTGACTATGTCCCCTGGAGGGGGAGACCTAGTGGCACTCAGAGGAAGGACAGTAGGTCACCGAGAAGAGACTTGATAACCTATGAGCATATACGGGGGTGGGGGGTAATCCCTCTCAGGAACAGTCATAGGGGAGGGGAATAAGGGGAAAATGGGAGGGAGGGGAGAATGAGAGGATACAAGGGATGGGATAACCATAGAGATTTAACAATTATAAATTAATTTTTAAAAAAAGAAAAAGAAAAGAATACATACAGAAGCAATCAGAGGTTTTCTGGATAAAATATTCCACAAAGAAACTTTTTTTAAAGAATAAAATTTATCATCTGAAAAAAAATGTAATTATATAAATGTTACATTCTTAGTATTTCGGCTATTTGTATTTGATAGCCTTGAAAAAAAACATTTTTCCTATCTTGGTAAGTCTAAAATTCTGAATGTAACTCAATATCTATCATATCTAGTTATTATCAATTTAAAATATCTATCTAGGCCTCAAGTAGGGCATGTTCTAATCTCAGCAAGCAGGAGAACTTTGCAAATTCAGCCATATGCTTCTAGTTTTAAAGACAAAGATATAAGAAATGGGGTATGGAATATCACTCTGTGACTAAGAAAAGTCCCTATGGTCTTGCTTATGACAGGGGTGTCCCTGCATAGTAGCCCAGTGATGCCATTGTGTAAAGACATGAAGATGAATCTTGGATTTTCTTGGAGACCCCAAGATGATGGAAATGATAGAATTGTGGAATACTTGTCAAGGACACCTGCTAAAAGGAATGGTAAAAGCTGTATAGAGAGAAGTGTGTTGTAGTAAACATTGTTGAAAGGATTTGGAGACCTGAAGTGTCCTTTGATATCAAACTCAGAGCTACAGAGTTTGGAGTTAGCCTAGCTGACTCTTGGTATTGTTTCAGGCCAGAATTTCCACACTATGCTATTCCCTTCTTTTTGGAATGATAATATACATCCTGTACCGTTACATTTTGAAAGTATATGATCTGGTTGTAAAATTTGATTAAGAGATAGACATTAGTCTCAGAAGAGATTTTCTTCTGTGGAACTTTAATCCGTGTTAAGACTTACTGACTATAGTGACCTTTGAAATTGGACTGAATGCACTTCTGTACTATAATGTGACTACAAGCCTATGGGGTACAGGGAGTGGAATGTGGTGGGTGGAATGAAAATAGGACTCCCAGGGCTCACAGAAAGTGGCAGTAGTAGAGGTATTGCATAGTTGAAATAGGTGTAAATAGGTGAAGTATGTGTAAATAGGATGTATGTCACAGGGGGTGCTCAAGCTAGGTACAGTGTCTTTTTTTTCCCTGCTGCTGTTAAGCTGGGTATAGACCTCTCAACTGCTTCTGGAGTACTATAAATATCTGTGTGTTGCCTTACTTCTTGCCATGACTAAAATGAACTAAACTAAACTATGAACCAGCTCCAATTAAATCTTTTTCTTTATAAGTGTTGACATAATCATGGTGTCTCTTCACAACAAGTAAAACACAAGAGAGTCTCATTACTTAATATATTATTTAAATGATGTTCTCTCAGATCATTCAGTGCATTCTGTTTCCTTGAACAATGAAAACCCTGATACATTACACATTGTTATAGTTCTGTATTTGTTTCTGATAGTAGTTCTCCTGTATTACTATTCGTCAACTTTTTTAAAATACAGTTTATTAATTTATTCATATTACATCTCAGTTGTTATCCCATCCTTTGTATCCCCCCATTCCTCTCTCCCTCCCCTTTTCCCCTTACTCCCCTCCCCTAGACTGTGACTCAGTGGGACCTCTTCCCGCGGTATATGCCCATAGGGTATCATGTCTCCTCTTGGTAGCCTGCTATACTTCTTTGGGTGCCACCAGGCCTCCCCATCAAGCAGATGTGGTCAAATATGGGGCACCAGACTTTGTGTGAAAATCAGACCCCACTCTCCACTCAACAGTGAAGAACGTCCTGTCCATTGGCTAAATCTGTGTAGAGGTTCGAAGTTTACTGCATGTTTTTTCCTTAGCTGGTGCCATATTTTGAGCGGGAACCGTGGGCCCAGATTCGACCGTCATAATGATCTACATGTAGGATTCTACCTTCTATTTCCCCATTCTCCCTTGAATCTCTCACCTAGAGTCCCAATAGGAAGTCTTTCCCTCTGTCCCACTTTCCTGCTAAGTGAAGACTTTCTTGGGTCATGCCCTTTGGAGTAGAGTCCAGATATAAGTGAGTACATACCATTTGGCTCTTTCTTCTTCTGGGTTAACTCACTCATTATGATCACTTCTAATTCAATCCACTTGTCCACAAATTTCAGGAATTCCTTGTTTTTAATAGCTGAGTAGTATTCCATAGTGTAAATGTACCATAGATTCTTTATCCATTCTTCTGCTGAGGGACACTTAGGCTGTTTCCATGTTCTGGCTATTATGAATAAGGCTGCTATGAACATGGTTGAGCAAATTTTCTTGTTATGTGCTGGAGCACTAGATAGATATACAAAGTGGCTTTAATAGCTTGCATTCCCACCAGCAATGAAGAAGTGTTCCTTTCTCTCCACATCCTTGCCAGCATGTGGTGTCACTTGAATTTTTTATCTTAGTTATTCTGATAGGTGTAAGATGAAATCTCAGAGTTGTTTTGACTTGCAGTTCCCTGATAACTAAGGAGGTTGAGTATTTCTTTAAGTGTTTATCAGGCATTCGATATTCCTCTGTTGAGAATTCTCTGTTTAGTTCCAAGCCCCATTTCTCAAGGGGGTTATTAGGGTTGGTGGTGTTTAAGTTTTTGAATTCTTTATATATTTTGGATATTAGACCTTTGTCAGATGCAGGGTTGGTGAAGATTATTTCCCAGTCTTTAGGAAGTCGCTTTGTTCTTTTGACAGTGTCTCCTGCCTTATAGAAGCTTCTCAGCCTCATGAGGTCCCATTTATTAATTGTTGACCTTAAGGCCTGGGCTGTTGGTGTTCTGTTCAGGAAGTTGTCTCCTGTGCCAATGTGTTCCAGGCTCTTCCCCAATTTTTGTTCTAACTGACTTAGTGTCTCTGGTTTTATGTTGAGGTCTTTGATCCCCTTGGATGTGAGTTTTGTTCATGGTGACAAATATGGGTCCAATTGTATTTTTTTACACGTAGACATCCACTTAGACCAGCAACATTTGTTGAAGATGCTATCTTGTTTCCATCAAATAGATTTGGCTTCTTTGTTAAAAATCAAGTGACCATATGTGTGTGGATTCATATCTGGGTCTTTGATTCGATTCCACTGATCAACCAACCTATTGCTGTGCCAGTATCATGCTGTTTTAATTACTGTTGCTTTATAATACAGCTTGAGATCAGGTATAGAGATTCTTCTGGCAGAAATTTTATTGTACAAGATTCTTTAAGCTATTCTGGGTTTTCTGTTTTTCCAATTGAAGTTGAGAATTGAACTTTCAATATCTTTAAAATATTGAGTAGGTATTTTGATAGGGATTACATTGAATCTTTAAATTACTTTAGGTAAGATGACCATTTTTACTATGTTAATTCTACCGATCCACGAGAAACGAAGATCTTTCCATCTTCTGATATCATCTTCAATTTCTTTCTTCAGAGTTTTGAAATTTTTTTCAAACAAGTCCCTCACTTGCTTGGGTAGAGTAGCTCCTAAATATTTTGTATTGTTGTGGCTACTGTGAAAGATGTAGTTTTTCTAGTATTTTCCTCTGCATGATTGTCATTTGTATATAGGAAGGCTACTGACTTTTTTGAGTTAATTTTGTATCCAGCAAATTTGCTGAAGTTGTTTATCTGCAGTTGGAGTTCTCTGGTGGAATTTTGGGGGTCACTTATGTACACTATCATATCATCTGCAAATAGGGATACTTTGACTTCCTCCTTTCCCATTTGGATACCTTTGATCTCCTTTTGTTGTCTTATTGCTCTGACTAGAACTTCAAGTATGATGTTTATTTTCTTTTAACACAATTTTTATTGAAAAATAAAATAATTCATATTTTATCTCATTTTCTATCCCATGACATGCATCCTCCCATTCCTCCCTCCCTCCCACTTTCACCCCAATCCCCCTTCTCTATGAACGTTATTGAGGGGAACCTATTCCCCCTGAATATGGTGCTAGGGTATAAAGTTCGAGTATGATATAAAAGAGCTATGGAGAGAGTGGGGAGTCTTGCCCTGTTCTTGATTTTAGAGGAATTTCTTTAAGTATCTCACCATTTAATTTGATTTTGGCTATTGGCTTGCTCTATATAGTCTTTATTATGTTGAGGTATGTGCTTGTATCCCTGATCTCTCCAAAACTTTAAAGATGAATGGGTGTTGGATTTTTATCAAATGCTTTCTCTGCATCTAAGGAGATGATCATGTGATTTTTTTACTTTCAGATTGTTTATATGGTGGATTACATTGATGGATTTCCATATATTAAACCATCCCTGCATGCCTAGAATGAAGCCTACCTGGTCATAGTGAAGGATATCTTTGATGTGTTCTTGTATTCTTTTTGCAAGTATTTTATTGAATATTTTTGCATCAATGTTCATAAGAGAAATTGGTCTGAAATTCTCTTTCTTTGTTAGGTCTTTGTGAGGTTTAGGTATCAATGTGACTATGGCTTCATGGAATAAATTATGTTATGTTCCATCCATTTCTATATTTTGGAGTAGCTTGTAGAGTAGCAGTATTAGCACATCCTTGAAAGTCTGGATGAATTCTGAACTGAAACCATCTGGCCCTGGACTTATTTTTGGTTGGGAGACTATCAATGATTGCTTCAATTTTTATTGGGGAAATGGGACTACTTAGCTTGTTTATCTCATCTTCGTTCAATTTTGGCAAGTGGAATTGATCAAGAAAATCATCCATTTCCCTTAGATTTTCAAATTTTGTGGCATATATGCCTTCAAAGTAGGATTTATGATTATTTGTATTTCTTCAGTGTCTGTTGTTATGTCTCCCTTTTCATTTCTGATTTTTCTTAATTTTGATACTGTCACTCTGCCTTTTAGTTAGTTTGGTTAACAGTTTTTCTATCATGTTGATTTTCTCAAAGAACCAGCTCTTGGTTTTGTTGATTCTTTGGACTGTTTTCTTAGTTTCTAATTTATTAACTTCAGCCCTGACTCCTATTATTTCCAGTCATCTACTACTCTTGGGTGTTTCTGCTTCTTTTTTTTTTTTCCCTAAGGCTTCCAGCTGTGTCTTTAAGTTGCTTGTGTGGGATGTTTCCAATTTCTTTTTAAAGGCACTTGGTGTTATGAATATTCCTCTTAGCACTTTTTTTCAATGTATTCCACAAATTCAGGTGTGTTGTTTCTTCATTTTTAATGAATTTCAGGAAGTCTTTAATTTCTTTCTTTATTTCTTCCCTGACCCAGGTGTCATTACGTAGAGCGTTGTTCAGTTTCCATATATGTGTAGGCTTTTTGTGATTTCTGTTGTTTTTGAAGTGCAGCCTAAGACCATGGTGATCGGATCAGATACAATATATTATTTCAATCCTTTTGTATCTGTTGAGGTTTGCTCTGTGGCCTACTAGGTGATCAATTTTGGAGAAGGTTCCATGGGGTGAAGAGAAGAAGGCATATTCCTTTTTATTTGGGTGAAAGGTTCTGTAGATATCTGTTAGATCCATGTGTTCATGGTTTTGTTTAACCATGTCATTTCTCGGTTTTATTTCTGTTTCAATGACCTGTCCTTCAGTGAGAGGGAGGTGTTGAAGTCTCCCACTATTATTGTATGGGGATCAATTTGTGTTTTAAGCTTTGTTAATATATCTTTTACAAATGTGGGTGCCCATGTATTGGGAGCATAAATATTCAAAATTGTGATGTCATCTTGATTGACTTTACTTTTGATGAGTTTAAAGAGTCCTTCCTCATCCCTTTTGATTAATTTTGGTTGAAATCTATTTTGTTAGAAATTAAAATGGCTATGCCGGCTTGCTTCTTGTGACCATTTGCATGGATTATTTTTTTCCAGCCTTTTACCCTGAGGTAATGTCTATCTTTATGGGTAAGATATGTTTCTTGAATGCAGAAGAATGTTGGATCTTGCTCATGCATCCAGATAGTCTTTGCTTTTTATTGGAGAATTGAGACCATTGATGTTGAGAGATATTAATGACCAGTGACTGTTAAGAGTCTTAATTTCATGTTGGTTCCAATAGAGCACTTGTGTGGCTCTGTTTTTGACATGGTGTAGTTATCTATTTGATGTGCTGTAGTTTTTCCCTTTGAGGTGGAATTTTCCTTCTAGTACCTTCTGTAAAGCTGGATTTGTGGATATGTACTGTTTGAATTTGTTTTTGACATAGAATATTTTGTTTTCTCCATCAATGTTATTGATAGTTTCTGTGGATAGAGTAGTCTGCCTGGCATCTGTGGTCTCTTAGAGTTGGCAGGATCTCTGTCCAGGCCCTTCTGGCTTTTATGGTCTCTGCTGAGAAGTCAGGTGTAATTCTGATAGGTTTGCCTTTAAAGGTTATTTGGCCCTTTTCCCTTGCAGCTTTTAATATTTTTTCTTTGTTCTGTATGTTTTGTGTTTTGATTATTATGTGACGAGCTGTTTTTCTTTCTGTTCAATTCTATTTGGTGTTCTGTAGGCCTCTTGTATGTTTATAGGTATCTCTTTCTTTAGATTGGGGAAATTTTCTTCTATGATTTTGTTGCGAACAGTTTCTGGGCCTTGGAGTCTGATATCTTCTCTTTCTTCAATGCCAGGATTTTTCCAGATTTATCATTTTCTTTAATGGTTGCTTCAAGATCTATGATTGTACCTTTTAGACTTGAGATTCATTCCTCTATCTCTTGGATTCTGTTAGAAAGGCTCACCTTTGTGTTGTTTACCTTACTCTCTGTGCTCTCATGTTCCCGTTTTTCTTCTGTCTGTATGTTTATGATTGAATCCATTTTTATCTTCAGATCTTGAATGGTTTTATTGATTATTTTCATCTGATTGTATATTCCTGAGTTTCTTCCACTGACTCTTTAAATGCCTTCAGAGATGGAAGAATTTTATGATTTCCTTCTTCTGGTTGTTTGTATTTTCCTGATTTTTTTCTAGTTTCTCTCTACAGGCCTCTTTTATGTCTTCCACCTGTTTGGCAGCATCTTTCTGCATTTTATTATGAATTTTATTTGTTTATTTCATTATCTTCCTCATAACTAAGGATTTGAGGTAATTTTCTTGTATTTCTATTGTGTTTGAGTTCTCTGGGTTGTTTTCTTTGGGATCACTGGGATCTGGAGTCACCATATAGTTGGGTTTTTTTTTTTTTTACGTATTATTTTATATTGTCTCTCAGGCATCTTGTCATCTCTGTTTTTGGCAGATAGCTTCTGGAGTTGGGTGGAGGGGTTTAAGGATAGATGTACCTGTTTTCTCACAATTTCCCTAGGCTGGAAGATCTGATGCTTCATTGGTCTGAATGGCAGGAGGCTAGCCCTGTAGTTTGTGTCTCTCACAGCGAGTGATTGCCAGCTCCCCTCTACTATGTGTCCTGTAATTGTCCTGGGATGTGCCTTGGGTGAGGCCATAGTGTCCATAGCCCTCTGGCTCCCCCTGTATGACTGGAGCTCTCCAGGTATTGAAGCAAGTTGAGCAGATGGGGTCTAATGGCCACTCTACTCCCTGTCCCCCTGAGGTTTCATTAGTCCTGGAGCTTTTATGCTCTGTTGGTCTGTGGTTCCCAGTAGCATTTTGGGACCCAGACTGCTCGCAGATTCTACGTTAGTGTCATAGGGCCCAAACCACACATACTGAATCTAGTTCGCCTCTCTGTACCCAAATGGGTCTCTGGACCCAAATGTGTCTCTGGGCCTAATCCATGAACTTAGGCCAATTAGTGTTGAGTCTAACCAGGGTCTCGGGCCCAAACTGCACATCTAGCTTGCTGAGTTCAGCTAGATTCTCGGGACCTGCACCACATGCCGAACTAAGCTAGAGTCTCTGGCTCAAACTGTATGCCAAGCTCATTAAGGGGCTGTGGGCCCAAACCATGCACCAAGCTCAGCTAAAGTCTCAGAGCCTGCACTGCCCGCCAAGATCAGCCAGGGACTCTGGGCCCAAACCAAGTACTGAGCTCATCTAGAGTCTCTGGGGCCAAACTGCCCACTAAATTCATCAGTCTCAGGGCCAGGACTGTGCACCAAACTTAGCCAGGGACTCTGGAACCAACCTGCATGATGAATTCAGCGAGGGACTCTGGGCCCAATCCACATGCCGAGTTCAGCCAAAGTCTCAGGGCCGGGACTGGGTGCCAAGCTCAGTAACATTCTCTGGGTCCAAACTGCCTGCCATGTCCAGTTAGGTTCTTTGGGCCCAAACCACCTGCCAAGTTCAGCTAGGGTCTCTTGGGCCAAATTGCCCCCATGTTCAGCCAGGTACTCTGGGCCCCGGACTGCATGCCAAATCCAGCCAGAATCTCAGGGCCAGGGCAACATGCCAAGCTCAGCTAGACTCTCTGGGCCCAAACTGCACACCTAGGCCAGCAAGGTTCTGTGGTCCCAAAACGTGCACTGTGCTCTGCCAGGGACTCTGGACCCAAACTGCACGTTGAGACTTCTAGACCAATGCTGTGCTACAGCATCCAATCCATTCTGTGTTCAAATATCATAAACACAGAAATAATGATTTTTAAAAACATTGCCTTGTGATGTATATACAGTTTGATTTGGTTATAATGCAAAGATGCTCTTCATATTAGCAGAGCTAAAGCTTGAGTGTCAAGGACTCTTTATTTGTTCCATTATGTCTTCGGTCTTCTTTTAATTTCCATGAAAATCAATTACTGTGCTCTATATATTTTTCATTTCTAAAATATTGTCACTTTTTCATACAGGAAAAATGAACAGCCATTCATACCTACTTATAAATTCTAGCAACTTTTATGGTTTTAGGTTTTATTTTTGGAATTATAAAACATTTGAGCATTTATTTAGTAAGAAAATATTAACTAATATAATTTTAAATATATTTTATTTTACATTTCTTAAAGTGTTCAACTTCAATATCTGGAACCATTTTTCTGTCTTTATCTCAAGCCTCTCATTCAGTATATTTTATAGCAATTGCAATGAGCCATGTGTTTTTCAACAGTTCACATTTATTCTTTCTAATTTATTCTCTTATATTCATAATACACTCGAATATTATTTCAATTTCAAGGTGAAGTTTGTATTATTTTTGGGTGATATATTTCAAGAAATTAATATAGGTCAGTCTCCTTGTGCTTTCTTGGGCACTATCAATTTCCTCAATAAAGCTTTTAACAGGTCCCTTCTGTAGCTTTCAGTAACTATAACAATCTTTGAAGTTGCTTGTTTGATTTACTTTGATGTGTCTGTAAAGATTGTTGAGAGCACAATCAACCCCTATCATTCTCATATATGTTTTGATGTCTTTTCAAATCTAATTTTGTTTCTAATGTAGAGAAATTCACAAATATATTTTATCAATATGTATTATTCTGAGTTACTGGCTTCCAAACTTATACCTTAGTCACTAACATCAAATAAATATCTGTATTCACTGAGTCCTCTAAAGATAATCATATGTGGATATGCTTGTGAAAAAAATAAGAATTTAATAGAATGTATCTTGCATATATAAAATTTTATTATTTAATATAAATGTATATTAATGTTATAAATTGATAAAAAACAAAGTAGTAAGAAGAGCTGGAATATGAAACAGAATCACAGCTTCTGTCTTCTGCTGAATGTCTTTTACCTAGAGTAAAGACGTTTCTCAGTAATAACTCCAAAGGAAAACTTAAGCTACATACCTGATTAGTAGCTTTTACTCTGGGGACTATATCTTACCATTATTAATAATAAGAATTCCTAAATAAATGGTGTTTGGTACTTTCTTAGTTAGGGGTTCTATTGCTGTGCTGAGACACAAATGACCATGACAACACTTATTTAAAAAAACCAAATCATTTCATTAGAGGCTAGCGTATACTTTAGAGGCTTCATTCATTGCTATAATGGCTAGAATCATGGTGCTATGAAGGCAGACATAGTGCTGTAGAAGTAGCTGAGAGATCTACAGTCTGATTTGAAGGCAGCAGGAAGAGAGAATGACACTGTTAGAATTCGACTGCATTCTTCCTACCTATGATGTCATTGACTACCTGTCATGGAGGCATGGCCCTGCCCATGGCTATATAAAAGGACAGAGGCTCCTTGTGGCTCTCTCTGTCTTACTCTTATATTTTCTTCATCTTTCTTTTTCTGTCTCTGTCTCTGTCCCTCTGTCTCTTTCTGGGTTACCATTGCCCCCTTTCCTTCTCCTCCCATGCTCATTTAATAAACCTCATATAATATAATATGTGGCATATAGTACCTTGTATCCTACCATCTTATATTAAACATAAAAGACACTGTGCCTGGTTGAGCATCTGAAACCTCAAATCTAGACCACAGTGCACTTCCTCCAACAAGTCTACACTTTTTAACAGTCTTACTCCCTTTGACCCTATAGGGTTACATTTTCATTCAAACCACCAAAAATACCAACCACAAAAATTATTTTCTTTCACCTTTGTGTTCATCTACTAACAGCTTAAGAGGAATATTCACTGTGACGACAACTTTATAGTGAGTGAAGATCCATTGTGACTAATACCTTATATTTCAAAAGATGTAAAGTAAATCAGAGTAAGCACAAAAATTTTCAGAGAAAGTCATGATGAGCAAGACAATCAAAATCATGACAGTCACCTAGTGTATCTATGAAGTGAATCAATTTCTATTTATTAGCTTAGTATGATTTTTTGGTTTTACCTTGGGAAGAGACTCCTTGACCAAACACAATTCTTGCTTGTCAGAAAATCAGGTTTGTCACCTACCCTTGGACCTTCCCCATTTTCTAGCATCCAATGAAACCAGTCTTCAGTTGTCACTACACACAGCAAAATTATGTTGTTGTTCCCAACTCCATTAGAGACCTCCTACTAAGAGTCCACATCTGACAAGACCTGGTAGATCACTGACCCACTAACCTTCTTCCTACTATGTTGCTTCCAACAGACACAATTTGTAGTTGTTCTCTCCCACTTTTATTGTTATTTCCCAGCCTCTAACTCAGGCATGCAATCCTATGTCAAACACAGGCCACTCTTTCTAGAATACCATGTAGGCCTGCCACCTTCTGACTTTACCTGCTCTATTGGTTACACACACACACACACACACACACACACACACACACACACACACACA
>OU015747.1:70739600-70764483 GCA_907169655.1 Acomys percivali
ACACACACACACACACACACACACACACACACACACACACACACACATTATCCTCAATCCCACCTCCTCCACAACTTGGGCAGTGACTCCCTACTGGACTAGAGGCTATACCAGGCAACAGAACTCCAAGTAGGCTGTCCATTCAGGGACCTATTATGCTTTTCTGTGTTCCCTCAGACACCAAATACAAAAGCCATCTCCCTGCCTCACCACCCTACAAACCCCCAAATTAAGTGGAAACTCCCTACATGTAGAGAGGCTAGGCAGCCACAGAGCTTTTCTACTATTTTGCTAATGCCCCCAAGATTTTATCCTCATTCTAATACCTCAATTCCCAACTCAGGCAGATATTCCATTCTGGACCAGAAGCCACACAAGCTACCAGATCTCCAGGTAGTCTGCCCAACTGCAGATCTCCTCTATTCTCTAGGTGTTCTCCAACAGTATCCCCAATCTCCAACTTGTCAACTTGTCCAAGATTTCAACTAAGGCACAGACTCCTTGCTGGATCAATACCCACACATGATAACAGACTCCAGGTAGGTTTCTGTCCAGCAGAATTCCTCTATGTATAGGTGTTCTCCTTGACACTATCCCCAACCCCTATCTCCTCCTAATCACCTTGTCCCAGGCCCCAACTCCTCCAGATATGACTTTCTCCACAATAGACCATGGAAGCCAGAGAAGTCCAACCCCAAATTCAAGTAAAGATCTTTGTTCAGCTACAGGCCATATAGGCCCATACGACAAGAGAGGAAACACACTATGGAACAGAATAACAACGTAGTAATAATAAATCAAGAAATTGGCACCTACTTGTATAAACACTGAAAACCCCGATGTTTAGAGGGCAGCAAAAGAACACAAACACTAATAACCAAGTCAATATGCCACCAACAGAACCCAGTTATCTTACTAGAACGAGGCATGAATATTCCAACACAGCTGAAGGACACAAAAAAGATCTTAAAAGCAACTTCATCAAGATGATAGAGTTAATTAAAGGGAAAATAAATAAATCAGTTAAAGAAAGACAAGAAAAAAACAAAAAAGAAGGAAATTAATAAAACCATTCAAAACCTAAAATTTAAATAAAACAACACATAAAGCACAAACTGAAGAAATTCTGGAAATGAAAATCTAGCTAATTGAAAAGGAACCACAGAGGTAAGATCACTAAAAGTTTCCAAGAAATGGAAGAATGTATTTCAGGCATTGAAGTTGCAATAGAAGAAATAGATAGATACATAGGTCAAAGAAAATGATAAACCTAAAAAATTTCTGATACAAACATATATAGAATCAAATATACTATAAAATGACTAAATCTAAGAATAATAGAAATGGAAGAAAGAGAATAACTACAATTCCGATGTTGAAAAAATGTTTTCAACAAAATCATATAAGTAACATTTCTTAACTACAAGAAGGAAAAGGCTATAAAGGTAAGATAATATAGAACACCTAAAAGATTGGATTAGAAAAGAAAGTCCTTTTACCTTATAATATTCAAGACACTAAACACACATAACAACAACAGCAACAACAAAGAACATCACAAACTACAATGGAATATTAAATAACGTATAAAGGCAGACCTATTAGAATTGCACCTATCTTCTCAATGGAGACTCTTAAGTCAGAAGGGCCAGAAAAGAGATGTACAGATTCTAAAAGATCACAGATGCCAGCTCATAGGAATATACCCAGAAAATCTTTCAATCATCATAGATGGAGAAAAAAGATACTCCATGATAATATCAAATTCAGACACCATCTATCTACAAACCCAGCCCTATTTAAGATAAAAATAGGAAAACTCAATCCCTAAGAGGCCTACTACACCCATGAGAACAAGAGAAATAAATAATTTAACAGCAACAAATCCATAAGAATATAAATACACACACACACACACACCATAACCACTGTCACCACCATCAATAAAATAACATGATTTGACAATCATTGGTCATTGATATCTTCCAATATAAAAGAATTCAATTCCCTAATAAAAGGACAAAGAGGAAAGGAATAGATGGGAAAACAAGGTACATCTTTTTGATCCATATAAGAAACTAACTTCAACATCAAACATAGACATTACCTTAGAATAAGGGTTAGAAAAGATTTTTCAAAGCAAATACACCAAAGAAGCCAGCTTGTCAAGCTTTTCAAATATCTGTCAAAATGGACCTCTAAAAATATCAAAATAGACAGAAAGGGCTGCCCATTCTCAAACAAAAACTCCACTAAAATAATGTTTCAATTTTTAACATCTATACCTAAATCCAGGCACAAATGATTCTAAAAGAACAACTCTAAAGCTTAAGTTACATATTGACCCTTACACAGTGATAGTGGGAGACTTCACCCCATGCTATTGTCAATGGACAGGTCATTGAGACAGAAACTAAACAGACAAATATTGAATCTAACATTTATCAACAAAGTGCAGACCTAACAGATATCTTCAGAATATTTCAGCCTAACGCAAAAGAATATACCTTCTGCTCTGAATGTCCTGCAATTTTCTACAAAACTTACCACTTGGTCATAAAAAAAATCTCAGCAAATATAAGAAACTTTAAATAACCCACTGCTTCCAGTTCAACCACTATGGATTGAAGCTGGATTTCCAAAACCACTGAAAAAAGAAAGCCTACACACACATTGACTGAACAATAAACAACACTCTTCTGAATAACTATGAGGTCAAGGCAGAAATAAGGAAATTAAAGACTTCAAGAATTCAATGAAAATGAATATTGGGTACAAGGACAGTGATGCAAACAGAAAATTTCGTATCACTAAAGGCCAACATAAAGAAATGGAAACATCTCACTTTAGAAACTTAATAACACACCTGAAATCTCTAGGAAAAAAAGAAGCAAACACATTCAAGAAGCGTATAAGGGGAGAAATTGTCAAACTTAGAGATAAAATAATAAAATATAAAGAGAAAAGTACAAAGACTAAGTGAAACAATGTTGGTTTTTAAGATAAGATAGACAAATTCTTATACAAATCAACTAAAAAAGAGAGAATATTCAAATTAATACAATCACATATAAATGAGGTCAAAACAACAGACACTAAGAAATCCAAAGAATAATTTGGTCATACTTTAAAAACCTCTACTTCATAAACTTAGGGAATCTAAAATGAGTGTTTTTTCTTATTAGATACTACTTATTAAAGTTAAATAAGGATTAGATAAACAAGTTGAATACACCTATAAATCCTAAGGAAGAGAAGAAAATATTAAAAGTCTCCAAATTAAAAAAATCTCAGGAGCCAATGATTTTAGGACCAAATAAGACTACACTTCCAAAGAAAAGTTAACAACGACACTGCTCAAATTAATCCACAAAATAGAAACACCAAGAACGCTGCTTTATTCTCCCTGATACTCAGAACACAAATATTCAACAAAAAAGGAAATTGCAGATAGACCAATTTCTGATATGAATATTAGGGAAAAATACTCAGTAAAATACTTGAAAACCAAATACAAAAACACATAAAAAAGATTATCTACCATGACCAAGTAGACTTCATCTCAGACATGCAGGTATGGATGAACCAACATATGAATATAAGTCAATGTAATCAACCAAATAAAGCTAACTGAGTTAAAAAAAAAAAAAAGGAATCATCATCTCTATAGATAACAACAATGTTATTGAAAAAATCTACCACCTGCTCATGATAGAAGAATTAGGAAGGTTAGAGATACAAGGGACATACCTAAACATGACAAGGCAATATATAACAATCCCATGACTAACAGCAATCATAAAGAAGAGAAAGTCAAAGCAAAATCACAAATCACCCACAAACTCTGCTAGGGAATTCCTGCAGCTGATAAACACATTCAGCAATGTGGCTGGACTTGAGGTAAGTTGACATTGCCCATGCACAGCCTAAGCGGTGTCAGGTTCCTTTTCTGAGTTTATAGTCCCTAAGATTCCTTGCCAGTTCTCAGCAACTCCAAGGTATATCCATCTACTCTAGATCAACGACCAGGTCATTGTTCCAGGAGCCTTTGGATTTGAATACATTCTTGCCAGCCCTTTACAAGGTTTCCCCACACTTCGCTGTTAAACCCCAGGCTCTCTATCACATGAGACAAAGTGCAATAGTACTAGTTTTTATAAAGGCTGGGAGATAGGCAATGTCAAGTACAAATCCTGCATGCTATGCAATGTTTCCTGATTGAGGTTGTTTCAGAACATATGTCGAAAGCACCTGGTTTCCCCCCTTTTTTTCTTAGTTTTATTTTTTATTATTTTTTTATTTTATTAATTTATTTATATTACATCTCAATGGTTATCCCATTCTTTGTATCCTCCCATTCTTCCCTCCCTCCCATTTTCCCCTTAGACCCCTCCCCTATGACTGTGATTGAGGAGGATTTCCTCCCCTGTATATGCCTATAGGGTATCAAGACTCTTCTTGGTAGCCTGCTATCCTTCCTCTGAGTGCCACCAGGTCTCCCCATCCAGAGGAAGTGGTCAAATATGGGGCACCAGAATTCGTGTGAAAGTCAGACCCCACTCTCCACTGGTTTCTCTTTGTTCTGTGATTTGGCCACAATACGCCTTGCACAACGGGTCACAAGGGAGTACTCAGGATTGTAACATTCTTTGTAATCTTGAAATATTCTGCCTTCAAATGGACAGATGGCCTGAAGTCCCTATGTAAAGGGATTTTTTTGGAATTGAACTTCCTCTCTTCCCTCTGTAGCCAATGTTCAAAGACCTGTGACATAAGCCAAACTTGAAAAACTTCCATGTTCCCTTTCACTCAGGGACACAGACCACTAGCTGCCCAGGACTCTAAATGAGCTGCCTAAGTTACTGGAAACACAACCCCTTCCCTGAACCCCTTCTACACCACCATCACATGCTCAGTCTATTGACCGGTTGTCTTCCAAAAATTTCCCCTTCATTCTTGCCTCCTTTCCCTCCCTCTGAGACAAAAGCCAAGGATATCTTTAACATTATCCTTCTCCTCTCCTCTTTTTGTTCCTACTGCTACCCCTCCTCCACCATTATCACCACAGGTTGTAGGCAAAGTGAAACTCACACCCTGATCTCTGTCCACACACTAGTCTGCTTCTGAACCCCCCCCATATACTCTCACACAATTTCTCAATATTCCCAGGCTCTCCTCTGCCCTCTGTGGGAGGTGACCTGAACCAAAGAAATAGTTCAAGTTTCATGTTCTATTCTCTCTATAAAACCTGTCAAAGATTCAAAATCAGCTGGGATTTTTTTTCTGCCAATACTTGCATTAAAGAGTTCTGCTAACTTTGCCAGGCCTATGACCTAATTAGTAATAACCTTGGGAACATGGATGGGTTCAGGAGGCAGCCATACAGTATGCAAACCAGACCGACCTAGTGGATAATACAGGTGCTATGCAAGACAAGGTGGTGCTGGCCATAGAACCTAGTTGAAATTATCATCAAGATCACAATGATCACCAAGTGAAAGACCTCATGGTCCCTTTTCTCCTTTAGAGAATGTAAATGGCCTCAAAGTTATTAACTTTAACAGTCTCCATGAAGTTAGTCAAAATCCAGCTAGTTTTCTAAATAGATTAGAGTAAGCAATGATTCAACACACCTACCTTGACCCAACCTCCCCAGGTGTGCTACAGTCCTGACTATTCATTTTATTTTTTTTATTTTTTTATTAATTTATTCTTGTTACATCTCAATGGTTATCCCATCCCTTGTATCCTCCCATACTTCCCTCCCTCCCATTTTCCCCTTATTCCCCTCCCCTATGACTGTTCCTGGGGGGGGATTACCTCTCCCTGTATATGCTTATAGGGTATCAAGTCTCTTCATGGTAACCTGCTGTCCTTCCTGTCAGTGCCACCAGGTCTCCCCCTCCAGGGGACATGGTCAAATGTGAGGCACCAGAGTACGTGAGAAAGTCATATCCAACTCTCCACTCAAGTGTGGAGACTGTACTTTTCAAATAGGAAAAAAAATTAAACAGCTAAAGATGATCTTAAAATGCTCACACAGGAATTGTTAAAGAGGCCTTAAAGAGGAGGCAGCCCAGGTTTTCCTGATACACTCAGCAACAACAAAAGGCTGCAGTCCAGTCCCAAGCCTTAGCTGTTGCCTGGAGGCCAACAGCAATATCACAGAGGAAACAGGGGCGATCAACCAGACTCTGTCCCATAGGAGGCCAGCCAATGCCAATCACAACAACAGGGGCCTATTTCAAATGTGGCAAAAAAGACACAGGTCCTGAAACTCCCTGAACCCTTGGCAACACATAGTTCTATGTCTTGTCTGCCAACAACATAGTCAATTGAAATTAGAGTGCCCCAATGTGGTCTTGTCTTCTCTAGCATGCAAGAGATATCCAGCACTATCAGCTCCATGCATTTCAAACTCTGCTCACCACTGAGATCCTTGCCCTGGTTGAGTACTGACACTGCCTAGATTCAAGGGTTGCCATCACCTTCTCTGTATCTAGAGTAACGCTCCAGGTAGTAGGAATGTTCATCACCTTCCTAGTGGAAACAAAGGCTACCTTCTCTGTCATGACCTCCCACTTAGGTTACACAGTTCCATGGCCTGTTTCTGTTATAGGGTGGGTGAAAGTCCCTTCTTTCCACCAAAGACTATGCCAGCTACCTCTATTCTTGCAGAGCTATTCCTCTCATTTCTGGCCATACCCATCTACCTCATGCATTTATTGGCATGTGATATCCTCAGTGGCTTTGGGACCATCATCTGATCCCAATAACAATTCCTCACATTAATATTCCTTTTTACTTGCTTGCCTCAAAAATCCCTTCTCTAGAATACCTGTTATTACCCTAGCAGATCTTTTCTTCTCCTGAGTATGGAATATCACCACTCTTGCATTTCTACTCACCTCCAATCAGGCTTATCTTTCCTTCAGGACTGCTCTTCCTTCTCTTCCAGGCCCCTATTTCCCATTTCTGAAACCTATAACCATCCTTTCAAGCTCATCATTACCTGCCTCCTGTTTCAGGGACTCTAATTCCTTTTGACTCACCTTTCAACTCTCCCGTTCTCCCCATGCAGAGACCCTCCAGTGCCTACTGCTTAGTTAAGGACCTCCACCAAATTAATGATGCAGTTACCCCAATCCACTGTGTGTTTACCGAACCCTACATGCTCCTATCTAACATTCCTCCTAAACTTTCCACTTTAATTTCCTGGACCTAAAAGATGTCTTCTTTAGAGTCCCCATTCACACTGCCTCATACTTTCTTTTTGCTGACACTTAAGAAGACCTTGATACATGGGATGCAAGATGGTATAAACAGACAGTTCTCCACCAGGGCTTTCAGGATAGCCCAAATTTCTTTGGTCAGGCCATAGCCCAGGACTTTTTCTCCTTTGACCTTAATCATAGTACAGTTCTTCAGTATGTAGATGACCTTCTATTTTGCAGCCCTTGACTGTATTTTTTCCACATGGCCACCTCTTTGCTTCTAAATGATTTTGGCTCCCTGGACAATAAGTAGAGCATCGTATTAATATCATACATCATTGGAATGACCAGTGGTCTCAGGAGGTAATAGGCAAGGACTCTTAAAGTAAAACAGCTTCGTAACCATGAGAACAAATGGAAATCTGGCAAACCAAATCCTGTGTTCTTCCCTCCAGAACCTGACAAATCTTACCAAGTCCACATAAGAACATGAGAAATCCCTCCAATAAAATCTGTAAAACAACTCTTAATCTCAAGTAAAACTGAAAAAATAAATAAATAAAAGAAGCTTTCTCCTGGCTGTGCCTTACCCAAGAGGAAACAACCTTACCTATCCTCACTAAATCCTTCTATTTTAAATTTAATAACTGTTTTCTCTTCATTGATCACAGTGCCCTTGCCTATTCCATTCATGAGGCCAAGGGCTGACACCCAACCAAAGGTTATTACTGTCATTGTACTCCTCTTCCATAGCTATCCAGTAACTCAGTTTCTTTTTGCTACTCTGGATCTGTCTCCCTTTGCAATAGTACAAACACATCTTTGGTATCTGCCTGGGTCCCCACCAGGAACATTCTTCAGGTTAAATGGCTGTATATCCAAAGACTTTTCCCTGGTTATCCCTTCTTTCTATGTTTTTGGTGGCATTGATACTGGACCATGTTTTTATGGAAAGCCTGAAATATCCACACTCTTCTTTCCTATCATCTCCTAGTCTCTTGTATCCTTTCCCTGGACATAACAGGTGATCCCAACTGCAGCAACAATAGGCAGTTCTGCTGTGTTCTCAACAGTAGCAACCAGCTTACATGTAAGTACCATGGGAGTGTCAATGGTTGAGATCAACAGAGTGTCTGACCATCTCTAGAAGGCCATCAACATCTTGATGCCATCACTGGCCTCTCTTCAGTGTTAGGTCATTTCAATAGTCCATGTAGTAATGCAAAACTGAAGAGCATTAATCCTCCTAAGGGCAGACAAGGGAGGACCTTGTATTTTCCTAGGAGAACATTTTTATTATGTCAACAAATTGGGGCTGGTGAAGACTTAACAAATCATCTGGAAAACTTCACCAATACAACTGGGGCACATCTCTTTATCCATTTTAGCAGTCTTTACTCTTCACACAGTTAATCCCATTCATAGGACCAATGGTATTAATCTGTTTTTTTTTTTCTCCTAGCACCCTGCATCTTCTGTTTCCTCCAGGAACAGATTCATAAAGTCTCCTGAGTAATGATCAACCAAATGGTTCTGTACCCATACCTCCCTGAGCACAAACCCATCAACTCCAGACTCTCCTACCACACACCATTGGTCTCCAGCAGGATTTATATAGCTATATCTGACTTGGCACCCTTATACATGAAGACGTTGGGATGTGTGGATAAAACTCATGCTCATCTCCTGCAATAGCTAATAAAACCCCCAATTTTCCCTTCTTCCAAAAACCATACTAGCAAAGAGAAAAACCCCGTGCTAACATGTCAGCTCTCTCATTCTTTGCATTTGTCACTGCCTGCTCATGAGTGCCTGCCCAGATGCTTATCTTCTTTACTCTATAGGGGAATAACCTCTGCTCCTAGCTCATACCTTATCATTGCACACACAAAAAACTATAAAATTCCTGTTAAGGTTATTTTTTGTAATTGTGTTTGTTTCTCAGTTTTTCTTTATCCAGATAGAATTAAAATAATTGAGACTCATATATTTGTTTAGTAAGATTCACATCTCTATAATTGAAATTATTACTTTACTCTTAACTCTCTAAACTAATTTGGCTTCCATTTTGCCAATATTCCCGAGATATTTCTACTTTGTGGATTTCCCTGCTACAGATCCTTTCCTGGTGTCCCCTGCATATCTACATGTGGCTGAATCCACTATTTCTCCTCCTTCCATGGATGGAAGGAAGTTCAGTCTTATTCTATCCCATTTTTATACAGAAGACAACTAGGGAGCACTGTTCACACAATATTGAGAAGAGATTCTCAGAAAGAGGTTTTTAACAGATGTGGGGGGTTACAGAAATCAGCATTTGAATTATATAATGATTTTATGCCTACTTATCACCCTATTAATTTAATAAATGACTCTTTCTTTTATTATAACAAACTATAAGTAATAATAACAATTATTTATATCATTAGGTAAATTTTATATTTTTATATTTAGAACCCATGTATAAATTATTCTACTTTCTATCAATTTCTATCACCCTAAACAGATTAACTGTGAGACAATAACTATCCAATCCTCATCCCCATCTGAGACTTAAGAAGGAATAAATATTACCTTAATTTGTAGGAAGTACATTTAAACAGATTCCAAAACTATAGAAATAACAGAGTTTTGGCCGCCAGGACAGTATCCCCAAACTATTCTATAATACTAGAAGATCATCTTTAGTCTTCTGGATTAAAACAATTGACAGAACTTTCTGAGGAAGAATTATAAAGCACTTGCCTACTTTGTCTTTGCGGAGCTCAGCAGTTGACGGTCCTGCATTAATTTTGTTCTGTTTGGACAGTACTATATCTGTAATTCATGAAAGAGAATTTTGCCATTCAGTGGCTATCTTGGAAAAAAAAGCCTTTGATGCTTTTTGAAGTTGAATGTGAATGATGCCAGGAGAACACTTGTCTTAAGGCCAAAAAACCTTAAATTGATAAAATATCTTTAAATGTCTGTATATCTTTGACATTTTTAAATACCATCTATCTATGTATCTTATGGTGATTGTTTCTAACTAGCTTCTAATCTGTCAATCTAGGAAATATGTTTTTCTACTTAATTAAACTAGTACCTACCAAGACCATGAATCTGATTGTCTTACTGCTAATATGAATTTTCATTACCCTAAATAGTTGTTGATAACATCTTTCAAAATGACTAAAATTTAACATTGGAGTTTTAAGAGTTACATAGGTATAATACCTTAGCAAATTGTAATGAAATATAATCTTAAATCTCTATTAATACAGATATTTATACAAATGTAAGATTTTTTTGGCTTATTAATGCTCTTTGGTTTCAATGTAGAGTCAATAATCTACACTTTTACTTATCATTTCTATAACTGATATTTTAAAACAATACCAACATCTATAACCCTTTTAATGACCAAAAACTATCTATCCTCACTCCCTTAGAAACAGGGCATAGTTTTCTTAAAGTACCTCCTGCTGATTGGGACATAGTTTTTCTTTGCGGGGGATGGGGGTGGCGGGGGAGGTTAAGAAATTTAGGATTGTTTTCAGTATTAAGAAAGATAGCTGTAATTTTGCTGTACAGTCTCTAAATGCTGATAAAGTTCATTGTTTATCAGAAGTCTTGACTTCTTGCTAGCCATTTTGAAATTGTCCTGGGAGCAGATTTTTGAGGAAATAGATATTGTGATTATCTGGGAGGGATGATCACCTGGGTTACTTGTCTATTTTGTTATCTGGTTGTCCTGCAAAATATTTTCTTTCAAAAGTGTTATTTATTTTGTATTAATATATGTTGTACACTGAGCATACTTCTGTTAAAGATGATTCTTTGCTCCCTGTTCTAGCAGGTAAGGACTTTGTATATATAACTTTGAACTGTAGAACTGTATAACCAAACTTCAATGTAATTTTTTATCTATTCCTGCTTCAAAGAGACCCTCTTTATGCCTCTCTCAAGGTATTTTAACCCCTCCCTCAATTTGAAAAATTATTTAGTGCATAAGACTTTGCTCCTATATCCTGTATCATTCAGGCTAGCAAAAGCCCTTTCTCAGGGGAATTTAGCTTTATGAGTCACTAGTAAATTCTGGATTTTCTATGCTTGCTTGTGTAAAAGAGCCACTTTTATTTTCTTTCAACATGGACTTTGTAGAAGAAATGCCATTTTTGCATCTCTGAGGTAGGTTTGTTTCATTTATTTTATATTTACATTTATTTTTTTACACTTATATTTACATTTATTTTATGCAGGGTGGTTTTCATAATCAGGAAGCTGCAGCCTGCTGCTTTAGAAACTACAATTGCTCTCTTACTGAAAACAAACAAAACCAAACCAAACAAACAAACAAAAGCTAAGAAACTGCTCTGTAGTTTTACTTTTTATTTATGTTAGACCCCACTTGCTATGACAAAATGTTAAGGTTATTTTTATATAATTGTGTGTGTTTCTCAGTTTTATCTACCCTGGAAAGCATTAAAATAATTGAGACTCTATTATATTTGTTAAATAAGTTTTACAGCACAATAACTGAACAGTCAATACACTAAATTTTTATATTTTGTTTTTTCCTATTTTATTTTTTAAAAAGTTATTTATTTATTATATATACAGAATTCTGCCTGCATGTACTCCTGCAAGTTAGAAGAGGGCAACAGATCTCTTTATAGATGGTTGTGAGCCACCATTTGGTTGCTGGAAATAGAACTCCAGGAACTTTATAAAGTGCCATTAACTTCTGAGCCATCTCTCTAGTATTCTTAACTTTGTAAATTAATCATGCTTAATCTTTGCCAAAATCTGCTAGATACTTGTACTTTGTAGATTTCCTTGTGACAGATCCTCTCCTGATATGTCTTAGATCTCTGACAGTGGCTGAATTCCATACTTCCTCCTTTCCTTCTCCACTGACTGGCAGGCAGTCTACCCCATTCTTTCCTCTGCTCAGCAATTGGCTGTGAACTGCTTTATTTGCATATCAGTAGACAATTTGGGAACAATGTTTACACAACATTGAGACAGGAGATTCTCAGAGTAAGAATTTCCTGACTTTCACATGAATTCTCGGTGCCCCATTTTTGACCATGTCCCCTTGATGGGGAGGGCTGGTGGCACTCAGAGGAAAGATAGCAGCCTACCAAGAAGAGTCTTGATACCCTATGAGCATATACAGGGGTTGGAGGTCCCCCTCAGTCACAGTCATAGGGGAGAGGAATAGGGGGAAAGTGGGAGTGAGGGAGGAATGGGAGGATACAAGAGATGGGCTAACAATTGAGATGTAATATGAATAAATTAATAAAATATTAAAAACAAGAATTTCAACCAAATATGAAGGTACAGAAATCAACCTTTGACTTACAAAAATATAATGCCTATAACCCCTGCCCTTGATGTATAATGGCATGTGACGTCACTGTCCTCCACTGATGAGATTAATGAACTCACCTGAAATTTATGTCTTTTAATAAACCTGCCTTTATATTTTGATTTGGCTTGAATTGGTTTATTTCATTAGGGAAGAAACCTACTATAACCAAAATCTCACATTTTCAAAGTCATTTATGCCAATATTTCATTAATATTTTTTTCCGTGAGTGGGAGATCCGAGATGGCAGCACTGAACATGCACTTTCTTTGATCAGCAGGACAGCAGTGACTGCACAGCAACCTAAGGACTGATATTAGAACCACAAAACACAAGTACTGGTGACTAACAGATGAGAGGGGTTGAGATTCTGTGGAACACTGTTGGGTGTGGCCTAAGGCCACCCAATTAATCCGCAGAAAATCCTGGGTACATGCAGGCATGGATGCACTTCCTCCAAACGCTTCTGCCACAAGCATGGCTGGTGGTCAGTTTCTGAAATATTGGAGACCAGAGGGAGCTGTGTTCAGCAAAAAAACAAAATAAAAACAAAACCCAAAAACCATCAGTGTCTGTAATTTTTAGCACAGAACAGACACCACAATCTGGAACAGAAGTGGACCTGAATTCTGGTCACCATCCAAATCCATAGAAAAGTGTTGAGTCACTGCAGGCACAGATGTGCATTTCAATGACTAGTAATATGAGTAGCTAACTAGCAGTTTCTGAACTCTGGGGCTCTGCAAAACACCAGCATCATTCATTTTACTCCACATATAGGAGGCAAGCAGGCCAAAGGAGCAGCACTCTGCTCAGTATCTTTCTCCTTGCTCCCAAGCTGCCTTGTATACCTGGTTCCTAAACAGGCAGTGAACAGTGAACTCTGCAGCTGTGAGTTGGGCTGGAAACAGGAACAATCTCCAACTGCCCTCTGCCCAAAGGAGCAAAGAGAGCCCACCAGAGAAGCTCTCTGCCCTCTCCACAGCTGCCTGCATATTGTGGGAAATAAACAAGGAGCCAAAAGAAACACTGAACCATGCAGAAATGAGTAGAGTGAGGATTCCAAACCCCATTGTCTATACCTATGCACAAATGCTCTTACCATGAGAAACCACCAAATATGCTAATACCAGAGGCATCACAATGGGAAGAAGTAGGTGCAAGCACACAAGCAAAAATTCACAAGACCATTGGATACCACCAGAAACTAGTAGTCCTAAAACCAATAGAAGCTCTGGAGATACTATCACACCCTATGCACAAGACAAGGATTTCAAATATGATTTTATGAAAATGAGAAGCCTTAATGAGGAAAACAAATCCCTCAAACTAGAACCGAAATACACAGAGAAAGAGATGAACGAATTAAACAAATTGCTTAAAGAAATTTGCAAAAGACTGGGGACTACTATCAAAGAGGAGAAGAAAATAAATAAAAGCATTCAAGATCTAAATATGGAGGTAGAAAGAAGGAAGAAGACATAATCCAAGTCAACCCTGGAAATGGAAAATCTAGGGAAGAGGAAAGAACTACAGACATCAGCATCACCAACATAATACAAAAGATGGAAGACATAATTTCAGGCCTAGAAGATATGACTGAAGAAATTAATACAACAGTCAGATAAAAATTTAAATCTACATGTCTCCTGACACAGAACACCCAAGAGATCTCAGACACTATGAAAAGACCAAACCAAAGAATAAAAAGCATAGAAGAAAAGATTTCCAGAGCAAAGCCAAGAACATAGTATCAACAAAATCATAGAAGAAAACTTCCTAAACTAAAGAAATAAATGCCCATAAATATACAAGAAGCCTACAGTACTCCAAATAGGTTGGACCAGAAAAAAAATTATTAAAATCTGCAAGAGAAAAAGGCCAAGTCATGTACAAAGACAAATTTATCAGAATTGCACCTGAATTCTCACCAGAATCTATGAACGCCAGAAAGGGCTGGACCGATGTCGTGTAGATACAGAGGCCAACCCAAACTACTATACTCTGAAAACTTTCAATCACAATAGATGGAGAAAACAAGATATTCCATGACACAACCAAGTTTTAACAGTACCACAAATCCATCCCTAAAGAGATACTAGAAAAAAAAAATCCAACCGAAGGAGGATAACTTTACCCAGGAAAACAAAGGAAATAAATAAATCCACATCTGTATAACAAAAAGAATGGAATCTCACACACAATCTCTACCACTACCAACACCAATCAATCAATCAATAAGTAAATAAACAAATAAGTGGAAGAAATAACCACTGTGCATTAATATCTCTCAAAATCTACATCCTCAAGTCAACTAGAAGCACATACAGGTAACATAATGATGAAAATAACAGGACATCATTCTGCTGCATAAAGATAGATATTACCTTAGAGTAAAGGGCTGGCAAATGGTACTCTAAACAAACTGACGCAAGAAAGAAGATAGCGTAGCCATTCTTGAGTCTAACAAAATAGACTTTCAACCAAAACTAATCAAAAGAGATGGGGAAGGACAATTCAGCCTCTACCAAGAAAAATTACTCCAAGATGTTGTTTCAGTTCTGAACATCTATAACACAAATGCAGGAGCACACACATTCATAAATGAAATGTTAATAAAGCTTAAATACTTTATTAGATAGCAAACCTCAGCAGATAAAAAAGATCAAAGTAATCCCTTGCATCTTATCAGACTAATATATATAAAAGCTGGACTTCAAAAATATCAGAAGCAACAGAAAGCCTACAAACACAGGGCAATTGAAGAAGCCCCTACTCAATGAACTCTGGGTAAGGCTCAAAATTTAAAAAATAAATTAAAAACTTTGAATTCATGAAAATGAAGGCACAACACTCCAAGAGTAAAGTTCATAGTGCTAAGTATCTTCATAAAGAAATTGGAGAGATTTCATACTAGCAATTTAACAACACACTTGAAAGCTCTAGAACAAAAATAAACAGATTAAACAAAGATGAGTAGAGAGGTAGAAGTCATTCTACTCAGGGCTGAAATCAATAAAGTAGAGACAAGAAAACAATTCATAGAATCAACAAAATCAAGAGATGGCTCTTTAAGAAAACCAGCAAGATATTCAAACCCTTATCCAATCTTACTAAAAGGCAAAGGGACAGCATTCAAATGAACAAAATCAGATATGAAACGGGAAACATAATGACAACTCCGTGGAAATCCTAAAAATTCATTAGTTCCTATTCAAAAGCTTATATGCCACAAGACTTGAAATCTAAATAAAGAGGACCATTTTCTTGCTACTACCACTTAACAAAATTGAATGAAGATTATGTAAAAAACAAAACTAAGCTAAATATTCCTAAATTTCCTAAGGAAATTCAGGCAGCCATCCAAAATCTCCCAACCAAAACAAGTGCAGGAAAAAATGGATCTAGTAAAAAATTCTACCAGACCTTCAAAAAGAACTAATACCAATTTTCTTTAACCTATTTCTCCAAATAAAAACAAAAGAAAACTAGCAACTTCATTCTATGAGGCCACATCTTGATACCTTGATACCTAAAACACAGAAAGGCTCAACAAGGAAGAATTACAGACAAAATCCTCTTATAACATTGATGTAAAAATACTCAATAAAATACTCAAAAACTAAAGTCAAGAACACATCAAAAATATTATTCAACATGACCAAGTTGGCTTGGTTCCAGGCATACAGAGGTGGTTCAATATGGAGATAATAATAAATTTACTCCAGCATATAAACAAACTGAAAGAAAAAAAGCACATGATCATCTCCTCAGATGAGAAAATATTTTGAAAATTCCAACATGAATTCATATTTAAGATATTGGAGAAAACATGGATATAAGGCAAAAATATACATAATAAAGGCAATATAGAGCAAGCCTATATCAACATCAAACTACAGGGAGAGAAACGTCAATCAATTACACTGAAATAAGGGACAAGATAGGAGCTCTCTATCTATCTCTTAAACAATGTACTTGAAATTCTAGCTGGAGCAGTTAATCAAATAAAGGATACCAAGGGAATACAATTTTGAAAGGAAGAAATCAAAATATCAATATTCATGGATGATATGATAGTATACTAAGTGACTAGAAAAATTCTACCAAGGAAATCCTACAGCTGATTAGGACTTTCAGCAAAGTGGTTGGATAAAAAAATCATTTGAAGAAATCAGTATCCATCCTTTATACCAAACCAAACCAAACCAAAACAAACTAAACCAAAACAAAACAGAAAACAATCAGTCTGAGAAATAAATTAGGGAAACTACACCCTTCACAATTGCCAGAAATATTATAATGTATCTTGATGTAACTCTAACCAAGTAAATGAAAGACTTGTATGAAAAAAACTTCAAGTCTTCAAAGAAAGAAATTGAAGAAGATATCAGAAAATGGAAAATTGACCATGCTTGTGGATCAGGAGAATCAACCTCTTAAAAATGTTCATCTTACGAAAATCAATTTATAGATTCAATGCCATTTCCATTAAAATTCAGATATAGTTTTGTTACAAACCTTGAAATATCAATTTTCAACTTCATAAGGAAAAATAAAAACACCCAGAATAGTTCATACAATCCAAGACTGTTTATAAAACAATACAATATATTCCTAAGGAATATTCCTCCCATAACTCAAGCTGCACTATAGAGCAACAGTAAGAAAATCAGCATGGTACTGGTATAGAAATATGCCGGTTGATCAATGGATTCAAAGACCCAGAAATAAACCCATACATCCATAGACTCTTGACAGATATACCAAATCTAAAAATGGAAAAAAGCTATTATCTTCATCAAATGGTGCTGGTCTAACTGGATGTCTATATGTAGAAAAATGTAAACATACCATATTTATCACCTGTTCAAAAATAACATCCAAGTGGATTAAAGACCTGCACAAACTGATGCCCCAACCAAGGACATTGCAAATAGACAATACAGACTCCATGTTCAGATGTAGCCGATGAACAGCTCATTATCCACATATAGAAGGGGAGAGGAGAGGTACAGTCTGCCACTGATATGAACTCTGGTGCCTGCGTATTGATCACTGCCCCTTGCTGGAGTGGCCCTGTGAGAACACAGAGGAAAGGGATGCAGGTTACCCAGATGAGACCTGATAGGCTGTGATCAGACTGTGGAAGAGGGGGACTGTGTGATTAGAGTTCTAGGAGAGGGGAATAGGGTGGAGGAAGGAGGGAGGTTGGGAACAGTAAAGAAAGAGTGAGGGGATTATAACCGAGGTGTAATATAAATAAATTATAATAAAAATGAATAAATAAATTAACCACTCTCAAACAAATAAACCAGCAATCAAATGCTTAACAACTCTTTTTCTCTGTTAAAATGGATCATCAATTATTTGGTGAAATGTCCTTTTGTTCAAGACTGGAGAATCTGTAATCATTCTATGGACTTGGTTATGCAACACTTATGTGCTTGGATGTCTCATCAAAGCTTGAACTTTCTAATAAGTCAGAATATAACTTTGACACCATTTCTAGGAACCCAAGAAAAGTGACAGAAGCCATCATTTTCACTCTGCTAGGAATTGTGAAAAAGCTCCATCCCATACACTCTGATTCTTCTTTACTCCTCAAAATGATCTTATGAGAGAGATAATAAGTTCCTTGTGTGGCTAAGGGAGAGAAAGAATTCCGGTTCCTTCCTGATGGCAAAGCCCAAGATAATAACCAGCTACTAACTGGAGACTAACCCAGCTACTTACCAGCATGCCTCCCTTGCAAGGTCTTTATTCCTTGTGCTCTGCTTGGAAAAGAACATTTTTTAAATGTCATTAAAATTAACCCTCTCTGCTTGTTCAGCTGTAGAGTCTGTTCTCCAACCTACATCACAGATGAAGACATAGGCTGTAATATGAATTTTAACAACAACAACAGCAACAACAAAGAGCAACAGTTAACAACAAAACTGTGCAGGCCTGTCAGGGAAAACATCTATTTCCAATCCTTGCTACCTGGTGACACCAAGTTTCCTTGGTCTTTGTCTGCTTTTTATATAACCTGGAATAATAAAGCTGTTGTAATACTCATTTAAGTTAGTATACAATAAGGATATAGGTCATCAGCTATTAATAATATGTGCTGATGAATGCAAATATTTCCACTGTGTTTGATAGCATAGGGATAGAAAGAAGTAATTGTTTGTATCTCTTTATTTAAAAATTGTTTTTTTCTGATATGGAGTTTATGAATATGTAGTTTATTTATTAATAATAAACAACCTACAGCACAGGGTAGTTATGAAATAATCAGGAAAGTCATTTGCAAAAGCTACATTCAAGCTGGGCACATGGCACACATGTGTAATATCAGTACTTGAGGAGGCAGAGGCAGGCAGACCTCTTTGAAGATGAAGCTAGCCTAGTTTACAAAATGAGTCTCAAATAAACAACAACAAAAAGTTACAATCAAAATGTTATCTAACTAGTATTTGGTAAACTTAAAGAAAATACTATCTATACTATCTAGGTGAGTTTAAAATTTTGTACCTAAAATTATTGTATTTATCAATTTTCAAACTCTCTTTATAAAACATAAAACATTTTAAGTCCCAAACAATGTATGCCTAACTATGAAACTATAAATATTTATTCTTCAATCTCAACAGAAAATTAAGAAAAAATAAAATTACTACTTACATAAGAAACACAAAATTTCTTATTAAGTACCCCTCTCCCCCGAAAAACAGAAAGGTTGATCAATGGAATAAAATGAAAGATTGAGGTGTAAATCTTCATGCTATGGAAGCTAAGGTTTGATAAATAAGATAAATTCATACAATGAAAAATAAGAAAGAATTTTCAACAAAATGTGGTGGTCTAACTGAACAGTAACATGGTAGAAAAAGCAAATAGATCCATAGCAATCACCCTGCACAAAACTCAGGTCCAACTGGATCAAGGACTACAACATAAAACCAGGTAAATGGAACCTGATACAATAGAAAGTGGGGAATGGCCTTGAGCACACTGACACAGAGACAGCTTCCTGAACAGAATATCATTAGCACAGGCACTCAGATCCAAAATTAAAAATGGTACCTCATGAAACTGAAAATATTTTGTAAAGCAAAGGAAACCATCAATAAGATAAAATGGCAGCCATAGAATAGGAAATGATTTTTATCAACTCCACTTATTGAATATATACAAACTATATAAAGAACGCAAGAAAGTATAACCAAACAAATCAAATAATACAATTAAAATGGTATACAAATCTAAACAGAATTCTTATTGCAAGTATCTCAAATGGCTAAGAAATACTTAAATAAATACTTAAATAAATGTTTATGACCCTTAACTATCAGGAAAATTGATATAAAAATGACTTTTAGATCCCCTCTTATACCTGTCAGAATTTCCAAGATCAAAAACACAAGTGACATCTCATTACGGCAAAGATGTGAAGCAAAGGAAACACTCTTCCATTATTGATGGGGTTTTAAAATGTACACCCACTATGGAAATCACTATTGCAGTACCTCCTCAAATTGGGAAAGAAAACCAGCTATACTACTCTTGCACATAACACAAAATGATTCTTCATCATACCACAAAGAAAATAAATCCAAAAGCTTTATTCATAATATCCAAAAGATGGAAACAACCTAGATGTCTCTCAGCTGAAGAATGTATAAAGAAATTAGAGTATATTTATGCAATGGAATGTTAGTCAGTTGTTTTAAAAAATGAAACCATGTAATTTGGAGGAAAATTCATGGAACTAGAAAAAAATATTACAGAGTTCAGCCACACATACTCAGAAAGAGAAACATAGAATATACTAAATTAAAAATGACTATTAACTTTTAAGTAAAGGATAATAATGCTACAATACACAGGCCAGAAGAGCTAAGTAACAATAAGTGCTCTGGTTGGGATGTATCTATCTCCCTGCAAAGGGTGTATTCAGGGCAGGTGGTAATGGGAACAGGACGAATCAAGTGGAGTAAGGAGGGGTAGATGAAGACAGTACAGGGCTAGACCATTATAATTGAGGATGGGGGCAATTGGTGTGCAATATGGAAACTTAGTTTAGTGGAAACTTCCTGGAATCTATGAGTGTAAGCCTAGTGAGGACTCCTGGAAATGGAGACTATAGAGACTGACCTGGTCATCTTCTCTAACCAGATAATACTTCCAGTGATTTTACTGGGTAATCCTCCCCTTCACAAAACCTTCTACCTACAACCTGTCCTGCCTGCAAGATATGCAGGACAACAGTGGCTCCAAACTTATGGGAGTGGTCAATCAATGTGTAGTCTAACTTAAGGCCTATGGCATGAGAGGGACCTGAGGTGTGACATTGCCTGGATGACGAGGAACCTGAAGATGATAGCACAGTGACACAGGATGGAACCAAACATGACTGGTAAAAACAATTTAAAAAGGAAAAAACAAAGTCAGTGAACTCAGTTTGTTGCCTAACTCAATAATCGTCAGAGAGGCTTCCTTTGGAGGCAGATAGATTAAGAGACTCATAGGAAAACACGAGGCCAAACTCAGGGACTCCTGTAGAAATGCAGAGGAAGAACTGTAGAAACCATAGGTGTCAGGCACACCAGAAGAACACCTCATACAAAATCAATTAAGGGGGCTCATAAGGGCTCACAAAGAGTAAAGTTTCAATCACGACAGGGTCTACATGGGTCTGCATTTATGTTATGATTGTTCAGCTTTGTCTTTTGTGGGAATCCAAACAGTAGGACTGAGGATACCTTAGAATCTTTGATCTGCCTTTGGACCCTTTATCATGTGTCATTCATCCTTGACATAAAATACATAAACAAGTAAATGTTAATTTCCTAACCTGAGTGTCAAATTTTAGGTGTTTTTTCACGATAACATATTTGCAAGACTGTATTTACCAGCATAAATTAATACCAGAGAAACTATAAAATAAAACATGACAGAGGAAACCAGAAGCATGAAGCACTCTTTAATGCAGAGACAGAAAAGAAGGAAATAGAAAGAATCTTCATAAGACTATGTATAGACATTTTGCAAAAAAAAATTGGTTAATTATCTGGGAAATTTTAGGAAATATTAATGAGTGACAATAAGTTACAAATAAACATTTCTCTTTGGCAAAAAAATTAAGCAAGAAGGAGTTAAAAACAAAGTATGTATCTTTTGCAACAAGTATAATAAACTCATTCACAAACTACACAAAAAATTCCAACCAGACTCATAAGTCAAACCAAATTAGAATTAATTCTGAAATACCATATGCTTAACATTCATATGATTAGTAGGACAACTATACATTAATTAACTACATAAATTTATGCTACTTCATAGTACTAAAGGGCATATAAAGTTTAATTATGATTACATAATACTGAGCAAAGACTGTAAAATTTTAAAAAGTCTAAAGACATATAATTCTTGCATGTGCTTTTTGAAATGTAAACTATTTTGGTAAATAATTGGAGTGACCTTGCATCCACAGTGTCAGCAGCAGTTCCCCTGCTGCATATTTTCTGTAGGAGTTATGCAGAACTGTTCAGAAACGTAAACCATAATGCTGTTTTCAGTAGAAGATATGTTTATTGAGATACATCCACACCATGAATTATATAATTATGACAACAAGAACCAGGTATGTACATTTCTGACATGGCATTTTAGTGTACTGTTCCTAGAAAGCAACATGTACTTGATAAGAAAGAATCAAATGCTAAAAACAAGAAATAAAAGAAACTTGTCACAGAATTCAATCTAATGTATGTGTATCTGAGATATTATGAGATGAGTCAGGGACAATTAAAATAATGCCTATTGGAAAGTTTCACGTCTATGAAGGAGAGCACAGAGTCAGCTGAAAGCTTGTGTTTTCCAGGTTAAAGACTGTTTCATTAGGTAACATGAGCAAAGTACAGCAGAGTCAGTATATATTCTGAGAAAAGCTAAAGGGCAAATTTACCTGAAGTATAATTAATAAGTTTACTACTAGAAATAAATGAACAAGATTATATCATACAACTTTAAAAAATGATACATATATTACAAATCATTAAAAACATGACTGATATTCAAGTATAATTAGGAGATATTTTCAAAGAATTCATGTCTCAAATTGGATATCTGTCTTTACCTTAGAACTTTTATTCATATAAAGTTATAGAAAGTATGACTATGACTTAACATTGTAATAAATGTCAAGTTTCCATTCTTATAATGCTTTTTTCCCTATTTTGATTATTGGTAATACTTAGACTTCCCTTTAAGAAAATCATGAGGACACAAACAGCTGTATTCTTAGTTTGTGGCAGAATGCATCCTCCTCTAAGAAGCACATTCAGTAATTACAGATCAGATAGTTTATTTTATTTTTGTTTATTTATTTATTTATTTATTTATTTATTTATTTATTTTGATTTTTCAAGACAGGGTTTCTCTGTGTAGCTTTGACTGTCCTGGACTCACTTTGTAGACCAGGCTGGCCTTGAACTCACAGCTATCTGCCTCCCTCTGCCTCCCGAGCACTGGGATTAAAGTTGTGTACCACCACATGTGGTTTTTTCTTTTTCTTTTTCTTTTCCTTTTTTGTGTGTGGGGTAGAAGTAGTTTAGTTTTATACCTCAGTAATTTTCACTAGTATATCAAATATTGAACAAGAATTAATAACTTAATTGATAAACAAAGCTCTCAAAGTCCTTGAAATGCTGTTGTTTCTTTCATTGCTAAGTCTTCTTTTAAAATAAAGATGTATTCTTTCACTTAATATAAAGCTGTAAAACAGAGAAATTGAAATCTATGAAAATAATTTATTTTTTTATATTTTATTAATTTATTCAGATTACATCTCAATGATAATCTCATCTCTTGTATCCTCCCATTCCTCCCTCCCTCCCATTTTTCCCTTACTCCCCTCTCCTATGACTGTGACTCAGGGGGATTTCCTCCTCCTGTATATGCTCATAGGGTATTAAGTCTCTTCTTGGTAGCAAGGGATGTGGTCAATTATGGGGCACCAGAGTTCCATTGTAGATGAGGATAATTAAGGAAACCACATAGTAAATAAAATGTACTATCTCTGTATGTCCCTGTCCCTAAAACAGAAAATTTCAAGAACCCTTTCAAGACTATATAAGCAATAAAAATGTCTGGGAGAAGAGACAGTTCTGAACCAAGACCCAGGGATATAGACTTTCTGAATTAGCACCTACAAGATAGTTCAGTTTTTACTTCATGCAATTCCATTTGGAACATTTATGTTGCTGTAACTAAATACTTATTTAAAGAACCTCAATAAAAACACTAGTTCACTTTGAAAAAAATTAAAATAAAGATGTAGTGGTTGTGTGTGTGTGTGTGTGTGTGTGTGTGTGTGTGTGTGTGTGTGTGTTAGAGAGTATTAGTGTGTATACACTCACCTAAGTGCACCATGAAGGGTCAGAAAAGGGAATCTGATCCTCTGGAGGGAAAGCTACAGATATTGTGAACCCTGGACATAGGAGCTGGGATTTGAACAAGGATCATCTGAAAAGTGTCACCCGTGTTCCTAATAACTGAGCTGTCTCTCCAGCCCCCAACTTCCCAGAATTATTTTATATGCCTTGAGATGAAAATTTAATTTTATTTATTGGGTTCCTTTAATTGATCTCTATGATTATTTGTATATCTACACGTTGTATTTTTATGAATGTGTCATAAAATGCTTGAATCAAGATGGATGTAAAATATTGCAGTTTTAAAAGATAATATTTGCAGTGATGCTGCCTCTTTTTATATTTTTTTATTTATTAATTTATTCTTGTTACATCTCAATGGTTATCCCATCCCTTGTATCCTCCCATTCTTCCCTCCCTCCCTTTTTCCCCTTATTCTCCTGCCCTATGACTGTTCCTGAGGGGTATTACCTCCCCCTGTATATGCTCATAGGGTATCAAGTCTCTTCTCGGTAACCGGCTGTCTTTCCTCTGAGTGGGAATGCAAACTAGTACAGTCACTTTGGAAATCTATCTGGTGCTATCTCAGAAACTGGGAATAGGGCTTCCTCAAGACCCAGCTATTCCACTCCTTGGAATATACACAGAAGATGCTCCAGCACACAACAAGAAAATTTGCTCAACCATGTTCATAGCAGCCTTATTCATGATAGCCAGATCATGGAAACAGCCTACGTGTCCCTCATTAGAAGAATGGATAAAGAAACTGTGGTACATATACACTATGGAATACTACTCAGCTATTAAAAACAAAGAATTCCCAAAATTTGTGGATAAAAGGATTGAGCTAGAAATGATCATAATGAGTGAGTTAACCCAGAAGCAGAAAG
>OU015747.1:70764493-70799198 GCA_907169655.1 Acomys percivali
CTCAAATGGTATATACTCACTTATATCTGCATACTAGCCCAAGGGGCATGTCCCACGAAAGCCTTCACTTACCAGGAAACTGGGACAGAGGGGAGGGCATCCTATTGGGACTCTAGATGAGAGAATCATGGGAGAATAGCAAAGTAGAAGGATCCAAAGGGTCCTAGAAACCTACAAGTAGAACATTATGATAGGCAGATTTGGGCCAATGGGTCCCGCTCAAACTAAGGCACCAGCCAAGGACAATACAGGTGGTAAACTTTAAATCCCTACCCAGATCTAGCCAATGGTCAGAACACTCTCCACATTTGAGTGGAGCGTGGGATATGACTTTCTCACATTCTCTGGAGCTTCACATTAGACCATGTCCCCTGGAAGGGGATGCTACCTCTTTTATTACTGGAAAGTATGTTAGGTATGATAATTATTAAATGTTCTTTATCAATGAGTTATTATTAATGTTTTTATGTTTTGAAAAACATCACATAATGAACTTCATTCTTTAAACTAGTACCTTGTAATGATTAATAAATACATGTACACAAATAGATATTTAAAATATTATATGATTAATATTTAGAATAACTTCTGAGATATATAACATGCATCATAATTTCAACATAAATAACCTTATTTTTTAGAATATCTATTAATTTCTAGTGCCTTATTCTTAATTCGCCTTCTGAGGTTTTGAATGTAACTCTATCTTAAATTGCAAACATTCACAGCTTCATTTATACAGATACATTGTTTATAAATCTTTCTTGTTAACCTTTTTTTTTAACAAAATGAATTTTAAGAGATAAGTAAGTTGTAAGGACTAAATGAATAGTTTTAAAGGCTTAAGATAGCTTATTGTTCCCAGAAGTTTTTGAGGCAAGTGCTGTAATGTTCAATGTTACAGTAAGCCATTTATTTTAAAAAAGAAAGGGAATATCTATCATTTGGATATTTTTAGACAACTTCCAAGATAAATTTCTGATAAATGAACTTTTGCATTGCCAATTGGTAATGGAGAAACTCAAAGGCAACATGCCTTGTACTATTCCCCACACATGCTAAGATCAGACTCCTCCATATCTGAGGTCAATATAATCCTTTGTTTTGTAATGCTTTGATTATAGTATCCAAAGTTACTCAATTGCTTCATGAATTTATTAGCAGAATTAACGCAAAGAATAAATTCTCACCTTTGAATTTTTTTCCAACAACTTTCCATGAGGATGGCTTAGTTTAAGCATTCTGAATGACATGTGCCCAGGTCTCGTATAAAAGTTCTTATGCAATGTCAAAAAAAAAAAATGATTAGGATCCCTGAAAAATCATGCAGTACACAGCATGTTGCTAGAGAACTTAATTTCAAGTCTTGAATGATACAATAATTTAGTTTATAAAAGAAAAATATCTAAACCTAGCAAAAGAAACTGTGAAGTGTAATGTAGTTATTCAAGTTTGACTGAAGTAGCATTTTAGTGGATGGTAAATGAACCCATGAAATGCTGATTTTCTTTCACTTTTCTCTACTGTGAATGAACACATGGTTCTGATTTGGTTGGGCTTCTTACCAAAAAGACTTACAATTACAACAGATTTTTGTTAATATGGAAAGTTATGAAATTGAAAAATAATTTTTATATATGGCTTTAGAATTATGATTTTAAAAATGAAAACTATGCACTCAAGTAGTATGTCTAATCATGAATGGATTGTAGAAATAATCCTTTTCATGTTTTTATTATGCCATAAAGATACATAAAATATATTCTTTCATCTTATATATTTATCACAATGAATCCCCTTTAAAATATTCTTTATTTTTTAATTTATTTAAAGCAAGAATTCAGTTTCTGGATACAAACTGTTTAAAAGCCTATTTCATTTAAATATAAAAAGAAGTTTGAGTATGTATGGGAATGGAAGACTGTGTATTTAAAGTTAAATATATAATATATACATAATGAAGTTATTAAACAAAAAAGTATGCATTAACAAATGTATATGTCTTGAACATTAATAGTATACTGGATCTAGTGACTTACATCTTTTAATAAAATGTATGTTAAGTCATATGTAAGACATGACTGGAATTACTGTTATTTGGGAAGAAAATAAAAAATTTCTGTAAATATATTGTCTTTCTAGATATAGTCAGCATTAAAAAATAGGTCAGTTTTGTGGAATGAATTTAGAGTCTTATATATGCAAAAATATTTTATGATTTGACTATATTCCACATCTCAAAATTATAACTTCTACAAATGACAATTTATATTAACATACACACATACATATATATATTAATTACAGAGAAACATAGGCAGTATGGAAATTAGAAATCAAATTTATCAAACATCTTATTAAGTATAGCATCTCATCATGTGTTGACATAGGAATGCTATTTAACCAGTGAGGAAATATATATGTATATATCAACAAATAAAATGATAATATAAAAAACAATTTAATGTAAGATCAATAACCACAGACTAAAGGAATTTCTTTTTAAATACAGAAAATTGATAAGTGCAATTCAGAATTAATTTACTCTGAGGTTATCATTCAATAAATCTTCAACTCCCATATTGTTACTTCAGTCTGTATGATAAAAATCCTAGTACTCAGGGAAACATTATAAAAGAACTTTATTTGATTCTACTGGCTAAAATATCCAGAAAATGAAAAGTCTGCTGAGGTGTTTTGTCATGGGTATAACAAGACAAGTGGAAAAGCAAATGATCAACTGAAGAGGAAGTAAGATAGATCTGTTTGTAGAAAGCATTTGGCTTTTCTAGAAGACACATTTTATCATTCATTGTGAAAACACTAAAAATGCTAATGTTCATTTCTCAAATATCTTCCTTGCTTCATAATCTCAGACTTAGTAGAGAACTGCTGATATGACTTTATCATATTTAAGATGCTACCATTAACTGGAAATGATAAAGACACCTCAGGATAGCCTGTATACCCTTCCTATGTGTGGTCAAAAAAGTTGGCTATCCTGATGAGATCTAGTAAGCTGTGGTCAGATGGGCGGGAAGGAGGGTCCCCCTGTCAGAGAACTGGGGGAGAGGAACAGGGTGGAAGAGGGAGAAAAGGTGGGAATGGGAAAAATGGAATGAGGTGGTATCAAGCAGGACATAATGGGAACAACTTATTAAATATATATATATATGTATATATATATACACACACACACATACATATATATGTATACAGACACACACACAGACATACACACACACACACACACACATATATATATATATATATATATATATATATATATATATATATATATATGAAAAAAGAAAGACACCCAAGGAATCAAGTTATCAAGTTTCTGTGAATAATTTCAGAGAAACAAGGCACCATGTTGATCTTGTGGCTCCTTCAATTTAGGTACTGTAGATCAGGCTTGTTATTTCATGATGTCATCAGAGTCTTTTCACTTTCTCTATTCTGATGGGAAGGGAGTTCAGACATAGTCACCATTGGGTGGTATTGGTCAGATAATTATTAGCTGAGATCAGAACTAATTGCCCCTAATACTAGTTTAATGCAGGAATAAATATTTAAACATCAATTGACCGAGAGTTTTGATTATTGCAAAAGAATCCTAATTCAACCTCAATTATTATTTTGGTAATTTTCTAGTGCTTTCTAAGAATGTATAAGATATGAATCAACAAGCTTCTTTAGATCTTTGTCTATTATTACATTCAGATTCAGAATATTATTGCTAGTGTTAAAAGGTTGGTCCTTAGAAGAAACGTACTTTTAATGTCTCAAATATTTAAACTAATAACGTCACCATTTTTTGTATTCCATTTGCTGGAATAACTTTGGTTGGAAAGTCACCTTGCTGATTTCTGAATTACTTAGTATGGCTTGAAGAATTTACTATGTAGGAAAAGAACAGTTCTACAGAATATTACCCTTAATACAGATTTCAAGACATAGTCATTGTTTTCTTGGTTATATTATATTGATTTTTAGATAGACCACTCAAAGTCCATGATTGGTTAAATTATTATTTCATTTTTAAAATAATATTGAAAATTTATAACAAAGCTGGGACCAGGATTTTGAAATAGATTGGCAGACTGCGGTTAGAACACAAGGCATACTGTGTATAAACATTCTGCTCTTAGCTGTATGACTCATGGATGTCTTCTAACTATGTACATTAGTTTTCAAGAGACATTCAACATTCATGTTTTATTTATACTGAAGTAGGTAAGTGATATATATGTGTGTGTGTGTGTGTGTTTGTGTGTGTGTTTGTGTGTGTGTTTGTGTGTGTGTTTGTGTGTGTGAGTGTGTGTGTGTGTGTGTGTGTTTGTGTGTGTGTGTGTGTATAATTATTATTTAATTTTTTCCTGCCACCATTTCTTTGTCACCACGGAACACACTATTTTGTTCCTAAGGAATAAATAAAAACTGAGGTATGATGCTCTTCTGTTTGAATTAGTTCTAAGGTTACCTTGTATGAATGGGCCAATTTTATTCTCATTAGTAAATGAAATGAGTGGTACAATTTTCTTCCTTGTGTGTCCTTCAAATTCATGAGGGAAGGTAATCCTTATCATGGTAGTATTTCATGGTAAGAAGTTTGAGTAGTGACCAAAAGAAAAGGCATGTTCTGATGAATGGATTACTGTCTTATATACAGATTAGAGAATAATAGTTTTGCCTTGTTTCACCCTTACATTCTGTCATCATGTGGGTGGGTGGTAGCACTTGAGAGTTCAACTAGTTGAGCTTTCCTGGTTCCAAAATATAAGACATACATTTTTCTTTATCAATTATATGTATCAGATATTTTGTTATAAAAACAGGAATGAACTAAGACATTCACTATAGTGACAAATCTATTAATATTTTCTACAAATGCAGAGAAAGTAGAGTTTGAGACACATGGAAACTTATCATCTGAAGTAGATAATGTGATTGTGTAATGTAAGAGATCCCACAAAAATGCCAGTTTTAACAAGACACAGTGGGCAAATCCTATGATGGACATCCAGAATAATTCATTATGACTAAAGGATAGAAAAAATAATGTTATTAGACTGCATCTGCATGAGATATTTGTCTTTATTAAAATAGCCAGATGACATCAAAATATGTGTTAATAGGTACATATATATGCACTTATATTTTTATAGATATAAATACATGGTTTGCTACTTTGGACATTTTATCCACAGCTGGCAGCACTGTTTGTGATTCAAGGAACCTTTGCAAGGTACAGTCTTTTTGGAGGAGCTGGTCTCTTGGGACAAAGACTTGACTTCTCTTAACGTACAAAGTTTCTTGTTCATGCTCTGCTTCTTGAGTGTGGATATGGTGAGACTAGCCTGTTCCTGTCACAATCCCCTCCTTTCTAACTACCCTATCATTTTTGCCTTGATGGATTTTAAAAGCAAAATAACTCTTTTCTCTCTTGTGTTACTTTGGTAGGGTTCCCTATCAGGAAAACATAAATGTAATTAAGATATGTGTACATGTATGCATCAAGTCTGTTTGAACCAGAAACAAATGTAAAAATGTATTACCCAGATGACTACAAATTTCTAATCTTCCACATTAGGTGAGAAAACTGGGCATGATTCATGAATAATCCTCCATCAATTCCTCATTAATATAGCATATTGGAAGGACAATTGGAAGCAGGAATTTCTCTTCCCCCAAATTATTCCCTAAAAAATAAAAGAACAAAACAAATATATATGACACTAGTTTACACTATAATGAATATCAGCCAGCATCCATGTAAAGAAGATGTAGGAAGACTTAATTGTTACAGGGGATAATGTTAGATGAGCTGTAGTTTTCTTTGTTAAACTTTTTCTACATTTTTCTACGAGATGAATTAGCCAAAATTTTATATAAAGAAAAAATATATGGTAAATTGCATATGTCCTCTACTTTATGCATCTGTTGTGCATCCTGCTTTCTCATTTTTTAAAATCAGGATAGCTCCTAGGACAGCTTTGAAAACAGCTTCTGATGCCAATTGATCCAGCATTTCAGACTTTTCAACAAAGGAATTTAGTTAAGCCTGGAATTTCTCAACACTTAAAAACTGGACCACAAATGCTATTCCTAGCTCGTTAGCAATTATCCCCAATTTTCTTTGGGCCCATAAATAGATATCATTCATGCTAAATTAGTTGGAAGAAATTTTTAGAGAATAATGCTCCATTTCCCTTAAGGAGAGTTGGGTAGGTTTTTGGTTGCTTTCTTGGGCTAATGATGTTTATTTTTGTATTTTAAAATTTTTTTATAAATTTATTCATATTACATCTCAATTGTTAGCCCATCCCTTGTATCCTCCAATTCTTCCCTCCCTCCCGCTTTACCCCTACTACCCTCCCCTATGTCTATGACAGAGGGGGACCTCCTCTCCCTGTATATGATCATAGGGTATCAAATCTCTTCTTGGTAGCCTGCTATCCCTCCTCTGAGTGCCATCAGGACTCCCCATCAAGAGGACGTGGTAAAAAATGGGGCACCAGAGTTTGCATGAAAGTCAGTCACCACTCTCCACAGGAACCTTGGAAACCACCTGTGGTCTGAAACAGTCCATGATGTTTATTTTATTTTATTTTTATTAATTTATTCGTATTACATCTTGATTGTTAGCCCTTCCCCTGTTTCCTCCCATTCTTCTCTCCCTCCCACTTCCCCCCTTCTCCCCTCCCCTATGTCTGTGATTGAGGGAGACCTCCTACCCCTATATATGCTCTTAGAATATCGAGTCTCTTCTTGGTAACTTGCTATCCCTCCTCTGAGTGCCGTCAGGCCTCCCCATCCAGGGGACGTGGTCAGAAAAGGGGCACCAGAGTTGTGTGAGAGTCAGATCTCACTCTCCACTCAACAGTGGAGAATTGCCTGTTAGTCAGCTAGGTCTGGGTAGGGGTTTGAAGTTTACTGCCTATATTCTCCTCGGTTGGTGCCTTAGTTTGAGGATGACCCCAGGACCCAGATCTGCCTGTCATAAAGTTCTTCTTATAGGTTTCAGGACCCTGTGGGTCCTACTATTTCCCCCTTCTTCCATGCTACTCTCACCTAAAGTCTCAATAGGATGTCCTCTCCTCTGACCCACTTTCCTGGTAAGTAAAGTTTTTCAGGGTACGTATCCCTTGGACTAGTGTTTTGATATAAGAAAGTATATATCGTTTGTCTCTTTTTGCTTCTGGGTGAACTCACTTATTATGATAATTTCTAGATCAATCCATTTGCCCACAAGTTTTGGGAATTCCTTGTTTTTAATAGCTGAGTAGTATTCCATAGTGTAAGTGTACCACAGTTTCTTCGTCCATTCTTCTACTGAGTGAACTTAAGCTGGTTCCATGTTCTGGCTATTATGTATAAAGCAGCTATGAACATGGTTGAGCATATGTCCCTTTTGTGTGGTAGGGCATTTTCTGGGTATATTCCAAGGAGTGGAATAGCTGGGGCTTGAGGAAGCTCTATTCCCATTTTCCTGAGAAAGCACCAGATAGCTTTCCAAAGTGGTTGTACTAGTTTGCATATTAAATCTTAGTCAGATGAAGAGTTGGTGAAGATCTTTTCCCAGTCTGTAGGCTGTTGCTTTGTTGTACTGACAGTGTCTCCTGCCTTACAGTAGCTTCTCAGCCTCATGAGGTACCATTTATTAATTGTTGACATTAAGGCCTGGGCTGTTGGTGTACTGTTCAGGAACTTGTTTCCTTTGTCTATGTGTCCCAGGCTCTTCCCCACTTTTTCCTCTATCTGAATTAATGTCTCTGGTTTTATGTTGAGGTCTTTACTCCATTTGGCCTTGAGTTTGTGCATGGTGACAAATAAGGGTCTAATTGCATTTTTCTACATGTAGACATCCAGTTAGACCAGCACCATTTGTTGAGGATGCTATCATTTTTCCATTGAATAGATTTGGCTTCTTTGTCAAAAATCAAGTGAGCAAATGTGTGTGGATTCATCTCTGTGTCTTCAATTCGATTCCATTGACCCATCAGCCTTTTGCTTTGCCAGTACTATGCTGTTTTAATTGCTGTTGCTCTCTAGTACAGCTTTAGATCAGGTATAGAGATTCCTCCGGAGGATCTTTTATTGTATAGGATTGTTTTTGCTATACTGGGTTTTGATTTCTCCATATGAATTTGAGAATTGATCTTTCAATATCTTCAAAATATTTTGTAGGTATTTTGATAGGGATTGCGTTGAATCTGTAAATTGCTTTTGGTAAGATGGCCATTTTTACTATGTTGATTCTCCCGATCCATGAACAAGGTAAATCCCTCCAGCTTCTGATATCATTGTCAATCTCTTTTTTCGGAGGTTTGAAGTTTTTTCGAATAAGTCCTTCACTTGTTTGGTTAGAGTTAGTCCTAGATATTTTATATTGTTTGTGGCTATCGTGAATGGAGTAGTTTTCCTAATTTCTTCCTCTGCCTGCTTGTCATTTGTATACAGGAAAGCTACTGACTTTTTTGAGTTTATTTTGTATCCTGCCAATTTGCTGAAGGTGTTTATTAGCTGTAGGAGTTCTTTGGTGGAATTTTGGGGGTCACTTATATACACTATCATATCATCTGCAAATAGGGATAATTTGACTTCTTCCTTTCCCATTTGGATCCCCTTGATCTCCATTTGATGTCTTATTGCTCTGCCTAGAACTTCAAGAACTATATTGAACAGATAAGGGGACAGAGGGCGGCCTTGTCTAGACCCCGATTTTAGAGGGATTTCCTTGAGTATTTCTCCATTTAATTTAATGTTGGCTATTGGTTTGCTGTATATAGCCTTTATTATGTTTAGAAAACTGCCTTGTACTCTCGATCTCTCCAGAACTTTAAACATAAATGGGTGTTGGATTTTGTCAAATGCTATTTCTGCATCTAAAGAGATGATCATGTGGTTTTTCTCTTTCAGTTTGTTTATATGATGGAATACACTGATGGATTTCCGTATGTTAAACCATCTCTGCATACCTGGAATGAATCCTACCTGGTCATGGTGAATGATGTCTTTGATATGCTGTTGTATTTGCTTTGCGAGTATTTTGTTGAGTATTTTTGCATCAATGTTCATAAGAGAAATTGGTCTGAAATTCTCTTTTTTTGTTGGGTCTTTGTGAGGTTTAGGTATCAATGTGCCTCATAGAAGGAATTTGGTAATATTTCGTCCATTTCTTTCTTTCGGAATAGCTTGAATAGTATCGGTATTAGCTCCTCTTTGAAGGACTGGTAGAATTCTGGCCCTGGGCTTTTTTTTTTTTTTTGATTGGGAGCCTATCAATAGTTGCTTCTATTTCTATAGGCGAAATAGAGCTATTTAATTTGTTTATCTGGTCTTGGTTCAATATTGGTAAATGGAATCAGTCGAAAATTTGTCCATTTCCCTTAAATTTTCAAATTTTGTGGCACAAATGCCTTTGAAGTAGGTTCTTATGATTCTTTGTATTTCTTCAGTGTCTGTTGTTATGTCTCCCTTTTCATTTCTGATTTTGTTAATTTAGATGGTGTTTCTCTGTCTTTTAGTTACATTGGCTAACAGGTTGTCTATCTTGTTAATTTTCTCAAAGAACCAGCTCTTGGTTTTGTTGATTCTTTGGATTGTTCTCTTTGTTTCTAATTTATTGATTTCAGCCCTGAGTCTGATTATTTCCAGGCATCTACTCCTCTTGGGTGTTTCTGATCCTTTTCTTTTTCTAGGGCTTCCAAAAGTGTTGTTAAGTTGTTTATGTGGGATGATTCCATTTTCTTTTTAAAGGCACTTAGTATTAAGAATTTTCCTCTTAGCACTGCTTTCAATGTGTCCCACAAATTTGGGTATGTTGTTCCATCATGTTCATTGAATTTCAGGAAGTATTTTATTTCTTCCCTTACTTCTTCCGTGACCCATGTGTCATTAAGTAGAAGTTGTTTAGTTTCCATGTGTTAGTATGCTTTTTGTTATTTCTGTTGTTGTTGAAGTCCAGCCTTAGACCATAGTGATCTGATAAGATACAAGGTATTATTTCAATCTTCTTGTATCTGTTGAGGTTTGCTTCGTGACCAACTATGTGATCAATTTAAGAGAACGTTCCATGGGGTGCTGAGAAAAAGGTATACTCCCCTGCGTTTGTGTGGAAAGTTCTGTAGATATCTGCTAGAATCATTTGATTCATGACATTGGTTAATGAGGTTATTTCCTGGCTTAGATTTTGAATCAAAGACCTATCCTTGAGTGAGAGTGGGGTGTTGAAGTCTCCCACTATTAATGTGTGGGTATTGATGAGTGGGGCAAGCTTTGTTAATAACTCTTCTACAAATGTGGGAGCCCTTGTATTTGGAGCATTGATGTTTACAATCGTAATGTCTTCTTGCTTGACTTTACCTTTGACGAGAACGAAGTGTCCATCCTCATCTCTTCTGATTAATTTTGGTTGAAAGTCTATTTTAGTAGATATTAGAATAGCTACCCCAGCTTGTTTCTTGTGACCATTTGCTTGGAATATTTTTTCCCAACCTTTTACTCTGAGGCAATGTCTGTCCCTGTGGTTGAGATGTGTTTCTTGAATGCAGAAGAATGTTGGGTCGTGTTTATGCATCCACTCCGTTAGTCTGTGTCTTTTTATTGGAGAGTTGAGACCATTGACGTTGAGAGATATTAATGACCAGTGATTGGTACGTCCCTTCATTTTTGGTATTTATAATAGTTGAGATTTTGTGAGGTTGTGATTTTGAAATGGTATAGTTACCTATTTCCTATGTAGTTTTGGTTGTAGTTTGACCAGTTGGGGTGGAGTTTTCCTTCTAGTAACTTCTGTAAAGCCGGATTTGTGGCTAGGTACTGTTTGAATTTGTTTTTGTCATGGAATATCTTGTCTTCTCCATCAATGGTTACTGATAATTTTGCTGGATATAGTAGTCTTGCCTGGTATCTGTGCTCTCTTAGGGTTTTCAGAACCTCTGTCCAGGCCCTTCTGGTTTTCCTGTCTCTGCTGAGAAGTCACTAGTAATTCTGATAGGTTTGCCTTCATATGTTACTCAGCCTTTTTCTCTTGCTGCTTTTAATATTTTTCCTTGGTCTGTACATTTTGTGTTGTTATTATTATGTGGCGGGAAGATTTTCTTTTTAGGTCTATTCTATTTGGTGTTCTCTAGGCCTCTTTTATGCTTGCATGTATCTCCTTCTTCAAATTGGGGAAATTCTCCTCTATTATTCGATTAAAGATATTTTCTGGGCTGTGGAGTCAGTTGCCTTCTCTTTCCTCTATCCCTATTATTCTCAAGCTTCATGTTTTCATGTTGTCTTTTATTTCATGGATGCCCTGTGTCAGGAACTTTTCAGATTTAGCATTTTCCTGCATGGTTGTTTCCAGGTCTGCTAATGTATCTTCAAGTCCTGATATTCGATCTTCCATTTCTTGCAATCTGTTAGATAAGGCCACCTCTGAGATGCTTGCTTTCTTCTCTGATGCCTCTTGATCACGTTTTTCTTCTGTGTGTTCCTGTATCATAGCTTCCATTTTTATCTTCATGTCTTTGACTGTTTTAATGATTTCCTTCATCTGGTTATTTATATTTTTCTGAAATTCTTCAAGTGCCTCTTTATATGACTCTTTTAACTCTTCAGCCCTCTTGTTTGCCTCCTCCTGCATTTCTTTACAGATTTTATTTGTTTTTTCCATCATCATCTTCTTTACTAAGGACTTGAGGTCATTTTCTTGACTATCCATTGCTGTTAGGTTCTCCAGGTTGTTTTCCTTGGGAATGCTGGGATCCAGAGATGCCAAACTGTTTCGTTTTTGTTAGCATTCTTTCGCTGTCCTCTTGTCATTTTGATGTCTCTGATGTTGGAAGGTATTTTGTAGTTACCTTCGCTGATTGAGAGTGGTTAATTGATGCCTGATTATAGGTCAGGTGCTCTTGCCTGTGGGGATCAGGGAGTATTTCCATCGAATAGGTAGGTGATCCAGTTTCACTCCTGGTGATTTTCCTCTGCACAATGGGCTTCAGGCTGAGTCAGCCAAAGTAGATTTCTGTTTGGACTTTACTGCTGTAATTCACATCAGCAGTTTGGGCACCTAGACTAAGGTCCGCACACAAATGTTCTGGCTGTGTAGGTTGATCCCAGCTGCCTGTCCTTCCTCTGGCTTTATAGTCAAGAGCCCAGGTAAATCTGATCTTCTGGGGGTGTAGCTGTCTTTTAGGTCTATCTCTATACCTTGTAGAAGTGTTCAACCTCTCCCAGAACTATATGCCTGGAGGGACCAAGGTTGCTCTTGGTTAGCAATTAGACACTGCAAGCAAGTCCCATGTTTCGTCTTCTGATAATGTGAGAGTGCCTGCCTTTCTTGGGCCAGGAGCCCCAGCTAGGCTCTCTCATTCAGGGAGTGCAGGGCCAGAGTCTTGTGGCTCGGCTGGTTAGGAACAATAGGGTTGTAGAGCTCTGGTGTTTGCCCCGTGGAACCAGATATTCCCGCTGGGCTCTGATGCTCAGCTATCACTCTAGGCAAGAACCAAGTCTCCTGATAGGTCTGTGTGGGCGCAGTTCCAGCTGATTTCTCTCTGTTGCTTTTTGCAGGCTCAGTCTGCTGTGATCGGTGTTAGGTTGGGCCCCTGATGGCCAGTGAGCTGCAGTCCCACTTTAGCTGTCTCTGTTGAGTCCCGCCACCTGTTTCCACTCAGCCTAGGTGGGTGTTCTCCGCAGTTTGGGGTGGTGTGGATGGAGGAATCCTAGGGCAGATTCACCCTCTTCACTGAGACTCCTCTGGCTGGGGATTCCAGAAAACCCCTTCCCCAAACAGCGAGTCTGTGCTTTATATGCAGGCTGCAGTTTGCATGTGGATTCCATTCCAGTGTTTGGGTAGTGCGTTTAGCACCCTTGGGATGTTGCTTGTCCCAGGGGGGTAGGCTCCCTGTTCAGTTGGCGGCCTTTGGGGCCCCACTCGCCTACAGTTCTCAACGTCCAGCAATCTGTTGCTCCATTTATGTCCCTGGTCTCCTTGGAGTAGAACAGACAGGTGGCTTATTGGTCGGCGCCATCTTGGAATCCCATGATGTTTATTTTCATTGGGAGTTAGTTATCAGTTATTGTTAGTCTTATTCAGAGAAAAAATAAGGTTGAACTCAGAGACATCTCTTTTTTCATTTGTTTTTCTTTCTCATGTTTTGCCTTATGGACTGAAAAGAAAGAAGGGGGAATATAGAAATATGTAGTGATGATAGGAAAAAATGTAGATTAGTGAATCTACTCCTCAACTTTATGTCTTAATTGTTACTCACAAAGTTATTTTTAATTCACTGGTTTGGAATTTTTATACTAATACAAACTAAGTTTAATTTTGATATATGGGTATAGAATTAAAATTTAATTTTATTCTTCACACATTATATATATTTCTATGCTAATATGAGGTAAAGCACTTATACAACTCAAGCAGAATAAAAGGTTTAGCTCCAATACTTTGAAAGTGCTATGACAGGCTATTTAAGATAAGTAAGTTATACAATTAATTGTTAGTTGATTAAATCATGGTCATACCAATTACTAGACTATATTATCACAAGAATATCCTCCTAGTTATAACAGATATATATGATTCTATAGATAGATAAGGAAAACCATTAGATAAGGTCTTCAAAAACCTCAGATATCTACAGAATATGGTGTTTAAAGATGTTTTTATTATTTAAAGATGTTTTGAGAATAAGAGAGGTGAACTGCTAGCAACACTCAGCCTACCTCAAAGAAGATGATGAGCAGCTATGAACCTCCTTATGGAGGAGATGTCTTCAAATGTGGCAAACAAGGCACTGGGAAAATATGTCCTCATTTCTACCATAGACATAATCCTACCTAAAAATGAGCCACCTCTTCCAAGACAGGGTAAGTAGGTCTTCAGTAGTCCTTGCCTCATAAATATTGGGCCAGAAGGCTGAAGATGATGCTCCAATGTTATAGAGAATTTTGGGTGACTGTTCAGGCAGCAAGCTGTCTTTGTAATCTTCTCATTTGGGAAGCTGATAAGCTCCATTCCTAGTCTACTCATGTAATTATTTTTTTTTCCTTTTCAATTCTGTGATGGTGTTGAAGACCAAATAGCTTAGTTTTACAATTAAGCTTAGTTGTTTGGGGCCTAAAACATTTTTAGGTTTACATAGATGTTGTATGTTGATGAAGTTGAGTTATGATAGATATTGATTTACATTCAGAATTTTAGATACTCCAAAATAGGAAGAAAGATGTTTTCTCTATAAGATGCCAAATACAAATAGCCAAAACACCATGAATGTACATTTACAAAATTCCTGATTACTTCATGGTTCTTCTTGCTGTAGGTAGTTTATTGTATATATATGTAGTGACATAAATGCATATTGCATGTACAATAAATAAAAAGAAAATATAAAAGCAATGTCTCAGAGGCATACACAAACAGGTTGGGTTCTGGGTTGGGGTAAAGCTTCAACTTAATATCTTGGTTGAAAAGATTGTAACTAGCCCAAAGATTGCATAAATGGCTATTTCCGCCTTGTCTGAAAAATTCAAGTTACCATATTTAATGACAGCACTCCAGTAACTTTAACAAATTTTTATGTACAAATGGAAGGCTGGTACTCATTCAGTTTATAGATAAGTGTTAATTGATTCATGCTTTCTTTCTCCTTGTGGTATAATATACCAACAATTCTATAAACAATATTCGTATCTTATGTGGAGCTTGGCTGTCTTTTTACCTTAGCCTTCTGGTAATTCTACAAAAACCATGCCTCCTATTTTGCATACCAACATTGCTTCTCATGAAATATTATGATCTCACTTTTTATATCTTACAGATACTCTAAAGATGTTAAGCAAGGATAAATAGTTACCTTGTATTGTTGCTATTACTAGTTCCTCAATTAATTCCGAAAAGCTCCCCATTTCTCTCCCTATCAGGCATATCCTCCTATTTTTGGTTGTGTTATTTTTATACATGCCTCAGTAATTTTCATATAAACATCTTATTAGAGTTGTTTCTTCAGCTGAACAAAAAATACTCTGTTGACTATCTCAGAAGTGATTCAAAATCAGTCATGATAAAGACTGTTCTCCAACTCCTGGCATTGCTTCTTACACTATAGAGAGCCAGTGTTGCCAAATTCCCATCATATGACCCCAACATTAATGTATCAAGGGGGGGGGGCAAAGTAAAGTAGGAAAGCTTGTTCACCAACTCATGTTTTAATAAATGTTTTTCTATTTCTACTATGAATAGCTCAACAGTTCTAGAATGTGCTGAGTAGAGGTAATTTATGTCTTTGATCCCAGCACTCAGTGATGCAGGAACCCATGAAATTTGGGTCAGCCTGGTCTACAGAGTGAGTTCCAGGATACCCAGAGCTATATGGAGAAACATGTCTTGAAATTTGAACCAACCAACCAAACAAACAAAATAGAAATTCCAAAATGCATTGTACATGAAAGCAAGGGACTATAATACCAGCAGTTTAGAGTTTTGAAAAAGAAGATAGTAGGTATGTGGACAGGCAGGGTTATATGAAATAATTCAATGTAGCCTGAGATATACCAGGAAAACATACTAAATTACAGTGTGCATCTGTAATTTCAGTTGTGTTAAAGATATTCTTTGGCTGAAAATGACATTATTCCTTGACATATCCTTTGTAAGTTAAAATTAAATAATCAAAATCCAGTGAATGGTTCCTAAGTAACTGCTTATCAGAGATCACTAAACTATTATTATTTAAACCTTTTCTTAAGTAAAGAGACGTCTGCAATGTATTTCTATATACTAAAAAATGCATTATTTCTTCTTTTTTTAATAGAATTTCAGTAACTTTTTTGTTAGGTTAATGAAAATATATTGAGTTCTCAGAATAGCATAAGTCAGAGTAAAACCTCACAAGGTCAATGAGAGACAAGTACACATATTTTTTTGCCATTTTTACTGTATATTTTTATTTTTTATTAATTTTTTATTAATTTAATCTTGATACATTTCAATGGTTATCCCAACCCTTGTATCCTCCCATTCTTTCCTCCCTCCCATTTTCCCCTTATTCCCCCCCATGACTGTTCCTGATGGGGATTACCTCTCCCTGTATACCTCCCTATAGGGTATCAAGTCTCTTCTCAGTAACCTGCTGTCCTTCCTCTGAGTGCCACCAGGTCTCCCCGTCCAGGGGACATGGTCAAATGTGAGGCACGAGAGTATGTGAGAAAGTCATATCCCACTGTCCACTCAAGTGTGGAGACTGTTCTGACTATTGGCTAGATCTGGGTAGGGGTTTAAAGTTTACCGACTGTATTGTCCTTGGCTGTTGCCTTAGTTTGAGTGGGACCCCTTGGCCCAAATCTGCCTATCATAATGTTCTACTTGTAGGTTTCTAGGACCCTCTGGATCCTTCTACTTTGTTATTCTCCCATGATTCTCCCATCTAGAGTCCCAATAGGATGTCCTCCCCTCTGTCCCAGTTTCCTGGTAAGTGAAGGCTTTCATGGGACATGTCCCTTGGGCTAGTATGCAGATATAAGTGAGTATATACCATTTGAGTCTTTCTGCTTCTGGGTTAACTCGCTCAGTATGATCATCTCTAGCTCAATCCATTTGTCCCCAAATTTCGGGAATTCCTTGTTTTTAGTAGCTGAGTAGTATTCCATAGTGTATATGTACCACAGTTTCTTTATCCATTCTTCTACTGAGGGACATTTAGGCTGTTTCCAGGTCCTGGCTATTATGAATAACGCTGCTATGAACATGGTTGAGCAAATTTTCTTGTTGCATGCTGAAGCATCTTCTGGGTATATTCCAAGGAGTGGAATTGCTGGGTCTTGGGGAAGCCCTATTTCCAGTTTCTGAGATAGCACCAGATAGATTTCCAAAGTGGCTGTACTAGTTTTCATTCCCACCAGCAATGAAGGAGTGTTCCTCTCTCCCCACATCCTTGCCAGCATGTGGTGTCGCTTGATTTTTTGATCTTAGCCATTCTGTGGGGTGTAAGATGGAATCTCAGAGTTGTTTTCATTTGCATTTCCCTGATGACTAAGGATGTTGAGCATTTCTTTAAGTGTTTCTCAGCCATTTGATATTCCTCTGATGAGAATTCTCTCTTTAGTTCCAAGCTCCATTTCTCAATTGGGTTGTTTGGTTTGGTGGTGTTTAATTTCTTGAGTTCTTTATATATTTTGGATATTAGACCTTGAGACAAGTACACATTTTGTAGTTACTCAACCTAAGACAGTTTTCGAACATGTACAAGCTATGAATGAAAAAATTATGGCATAGAACCTATAATAAATTGTTATGAAATGAAAACAATAATGTCTCTTCTTATAACTGAAGTTATAAACACAATTAAGGAGAACAACTTGGTTCATTCATCAGTTAGACCTGAAGTCTTTACTGACTTTAGTGACAAAAGCAAGAAATAAAAGCAAGCCTTACTATCACTTGCAGATTATTTCAATATGAATGTTGACAACAGTGAAATATTTGTTCAAAGAAACCACCTCGTAGCTTTAAAATTTATTTCTATAGATGCAGAACATATGTAATATTTGTATTTTTTTATGAAAAAAAAAGCTACATAAAAGGAAATAACACACTTTAACTAAAAGAAAGTATAGTATACCATATATATGAGCAATTTCTAGAAGGTGAACATACCATGTGAAAGCACCATTTTGATCTTATGCATCTACCCTTTCGTTGTACCTCTCCTGAGGTTAAATAATCCTAAGTAGAATACAAAGAGGGTCAAATCTAGGAAGAATGTATTCCAGGTTCACAACATAAATATGCAAAAATAACTTGAAACCATGAAAGGGCAACACTTCTGTTCTGTATTCTGTGACAAAATAAATGAGTTTTGTTGTATGCTTCCAAGTTGTGGTAATTTGTCATGTGGCAGTATGAGTCAAATGAAAATAATACTATCTATTAAATACTTAGGAAAAAATAAGAGCATGTATAACATTTTTCTAGAAAAATCACTGAATTCAGAAGTACTTTATTAAATAGAAATAACTAGAAAGTTAGAATATATGAAGATATAATAACATATAAATTTCCCTTAAAGGAACACATTTACATGTTTGCAAATATACATACACATATTCATGTATATGTTTACATATGATTTGTGTATGCATATACATATACATATGTCTCTAATAAAATGTTAAAATCTCAACAGCATAATTTGGTTTTATTTATTTATATACTTGGTTTGTTTTTAGTAACTTTCTGATGGAATTTGACTTAGTAATAGCAACATATTTAAAAATGTGCAATAATATTTTCAAATAATGTCAACTTCAGAATAATTAAAATGAACAGATTTAATTGAGAACTGTAGTATAAAGGTGAATTAATCACACATCTAAACTTATTTCATGGTTAAATAGCCAATATATTTGCTTTATGAAGAATAGTGTTTTCAAGCCTCCATCCCATCAATTAACTTGTTTAACATTAAAATGCAAAGTAGCACTAAGAAATTCCCATTGTGTGTCTGCTATAATACATAATATTAAATGGTTGAAAGTGTTTCGTCTTAAAAATAAGAGAGATTACTAGAAATCTATTACTCTGTGGAGTGTAACATAAAACATTATTGTTACTTTTGTACAAATTATGATATTTTAATAATTTAAGTACACATATACCTAATCCCAGATGTTGATTCAAATAATCCTTTCTAAGCAAAGGAAAGTTATTGCATACAAAAACTCTTTTATAGGAAATTTACTAGAATTTTAACCATGGTTACTTCAAAATATAAACCAAACTATATTCCAATAGCTGAAAATGAAAATAACAATTTTTCCATATAAAAAATGAATTTTACTCAGCAAGGATAAATAAGAAAATACTGTTATGTTTAAAGACACACTCAGTTGTTAGATCTATTATTAGGAGCCTTTCAGGTGGAAAAATTGCTGGTCTTCACACTCTACATTTAATATTTGTTAGTCTTGCTTCTCATAAAACTTAATTTCTTTTAATCAAAGATGATAGCCTCCAGTACTAAACCTCAGAGCTTAAATATAGTGCATACAAGACAAAAACACAGACTACAAGTACATAAATTGTATATATCAAGGAAAAAGTAACAACCTTTCAGAATAATGAAAAGTAAGGAGAATCAGACTGATAAATGTATGTGCAGTCTCTCTCCTTTTGATATTTTCTCAGAAAACAACATGTAAAGTCATGGACAATAAACAATACTTTGCTGGAAAAATGATTCAGGCAATCTTGGAAACTAAGATGCACATGTAGTCTAAACACATTAGCTTGTGTCCATGGAACATGTTTATATCTTTTAGTTTATGACCTATATTTCAATAAAAATGTTTATCAAATTAATTAGGTAAAACAGGATTCTTACCTACTAAAGACAACTTTATTTCCTATGGCTGTGGAGACTATTGTGGAAAAAGAGGTTTCTGAGTGTCCTTCTTCTATGATTGTGTTTTTGAGCTGTCTTAGCAAACAAATTTAAACAGGAAGAGATTTATTTTAGCTCCTAATATATTAGTGTATGTTCACTGGTTTTTGTGGCGTTTGGTTGTGGGGTGGGGCAGGATACCATGTTATATAGTTTATGGTAGAAAAAATCCTACTATTGACATGTAGCCAGGAGAGGAAGAAGGATAAAAAGCACACTAAGGGACTCAACACAAATATATCCCCAAAGATTCACTTATAACTAACTTTTACTTTCAAATGGACAACACCTCATTATCCATAATGTTCCAATAGCCCATCTAGTTATAAACAAATCTTTTGCTTAACAAACATTTTTGGCCAAATTAAATGTCTCCTCCAAAGGACCACCTCAGGTGAATCATTTGACAAAGAAGCATTTGAGGAATTCTATCCAACTGTAAAGTGAATCAGAGAATTTGAGAGGTTGCAATACGATGACATTAATAAATTACACAAATGGACTTTCAAAGGAAGAGTAAATAGATAAATCCACCAGGACATATATAGTATTCAGGTTAATACTTGAAAACAGAATCTGAAACTACCTCTGTAAACTGATAGTTTAGCTAGGGCTCCATGAGCACTGTAGATTCAAGGCACTACACATTTGTATGTCTTTGATTTTCAAGTACTTTATGAAATTGTCTTGCTGGCAAATAATTATTCCTGTTATCTTTTTTTTACTAAAATCAATACCTAGCTCATTACTATATTGATGATAATGACTGGTTTGTATTTTATGACTACCTAATTTAGTTTGACTGATGTCTTATAACCTTAGGATTTTTTTTATTTATTGAACACTTTTTTATTTTTTACATATTTATTTTCCATATATATATATATATATATATATATATATATATATATATATATACAATAAACAACCCATAGCAAGAAGAAATGAAATATGACACAATCAGGAATTATATAAATGCTATGGTCTTAGTGGTTTTGATATTTGTATTTGACAACCTTTAAGAAATCATCTTTCCTGTCTAGATGTGTCTAAAATTCTGAAGTAAATCAATCTCAATCACATCTGGTCATTATCAACTTAAAACTTCTATATAGACCTAAAAACATCTTAACCCCTAAACAGCTAAGCTTCATTGTAAAACTAAGCTACCTGATCTTCAACTCCATCAGAGACTTCAGAAGGAATCAACTTGATTACATAAGAAGGCTTGGAGTGCAGGTTAGTAACTTTCCAAATGAGAAGATGACAGAGACAGTTTGCTACCTGAATACTAACCCAAAACTCTCTATAACATTGGGGCATCATCTTCAGCCTTCTGACCCAATATATTTAACAGACATATTTGTGAGGCAGGAACTATTGAGGACTTGCTTAGCCTGTCTTGTCAGAGTTTGGCCTTCAATTCTGCCTGCATCCAAGCTTGCCCATTTTTAGGCCAAATTCTGTATTTATTAGAAAGGAGGACATTTTGCCCAGTGTCTTGTTTGCCACCTTTTAAGTCATCTCCATAATGAGTTTTTTTGACGATCATCATCCTCTTTAAGGAATGTTGAGTGTTGCCAATAGTTAACCTGTCTCATTGTCAGAGAATCTTTAAAATAACAAAAACATTTTAAAATGCTATATTCTGTAAGTCTCTGAGGAATTTGATGTCTTTATCTAACTATCCTACATTATCTAAATAAAAATCATGCCTATCTTCCGCACCATCTGCAACTCCTAAGATGTATATTCTTGTGACAAAGGTGGTCTAGTAATTGACAGGATCATGATTTGATCAACTAATAATTAACTTGTATAACTTATTTATCCTAAACAGCCAGTAATAACCTTTTACTGTACCAAATTATGATTTTTAATGGGAATTTGCATGAAGGAAGAGGCAGTCAGTTACCATATTCATGTCGACAAGTGTAGAAAAGAAACAAACAAAAAAACTGAGGGGGAGTTTTGGTGAAGAAAATAGTGAGAAAGAACAAGAGGAATTGGACATTTATTGGGTGCTTACTCTATACTAGAAATGATGAGGCACTTTGGAATTTATTTTCCCTGGTGTATACCATAGATAATTTAAAGTTTTTAAAACAGAACTGGCAGTAAGAGAAATAATTGTGAGCAAAATGAAACTGAAGTAACAACATAGAAAGTTAGTAAGATAGAGGTACACCAAGATACAGAAGATTTTCTGTACAGAAGATTTCGAAAAATGTGTTGAATGAAATCACAGAAAAACAAATGATCCCAGGAGTCAATCGTAGATTATCTTTTAGCTGAGACATAAACTATTTCCTCTGTCAGGTTAAACAATGTCTTGAATATTAAATGGAGTAGAGAATTAAATGGCTTTATATTCAGCAGTAGCTTAGAGCAAATGTTGGGCCCATAAAATGAATACAGACACATTGATTTACCCAGCTATTGCTGTTTAAGGAGGCTTAATGTAGATGAAGGGTTACATATTTAGGCTGCAAGGGATAAAAATACAAGAGGCTAGCATTTAGTTGTACATTTACTCATTCCTCTCTATGGTCTATTGCTTGTCAAACACTGCGGAAATATATTAATATGCTGATAAAATAACCTCTTTTTTCCACTGGGTTTAAAAACTAGTAGTGCCCTGTAGGAAATGAATAATCAGATTATCAGAATTAAATAGGACACATTGCTTTTTATGGGACAATTAAGAATAAATTGGAACATTGACAGTCTCTCAATAAGATAAATGAAGATATTCAAAGTCACTGAACTAATAGAAGAAAAGCAGAGGAAATGCTTCGAGAAAAAGATGGAACATACTCTATAGAGACAGCATTTAGCCATTTGCAAATTGTGATGTCTTCAATCGTTGTTCTTACTTGAGGGATATGTTATATTATCACGGTTCTGGTTTAACCAGGAGAATTTTGGTATGATCGATACAGTTGCTATCATCACTCTCAAATTAAGACAAAATAAGTACATACCATTCACCTCCTTGTCCTAGATGTTCTGACACTATTTCTAATGACAATATCCCTCAAAAATACTGGTACAAATATCGATAAACACAAATAACAGGGAAAGGATGAGGACAAGCTGAAACAACTGTCATTGATGTCAGATGCTCACCACAGCTGTTTAAAAGTAGACTTAGTGCTTGATATTTTTTGAGTAGAAACTGTCTCCCACAGCCTTATGGTTTTTTTTAAGTGGTCTTTACTCAGTGGTGCTCTTTGGAGCTAAGATGGAACTTTGATGTGGGAAACACTGTTATTGAAAATGAATGAGTTTGGTAATTTCTGTGAGGGTTGTATTCTCTGCTTCTAAATCTTTCAGCACCTGACCCTACAATATATAAAGAAATGCACCAAATGTTTAATATTTCAGATGAAGACACTACAAATGTCATGAGGGTATTTACGTAGTGAAATAGACATAATTAACAATAAATTATCTGAAACATTTCTTTTTATTTAGTTAGTTTTAAATATTTATTAGTATTTACTAATACTTATTTAATTTAAATACAATAATATTACTATCTCCTATTCCTATCTTCTCTCCAACCATTCTGGCTAAACTCTGCTGAACCTCGTCTATGTCTTTGCCTCATTCATAGCCTCTTTCTCTTTATCAATAGTTGGTTACATTTTTGAGTGTGGACAAATATGTATTATATCTATATCACTATAAACACACACCTGTATTTACATAATACTGTCTCTTCAGACCAAAAATAACACAAACAACTTTCTACTTAGACTTCAAGCAAACAACATTCCTCAGAATGTGAAGGAGAATAACGAAACTATTTTTAAGAAGGCAAACTTTATTTTGTGGGCTAAATTCTTTTAATAGTTTCTTAGAAACATTTGAAAACTTTATAAATCTCCAAGAAGAAATATTTTACTCAAAAGTTATTCACCCTCTGACAATATGGCTCAGGGGTGGTGCCAGGGTGGAGTGTTACTGAACATGATTAGGACCTGATGTCTAATTCTCAGGGATATTTTGATTAATGTCTACTGTACATTGCTACCAGATTTCTGTTTGGGGAATATTCATAGTAGAATGTCTATTTAAAACTATGAAAATGAAAAAATGGCCAAAGTATAGTGAAATAAGGGATTGAATATAAGTGTCAATGAGTAAATTATAAACATATATAAATATTCCTATCTACATAGCCATGGTCATTCTCCTCCTGGATAGATCTTATTATCATATTGTCTAACATCATTGTTTTATTTAATTTTTCATAAAAATATTTACAGATAACTACTTATAGAAGTGAAGCAAATACATAAATTGATTCATAAGCAGATTATTTGGTGGAAAATAGGCATAAACAGTGAAAAGGGATTTATTGAAATGATGTTTCATACATTTTAATTATGATGATTTTTTAAAATATATGACTTACAGCATCAAGAAAATTGAATATATATATAATATTATCTGTCAATATAATTAATGGCAAGTTTCATAATGGTGGTGTTTTTCTTCATTTTTATGTTTCTGCCTTCATTTATGAACATGTTTCTGGAATGTATAGTTTTGCCTGAGTAAAATGATGAATTCATAACGAAAGAGCAGATTGCAGGTTTTTTGTTCTTACTGGCATTTATAAAGTACAGAGATACAGAAAAGCTTGATTATACTAAATGTATATATCAAGAGAGAATCAATCCTCCTTATTTTGTCTTGGCATCAACTGTTTCCTTTTTCTTCTCCAGCATTTATTCACAGGAAGACAACATAGCATTTACTAACTGTCATTGAAAATAATGTAACCCAGTTCATAATATTATTTTTCTCATTTTCATTGGAAAAGAAATATGATTTGAGAAAGACTGTGTTTCCATTTACCATTCCTTTCTTTTTTATGTTAAATTTATTCTCAAAAAAATATTCATTGTACATCCCAATTGTAACCCCTTCCCTTTCTACACTTAGTCCGACTATCCTTCCTTATTTCCCCTATTTCCCTCCCTTAGTCCTCAAAGATAGGAAGCACTTCTCCCCTACCAATGAACCCCAGCCTAACAAGTCTCATCAGACCTGCCTGCATTCTCTTCCTCGGTGGCATAAGGCACCACCAGCAAGGGGAAGAGATCAAAGTGCAGGCAACAGTCTGGTACAGGGACAGTCCCTACTCCCCTAATAGATTTCATTTTGGAGGATCTGACCTAAAGATTAGGTAGTGCCTTATGCATCATTCATTTTGAGAACACACTGAGAAACACATAGCCAGGACATACTGTAATTCATGTTCATAGTAACTTATATAAATTCGATTTCCACAATTTAACCAAATTATGTGATTCAAAGATAAATAAATTCATACGATGAGGACAGAATTCTGCTTTTGACAACACATAAACACCACACAGTACTCATTTTTTATAAGTACATATTCTTCAAATTCATAAAATATATATTTGAATTACTATACTGATTGAGTTTTTCATCAACTATTGGGCAGACATTAGTAAAATATATTTTTATCCTTTTTGTGAATCATAAATATACACTGAAGCTTTAATTCAATATCCTTTTACTGTATAAGCTAGAGACACTAGAGGGAAAATAATCTCAGTAGTGGAAATGTCTTCATAAGGTTCATACATAAGGCATTTTCAATTAGTGTTCAATGGGGGACATTCCAGCATATTTGGGTGGTGCCAATCCTGGGATTCTAGTTTTAGTACCTATGAGAAGGCATGAAGAGCAAGCCAGGTGAAGCAAGCGAGTAAGGAGCACCTCTCTATGGCCTCTGCATCAGCTCCTGCCTCAAGGATCCAGCCATGTGTGTTCTTGTTCTGACTTTATTCAATGATGAAGAGTGCCCTGGAAGTTTAAGCCAAAAAAAAACAAAAAACAAAAAAAAAACAAACAAACAAACAAAAACCCTTCCTCCACAACTTGATATTTGTTTGTGGTGTTTCGTCATTGCAATCAATACAAGCTCTAAAAAAGACATCCTTTTATGTGATTTATCAGATAGTTTCTTGAGTGCAATGAATGTTATACAAGAGCCATAAAACTAAGTATATAGACAACATTATCCTGGATGCAATTCAGCAACTCTAGTACATGTGATATTCCTGAAGGATTAGTTTTAAGGTCTTGTTATATTTAAACACCTGTGTAAAATCATCTTGGTTTGCAGTTACAGAGAGCTCATTTACATTTTAATGTGGACAGCTCGAATTTGGATGCCACTGGGCCCTGTTTGGATAAGTTCAAGGACACTTCTCAGGAGTCTCTTGACATATTACAAGCTAGTTTGTGGTGAACGTAGCAGCACATAAAATAAAGGAACTGTGGCTACATGCTTAAATGTAAATGTGAAGACCACATGGATCATATTGCTTTATCATAATATCGGTCTCTCTGTAAAAGAAAACAGAGTATGAACATGAATAAAAATGGACTTTGAACATCATTGCAATGTAGGTACAATGGCAAAGACTGCTTATTATATACCAGAATTATTTTTCTTTCTTCCCTCTTCAGTACTACTTTATTATTTAAGAAAATTAATAAAACAATGCACAAATAAAACCTCCATACAGAGAGTTATGCCCCAGAATAATTTGTCTTACAAAGAAACTGTGAACAATAGGTTTTATATGTTGATGAATTCTCTAGTAGAAGAAATGAGGTAAAATGAGCAATTCACACCTTTTCTTTTACATTTTTGGAAATTTTACCCATGGTACAGTGTATATTGGAAAGTTAGTAATAATTTAAAATAAACCAATAAATGTACATAAATAAGATGCTTTATATTTAAATTTAGAAGAGATAAACAATGTATACTAACTGTAAATTGTTTATGATGGGTACACATTTTAAGAAATGACTATTTACATTTTATCATATATCTATTTTCAACTAAATAGAATATCCTTGGATTATTTGTTTTAAGACTATTTTTTGTTAATTCTGTATCAACTTTCTAGCATTAAAACATTTTTCTTTGAATAAAAGTTGTAAGCAGCCAATTTTCTGATTAACTTTAGTTACCTTACATATCTAATTGTTCTAAGTTACATAAGTTGCCTACATATGTAAGTAGTTCAATTAGATTGAAACAATCTAAATGTTAGAAAATTATATCTGTTAATCAGTTAAGTAATTCCTAGTTTCATGTAATATCATGTGATTTGAGGTTGTAATTTGTTCACTAATATGTTAAATTTGTTTCTAAATATTGAAATAAGACAACATATAATAATTCTATTACTTCTACTATATAATCACCCTCTTCATTTTTACCAATTTTCTTTTCCTTTCATTCCAAATAAGGGAATGTTCATGTATATTTCTACAGTTTGTTTTTGAATAATTAAAAATATATAGTATGTCACTGAAAATACTTTATGAATATTTCTTTTTTTGAAAGTTGTCAGAGTATTTTAATGTAGTGGGTATTGTGTCCATATATATTTGTACTACATGAATCTCTGCTTCCCATGTGTGACTGAAAAGGATGTCACATTCCTTGGGTTTGAAGTTACAGAGAGTTGTAAGATACCATGCTGATAATGAGACAAATCTTAGATCTTCAGGAAGAACATTCAGTGCACTTAACTTTTCTCCAGACTCAAGATTTATTTTTCTATTTTAACAGTAATATATTTTTAAAAATTACTTCATTATATAACAACATTGTTTAGGGGCAAAAACATGAACAACAGTACAACCATGGTATTCCAGGATTTCTACATTCCGTGTGTATCTAGATTCAATTGGGTTCATATTTTTAATCATTAATTTTATTTAAAAGTTCAAAAGTTTGGGGTAAGAATTACTGTCAAGATTGACTTCCTTAGTTAAATCTACAAGTTCTACATTCAAAAAGGATTGCTGAGAACTGAGAAGAATAATTCAAGATTCTTTCTCAGTGACCCTTGTGATACACATTGCTACCATTCCCCGTTTCATGACTAGACACACCTGAAATCATGATAGATAGACACTTTACCATCTGCTCCATATGTGAAGTGAAAGTGTTAAATAAAATGTACAGTAATGCAGCAATGTTCAGAGGACTTGTAGCTCCTTACACTTCAGTTTAACTCTTCAGAATATTCATTTGTAATATAATTATTTTATTAAATATATTTTCATACAGTTTATTTTGATCATATATTTCCAGACCCTCCCTTAAGAAATAATTTAAAAGCCAAATGAACAAATATAAATAAATAAGTAAATAAAACCATCAAACCAAAACAAAAAGAAAGTACCTAGAAAAATATGTGAAGTTCAATTGTTATTGAGCAATTACTCTTCATTATAAGATCTACCTTGAATTGTGGTTGATATACCCAGTGTCACTCCACTGGAAAAAAATCTAATTGTTTTCTAATATGTGCCAATTGCAAATAACTTATAGTTAGTGGTGAAATTCTGAACCCACTTCCTATACTACATGTTGGGATTTTATGTGCCTTATAGTTTTACATGTATTGTGCACTATATCACATGTCTGGGAGTTTAAAGGTACATTACATTTGTTCTTTTTTGAAGATGCTGTTCATTGGAGACCACTGTCACCTCTATGTCTTACAATCTTCCTTCATCTGTTCAACATAAAACCCTGAGATTTGTAAGAATCTATTGGATAATGACATTCTGTTTATGGCAGAGTTCTCACTCATTGTCTGCACATTGTCTAACTCTGGACCTCTATATTAATTACCACCAATTGAAGAAGTTTCTATGATGAGGGCCAAAGTATCAACTAATCTATGTTATAGCAGAATGTGACTAGCAGTGTTTTTGTAGCTGTGGCTATTAAAAACATAACAATAAGTTTTCCCTTAGAGCTGATGACTTACCTCATCTCAGATATAAATCTAATTGGTAGGGTCAAGTGTGTATTACAACTTATGGAATGGGCCTTAAATATAATCCAGATGTGGGTAGTTACTCACATAACATTTGTACAACTATTGCACCAGTGATTCCTATATTTAGATTATGTTTTATATGTTGCATGGTTCAAAGCTGTTTAAGACTGATGACTTTCTTACTTTGGTTGGCTTTATAGTAACTTCTAGAAGTATGAATGTTCATAAATAGTGAGGAAGATAGCTGAAGACCAGATTTATTTCTCCATGCTTAATACTGTATTTTCAGCTATGGAGTCTTTAGCATTATTTTTTGTTGTCATAATGTGGATAGTAGCCAATAGTATTGCCAATAGCCTATATTTTGGAAAGTAAATGTGGTCTATCTTAGCTAATATTTCTATAACTTTGATTGTACATCTTGATCAGAAGCAAGCTTGGGTGGTATTGTGTTTAAGCATATCATTTATATCAAGGCATATCCCTAAAGTAAGTCATTGTTGGATCCTGAAGGCAAAGCCTCATATTGTTTTCATGAACAAATCCTCTTTATTGGATTTCTCTCAATGGCTTTCTCAGCCTTCATTCTTATACATTCTGGACATTCATAATAAGCTTGTCCTTCCCACATCAATTAGCAAAATAAATTGCAGGCTTGCCTGCCAGCCAGTCTGTTGGAAAATATTTTCTGAATTGTTATGTCTTCTTTTCAAATGACTCTAGATTATGCTAAATGAACACAAAACTAACCAAAAGAAGACTCCTTTGGCCAACAATTCCAAAATATCTAACCCGTTTTGACAATGGGGTATTTTCATTGATAACATTATGATGTTTAATTAGATTATTATCTCCCACATTATATAGTAAAATAATTGAAATTTATTTTACAGGTTTTAGGGTGATTTTACTGTGCTGGCTTTCTATATTATTTTTAAAAGGCCTGGAGTATAAGCTCTGCTTCCTCAATTCTTTCCTCTAACCAGGATTCTAGTTCCTCTATAGCTATTAAATTCTTATTCTAGTTCAACATTTAAAAAAATATTAATTTTTTTTACTTTAAAATTTTTACATATGCATTTAGATTATTACACATATATACAATAAACTACCTACAGCAAGAAGAACCACAAAAGAATCAGGAATTATGTAAATGTTGCATTCATAGTTCTTTGGCTTTTTGCATTTGGCAGCCATATAGAAAACATCTTTCCTATCTTGGTGCATTTAAAATGCTGAATGAAAATAAATATCATATATCATCATTATCAACTTAAAACATCTATCTAGACCTGAAAATATCTTAAACCCTAAACAACTAAGCTTAACTGTGAAATAAATTCTCTGGTCTTCAATACCATCAGAAACTTGAGAAGGAATAAAATTAATTATCTGAGTAGACAGGGAGTACAGCTTAGCAGCTTCTCAAATGAGAAAATGACAGGAATATTTGCTTTCTGATCAGTCACCCAAACTGTCTATACCATTAGATAATCATCTTCAGCTTTCTGGCCCTGTATATCTGACAGACATATTTTTGAGGCAGTAACTATTCAGGGCTTGCTTACCATGTCTTAGCAGAATTTGGTTGTTGACTCTGTTTTCATCCAAGCTTGCCCCTATGTAGGCAGAATTCTGTCTGTGGTAGAAACAAGGACATTTTGTTCAGTGGCTTTTTTTGTCATATTGGAAGCCATCTCCATAAGGATGTTCTTTGATACTCATCATCTTCCTTGAGATAGGCTGCATGTTGCCAGAAGTTAACATGTCTCATTGGTATTTAAACTACATAGGAATACCTCTCAGACTGGCCGATACGTGAGTGTCTATGCATAGAACGTGCTTCTCGTTGCAGAATCCATGTGATTTACTATTAGATGACATTCTTCACATGGCATGAAGGAGGATTTCTAGGTGTCTTTCTTCTGCTCAAACAAGGAGCAGAGAACGAGCCATAATTGTTCTGTGCACTATGCACATCTTAAACATTTATACTTTTAGGACTGTGTACTGCTTCTAAAAAATTTTATGTTTTCAGAACGAAAGAACCAGACACTGATGGTGGATCAGACCTCACAGGACACTGGCATCCTGCATTCTTCATGTTCCAGTACAAAGTGCTTCGGGTCTTGTGTCTTATCAGAACAGGACAGCTCCAAAGATAGCTTCAAAGAAAGCTTCAAATGCCAATTGGTCTAGCATTTCACACCATCCTACATAGGACTCTAATTAAGCTTGAAATGTCTCAACATTTAGAAACTGGACCAGAGATGCTCTTTCTAGCTTAATTAAACATTTCCTTAATTTTATTTGGGTTCCTACAAAGGTATTATTTGTCACAAATAAGGCAAAAGAATCCTTTAGATAATAACACCCCATTTTCCTTGTGGGCTTGGGTAGGTTTTTGGTTGCTTTCTTGGGTGATATTTATTTTCATTGGAAGTTGGTTAAAAAATTATATTGGTCTTATTTAGACAGAAAATAAGATTGGACTCGATGATGTCTCTATTTTCCTTTAGCTTTCATTCTTAGGTATGGACATAGGGGTTGAAAAGAAAGAAGGGGGAATATAGAAATATATAGGTGAGGTTTTCTAGATGGCGGTGCTGAAGACACCTGGTGTCTGATCTGTAGGGAGGAGACCAATGATGCTACTGGGAGTAACGGATCATGGAAGCTTGGGAAAACTGGGAAGAGAGGTCTGCACAGTGGGGACCATGGTCATGTCTGGCCTCCAGTCATCCAGCGACTTATGGTGGACTTGAGCCCAGTCCCCAGGGGCTGGACCAGAGTCCACCTGTGCGCTGAGAGTTGTGAGCTGTGGCCTTGCTCTGCAGTGGTAACTCCGTATATGGGACTGAACTCCTGGCAGTGGAGCACCAAGCTTCTGGTCTTAGGAAATCCCAGGAAAATGAGTGAATCTGTCCTCATATGGCCCCCATCTGCCCTGCACCAGTCCATAGAAAGGCCAGGTGCCACATGGGGGCCCAACAGTTTTGGACATGTTGTCCAGCCACAGTAGCATGGTTTGAATTGGGACAGGCAGGAGCCTATGTGCCACACCAGACTGTCACAGCACAATTCATCACAAAGGACATAACCTAGCCAGGTTTAACAGCCTGGCAGGGTCTCTCATGCTCCCAGGAGAGGCTGAGTAGGAAACTATTCATTTGGCCTAATGCAGCAGGACAAAACTGCCTCAGGTGCTCAGTCTGAATGGTTCATGAAGGAACCTAGCTACCATCCCCAGCAGAATGTCCTTGCACTATTGGCCAGAACAGACTCAGCCAAGCCAGGATCCACAGCCTGGCAGGACCTCCCACACTCTCAGGAGAGCCTGGCAGGCCAGATGGGATAGGGCAGAAAGCTACCCAGTCCCACTGGTCCTCCTAAACTCTAAGGACAGGCTGGGCAGCCCTGAGTGGATAAGGCAGAAATCTAGCCAACCAACAACAATCAGAAGGCAGTAGCTGTTCTATCGCTGGCTTGCAGAACCTAGGCCCCACTGCCAGGTTAGATCATGCAGAAACATAAACAACTACTAGAAACCAGCAGGGGCTCAGGCACTCTAGGGTGAAGACACAAAAAAGGTCTAAAAAGAGGAACTGGAAGAAATTCAGGAAAATACAAACAATCATATGAAGGAAAGCAATAAAACTGTTCAACTTCTGAAGGCCTATAAAGAGGTACTTGAAGAAACTCAGGAATATATAAACAATCAGATGAATGAAATCAATAAAATAATTTAAGATCTGAAGATGAAAATGGAACAATGATAATAACACAGATATAAGAAAAATGGGAAAAAGAGAGCTCAGAAAAAAAATTAAGCAACACAGAGTCGAATTTCTCTAACAGAATCCAAGAGATGGAGAAACAAATCTCAGGACTAGAAGATTCAATCATAGATCTGGAAGTAAGCATCAAACAGGATAATGATCATCAAAGAACCTCCTTATAGAGATGGCTTCAAACATGGCAAATAATCCACTGGGCAAAATGTCCTCCTTTCTACCATAGACAGAATTCTGCCTGAAAATGCAGATACAATCAGAGTCTATGGCCAAACTGTGACAAGATAGGGTAAGTAAGTCCTTAGTAGTTTCTGTCTCACATATGTCTGTCAGATATATTGGGCCAGAAGGCTTAAGAAGATGCTCCAAATTATAGAGAGTTTTGGCTGATTATTAGTTTAGCAAACTACAAAATTGCTCTCCCAGTATACTTAACTAATCAAGTTTATTCCTTTTCAAGTCTATGATGAAGTTGAAGACCAGATACCTTAGTTTTACAATGAAGCTTAGTTGTTTAGGGGTTAAGATATTTTTAGGTCTAGAAAGATGTTTTAAGTTGATAATGACAAGATGAGTTGAAGATTGATCTTCACTCAGTTTTAGATTCACCAAGAGAGGAAAGATGTTTTCTTCAATGCTGTCAAATATAAATAGTTAAAACACTAAGAATGTAACATTTATTTAATTCCTGATTGTTTTGAGTCTTCTGGCTATAGGTAGTTTATTGTACATACATGTAATAATATAAGTATATATTTAAAAATTAAAAAAATGTTTAATTAGTAAGAGAAAAATTAGAAATCAAGATATGATTCAGAATAGTCATGCTAAGGAGGATGATTTAACTTCTGAAAAGGAATTTAAAAAAAGAAAAAAAGTAGAAAAAATACGAAATTTATGTCACCTAACCCAACACTATGGAAGGCGCTACAGAGAAAACAGAAGAGACAGTTAGTATTTCTTTTGCCAACATCTTAAATGGAATTACCCCAGACTGGAACCTCTGTTGATGGCAATAAATAACCAAACTGAGAGCTTATATCCTCTATTATATGAATACTTCTTTAGATTGCCTTTATACATTTTAGAAATCTTCTACAATACACATTTTCCACAGTGTCTGTAAAATTCCCCTCTGTTCTAAATCTCTATCTCCATAATCTCTCTCTTACCCCCTTTACTTTTCCCTTCCTTACATGCTCCTCATACTCCAATTTCCATCTCACAGTCCAGTCATAAAATCTATGCTGTTTTCTTTCCTAGGGAGATATATGTGTCTAGTCTACTCAGATTCCATCCTTTAATTCTCAGCTGTAAATCTGTAGGTTATAATATATTTATCATTAATATTATAATAATTTATATATTCTTTCTTGTCTTGTATTTTATAAATTTATTTTTATCATTATCTGCAGTAATGTTAAATATAGGTCAATTATTTCACATGAGTGTAGATACCTATGATTTTAGTATAAGAAAAATTAAATACAATCTTGATGTAGAAGCCAAGAATAGTCATGCACATCTGTAAACACAGCACTCAGGGAGGAAGAAACAGGCAGATCTATGTGAGTTCAAGGACAGCCTGATCTACAAAGTGAGTCCAGTGCATCCAGTTCTAAGCAGAAGTTCTGTCTTTAAAATAAAAAAAATAAAAATAAAAATATCTGGATGTAGATATTTTCATATAAAACATAAAATATACATTGAAAATAAGTGGGATATAACATAATATATAACATATAACAAATTATGTACAACATAAAATGTATAATATATAATATGTAATGTGTTTATGTATCCAAACAGAAAACACAGGAAAATTGTTCACATTTTCAAAGGTATAGTAAGTGAGTTTTACTTTTTTCCTTAGGATTTTAGGTAATTAGTAAACGTCACATATTGCAAAAATACATGTTTCTTAGTATTTTCATTATTACAATAGTTGATAATAAAACAGTGTGCTCAATTGGAAATTATATAAAAGTATTGATAATTAAAATATATTTATATCACATTTGTCAGACAAAAATGTAAGTAGAATATGCACTTTATGTAAGCTTTGTTGAAGATAATTTGCATTATTTTCAGTGACATACATCACCAAAAGTAATTTGTGCCATACTGAGTTTAGTGTTTCCAAAAACAAAATCAATTTAAACAAAAGAAATAGAATTTAATAATTAAGGTAGAAAAAAGAAAATATATTTTGTACCCAAAACTACAGTAACTTTAGTTAAATTTTATATTCATTGATTAAATTCAACTGTATTATATTCTTGCCTATTGTACCACACAAATTGTTACTTTGTGATGTGTCATGGTCTTTATATGTTTCAGTTTTGTATTACATCTTACACACAAAATAAAACAAGGTGAAAAATAAAAACCTCAAAGATAAACTCCTATTGGCTACGTTGGAAAACATTTTTTATGATAAATAAAACTTAAATTATTCAGAATTATTAATATTTTATTTCCGTGAGTAATTACCAATTGTGCAACTCACAAGAATCTCCACTTTCCAGTTCTCATGTATGCATATGATTTAATAATTTATGCAAAATACTTTGCTATTCTCCATGATAAAATATTATAATTCATTCTA
>OU015747.1:70799598-70833338 GCA_907169655.1 Acomys percivali
ATGTTTCCTAAAAAGTAAATGATATTGTAAGACCTAGGAAAGCATTTTCATCTGTATTTGAAATTGTCCATTATACTGTTAAGGATCTATGACTTAATATAGGGATTATTTTTGTAAGTCAATCTTTGAGAGGAAGTTCATGGTTTTATGTTTACTTCATAATCATCATGTATTTCCCTGTTTAATTACTAAACTTATGAAGAAATAGAATTTCAAATACAAAACTTAAGAAAGATAATTTCAAAATATCAAAGGTAAAAATTGAATATTATAATAATGAATTGAGTAAATATTTTTCTTACAGTAATTACTCAAATTTGGAAAAGGCTAATGGTCTCAGTTATTTAACCCTGATTGTTATTGGAAGAATTCAATCTACCCATTTTCATTTTAAATTTAACTCACCATAAGCTTTCTTGAGTCTAATATCTTGTACATGCTTTCACTTTAAATCATGATCTTGCAACTCACTTATATAAAATATTACAAATTTTACATTCTTGAAATTAATAAAAATTCTAATAATGATTTGCCCTTCTTTAAAAAAATCTTTATATGATACTGTTTTTATACTCTTCTATTTGCATGACATGCTGGATTCCATGAAAAATATATAAAAATTATTAATATTTATTATTTCTCTATGTGTATACAGTTCATTTGTATATGTATTTAAATATACATATATTTAAACAAAAGTCTCAAATTCTTGGCAGATTTGAGATCACACATACATGATATGTATGTATATAATATATATATTTTATGTGTTTGTGTGTGTAGGAGTCAGATAATCACCAAATATTTTCTATTGATTACCATATTATCCCTTATTTATTTTTTATTATTATTGAAATGTGGCAAATTAAAAAGTTACTCTACTTCACAGCACCAAGTAATGGGCATGTATTATTATCTAATACATCTTTGTAGCATTGGTGATTGAAGATAAAGTCTCCTATATATGAGTAAAACAAACGCTTTAGTCACTGGACACTCACTGCCACCTATTAAATTTATATTATGAGGTCTTTGAAATTGTTTTATTTTCAATGTGAGAAGTTCCTTCACTAGGTCCTTCAAGTCTTAACAATAATATCTTCTCAGTGAATTCTTTTTTTGATATATTCTGACTTAAGATGGGGTGACAACTTGTTAAACCTATCATGACCTGAGAATACCATGATTCAAAACGCATTTAAATGCAAAAACCTACAGAATATTGTAACTGTGGTTTTCTATTTCTAATCCCACAAATGCAAACTATACTATATTATATATGTATATATAGTGATATATTATATGTACAAATATATTTAATATATAATCCACACACACATATATGTAAATATATATTATATATGTAGATCACTAGTCCAGGAATGATGAAAAGTTGAAATATTCATTTTCATAGTGCCGTAGTAAATTGTCTGAAAAAACTTTACTTTGGATTCCATGTTAAATGCAATCATATCAGGATAGGCATGGTGGCACGAGTTTGAAACAGCTGGTCATTCACACCAGAAAGACAAGTGGAATAAACTAATGAAATTACTTACTGAATTTACTCATGTATAGAGCTCATCTCTATAGAACTTTTCTGCCTAAATTGGATGAGCCTTTTCCCATCAAATAATATCTGTGAGATAATCCTCAAGAAATAACTTCAAAGGCTTTTCTCTCAGGAAATTGTATGTTTTATCAAGTAGACAATTAACTAACCATGACAACCAAATTTTTCAAAAGTTATATAAAATTTTCAAGTCACAAATTTGCAGATAAATTTGTTAAAAGTGGTATATAAATTAAATGCAAAAACAAGTGATTATGATCCATGTGCCATTTATATTTCTGATTTTAATAGTGCCATTTATAATGTGTACTTTGCTTTCACAGAGTGCTAGAGAAATATATGATATGTGGGAAATTTATTTGATTGGTTGTGTTTTATACTCAAAGCACCTGGGTTAGTGTCTTACAAACTGTAATCTTTGATTTTTTTTATGTTGTACAGAGTTTTTTAAATGATAATGGTGGGAAAAGGAAAAGGGAGGAGAGGCACCCCTGAGAGAGAAGAGGGAGCGAGAAAGTAAAGACGGGGGGGGGGGTAAAAGAGAGAGTGAGAGGTGAGTGTTTGTGTGTATGTGTGTGTGTTTGTGTGTATGTGTATGTGTGTGTGAGAGAGAGAGAGAGAGGGGGAGAGGGAGGGAGGGAGACTGTGCTTTCATCTCTTACATAATTATTTTATGTGATTCTCTAATGCCTCAACTGCCTATCAAATCCATCTACTCTATAATGCAAAGAAAGTAGATTACTAGTGACACTAAAAGTAGACCTTTTTAGACTCAGTTTCTTGGAGAGTTTTCACTCTTGGATTCCAGAAGACCTATTAAACAGCACACTAGAAATTCAACAAAAGTTACGGCAATCACAGCAGCCTAAACATGAAACCTCAATGTATTCTATGGAGCATGTCTATGTTAGGAGTGTCTGCAAAGGAATCAAAGGACAGCCAAGAGATGTGATACGATGCAAAAACAATTGATCTTTGTGACTTATACTCTCCTATATCCCAGGTTGTTTTGTAACTGGAAAAGACAATGTCCCACCATGAGGCAATTCTATTTCTAGTAATGTATCCTCATGCAGGGATTCTGCTTGACATGTCACAGGAATATGAAGCATTTGTGTTTATTTTCTATTGTGAATACTCAGAGATAGATGAATGCTGGTACTCAGCTAACTTCCTCCTTTTTGGTTAGTCCTGCACCCCGTATCATGACTTTTCTACCTGGTAGACTCTATCACTTCAAGCTATAAGCTTTTTTTTTTTTTTTAATGCCAAATCATCAGATCAGATCTGTTTATTTCCTTTTTTCTAACAATTTTCTATTAAATATATTTTACATATACATTAATATTAGAACGTGTATATACAATAACCTACTTACATCAAGAAAAACATGGAAAAATCAAGAATTACATAAATGTTACATTCTTAGTGTTTTGGCTATTTGTATTTGTACTCCTTGAAGAAACTTCAATATCTTTCCTATCTTGCTGCATTAAAAATTTAAATGTAAATCAATATATGTCATAGCTCATCATTATCAACTTAAAATATCTTAAACCCTAAACAATAAGCTTAATTCTAAAACTAAAGTATCTGGTCTTCAACTGTATCAGTGACTTTTGAAGAAATAAAATTGACTACCTGAGTAGACAGGGACTGCAAGTTACCAGCTTTCCAAATGATAAGATGATAGAGACAGTTTGCCACCAGAACGGCCACCCAAAATTCTCTATAACACTGCAAAATCATCTTCAGTCTTCTGGCCTAATATATATAACAGGCATATTGTTGAGGCAGGAACTACTGATGACTTGCTTACCCTGTTTTGGGAGAATTTGGTCTTTGACTCTGCCTGCATACAAGTTTGTCCATTTTTAGGCAGAATTCTGTGTGTGGTAGATATGAGGACATTTTGTCGAGTGGCTTGTTTGCCATATTTGAAGCCATCTCCATAAGGAGGTTCTTTGAAGCTCATCAGCTTCTTTGAGGTAGGCTGGGTGTGTCAGGAGTTAGTTTGTCCCATTGTAAATGTACCTTTAAAATAATGAAAACATCTTTAAATACCATATTCTGTATGTCTCTGAGGATTTTAAAGACCCTATCAAAATTTTTTTACATTTTTTAAAAATTTTATTAATTTATTCTTGTTACATCTCAATGGTTATCCCATCCCTTGTATCCTCCTATTCTTCCCTCCCTCCCATTTTCCCCTTATTCCCCTCCCCTATGACTGTTCCTCAGAGGGATTACCTCCCCCTGTATATGCTCATAGGGTATCAAGTCTCTTCTTGGTGACCTGCTGCCCTTCCTCTGAGTGCCACCAGGTCTCCCCCTCCAGGAGACATAGTCAAATGTGAGGCACCAGAGTACGTGAGAAAGTCATATCCCACTGTCCACTCAAGTGTGGAGACTGTTCTGACTATTGGCTAGATCTGGATAGGGGTTTAAATTTTACCGCCTGTATTGTCCTTGGCTGTTGCCTTAGTTTGAGCGGGACCCTTGGGCCCAAATCTGTCTATCATAATGTTCAGACCCTATCAATTTTACCTTGCTTTTCTATAAAATAATATTTATCTGTTATACCTAGGATGTATATTCTTGTGATAAAAATAAACTAGTAATTGATATGGCCATGATTTGATCAATTAACAATTAATTTGTATAACATGTATACTAGGTACCCTGTAATATGATGCTCACAGTATTTAGAAGAAAACATTGTATTATAATTGAGTTGTATGCTTACAATATTGCATATTAGAGTAGAAATACATACACTGTGTGTGAAGAATAAGCTTACATTTCAATTCTATACTAATGTATCTAAAATTCAACTCATTTTACATCTATACACAAAATTCAATACCAGTGAATTAAAAATAACCTTGTCAGTAAAAATTAAGGCATTAAATTGAGGAGGAGATTCACTAAACTACTTAATTCCATCACACTTATATTTTTCTATATTCCCCTTTCTTTCTTTTCAACTCCTACCTCTACGGCTAATTTGTCATTCTTAGATGTGAAGATAGGGGTTCAAACTATAAACATTCTTACAGTAATTTGTCTGGTACATCTCAAATTCACAAAAGCTAAGTAATAGAGTAATGCTCTGATTTTCAAAAAATTTCTCACATTTCAATATATAGTGTCATTGTATTGTCTGATTTCACACAATTCTTGTGTAAGGACACACTGCAAGTAAATGCAGACAGATTGTCCTCAACAATGAGGCTCAATAAATAGTATCTCCTCCCAGATATCAGAAAGTCACTTTATAGGATTTTTTGGTACATAGCATCTAACAATGGCCCCTTGCTAGTTTCTTACATAGGTTCTACATTTATATTGCTTTTCTTATTTGCCTTAATTATTTCAAGACTGTGATCTTATACTGAGTACACCTATCTTAATGTTTGCTCAAATATTTCAATGTAGTACTCCTGTAACTCTTCATTAAAACCAGTCTCATAACCGTCAATATGATATATATATATATATATGTGTGTGTGTGTGTGTGTGTGTGTGTGTGTATTTATATATGTAGTAACAATTAATAAAACCAAGTGTCATGATTTTTTTTAAGCCTGAGGAGTGTTTGATGAAAAAAATATGTAATTAAATTATATTACAATTCAAGAAATTCTTCAAAATACTTAGTATTTAATATAAAAATTTTAATGCAAAATTATAGATCCCATCATGTAATTCTTTAATTATACTTATGCATATCCAATTGTAAGCTAACTTGATATCACTAAACAAAAATGATGAACACATAGCATGATGTTGATGACAGAGAAGAAATAAAAACTAACATGTTTGTTCATTTAGCCATTATAAAGGCTATAAATTTACATCTATCCAGTCACCATTTCTGATATTAAAAATTCTAACATGCAATGCTTTTTTCCATCTTAAAAGTATATAGGATATTTTTGTTACTTTCTCTTCTCTCATCTCTTCTTTTAAAATTAATTATATTAATGAAAAGAAAGTTTTAAAATAAGTTTTATGTTACGTGGTTTTAAAGTGCTACTATCTTTTTTCCAAGGAGAAAATGAATTACACCATGACACTGTATTATCATGGTTTTGGAAAATGTACTTGATTTCTTAACATATTTTTTGGACAAGAATTATATTCAAAGCACCAATTCTAATGTTAAAATGGTATATTCTTGATAGAGCTAGTGTTCTTTTCCAGTGTAAAAATTAATTTTCCTTCTGTCCTCAATTACTCTAGAATTCTAAATATTTAGATGACATGTCCAAAATCAATACAAATATACAATAATGAGCATGGAATCAGGTAGAAAAAGATGAGGAAAGCATAACTCTATGGGGAGGTTTTTTCTAATGTCAACACAATAATGATTTTGTTCAAACTATTAAAACACTGAAATAGAAAAATCTCATTAGCATTTTGAGTGTTGATATTTTCAAAGAAACATTTAAGTAAGAAAAGAATATTTCTCTCTTTGAAGTTCTATTTCTATAAAGAACAACTCAGCTGCTGGTTTTGGTGAAATACATCTTATTTTTTTTATAGAATTTAAATTTAGCATGTGAACATGCATTTGTGTGTGCGTTGTAAAATCAAATACATTAACAATTATTTTCTATTTTCAAATTTTTCAGAAAATAACAACGTTCTTACTTCCTCTAATTATATTAGACATACTATTAGCCATTCAGTTTCATTCATATGTATTTATGTGTGTGTATGTGTGTGTGTGTGTGTGTGTTTATATACACACATATATGCAAAGAAACAGAAGTAGAACATGTTTACAGATCACTACTTTGTTTTGACACAAGGGTAGTTTTCTATGAGCTAGATGGTTTATGGTCAGGAAAATGTCCCATGACCTTCAGAAGTCTTTATATTTGTACAACCTTCTTTAAAGAGAATTCTTGAATCGTCTGTGCCTCAGTCCTTCATGTTCTCTAGTATTTTCATATAACTAGACTTATGCTAAGTATATGACATTTAAATAGGTGAGGGAGATGACAATAATGTTTTCCCAGGAATGGATGTAATTTTAGCTTTTATGAGAGGCAACAACAGCAGCTCTAACATGACTACTTATATCATGACAGATGTGTGAGTTGGCTGTCATACACAGAACATAAAAGACTGTGAGTCCCAAAATGTTCATGCTGCATATTCTATTTCAGTACTACCTAAAAAGAAGATATTTGGCTAGATAGCCTATAGTTATTGCTGCTTTAGATAGGCCACATCTCTGCATTGGTGAAGTTAAATTATGGCAAATAGAATTAGAAACACTCATTAAGTTTTTCAAGGAAAATATTTTTATTTATATTATTTATTAATATGTGATAGTTACATGTTGACATGTTTCATATCAAAAGTAATCTCATGTTACTACAGCAATATCTCTTTACATTAAAATTCTTTTCATTTTATAATTTTAATTAATATATTTATTCACTCTACATCCCTCTTCTACTGGTCCTACTCTCCCTCCCTCTTCCCTGTATCCCTCCTCCACTACCACTTAGAAATAGGGACCCCCCCACCTACCCATAGCAGCACAATCAGGACTGAAGGCATCATCTACAATGATGGCCTGGCAAGGTATCCCCACCAAGCGGAAAGTGACATAAAAGCATGCAGGAAAGTCCTCGTCAGAAACATGACCCATTTCCACGTACTAGGGGACCCACATGAAGAACAAGATGTCCATTGGGTACATAATGTATAGGCAGCATAGATCAAGCCTATATGGTCTTGGTTGGTGTTTTGTCTCCCCAAGCACCCTTGGGCCTAGGTTAGTTGGCTCTGTTGTTCTTCTTTTGAGCTCCTGTTTTCTCTAGGTTCTTTCCACCCTTCCTCCCAGTCTTACACAAGGGTCTCTGTGATACACACAAAGTTTGGCTATGAGTCTCAGCATCCGTTTTGATCCATTCCTGGGTGGGGCCTCTCTGAGACAACTATGCTAGGTTCCCATCTGCAAGCCCAGAAGAATGTCATTAATAGTATTAGGTATTGGCTCTCTTGCCCAGAGTGGGCAGTTATTAAGTCGACGTTCTCTCAATATCTGCTCTTTCTTTATCCCTGCACATTTGTAGATGGGGTAAATTTTGGGTCAAAGGTATTGTAGATGGGTTGGTGTTCCCCTCTCTCTATTAGGAGTCTTGTCTGGCTAGAGGGTAGCCTCTTCAGTTACCATGTCCCCTGGTAGTAGCAGTCTCAGCTACAGCCTCCCCCATATTCACCCTGGATCCTACCCTGTCCTAGATCTCTACCTGACCCAGAGATGCCCCAGGCCAATGTTTTTCTTCTCTCAGCAAGTTTTCTTCTCCAGCCTCTGACTCCACTGTCTCCACCCTCACTTTCCTCAGAACTTCCTCTCCTATGTTTTTCTATTTCTTCAAGAACTTCCTCTGAGTATTCTATTTCCCCTTTTCAGAAGAATTTAGACATTTTCCCTTTGACACTTATAGTTACTTAGCTTCTATGGGTTTGTTAATTATAATGGGGTTATACTGAAAAAATATGGCTAATATTAGCTTATAGGAGGGTACATACCAATGTGTGTCATTCTGGGTCTGAGTTACCTCACTAGGATAATCTCTTCTAATTCTATCCATTTGCCTTTATATTTCATGATGTTCTTGTTTTTAATATATGAGTTGTAGTCCACTGTGTAAATGTACCAGAATTTTATTATCCATTATTCTTTTGAGGAATATCTGGGTTTACAGTTTCTGAGTATTACAAATAAAGCGACTATGAACAGGTTAAACAACTGCCCTTGTTGTATGATGGAGCATATTTGCCCAGGAATGATGGAGATTTTCCTAAATTTCTGAGAAACCTCCACATTTGCAAGTGGTTGTGCAATTTTTCACTCTCACCAGCAATGGAGGATTGCTTCTCTTTTCCCATTTTGTTCCCATCATTTGTTGTAACTTGGGTTTTTTATTTAGTCACTCTAAAGAGTGTAAGGTAGAATCTCAGAGTCACTTTGATTTGCATTTCTCTGATAAGTAAAGATCATGATCATTTCTTTAAGTGCTTCAAGACTATTAAAGATTCCTTGGTTGATAATTATCTGTTTAGCTAAGTACTTCATTTTTAAAATGGATTATTTGGTTTGTCAGTGTTTAAATTCTTGAGTTCTTTATATGTTTTGGATATCAGAATTTTGACAGATGTAGGGCTGGTGAAAGTGTTTTCCTGATCTTTAGGTTGACATTATGTTCTGTTGATAGTGAAATTTTACAGTTACAAGGAGTCAAGCTTATTAATTGTTAATCTTAGAGCCTGGGCTGGTGGTATTGTATTCAGGAAGTTGTCTTTTATTCCAATGAATTCCAGGTCCATCCCTACTTTCTCTTATAATACATCTCTTGTTTCTGGTTTTATATTAAGGTCCTTGACCCACTTGGACTTGTGTTTTGTGCAGCATCATAGTTATGTTTCTATTTGTAATTTTTAGCATATAGACATCCATTTAGATCAGCAACATTTGTTGGAGATGCTATCAATTTTATGTTGTATGGTTTTGGCTCCTTTGTCAAAAATCAAGTGTCCATAGGTGTGTGAATTTACTTATGGTTCTTCAATTGATTCCACTGATTCATTTCTCTGTTTATATGCCATTCCCATGCACTTTTTACAACTTTTTCTCTGTAGTACATCTTGAAATAAGGGATAGAGATGGCCTCCAGAGGTTCTTTTATTGTACAGGTTTGTTTATTTTTAAACTGTTCTGTCTTTTTGTTTTGTTTTGTTTTATCATATGAAGTTGATAACAGTTCTTTCAATGTCCGTAAAATTTTGGTAGGTATTTCATTGAGTCTGTGGATTGATTTTGGTAAGATAGCCATTTTTACCATGTTAATTATCCTAATCTATGAATTTAGAAAAGCTTTCAATCTTCTGTAATCTTCTTCAATTTCTTTTTTAAGAGAATTGAAGTTCTTGCCACATAGGTCTTTATTTTAGTGGTTAGAGTTAAACAGATATATTTTACATTATTCATGGCTACTGTGAAAAGTGATTTTTCCTTAATTCCTTTCTCAGCATGTTTGTTTCTTTTATATATATTAGTAAATTTCATATCAATCCACTTTGCTGAAGGTGTTTATCAGCTATAGGAGTTCCTTGGTACAATTTTTGGGGTCATTTATGTATAATATCACATCATCTGTGATTCAGAGTAATTTGATTCTTCCTTTCCAAATTGTATAACCTTGATATTCTTCAGCTCTATTATTATTCTACCTAGGACTTCAAGCACTATCTTGAAAAGATATCGAGAGACTGGGTGGTCTTTTCTTGTCCCTGAGTTTAGTGAAATTGCTTTATGTTTCTTTCCATTTATTTTGAAACTCTAGTATAATTTCAGGCTGAAACCATCTGCCCTCTGTTTTGGTTGTTGGTAGCATTTTAATGACTACTTCTATTTACTTAAGGTTCATAGATATATTTAAATTGTTTATATGACCTTGATTGGTACATGGTACCTATAAGATAAATTGTCCATTTCATTTACATTTTCTAATTTCGTGGCATACACATACAGGCTTTTGAAGCGACTCCTAATAATTCTTTTGGATTTCCTCAGTGTCTATTTCACTGTCCTTGTTTTCATTTCAATTTTGTCAACTTAGATACTTTCCTTCCGCCTTTTTGTAAGGATTTGTCTATCTTGTTCATTTTCATAAGGAACCAGGTCTTTGTTTTGTTGAATCTTTGAATGGTCCTCTTTTTTTCTTTCTACTTTATTGATTTCAGGATGAGTTGTATAATTTCTGTCTTTGTTCCTTCTGTGGATGATTACTTTTTCTTTTTTAGAGCCTTCAGGTGTGCTTTTAAATTGCTTGTATGGGATCTCTCCAATTTGATTATGAAGGCACTTAGTGCTATGATATTTCTTCTTAGGTCAGCTTTCATGGTGTCTTGTACATTTTAGTGTGTTGAGCCTTCATTTTAATTCAATTCTAGAAAGTGTTTAAATTCTTTATTTCATCCATGACCCAGTAGTCAGTGTGTAGGGAGTGTTTCATTTCTGTAAGAATTTAGGCATTCCATTTTTGTTAACGTCTAATTTTAATCCATGATGGTTGATGAAATACAAGGTATTATTCCATTTTCTTGTATCTGTTGAGGCTTGCTTTGTGGCCAAGTGTGTGGTCAATTTTGGAGCAAATCCCATGAGATGATGAGAAGAAGGTCTACTCTTATGTCTTTAGATGGAAATAATCTGTGGATATCTGTTGTGTCCAGTTGACTCAGGTCGGTTAATTTTGATTACTTCTGAAAGTTTCTTTCTTGATGATCCTTTGGTGAGAAGGGACTATTCTCTACTACAAAATTTTTGGGGCCAATGTGTGATTTAAGCATTAGTGGTATTTCTTGTATGAATGTGGGTGGCCTTGTGTTTTGGGCATATATGTTCAGAATTGAGATGTCATCTTGGTGGATTTTTCCTTTGGTGAGTATGAAGTGTAGTTCCCGTCTCTTTTTCATTAATTTGAGTTGAAATTTGACATTTTTTAGATATTATAATATCTCAATAATCTACTGTTGAGAAGGGGGTATTCAAATCTCTACTACGAATGTAATGGGTTCAAAGTGTGATTTAATCATTAATAGTGTTTCTTGTATGAATGTCGGTGCCTGTATGTTTTGGACATATATGTTCAGAACTGAGATGTGATCTTGGTGGATTTTTCCTTTGGTGTATATGAAGTGTAGTTCCCATCTCTTTTGATTAATTTTGGTTGAAATTTTATTTTTAGATATTTTAATTTCTAATACTCCAGCTTTCTTCTGGTGTCTCATTGCTTGGAAAACATTTATTTTTTTTAGCTCTTTATTCTGAGATAATTTTTATCTTTGTACTGAGGTGTTTTTCGTATATGTAACATAATAATGGATTCTATTTTCACAACCACTCTGTTAGCTGTTATCTTTTTACTGGTGAAGTAAGACCATTGATGTTGAGAGACATTAATAACCAACGCTTATCAATTCCTGATGTTGATGCTGTTAATGGATGTACGTTTGTGTTTGCTTTCCCCCTTTTTTCTTTTCCTGGTATGAAATTATTTATTTCGTTTATTTTCTTGGATGTAGTTTACCCTGTTGGTGTAAAGTTTTCCTTCTGTTACATTCTATAGGATTTGTCTTGTGAATAGAAATTGTTTACATTTGGTTTTGTTTTGGATTATCTTGTTTTCTCCGTATTTGGAGATTGAAGAGTTTTGCTGGGTATAGTAGTCTTGGCAGACATTTGTGGTCTCTTAAGGTTCCCAATAATTTTAAAGTCTCTAATGAGAAGTCATATATATTGCTGATAGGTCTATCTTTATATTATACTTGGCCTTTCTCATTTTTAGCTCTTAATATTCTTTATTTGTTCGGTATATTTAGTGTTTTGCTTCTTATGTGGGACAGGGGACTCTTTTTTCAGCTCCAATCTAATTGATCTTCTATTTGTTTCTTGTATGTTTATAGCCATTTCTTCTTTCTTTCAAGGAAATTTTCTGTTATGATGTTTTTCAATAATTTTCTGGTTCTTTGGCAGGGACTCTTCAACTTCTCCTGTTCCTATTATTCATACATTAGTTCTTTTCATAGCAACCCAGATTTCTTGGATGTTTTGTGTCAGTAATTTTTTAACGTTACATTTTTGACTGGTATATCAATTTCTTCCATCGTATATTCTATGCTGGAGATTCTATCTTTTATCATTGTGATACTATTGTATATACTTGTTTTTGTTATTCCTGTTCTCTTCCTTAGGTTTTGATCTCTTGGAGTCCTTCAGATTGTGTTTTCTTAAATGCTTATAATTAGCTTAGTTGGCTAGGTGTTAAGATATTTTTAAATCTAGGTAGATGTTTTAAGTTAATACAGATGAGATATGATAGATATTGATTTTCTATTCAGAAATTAAGACTCAACAAGATAGGAAAGATGTTTACTTCATCTTTGCCAAATACAAATAGCCTAATCACTATGAATATAACATTTATATAATTCCATATGGTTCTGTAGCTCTTCCTGCTCTATGTAGTTTATTTTATGTGTAGTAATATAAATGTATCTGTAAAAAAAGGATAATAAAATATGAAAAAAATTCTCTTAATTCTGTTTTCAGGCCTTGGGACTTGATGGTCCATGGTAATGTAGATAGGCTTGAAGTCCAGTAGATGAAGAGTTCCAGGATTTGGGCATAGCTCACAGGTGTTATGTTTGCCTAGTGGCTTTGTGCAAGCATGAAGCCTCCTCATAGACATCTCAGTTGTTTTCTCCAAGTGGCTGCTGAGAGCCTACAACAATGGGCACTGGGATAGGAATCAACACTTTTTCTTACTTCAATTAATGTATTCATTTATAGTAAAATAAATTTCTTAATTGCATAATATGCTATTTGTTTTTATAAAAATTATGATATTTAAATAATTATTGTTCTTATTCTTTAGTTACTGGTAAGGCTGAATAACCAATATGAGTGTATAACACAGAGATTTTTTAATTCTGCAAGCAGGATTGCCAAATGCATCTTGTTTTGGGCAATTTAAGGGTTATAATGAAAATGTCTGTTTTTAAAGCAAGAATGTAACATTTATGTAATTCCTGATTATACCATGGTTCTTCTTGCTATAGGTAGTTTATTGTATACGTGTGTAATAATATAAATGTATATGTAAAAAATAAAAAAATAAAAATAGAAAAAAATGAAAAAAGATATACTCCACTAAAATCTTGTGTATAAAATTTCGTATAATTACATCATCCCCACATCCTTCCCTCTTCTTCCTCCAAATCCTCCTACATAGCTCTAAATATATTTTATGTTACACATGCACATACACACACACACACACACACACACACACACATTCCCCTGTATATAACCTGTTCAGTCTGAATAATGTTACTTTTTTATGTTTTTAAGGTTGACCATTTGGTATTGGATAACCAATTAATGTGCACTTCTGAAAGCTGTTTTTATTTTACTCATTTCTCTTGTCCTTCTCTAAAGAGACTTGCCTTTTCCTATTTTCTATTTCACTTTACTTGTATCCACTTATTCATGTTCATATTCTCCCTTTTTCTTTTGAAGTTACTTCGTCCTCCCTAAGAAGTGACTGTTACTCCATTTCTTTGATCAATTTTATCCTAGTACTCTCCTCTATGTTGTTCCTCAACTCTCTACCTGGAAATGATTTCATTTCACTCTTCTGCATTTTGTAGTTTATACAGGCTTTTATATTTGCTTTTCTAGTCCAATTTTGTAGCTACTAATAATATCTGAAGATATGGAGATATTTTATTCCAAAAAGAGAGAACATGTTATGTTTGTATTTCTTGGTTTATGATAACTAAATAGGTATGATTATTTTAGTTCTATTTACCTGCAATGTTCAAAATTTAATTCTTCTTTACTCTTCCTTATTGGTACATACTAGATATGTTACTCATTTTTGAAATCTATGTTTTATTTGTATAATGTTTATATTGTTTTAATTCTCTAACTATTGTGAATAGAACAATAAATACGGCTGAAAATGTATCTGCAAAATAAGATGTCTATGTTTTGGGGCATATGGCAAGAACTAATATTGATTGAACATATGGTAGAGTTATTTTTAGCTCGTGAAGAAGCTTCTCTGATGATTTTCCATAGTGGTTACACCAGTTTGCAATTTCAGCACTATATGTGAATTCCTTTTTCACTGCATTCATTAATTTTTGCTAAGCTGCCACGCTAATTATTTTCCCAAGTCAACTGTATCCAGCTTTATTAAAGATAATGTACATAAACCTTCATGATATTTCAAGAAGAACATGTGTAGACATTCATTAACATCATACAAGAATTTCCAAACTATTTTATACCCAAACCAGAAAATCACTGTAAAACCAAATGAAGTCTTTATTTACTTTTTTAAAGGGGGAAGAAACTCAAAGTAAGGGTTGGCATTTTACATGGAGAGTGCTGTCCAACATCCTTTATTTGTCATCTGACAAGAGTTGTTTTGATCAGCTGTGACCAAATTGCTAGAGCCAATGATCTTTTGAATAAGAGTTATTAAACCGTTTCTTTATCTACTTCTCCTCTTTTCATCCTCCTTCTTTTCTTCCTCCTCTTGCTCCTTTTTCTCTTTTTCCTCTTCTTTCTCCTCTTTCTTCTCCATACATTCCTTTTATTCTTATATTTTATATCAATTCTTATTCTTCTTATTGTCCTAGAGTTCTCTGTCATGTCTCAAGTATGTTTTTGAATGGGACATGTGGGGTTTTGTACTTCCTGTTGTTTTCTCTTTTCCTTTTGTTGTTTATTTACTTGATTGTTTGATTCTTTGCTTTTTGACTTTGTATATTCTGGATAGTATTCCTATATGATATATAGCTGGCAAACATTCTTTTCTATTCTCTTGCCTTCCTCTTAAAAAGGTAATTTCTTTACCAGCATGGAAAATTTAGAGCTTTATAAAGTCCCACTTCATAAATTTTGTCTTTAATTTTTTGGCAAATGGAGTCTAGGAAAGTCCTTTCTTATACTGTTATCATATAGAGTATTATCTAGTATTTCTTTTAATAGTTTCAGTATTGCAGATTTTGTACTTAATTCTTTGATACATTTATGCTTAGTTTTTGTGCAACATAGCCTAATATTAGTTTTCTGCATGTTTACATCAGTTTTTCTCAGCCTCATTTGTTGAAAATGTATTATTTTCTTTAATATGTGTCCTATGAATCTTTGTAAAATGTTAATTGACTGAAGTTTCATTTCTCAATTTTAGGTCTTTGTCATTGTTCTATTGTTCTACTTGTATATTTTGGTGTCAGTATCATAACTACGGCTATTTACTATCTCTCAAGTCTGGAATGATAGTTTCTCCAATGTATTTTGTTCTTGTTCATAATTTCTTTTTATCCTTAGGTTATTTTGTGCTTTTATGTACATTTTAGTAATGATTTTTGTTGTTTAGTTTTCTATATTTGTGAAGAATGACATGGGGATTTTGATTTGGCAAAATGGCAATTTTCATAATATTAATTCTACAAGTCCATAATCCTGGAAGTTCTTTCTATTTTCCAGTGTTTTAATCCAGTTACACTGGATTATATTTTCAATTGTAGAAGTCTTTCACTTTCTTGGTGATGAGAGTATTTTATTTTCTTCCAGTATTTTGCAAATAAGAATACATTCATAATCTCTTTTTCTATATTTTTTGTTGTTCTTTATTGTTTTTAAATAAGCTATAGTTTGTGTAAGTTGATTACGTATTTTAAAATACTGCTGAGTTTTTATTATATCTCCAAATTTTTGTTAGAATATTTTGATCTGTTATGTATAGGATTATGATTTCATCTACAAATAAGAATATTTTGGCTTCTTTTTCCTTTTATGTAGATTCTTTTACATTATTACACCAGAAAGTAATTCAAATGTAATGTTGGAATGGAATAGGAAGTGAAGACATTCTCTGTCATTCTTCACTTTAATGGGATTTTTTCATACATAATATTTATGATGTTGTAGACATTTCATCTGTCCTTATATCTCTGGAATTTTTATTAAAGATATTGGACAGTGGTGAGCTCTCTGCCTCTTCACTATGTTGATCAGAAATATTGGCTATAGTTTTATTTTTCTTTCTTTATTTTTGTTGATTTTGCTATTATTCTGTCTTTACCTGGTTTTGGTAAGAGATTGATAGTGGCTAGATAAAATTACTTCATAAAAAGTGTTCTATGAATATTTCTATTTTAAAAATAGTCCAAATAGTGGTAGCTATAAATCTTACTTGAATATGTTGAAGAATTATAATGTACATTGTTCTTGCTATGGAATTTATTTGGAAAGAATGCTATTTCATTATTACTACAATTTCCTATTTTATTATGATACTGTTTGAGTTGATGACTTCTTGCATTAACATTGGCAACTTGGTTGACTATCAAAACTTATCTTTATTCCTGGTCTACAACCCAGTCTGCATCCATGAAGGTATGTTGCCACTAAGAAAAACTAATGAGACAACTATACCACAGTCACCTGCCTGCTGAATCCCCCTGGGCAAGCCTAGCAACAGTGATCTCTGCCTTGTTTTCTGTCTCTCAACATCAATGGACACAATTTCTTAATGCAAAGACATGGCCTAAGAGGCGCAATTACTCTGCTGCATACAGAAAATATACATCAGCAGCAAAGAGAAGCATTATTTAAAAATAAAGTGTTGGAAAAAAGATTTTCCAAACAAATAGTCCTAAGAAGAAAGCTATAGGAGCCATTCTAATATCTAATAAAATATATATTCAACCAAAATTAATCAAAAGACAATAGAAAGATAACTTCATAATTATGAAATTAAAAAATCTGCTAATATCATGTCTCAATCTGAATGCCTATGAACAAAATGAAGGGTACATACATTTGTAAAAGAAACACTATTAAAGTTAAATAATACATCAATCCAAGCATGATAATAGTAAGAGACTACACCACCCTACTCTCAACAATGGTCAGGTCATCCAGACAAAAACTACACAGAAAAATTATGAAACTAAGAGATGTTATAAATCAAATGGACCTAACAAATAACTATAGAGTATTCCCCCCAAACAACAAAGAATATATGTTCTTCTCATCAACTTACATAACTCATATTGAGCATATCATTAGACACAAAGCAAGTATCAGTAGACATAAAAAAAAAAACCCTTGTATCTTATCAGATCATTATGGTTTGTAGCTGCACTTTAACAACAACAAGAACACATAAATATTACAAAATAATGGAAACTGAATAACTAACTCTCTATTCAATTACCACTTTCTAGAATTCAGTGATAATGAATGCACAACATAACCAAACTTATGGGGAAAAATGAAAGCAATGATAAGAGGAAATATCATAGCACTTTTACACAAATTGGAGATATCTCACTGTATTGATTTAACAGTATATAGGAAACCCTTAAAACCAAAATAATGAACCACAACCAAAAAAAATACATGGCTGGAATAATCAAAGTCATGTATGAAATCAATAAATTAGAAATAAAGAAAACAATAAAATGAATCAACAAAACCAAGATATGGTTCTTTGGAAAATTATTAAGATAGACAAATCTTCACCAAACTAACTAAAAAGGAGAGACATTACCCAAAGGAACAAAATCAGAAATGAAAAGGGGGACATAGCAACAGATACTGAGGCAATCCAAAGCGTATTTGTATCTTACTGCAAAAGGCATTGGGAAATCTAAATGAAATTAATGATTTTCTTGATACATATAATTTACCAATGTTAAATAAAAATCAGATAAACTATTTAAATAGTCCTTTAATACTTAAAGAAATAGAAACATTCATTAGAATCTCTCAAACCCAAAATAAATAAGATACAATTTAAAAACAATAAAAAGAAAAAATGCAGGGCCACATGGTTTTAGTTGAGAATTCTACTAGATTTTCAAGGGTAGATAATACTATTACTGCTCTAATGATACCACAAACAGAAACAGAAGGAACACTGTCAAGCTCACTCTACTAGGCCAGTGTCAGATTGACACCTGAACCACACAAAGATCCAGTAGAATAATTATTTCCACACCCATTTTTCTTCTGAGCATTGATGCAAAATTACTCAGGAAAGTACTTGCCAACTGAATACAAGAACACATCAAAAACATCATCTACCATGACTGAATAGGCTTCATCACAGAGATGCAGGAGTAGTTCAATATATTAAATTACACCAATGTATTTCACCATATAATCAGACTAAAAGAAAAAGAAACACATGATTTAATCATTATATCCTGAAAACTATTTGACAAAATCCAAGGCACCTTCATGTTTATGGTCTTTGTGAGATACAGGACACATATAAAACACAATAATGGTAGTATACAGCAAGCCTAGAGCCAACATCAAATTAAATAGAGAGAGATTTAAAACAGTCCAACTAGAATCAGGAACAAGGCAAGGTTGTCCACTCTTTCTATGTCTTTTAAATATATTTCTGGAAATTGTAGCTAGAACAATAAAAAACAAACAAAACAATAACCAAAGGAGATCAAGGAAATATAAATTAGAAAGGGAGAAGTAAAAGTATCACTATTAGCAGGTGATATAATGATATAAACAAGTGACTCATAAAATTCTACAAGGGAACTCCTACAGCTGATGAATACCTTCAGCAAAGTAGCTGGATATAAAATTGAAAAATTTAGTAGACAGCTTTATACAAGTGACACGTGGTGTAAGAAAGAAATTAAGGAAACAATACCCTTAACAACAGTCAAAATTAATAACAGATATCTGGGTGCAATAACAAAGCAAGTGAAAGACATGTATGTCAAAAACGTCAAGTATTTGAAAAGAAATTGTAGAAGATATCAGATGAAAGAAATATCTCCCATGGTCATGGATTGGTAGGATTAACTTAGTAAACATTTTACCATTTTACCAAAATTATTCTACAGATTCACTGCAGTTTCCATCCAAATACCAAGCTAGGCATGATAGTGCATGCATTTAAGCTCAGGATTTGAGAAGCAAAGGAAGGTGTTTCTCTGTGAATCCCAAGCCAGTCTAGTTTACAAAGTGGGTACAGGACATCTAGGGCTTTGTAGGACATAGAAACCCTGTTTCAAATAAAACAAAACAAAATCAAACAAAAAATAGCAACACAATTCTGTAAAGACCTTGAAAGATGCATTCTCTACTTCATAAGGTAAGGAAAACAAGTTAACAACAACAACAACAACAAAACAAGAATACCTAAAACAATTCTATATAATTAACATTTAGAGGTATGTCAGTTCCTGACATCAAGCTGTATTTTAGAGCAATATTAGTTTTAAAAAAGTCATTGTATTGGCAAAGAAACAGACTGCATGAGCAATAGAATCTAATTGAGTACCCAAAACCATACCTTCACACCTATGGACACTTGATTTTTCACCAGGATTCCAAACCCATACAATGGATAAAAGGAAGCATCTTCAACAAATGACCTTGTATAACTGAATGTCTGCATGTCTACATATAGAAAATGCTAATAGATTCACAGTTATCATGCAGCACAATACTCAAGTCCAAGTGGATTAAAGACCTTAACATAAAAACTGAAACAGTAAATATATTAGGAAAGTGGGAATCAGCCTTGAACTCATTGGGACAAGTGACAACTTCCGAACAGTACAAGAGCTCAGGCACTAAGATCAACAATTAAAAAATGAGTCCTCTGAAAATTGAAGCCCTTCTCTAAGGCAAAGAAAAATCACCAGAAAAAAAATAGTCAGCCTACAGAATGTGAAATGAACTTCAACAACCCTTTATCTGACAAAGGGAAAATAGCGAAAATATATAAGTAACTGAAGAAATTAAACACAACAAATGAAATTTTCCAATTAAAAATGGGTTACAGAGCTAAATAGGCAATTCTCAACAGAGGAATCATGAATGGTTAAAAGGCACTTAAAGAAATACTCAATGACCTTAGTTATCAAATAAATGCAAATCGAAATCACTCTGAGATTCTCTTTAACCCCTCAAGCATGGCCTAGATAAAAAAGAAGTCAGTTAACAGAACATGCTGAAGAGGCTGGGTGTGTGTGGGGGAAGAACACTTTTCAGTGTTAGTGGGAATGCCAACTTGTACAAGAACTTTAGAAATCAATCTAGTTCTTTATCAGAAAATTAGGAATAGCATACCTGAAGACCCAGCTATCCTAAACCTGGGCATATACCCAAAATATACTCCAGCATACCATACTTACCATAAGGATATTTGCTCAACTATGTTCAAAGTACCTTTTTTCCTAATAGCCAGAAACTAAAAAATACCCAGATGGGCGTCAATGGAAGAATGGATAATAAACTTGTGGTACATTTACACCGTGGAATACTACTCAGCTATTAAAAACAAGGAATCCATACAATATTCATGCAAATAGATGGAACTAGAAAGTATCATCCTAAGGGAAGTAATCCAGACCAAAGAAGACACATGCTTTACATACTCACTTTTTTAAAAGTGAACAAATGGATCATATTGGGCTTACTTACAGGAGCAAAAATGACTGAAAGGTGGCTGTATCACTAAAGCCAAACCCAGATTTGGTAGAGGTTCACAAAAGCTAGGAATCTGGAGCACACTGCACATACTCCAGGCAGCTCAACAGGATGGAGAGTATCCTCTCAAAAGTCCTCAGTTGGTCCAAACCACTTTCAGACTGATCCTTGAGTTTCTGCTTCTTGGCAGCTGGTGTGGTCTCAGATTCTTCTTGCAGTTTGCCTTGTTGGTGATTTTTGTGCACAGTATAGTGATCCGAAAGTAATTATGGTCACTTTCAGTACTTCCTGAAGCTATTTTGAATTATTTACTTACTGGCTCAAAGTGCTTCTCTTCAGGTTTGAATGTTTCAATCTGGGAAGAAACTAACATGCAACAGATATTTTGAGCTACAGAATGAGACCCTATCTAAGGCCCTCCAAAATATTTAAAAATCATAGATTTATCAGAAAAAGAAATAATATTTTTGAGTATTTGCCTATGTGTCAGTTACCCTGCCTATGTATTTGCTGTCTTCAGGTGGCATGTAAAAATGAACTCATCTTTGTTGCCCATTCAACCTATATAAAATAAACAGTTCTCTTTATTTTAGGGTGACCATGAAGAGTTGGGGGGGGGGAACCTTCTCTCTCAAACATATTTTCAATACTGAGGCTGCAGGTGTAATGCACTATGAGAGTGTAAAATAGGGGCACTTTCTGGGAGAACAAATGATGTTCCCAAATGTCTTGTGAAAAGCTTGACAGAACATGGAAAAGAAAGCAGACCTGAGATTTTGATATTATGGGGGTGAGGATGGGGTTACATTAATATTTTTAATATTTTTACTATGACTATTTTAATGTATATATTTATATTACCACACATGAATAAAATAAACTACATAAAGCAGGAAAAAACATAAGACAATCAGGAATCATACAAATCTTACATCCATAGTGATTTGGCTATTTCTACTTGGCAAATTTGAAGTAAAAATATTTCCTTTCTTGGTTAAAACTCATTCATTATGATCATTTCTAGCACAATCCATTTATCCACAAATTTTGGGAAGTCCTTGTTTTTAATAGCTGATTCGTATTCCATAGTGTATATGTACCACAGTTTTTTTTATCCATTCTTCTACTGATGGACAATGGTCAGAACATTCTCCACAGTTGAGTGGAGAGTGGGATATGACTTTATCACTTACTCTGGTGCCTCACATTTGACCATGTCCCCTGTAGGGGGAGACCTGGTGGCACTCAGAGGAAGGACAGCAGGTTACCAAGAAGATACTTGATACCCTATGTGCATATACAGGGGGAGGTAATCCCTTCAGGAACAGTCATAGGGGAGGGGAATAAGGGGAAAAAGGGAGGGAGGGAAGAATGGGAAGATACAAGGGCTGGGATAAGCACTGAGATGTAAAAAGAATAAATTACTAAAAAAATATTTCCTATCTTGTTGGATCTAAATTTCTGAGTGGAGATTAATATCTATCAAATCTAATCTCTACTAATTAAAACATATCTTGATTGAAAAACATTTTAACTCCTAACCTACTAACCTTAATTAAAAGACTAACCTATCTGGTCTGAAAACCTACCAGAGACTTGAGAAGAGATAAAGTATACAGTTGGATCTAATTCAAGTTTTTTTCCTACAATCCTTTGTCTTTTAGAAGCTGTTGCTCTTGCATCAATGCCATTCAAAAACATAAAATAAATAAAGCATTATCATTCTATTTCTGGTACTTCTTAATCTCCCTTTCTGTTTATTAAATATCTTCTTCAAGGTAGAATTAGATATTTCTATAACTACTTCATATGTTGGATTGCATGGTATACCTGTAATTTGTATTATGTAATAATGAGCAAAGGGCATTTTATTTCAATGGAAGCTTTTGTGGAGGCATTAGGTGTCTTAATTTATGGGTATCATCATGATAACCATTATTCCAGTAAGTGCGTAATTATATAAAGAATCAGCCTTCTTAATACTCAAAGCAGAAGGCCATAGAAATCCTGAGTACATATCTGTAGTATGATGTAGTATGATGATCTGTGGTATGATGATGAGAAATTTAAGCACATCCACCTACCAAATTTCACTTGGAAACCCAATTTACTTCCAATAGATAATAGAATTTGATTATACAAAGAACCAGTATAACAGTTTTTACAATGTCTTTGGCCTGTTTCTAAGTAATAAAAAATCTTTAAACCTTTGCTCTTAACTCCTGCAGAGAAGCTCCAGGAACTGATGAAGAGGAGAAAAAGGAAAGTCTTGGTGGTACTAGGGTAGAGAAAATTGAGTATGTGGTGACACACTGGTTAAGGGAAGCCAACTATTGGTTGAACAACTAGCTACAGAAACTAGTTCTTGAGGAGAGATTCATTAATGGAGAAAATATAAATATTAGCCCAGTTATACATCACAGTACAAATAGAAATGTCTCGTAGCCAAGGAGAAATTTATTTTCCTTCTGCTTTCCTTACTTGTCTGTTACTTCTTACTTTTCGGTCTCTGTTACTCCTAGAAATATTCCACTACGTTAAAGTGAAGTTCAGTTTTTTTCATTACACACTACATGATGATTTTTCTCATCTTTTACAGCCAATAGAACATTTAAAAATCAATAAAGCAAGAAGACAATCTAACAACAATATATATATAATAAAATATACATCAGAAGTAAATAAGTTCCCTAGGAATGGTCAGCATAACCTGATTATTATTTCTTAAACAATACTTGGAAAAGTTTAATCATAAGTTTACCTGGGCTAAAGACATTGTGTTTACATAATTGTCTTAACAACATAGCTTGAACTAAAGATTCTTTAACAAAGAAAAATTTGACTTACTTCCAATCCGAAACAAACAGGCTTGCTCTTTATTTGGGCCTACGCTAAGCACCAAGGGGTCCTATATTTTAAACTATATGTAAAGCATGATGTTCCAAGCTCACCTTCTACTGCTTTCAAAGCAGATTCTAAAGAAACTTTTATCACAAGTAACAGTATCCAGTCAGGTACTATTATAATGTCTTAACTTTCTTTCTAGCAGTTTCTGCCTGGCTGCTTGAAGTCAGAGACCAAAGTCTCTTATTGTGTCAAGCCTTTGGACAGATGCCCTGTTTCAACATTCTCTGTGGGAAAATGTTTTCCAGTATAAATGTCATGAGGGCTGAACAATAGAGAAAAAGACAGTTTTAGGCAAAGATGGAGACCTTATAGTAGATTTTAGGAAAAACTATACTTGTACCATACATAATATTTAAGGGTAGTGGTGATCAAGCAGATCTTTGAGACTTTGTCAATAGCTGTTCCGAAAGTCTAAAAATCATACCAGACAGTTGGAGGTCTCTGGAAACTTTTCAAGTAAGGCCTTTTTGACTTGTCCTTACATCTCTGATACTTAACATGATTATTAAAACGAAATTCTAAGGTTTCTATCACATTTCCTATCAGTAGTTTGTCAATCTCATCCTGTCCTTGTGCCAATGGACAGAGCAGTCAAATATAATGATTATGAGAAAGTTTAATTTCAAATCGCGTTGTAAGTTTGAAACAAATTACTCAACTCTAACCAGTTAATATGCCCTGATCTTCCCTTACCAGGAAATTGGGACAGAGGAGAGGACATCCTATTGGGACTCTAGATGAGAGAACCATGGGAGAATAGCAATGTAGAGGGATCCAGTGGGTCCTAGAAACCTACAAGTAGAACATTATGATAGGCAGATTTGGGTCAAGGGGACCTGCTCAAACTAAGGCCCTAGCCAAGGACAATACAGGCGGTAAAATTTAAACCCCTACCCAGATCTAGCCCATGGACAGGACAGTCTCCACATTTGAGTGGAGAGTGGGATATGACTTTCTCAAGTACTCTGGTGCCTCACATTTGACTATGTCCCCTGGAGGGGGAGACCTAGTGGCACTCAGAGGAAGGACAGCAGGTCACCGAGAAGAGACTTGATACCCTATGGGCATATACAAGGGGAGGTAATCCCTCTGAGGAACAGTCATAGGGGAGGGAAATAAGGGGAAAATGGGAGGGCGGGGAGAATGGGAGGATACAAGGGATGGGATAACCATAGAGATGTAACAAGAATAAATTAATAAATAATAAAAATTAAAAAAAAGAAAATCATTAGGTGTTTGTAACTGATCTATTTTTATCTTTATCTCTCATAGTTGAATATTTTGTTGACTTAATTTGAATCACAGATATTTGATACATTCTTCTCTTGGTATTTTTTCAGGAACAAACTATAAATCTCAATGTTGTAAAATTAGTTTTTCTTCATTAAACATTCTCTCTAATGAATTTGCATCAGAATTTGGCAGAAATATATCATTAATATAATGTTAAATTATGAATGGAAATATTGTTTATTTCTAGCATCTGTAGAAAATATTGTCTATGAGTTGGACTATTTAACATTCCTTTAGGTAAAACTTGTCATTGGTATCTTTTTAACAAGGCACTATCAGATCAAAATTTCTCTATCTTTCTCTTGTAACAGATAACAAAGAAGCTATCTTTTAAATCCATTATTGTTATAGGCAACCTTTTTAGTAATAGAGAAAGTATGGGGATTCCCTTAGAGAGTTTGTTGTATTTAAAGATTTGTCTTGTAAGCAGTTTCCCATTAGTAAAGGATTTCTTCAAATATCTCTTGTTTATCTTCATTCATTAGTCCAATGTGAGTGATTACTACATCATCTGCCATTACTTGCAGGCTGAAGTCTTTAGAGAAATTTCTTAGAATTCCTTGCTTAAAATACCTTTTCAAATGTCCTTATTTCCTACAGTTAAAACAATGGACATTTCAATATGTAGAATTATTGTCTGTTTCTTGTCCAATGAAATAGAATCATCGTTTTAAGCCAATCATCTATGGGTAGTGAGTGAGGTTTCCACGGTCTAAGAACTGTTTTATACTCTGCATTTTCATTTTTAAAAACTAAAATTTGAATTAATACTCCTCTCACATGGATCTTAATTTACATAAGAAATCAATAACAGTTTTTCGGAGACTTTTCATAATCTTTGTGGATAACATACACATTTTTGATTGTTCCTCTCCCTATCCCTGGTTCTTAAAGCTGATAAAATACATAGAATAATAGTAGAGTCATCAAATTAAATCAGTTTTTTAAGTCGGTATATTGACCTTCACCTAACAATTGATAGTTCATGATATTAACACCTTTAGACCTACTACAATTTCCCATTATTGCAGCTTCTTCTTGACACCATGCCAGCTATAGTAATGTTGAACAAGAACGAGCTACATCCAGTACATTTGCTGCTAAATCTTTCCAGTCTTGAGGAATAATCTTGTTATTGGTGTCCTAGGTATTTAACATCTCTCTTACATAGGGAGAGTGGATTCCCTAAGACATTTATCCTTTCAACAGTCTGAGATATTGATTTTAACAGCATTCCAGGCTACTTGTTCATTTTGTAAATTTTCACCATTTTCTAGCATTTGTTCTCTGGTATCCTATCTCTGAATCATTCTGTCAATTTTTTTTTTTCTTATTCATCACTTTGTCTTCCCCTCAATTAGATGTCACTTGTAAACATGACTGTTTCTTTACATGAATTAACATTACCTTACCTGTTTGGGATTTGAGGTGTTTATTAAGGGAATTTCTGTATTCTTGCCAGATCATACTATCCAGATCATATCCAGAGCGTATCTGCATTCCAGGAGTTTCACACAGACCAGAAAATCTTTGGATGTGAAACCATGTTGCTGGATTTAAATTCCTTTACATATATAATTTTTCCTTCCACCATTAGTTTTACATCTATTATGAAGATAATTTACTAAACATATCAAAGCTACTGCAATTAAATTCTTGATTTCTTCTTAAAACTTTTTAATTTAATATTTGGTCAATTACAAATAATAAACTATATACTATATTAAGCTTCGAACAAAGATGAGTTTAATCTACAGAGTCCTTACTCTCAGAAATACTGCTATATATTAAGTGGCTTTTCTTATATAATTGTCATATTCTGTAATGCTTAGGATAAAATCCAGAGCCCCACGTCTAAGGTAAACACTACTCTGCAGCTAATAACTCAGCCATAAAATATCATAAACATCTATAGAAATACCATTACATATAGAAATATATAGAACATATTCAAACTAAAAGTGAAACTAACCACACAATAAAATATTGGAATACACAGTATATACTTAGTACTATTTAAGTTAATGAAGCTGTGCAACTCCACTAATAGTATAGTACCACAAGGTTCTTATTGCATACTTTTACAAAATTCCCTAGGATACATCTGTATCTACAGATATTATGGTATTTCCCAGTTAATCAATCCTTTAGTAAGAATATAGATTTACATTTTAAATTCTATCAATATTAAGTTTACATATTGTAAGAGGTAAGCAGTATATAAATCACACAGCATAAAATGTTTTTCCATATTATCTAAAGCTCATATCTTAACATATTTAGCAGAAATTACGCACAATTTCTTTTAATGTTAATCTAACTAAATATTGTAGAAATTTAATTCTTTGCCTTGCATGGTGTTACATGCTTATAATGCCAATGATCAGGAAGCAGCAACAGGCTGCTCTCTGAGTTTGAGAATAGATGTGTCTACAAAGCAAGTTCTAGGACAGGCAAGGCTAGACAAAAATACTGTCTGATAAAAACCAATACATAAATAAGTGCATAAGTAAATAAATAAATAAATAAATAAATAAATAATTTTTTCTCTATTTGCAATCCATGCTACCACTCAGACATGGTCCTAGTTTCTTATATCTTTATGGATATGGAATTATTATCCATGACTATAAACTTATTCTATATTGTGAAAATTTTCATATCATCCTCATTCAATTAAAATACAGAGAAAAAAACTGCCATCCCATCACCTCTGTCTGTCTGTGTGTCTGTCTTTCTCTCTCTCTCTCTCTCTCTCTCTCTCTCTCTCTCTCTCTCTCTGTCTCTCTCTCCCTCTCTCTGCTTTTGAGTGATTTCTCTCAATTTCTCTTACATTATATTTTAAAATTTACATATATATTTACACTTGTAAATGTGTATTTAAAATATTATTAGACAATATTTTTGTAGAAATCACAATTTATTTAAAACAAGTTATGTAGATGCAAAGACTATAAAATGAAAGAGAATATCAACTCAGTCTAATTTGTTTACATCATGAGAAAAAGTAAGACAAAATACAACACAATGAGAAGCAGTTGAAATTGTAATCTTAAAATCACTTTTTCTATAAATTAGATTATAGGATAATTATCTTCCATACGAGTGTTCATACCCAATTCCTTCGGTTTTCACTCACTGTAATTTCTCCCATGGTTTCACATCCATTTATGCTTAACGCTTACTTCTATTTTCCATAAAAATCTCCGCACATCTCTTCTTTAACAAATCTTCACTTGAAAGGCCACTTTCTAGTTTCTTAACTTCTGATTATGAACACAGGAGCAAAAAGATTTGAAGCTGGGGCCTTCATGTGAAAAAGGATATAAGCATTTATTAATTTACCTAAGGAAACAGGTTTCTGTTTATTTTTCTTTACAAACTATGTAGTGTTACCTACAAACTTCACAATTTCATACTAAGACTAAGAGATTGAAAGCTCATCAATAAATTGGGACATCACGTCAGTCTTCTACCACTAAATCTGAGGGAACGTTGTGCAAAAGTAATGAAAAAAAGGTAAGAAACAGGCTTTGAAGGAATGATGTGAAATTTCATATTCTGACATGACATGACTAAAGTATTCATGAGCTCCTAGCAACTCTGATTATATACATATTATTGATACAAGATCAAGCTTTCCAAATTTCCATCATGGATGGTATAAACAATATCCAAGCCCTATCACTTACTAAGGAGTCACTAGGCAGAGGATATTTCCTGGCTGAGGAAAAATTATATTTTTAAAATGTGCCTTCCTGTGCACTTTCCATGTTCGAGTGGATGATCTTGTAATGAAAAATATGGGAAAACTTCACTGGACTTAGTGAATTGTCAAAGGAAAAAAATTGAAGTTTGGAGCATGGCCAGGATTGTAGGTGGTAAGGAGGAGTAAGTGTGATAATATTTCATACTTTATGTATGTAGAATTATTAAAAGTAAATAAAAATATAAGGTTGTAAACATCTAAAAGGAAAAAACAAAAAAAGCATAAACATTACTGTTTTAACTAATGATACTGCCAAGTATTTAAAAGGATGAGTTAATATGATTATTTACCTGCTCTTCCAGTAACTAGAACATAAAATCCTTCAATACAAGGAACAATTATATAAGCATCTCAGTAGATCAATGTAAAATGAAAAAAAATCCATTACTTTTGAAATAAATATACTCAGCAAATTATGAGATGAAAATCACCTCCAAATAAAAATGTACATTTAAAAAAACCTAAAAATATCATGTACTCAAAATCAGTAAAGGGATCATGGATTTTTCTCTTCAATATTGGTTAAAAGGAAAATAGTGAATATTTGTATATCATCTAGTCATCATAGTACCAAAGCACCACTTAAAGGAAAGAAGCAAGAAAAATTGTAAAATCTATGTGTACTATAAGCATTTATTTTTGGAAATATTTTCATTATACATAACAATAAAACATTTAGATGTTTAATGGATTTTCATGGTTGTGAAAATACCAATTTAAAAATTTTTAAATTTTAAATGAAACCAATTTAAATTATTTTTAATTGACCAATTTTAACAGTTGAACTGGAGAGATATAGTGAGGTAAAAATAAAATTCACACAAGTAAGTAAAACTATATTTTCAAGTATTTAAATATATAAAAATTTATATTGGTTTAGAAATATAATTTTTATTATGAGAACCATTGCCAGCATTGGTCAGTAGCAGGTCCTCTGAGATTTTATTATAGCTTTTAGTTCAATGTTTTCATGGGACACTTTAGTAGATAAAGGATTACATCTCTGATTCTTGTGTCTTCTCTAGGGTTCTTTTCTTTTATACATTTTTTCTTGTCCTCTGACTTTTATTTTATTAAGTGTCTTTATATTTTAAGTTGTGTTTTATTGTACTTTACTGTACTGTATTGTCCTGTATTGTATTGTATTGTATTGTTATCCCTCACAAACCTACATATTTAATAATTAGATACAGACAGGGAGTGGATTTGAATGAGAGGGACGTAGAGAGAACCTGGGAGGGATAAAGGCAGGGGAAACCATAGACAGCATATATGATGTGTGAAATAAATTACTTCAGCAAAAGGAAATATATTAGTGCTAGAAAAGTACATAATATCTCATTATGATGCACTTAAATATGTAGATACCATTATAAAATGAATTGTAATTATTTGTACTTCAACCCAAATATATTTATACATTTAACTGAAGCCATTATACTAAATATTTCCTCTTAAAATATGAATGATCTCTAATTCATAACTTATTTTTAAAATGTCTCTTTCTGAGAATTCTATGTAAAATTTGCTTGTTGGATGATTGTTGAATTTCTTAATGGGTTAGTATATAATGTTCAAAGCTCTCATGTGTAAATTACTGATCAAGGTAGAAGTATCTGTGATGCAAAATTTGACCCTATAAACCAATAATATGAGCAAATTGTCTGGATTCTTAATTTAGATCCACTAAAAAGAAGTAAGATTTTCTGAAAACAATGTATTAGTGAAAAGAAAAAATTAAATAAGTATTTAAGACAGTGATCATGACCTAATCAATTTTTAATTTGGAAAATCGTTTTAACAATAGCTTCGGGCAGGAGAGATGGCTCAGAGGTTAAGAGCACTGGCTCTTCTTCCAAAGGTCCTGAGTTCAATTCCCAGTAACCACATGGTGGCTCAAACCATCTAGAATGAGATCTGGTGCCCTCTTCTGGCATGCAGGTGTACACTGTATACGTTATAAATAAATAAATATTAAAAAAAAACAATAGCTTCAAAGATATCACCCAGACTAATGGAAAGCAAAGGCAATATTTACTATCTGCAAAAATATTCATCATTCACTCATAGTAAATGGTTTCAAATAACTTGTTAAATGGTTGTTTTTTAATGTCTAATATATATGGAAAATTACTTCATTAAAGTTAATAGCATTTGCAGTGTTTAAAATACATGCTATGTATTAGAAGGCAAGTCTTACACTCAGTGAACTATTATGATAGTCAAGCATATTTCTCATCACCTCATTTTAAATGAATAAAAATAAAAAATATTGTTAGCAAAATTTCCAAATAAAAATGTCTGTGGGTGTTTTATGGCATGTATTTGAGAAAGACGAGTATAATTTTATTTATTTATTTTTTGAGTATAATTTTAAAATTAAATAAGAAAATTGATGGCAATGTAGAGAAATCAATTCAATGTTTTCAATTAATGAGATAAAAATAATTTTGAATGATCTCAATTGACAAAGACACATTTCACCAATTAGTAAGTGCATTATAGCTAGAACTGATGATTCAGCAGGATTGTGAATGTGGCCCGAGGCAAATGTTAGGATCAGGGTTTAATAGAGCACAGTTGTAATACAGAGTTTTGAATGCTGCAAAAAGGAGCTTAATTGTAACCATCCATATAAATCTAACATCATTTTGAAAACTTTTCCTGATGATGAATAAATGAAAAATCACTCAAAATGAAATTAGAAGTGAAACTTTGGTGCCTATTTTAATAACATCTTCATTTTTTGTTTATAAATATCCAACTTAATGCATTAAAATGATTATCATGGGACATTTTTAACCATTAATTTAGGATTGAGAAATTTAATAATTTAATAAAGTTTAATGATAAGCAATTATTTTCAAGATGTCTAAGTCTCAGAATTCATTAGAGATGTCTGTAGGCTTATGAACCATGCTTTTCCAGGGTGGAGTTTCAGGTAGAATGTCACAAGATTACATCTCAGCATGCAAACTTTCTGGGAGTAACATACTGGTTTAGTATTATACCTATGTATTTATTATTTTTATAGTCCCCCATTTCATTTTCATAACACTTATAAAATAGGTATTATTTTTCTGTATTAAGATTTAAATGTCCAAGCACATATAAAACATATAGAAGATAGAAATGTAAGTTAAGCATAATAACTCCAAAAGTACTGACCTTAAAGTCAATAGTCAATAAATGGGACCTCATGGGACTAAGAAGCTTCTGTAAGGCAGGAAACATTGTCAACAGAATAAAGCAACAGCCTACAGACTGGGAAAAATTCTTCACCAACTCTCCATCTGACAAAGGTCTAATATCCAAAATATATAAAGAACTCAAGAAACTAAACACCACCAAACCAAATAACCCAATTAAGACATGGGGCTCAGAACTAAACAGAGATTTCTCAACAGATGAATATCAAAAAGCTGAACACTTAAAGAAATGCTCACTATTTTTTTTTTCATCAGAGAAATGCAAATCAAAACAGAATGGCTAAGATAAAAAACTCAAGTGACAGGACATGCTGGTGAGGATGTGGAGAAAGGGGAACACTCCTTCCTTGCTGGTGGGAATGCAAACTTGTACAACCATTTTGGAAACCTATCTTGTGTTAACTTAGAAAACAGGGAATAAGGCTTCCTCAAGACCCAGCTCATCCATCCTTGGAATATACCCAGAAGATGCTCCAACACAAAATGAGGACACATGCCCAACCATGTTCATAGCAGCCTTATTCAAATAGCCAGAACCTGGAAACAGCCTAAATGTCCCTCAGTAGAAGAATGGATAAAGAAATTGGTATATTTACACTATGGAATACTACTCAGCTATTATAAACAAAGAAACCTCAAAATATGTGAACAAATGGATGGAACTAAAAATGATCCTCCTGAGTGAGTTAACCCAGAAGCAGAAAATTTCAAATGGTATATACTCACTTATAATTGGACAGTAGGCCAAGGGGCATGTCCCATGAACGTCTTCAATACCAGGAAATTGAGATAGATGAGAAGACATTCTATTAAGGCTCTAGGTGTGAGGAGTATGGGAGAATGGGGAAATAGAAGGATCCAAAGGGTTCTAGAAACCTACAAGAAGAATATTATGATGGGCAGATCAGGGCCCAGGGTTTCTGCTCAAACTACTCCAGCCACCAAGGACAATACATGCAAGAAATATCGCATCCATACCCAGATCTAGCCACTGCATAGGATGTTCTCCCCAGCTGAGTGGAGAGTGGGGAATGACTCTCCTACAAACTCTGGTGCCCCATATTTGACCATGCTCCCTTGATATGGAGGCCTGGTGGCACTCAGAGGTAGGATAGCAGGCTACCAAGATGAGACTCGATAGCCTATGAATATATACAGGGAAGGAGGTCCCCCTCAGTCACAGACATGGGGAGGCGGAGGAGAAGGAAATTGGAAGAGAGGGAGGAATAGGAGGTTACAGTGAATGGGATAACAATTGAGATGTAATCTAAAAATACTAATTAAATAAAAAACATTTAAAATGCCAAAGGAATTATGGGAGGTTTGGTTTGGTATAATTGTGGCAGTTTCTGATGTATATATGCATTCTACAGGTTTTAACATTTTCTGAGTTTTCTAATTAAAAAAATAAAGTAAAGTTTACTTCATGTCAAACATTCACATATGGAGAAAATATTTTAAATTAAAGCTATTTTCCAGTTATTGAAAAAATTATGGATCTTATGGAAAGTTAGATCAACAGATAGAAAACTGTTATATTTCAATGTTCAAAAATACTATGACAACATGATTGTTATATGAAATTTTTCTCTAAATCTAGTGCTTCCTTTTTATATGAGCCAATCCCTTGATTATTACTTGTTGTTTTTGTTGTAGAAGCCAAAGTGTCTTGAAAATAAGAATTGAAATTAAAGTAAGAATTTAATGTCAAAAAAAAAGAGTTTATGTTACAGATAACATTCTTCAGTGCCAGGTGTGTACTAATGAAACATGATTACCAGATTCTTGGTGTTTCAATTCAGAGACAACTTTTGTTGGATTGCCTAGTCCATAACCCACAAGCCATTGAAATACATCCTTTTTAATTCACACACACACACACACACACACACACACACACACACA
>OU015747.1:70833348-70855312 GCA_907169655.1 Acomys percivali
TCTAAGATATGTGTTGTCCCAACACTTGAATCTACTGTCAATTATTTTATTCTCAATCACATTATTAGAAATTCTTTTTGAGATTTCATATTATTCAAATATTATTTTCTTATTTGCATAGATTAGATGTATCTTATTGCACTAGATAATCAGTCATTTATGGAGAAGTATTATAATGTTTTCAGTTTGCTTTTATTTCTAAATTATCTCTAGTAAGTTTCAAAATTGAAATCCCAAACTCAGGCTTAAGTTGCAAATAAATCTCAATTGTCTAGAATATTTTCTGAGTATGAATAAAGCTATCAGTACCTCTTTAAGTTTTGTTGTCACAGACATGCAGATAAGTCGAAGAGGCTTTGTCAGACAAAATTCCAGAGACCTCCAACTACCCAGCATGATCACTACACATCCAGAACAGCTATTGAGGCTTTGCGTTAATAAGTTCCAAAAATGTCTGGCTGATCACTATTGCCTCTAAATATTATGTATGGTCCAAGTGGAATGTTGTTTAGAAATCTGCTATTTCTCCTATAACTGTTTTTTCTCTCTCTCTTTGTTTCTCAGCCCTTAGAAAATGTATATAGAAAAACTTTTTCTTTCCACAGGGAATGCTGAAAATGGGCATCTGGCCAAAGTCTTGATAATGATAGTTTTTTGTTCTGACTGTCAGCACCCAAACATAAACTGCATGAAATAAAGTTAAGACTTGGATATAACAGTACCTGGATAGATATTGTTGTCCAGAAACATTTCTTTAGAATCTGATTTGAGAGCACTAGAAGGAGGTGGGCTTTGAACATCAGGTTTTACAGATATTTTTCAATAGTTGATCCCTTGGTAGTTAGTCTCAGCTTGGATAGTACACCTGTTGGTCTGGTACTGGAAGTAGGCCAAATTTTTTTTAGAGAAAATCTATCTCAAGATAAGTTTCTAGGACTATCTTATAAACCCAATGGCTTTAGGCCAGGGAAATTTGTGATTAATCTTTCCTGAGTATTGTTTAAGAATTAAGAATCAGGTCATGCTGACCGTTGCTTTAAAATTGGCTGATTTTTGTTGTATGTTTTGTTGTAGGTTACAGAACTTTTTGTATGTCCATGTTACACTGTTGATTTTTAACTGCCCTAGTGACTTTAAAGATGAAAACATCATCATGTAATCTATAATGAAAAAAATTGAACTTAATTTCAATAAAAGACTGAGTTTGGCCCAAGAAAAAGTGAAAATCAAATAGACATAAGAGCATAAGCTAGAGTGAGATCAAGAACAAAAAGAGAGATAGATGAGAAAGAGCAAGAGAAGTAGATAGATGGGGAACAACAAGCAAGAACACAGATAGGAAGATGAGTAAAAGCAAGCAAGAAAATTTGAAAAATGGGCAACAACAAGAAAGTAGATAGAAATATGGTTAACAGCAAGCAAGAAGATGGTTAGATGGAAAAACAGCACGAGAGTAAAGCGAGCAAGGAGCAATGAATCAAACAGACAGCAAACGAGACAGAGACAGATACAGCTCTCTAGCTGTAGAAGAAAAGATCTGGAATTTAAGATGTTAAGTTTGCACATGAGTCTCTGAATATTTCTTTTTCCTCCATTCCTCAAACTCTCTCAACTACTGGTTCCTTTAGCTAGTTATTCTACCAATGATTGTTTTCCCTTAACCAGCCATTCACCCCCTACTCCATCCTCTCTACCATGGATACACCTCTTTTCTCTCTACTTTGCCTTTAGTGGAACAGCATTTTGTATTAAATTAGCATAGTTATCTTTGCCAAACTTGCTGTTTTATTTACTGCATTTGTGTGTGTGTGTGTGTGTGTGTGTGTGTGTGTGTTGACAAATTTGTCATTCTCATATAGTAGAGAATGAGAAAGGAGGATAAATTCAGTCCTAGCTAAGATACTTGCTGTTCTGAATATAATAACATATAACATGGAGACATTTTCTCTAAAAGCTTTTAATTTTGAACACAAAGTTTATTCTGGACATATTATCTAATCTTATGTGAGTACAAGATTTTTAATGTCAATATTTATTTGTGACTATCAGTTACAGATCTCACTATGGCTACAGAGAAGTAATCCCTTATTTTGTCTGAAAATATTTATTTTCAAATAATGTATATCAGTATCATTGCAGATATGATCATGTCTATATATTGCTCTTTGGTACATTTCTAGCAAGACTCATAAGAGATGCAGTTGTCCTTTGATAATGTGGAAAGTGACTTTCATATTACTATGGATTTGTCTTTCTTTGTTGTTGAATCAACATTTGTTGTTTATGAGAACTGAGAAATTCTATGTAAGGTAGGAAACACATCAATTACTTATCAAGGAATAAAAAATTTAGCAACAAAACATCCTATTTTCATTATAGAAATAAAAAAAATCTGAATCATGTATACTACACTAATGAAATATTAGTACATGAAAGACATAAATTAATTGATATTTTATTTATGCTTAATATTAAGATTTGCTTTTTAATTTAAAAAATTCTCTACAATTAGAAAATTATTACCTTTAATATGTTAAAATAATTGGACCTATATTTAAAGTCATTAACAATCTTCTGCTCTATTTTTGAGGGATGTGTATATCTATTTGTGCCCATGCCTATGTGCAAGAATATATCATTAATAGGTTTTAAGTTTCAGAATTAATGAATTAATTTACAGTAATATTCAATAACACAACACAATCATCGGTAGTAGATTTACATACTTAATAAATAAGTATACTTCCTCTTAATCATAATGAGAATAGCTGCTACATGAAAAATATAATTCACTAATACTTTGTAACTATATGTGTTCAAATTAAAATCACATAACAGGAGCATTTCTGACTTTCATGAATATCATCAAAAATTTTTAATGTCACCTTAAAATCAAGGAAATCTGTCAACTGCCATGTAAACTGTATGTCACCATTGAAACATAACTGTTTATGTTGTTCTCTTGAAATTATGGCCTGATAACTCACACTCACACAAACAAACCAAACCAAAGCAAAACAAAACACAACAAAAACAACCAAACAAAAAAGAGATTTTAGACTGATAAAAATACATGCTTCTTTAAATTGGGAGATACTGCCAGTGATCTTGCCATTGTATTGGTACCAATTCCAAGAGTATACAGCTACCCAAAAAAAGTTGTTCAAGTGCATTACAATCCTAGGATCATTTGCCTATTTTACAATTAAAGTTCTCCTTTCAACATCATAATTATGAAGTGATGTTTTATTTATGTATGCTGAAGAAATCTATTGTAATATTTCTTTTTAAAAATTTACCAATCAAGATTACTACTTCTAGCTGTACATTTTAAAATTAGTTTTATATTTACTACTTCCTCATAAATTTTAAATAATGCACCACAATTTGCCCTTTGAACTGTTTTTTACTTTTTATTGTTCTAATGCCTTTAAGGTTATTTAGATTAAAGATACTTATTAAAATAACAGATTGCATGTGTGCATTAATATACACATGTATACATACATTTTCTTTTTTAAATATTTTATTAATATATTCTTATTATATCTCAATTCTTAGTCCATCCCTTGTATCCTCCCATTCCTCCCTCCCTCCCTCTTTCCCCCTACTCCCCCACCTATGTCTGTGACTGGGGGGACCTCCATGCCCTGTATATGCTCATAGGATATCAAGTCTCTTCTTGGTAGGCTGCTATCCTTCCTCTGAGTGCCACCAGGCCTCCGCATCCAGGGGACATGGTCAAAATGGGGCACCAGAGATCATGTGAAAGTCAGACCCCATGCCCCACTCAATGGTGGAGAATGTCTTGTCCCACACAACAGGGACATATGCCCAAACATTTTCACAGTGGCCTTATTCATAATAGCCAGAACATGGAAACAATCTAAGTGTCCCTCAGTAGAAGAATGGATAAAGAAACTGTGGTACATTTACACTATGGAATACTACTCAGCTATTAAAAACAAGGAATTCCCAAAATTTGTGGACAAATAAATTGAACTAGAAATGATCATAATGAGTGAGTTAACCCAGAAGAAGAAAAAGTCAAATGGTATATACTCACTTAATCTGCACACTAGCCCAAGGGGCATGTCCCATGAAAGTATTCACTTACTAGCAAGGGCAGCTTGGTATAGAGCAAGTATCAGGTAAAGAAAAGTTTAGGTCTGGGCTTACTGTTACATGTCTTTAATCTCAATGAATATAAAGTTAATTTATAGAAAGACACATCCATGTTTGAAAATGATGTCTAAATGAGTGGCATAAAATGTGATAAGTCAGAGAATTATTTAAAAGAATAGGATATGCACAGTTCTCATGAGAACAGAGAGGAAAGGGAAACTACTTAAGTGACCAACATAGAGAATAAATAGAGAGGAAGCACTTTTACGAAAGAGTATTACAGAGAGATGTTGAATGAGAAAACAAGCCAGAGAAATGGAAGAAGGAAAGAAAAATATATTTTTGGAATTAGTTTGAGACTAAGCAGAGCAATTTCAAGGCTAAGAGAAAAAAAAAAACAGATTAGATAAAACAGCAGGGAGAAGAGTTTGAGCCAGCAGAGCTGAGTTGAACCAGCCAGTCCAGAACCCAAAAAGAACAAAAGGGGTTGGATTAAGTAGTAAATCTCATAGGCTGAAACACTCTAGGCCTATAGAAGATTATATGGAGGCAGGAAGGACTAGGCCTGGGTTAGCATACAGAGGCTATAAGCCTCCAAGACAACAATTGCTTCAGGTGAATTAAAGCTTAAGCTTCTGAAACCTGCTGCTCTGGATCCTTCTACCCTGGCCTCTTTCTCCTGAATTAAAGATGTGTTGGTACTTCAACGAGAATACCCAGACCCAGGTCTTCAGATATTATCTCTCGACTGTAGGCATAAGGTTATTGGGTAATTCAAATGCAAATTACTGTATCCTGCCATATCTGATTACAATCATAGTTCTGTAAATATCCTGTCTCAATGTTGTTTTACTCAATTGTTTCCTAATATGTCAATAAAGCAGCTTACAGCAAATCCCTGAGCAGGAGAGAGAAATAGGCTAGACTTCCTGTCAGCCAGGAGAGGAAAGGTGAGGAGAAAAGTCCAACACACATCAGGAGTGAGAATGCAACAGGGAAAGCTACAAACTGCAAGTATTTCTGGAAAGTATTCTGGGAGTAAGCTAAATTAACTTAGAGTCTTGGTTAAGAATAGATTAATAACTACTGTTATTTTTCTGTGAAGCTTATTATTAAACAAATATAAAAGAGTCTTGATTATTTGTTTCCTAGCTTGGTTAAGAGAGAACTTAAGAGAAACACAAAGAGTTTTATCAAAATAATTTTATTTTATTTTTTAAAAATTTTTATTAATTTATTCATATTACATCACAATGGTTATCCCATCCCTTGTGTCCTCCCATTCCTCCCTCCCTCCCATTTCCCCCTTACTCCCCTCCCCTATGACTGTGATTTAGGGGGATTTCCTCCCCCTGTATGTGCTCATAGGGTATCAAGTCTCTTCTTGGTAACCTGCTGTCCTTCCTCTGAGTGCCACCAGGTCTCTTCATCCAGGGGTCATGGTCAAATATGACACCAGAGTACGTGTGAAAGTCATACCCTACTCTCCACTCAACTGTGAAGAATGTCCTGTCCTTTGGCTAGATCTGGGTAGGGGTTTGAAGTTTAAGGCCTGTATTGTCCTTGGCTGGTGCCATAGTTTGAGCAGGACCCCTGGTCCCAAATCTGCCTATCATAATGTTCTTCTTGTAGGTTTAGGACCCTCTGTATCCTTCTACTGTGCCATTGTCCCATGCTTCTCTCATCTAGAGTCCCAATAGGATGTCCTTCCCTCTGTTCCAGTTTCCTTGTAAGTGAAGACTTTCCTCATGGGACATGCTCCTTGGGCTGTATGCTGATATAAGTGAATATATACTGAGACTTTGGCAATGGAAGAAACTCAAAATAATTTTTAAACTTGCCAGAGAAGCCACTGTTCTTAATTAAAATTTTTCTACACTGAGGAGCACAAATTTTTGTAAGACATCTTGTCTCCATGACAGGCTTCAGATCAGCCTCTGGGTGACAAGGCCTGATTTTCAGTTTCTTGGAAAATAGAACTGCAGTTCCTGAAAACCAAGGAAAAACCATAAATCATGGGCAACCAATGAACTTCTGTCCCAACTCCTGGCCTGAGCCAAAATTAATGAAAGTCTCTAAGTGCTAGACCAATATGGTCTATGTCCCTTAGACCATTGCCAACAAATCATTGTAATGGTTACCTAACCACCCTCGGATATTTTCTTGTAGTATTTAAATTAAGCCTGTAAGCTCACTTAAGGGTCTCCATTTTGTGACCATAGTAACTCCTGCATACTGGAACTCTCAGCAGAATAAATGCTCTGTGGTTTTGCATACTGCCTGAGTCTGGGGTTTTCCTTCAGTCGCTCACATGAACCACAACAATCTCTTCCTCCTTCTTGCAGAAATAAAGAATACTCAGATCAATTTCCAGAACCATGTCTGTCTTTGTGCTGCCATGTTTCCCATCATAACAAACATGGACTAAATCTCTGAAAGTAAATAAGCCCCTAACAAAATGCTTTCATTAATAAGAATTTCTACGGTCCTGGTATCTCCTCACAGCAATAGAATATTAACTAATCCAACAATTTCATGCTGGTTAGAATCTATGATGTATACTCTTCAAAAGTGCAGGGCTTATTTTGATTAAAAATTATATTTTATCAAGAGAATACAAAATTAGGAAACCAAGTTTCTTCTTGTTAAATTTCACTACTACAGAGGATCATGACATTTTAATATTTATTCCAGTTTTCCAAGATCTTAAAATCATATTGATTCAAATTAAGACTTGGTGACTGTGGCTGAAGAGATGGCTTAGAGGTTAAGAGCACTAGATGTTCTTCCAAAATTCTGGAGTTCAATTTCCAGCAAACACATGGTGGTTCATATCCATCTCTAAAAGAGATCTGGGCTCTCTTCTGGTGTAGAGGCACATATGCAGGCAGATTATGGTATAAATTTTAAAAAATGAATTAAGAAAAGCATTTGGTAACCACAAAAAGCTTCTGATTGTTTTTAAAATTGTGAATCTACAATTGTGGGAAAGTCAGTAATACCAATTATGTAAAAGTACAAAAAATGTAGGTAACTCCAGTAAAGCCAGGTTCAGTATGCATATGTAAAAAAATTTATGTCAGATAGATGTGATTATATACTTTTATTGACATTTTAAAATAATTTTATGTATATCCCTAAACTTGAAGTGATATTATAAATTGGAAATTATACTGCAAAATAAATGTTTAAAAATTAAGTTGTTATTTTAATTATATTTAAATGTTTAAAATAAAATAGTTTTGAACAAAATTCCTCTAACCATTATATAAAAATATTTTCCAAAATTATTTGACTTTACTTTTAAATTATCTCCTGTTGGAAATGAATACATTGATGCTCAAGTTCAATATTTTTCAAATGTAATGAATTACTGAAGTATTTAATGTTTTGTGTCAGGAGTTTTCCAGATTTGGCATTTAAACATTAGTTTATAAAAATTTCAAATGTATAAGGACAATATTGACAGAAACATACAGCCAATAATTTTTCTTTGTTAATTTAAGCCTCTCTAGCAAATGAGATGAAAATAGTCCATTAGTAGCTATTCAAATGTCTTTTAACAAAACATAAGTCTCAAATTGTCATTTGTTCACAATCATCTTCACATTATTTGTCTACTGTTCTTCTCCAGACATGTGTGTTTCATTTAGTGCCTCTCATTCAGTTTCCAAATATTTTTTCTTCTGTAGCTTACAATGAAAAGAATCATAATTGGAATGACATAGACAGTAAATCTGATATGATATTCATAAGCAGTCTAACAGGATATATATTTATATGATAATGAATAATTGCAAATGAATAGCTTCTTTTATTTCTATCAAAGTTAGTTTCTAAAATTAGAGATGGTTTGAAACACATTATTGATGCAATCCACAAATGAAAAGTTACTTATCTTCTACAGTGTAAAAAGAATGAATATTTCATGGGTCACATCATCCTTGACACGTTTTTATGTTTGATTATTTTTTATTATCTTATTTTTTATGTCCAAGATTTAGTTGAACCAACTGAGTACTTACTATGCTCTCCACTATTACTGTTCTAAAGCTAATAAAAACACATTCAATAAGACAAGAAGATACAAAATTACCACACAAAATTAGTAGTCTCTTTATACAAACCACAACACTTTGAGAAATAAATGACAAAAATTCCAATCATAATGGCCTTAAAAATATGTTGGATATATCAAGGAAGCTAGACACATGTACATTAATTGATAAGATTAATTTTGTGAAAGCAGACATTGTACTAAAAGATGAATAGATCAAAGTCAAATTTCAACAAATTTCCAGCAAAATTTCTTCATGAGATCTTGAAAAATAGTATTTGCTTCTTATGTTTTCTTTCAAACACCTTTTTTAAAAATGGATAAGTTAAGCCAGGAACACAGAAGAAGACAATAAACTTTTAAGTAAGAGGAGGAAAGTACAGAATGGAAACCTCACTGATACTGGGATTCCTTGTCTTCATACTACCTGGCTTCATGAGTTCATGCAGCCTGCCCTATATGACGACACAGAGTCAGTTACATTCACCTGGTAACTGCTTTAGACTGAAATGGGCCTGTGATCTAAAAGAATACAACCATAACCAAGGCATGACAGACTACAGCAAGCTATGGCTTTGGTTGAAAACAAACCATAGAAACCCACTATTTTAAAATTTCCAGAGTAGAAATAGCATGATATCAAATGCCAAAAGATCCCATTATTTAATATAGCAGGGGCATCTCTAGATGTTCTAACTCCAAGTGTGGAAAACAAAATACTGTCTTATCTCAGGCACAGCCAACAGGTCCTATGAGGGCCGCAGATGTCTGTGCCCCTATTTCCTAAAGTACAACCAGAGATAACTTGCAGCAGGTACTGTGTCCTCACAAGAGGTCCTTTGAGATGTGTACGGTTTGCTTTTAATTAATTTATTTAGTTAATCACTCTACATTCCATTCATGGCCCTTACCCTGCTCTCCTTCTAGTCCCACACACTCTCCCCTTTCCTCCTATCTTCCTATGCCCTCTGCTCAGACAAGGGGGGCACTGCTTCTCTACTAACCCACCCTGGCCCATCAAGTCACATCAGGACTGATTACATCTTCTTCCACAGTCACCTGGCAGGGCTGCCCCACAAGGGGGAATTGATGGAAAAACATGCATGAAAGTCCATGATAGAGATATGCCCTGCTCACCTTACTAGGGGACCCACACGATGACCAAGCTGCACATAGATATGTATCAAGCAGAAGCTTAGTTCAGACACAACAGCCCAGGCAGTGCACCTGTAAGAAATACCAGCATTGAAATTAGGGATGCTGTTTTGGGTCTGTTCAGTGTAATCTGTCTTTGAATTAAAGGACTTTAAAACCAGAGTTCATGTTTTTCAGCTATGATAAATGTGGTTCAATCTCAGAGCCTTTTTCAACTGATGATGAGCTTCCTGCTTCAGTTAAATGTTGCATCCCCTTTGAATACCATAGAGCTGACAGCTGAGGTAAACAAAAATGAAACAAAAACAAAAAATCAACAAAAAAATTCCCAGCAGCTAATTCTAGTTCTCTCTTTAGCCCTTTCTCTTGCTGTGGCTGGTGGCATCCACAGTCAGGACAGGACCACAATAAAAATATTATTATATTTAAGTTAAATTATCTTGAGCTGTGGCTGAGCTTACTGGTCACCATTTTGGCGCTAACTAGGCAAGGATAGCAATGATAATACATGACTTGAAATTATATGAAGAGGATGTGCTACTCGTTCTTCACTTGGCTGTGAAATGCTGAAGGAATTGATGTCACATGTGTTCTGTGTTGTAATGCAGTTCCTATTAGAAACTGGTGTTGACCTGGAGGCTCCTGCTGTATGACTGTCACTATCTGCATAGGGCCGACCTGTGATTTCTGCATGATCCAGCTACCAACACATTGTGTAGCTAGGCTAATTACAGGAATATGTTTTATTCTTGTGTTAATGTCTCTGTGCTACCCATTTTCTTATGGTTATGCCTTAGGAAGAGCTAGTGTTTCATCTTGAGTGACCCCAGCTTACCCAGCAAAAGTGCATTTGTTTCTGGTAACAGTCAAGCCACACTGCTGGTATCTGAAGGACAACATATACTGGCCACACAACAGGTTGTTGAGAGTTGGATGTGGTCACTTAGGTTGCAACAGTATGGGTAACAGGCTTAAAAATCTGGCACATCTGACATTAAACAGTGATTAAGATTAGTTAATTAGAGTTCAACCAAGAACATTCCTGTCAAACAATGCCTCCTAGATGACAGCAAGTATAGGCTATAAGGCACCAAGTTCAGTCTACAAGGGTTCTGATGAACCTTCTTTTGGCTGACTCTCAGGGGTCATGTTATCAATGAAATGAGCAGGTGGGAGAAGGTGAGGGGCACTACTAGAAGAGACTGATCCCAGCCAGGATACACAGCAAGGCACACTGCATATGGAAATACAAAAGACCTGCAATAGGCCAAAAAATCCAGAAAAATAGAAAAATGGCAGGACATATCACCATTCATATAATACTGAGCTGTCCTCATAAAAGCAGCATAATACTGGACAAAATACAGACACATTGATTAGTGGATTTAAACAAACTATTATAGATATCTAATGTTTAGGAGATATCTAAAATATAATTTGGTCAAAAAAATAACAATTTTTAACAAATGGTGAGTGTCAGCCTAAGTCCCAGCACATAGAAGAACAGAATAAGATCCATATTGATAGTGCTAAACAGTTCTTAAGCCCCAACTCTCACAGAGGAGAAAGTAATACTCTAGAACTCATCAGCACAAGGAAAGACTATCTGAGCTGGAACAGTTAGCAAAGGCATTTAAGGACAGCAACTAATAAAGGGAGGCTCATGAAACTAATATGTACTTTTTTTTTTTTGGTACAAAAAAAACATCTCATAACTCACGTGAACAAGCAGCCTGAATAAAAGAAAAAAATCTTCATGGACTATCTATTACAATGATAAATCCTAAAAATATTGTGCAAATGAACATGGAGGCAAACATTCATAAATATAAAATAAAATAAACAAACTTGGTTGTTGTTGATTTTGTTTTTGTTTTGTTTGTTTGTTTTTTGAGACAGGGTTTCTTTGTGTATAGACCCGGGTAATCTTGGACTCATAGGGATCAGCCTATCTCTGCCTCCTAAATGCTGGGAATAAAGTTGTTTACCATTATGCCTGGCTAATATTTTTCAATTTCTTATTTATCGTCTCACATTCATATTGTATAAAATATAAAACTATCATGCAATGCTTGCTCAGAATAAGATTAATGTAATTATTACACCTTCATTACAAAAACTCCAAATTAACACCAAAATAAATATTATATTTGAACTATTACATGACTTTATTTTCTATTAAATAAGATGGTTATTTTTGGAAGAAAAATAACTTCATTTTCTTTTTTTTTTAATTTTTATTATTTATTAATTTATTCTTGTTACATCTCTATGGTTATCCCATCCCTTGTATCCACCCATTCTCCCCTCCCTCCCATTTTCCCCTTATTCCCCTCCCCTATGACTGTTCCTCAGAGGGATTATCTCCCCTTGTATATGCTCATAGGGTATCAAGTCTCTTCTCGGTGACCTGCTGTCCTTCCTCTGAGTGCCACTAGGTCTCCCCCTCCAGGGGACATAGTCAAATGTGAGGCACCAGAGTACTTGAGAAAGGCATATCCCACTCTCCACTCAAATGTGGAGACTGTCTTGTCCATGGGCTAGATCTGGGTAGGGGTTTAAATTTTACTGCTTGTATTGTCCTTGGCTAGTGCCTTAGTTTGAGCGGGTCCCTTTCATGTATACTTATTAACAGTATTTTATAAGTTTTAGTGTCTAATTTTAACAACAAATCATTACTGTAACTTACATTAATATTATTTATGGTTAGATTAATGAAATGTGCCAAATTACTTAATCTATTTGAATCCATGTGATTACATTTTAAAAATTAATAATGAATATATTAGAATAAGGGAAATGTGTGAAGAATATAACAAGAAAATATTTGATTATTTAAATAAATTTGAATATAGGTTAATGGTTAAGAACTTGGTGAAAGAGATTTTGTGGAAAATATATGGTACATAGAAAATAATACATGAAGAAAAAAATTGCATGATAAGGCATAAGTTGTACAAAAACAATGTTTTTCATCTATCAGGATATTTGCCTTTCTTTTCACCAGATATTGTTAACAACACATAGAAAACAATAAATGAAAAGAACAATGAAGGATCCATGATGTTAACATAAGCTGAAATTTAAGAATCTGAAAGAAATATCCTTAAATATGTCTTATTTTCTGCTTTCTTAGTTTTTGGAGATTTTCATTTAAAAAAATAAAAATCTCTTATTTATCTATTGCCTTTGTTTCTTTCATTGAAAATACTTCAAGTTTGGAAGAAAAAGGAATCATTTATACACTGTACACTACAAAGTCATTTTCCTTAATTAAGAGTAACATCAGTCAGTAGGAACTGCTGAAAATCTTGACATATCATGTTTTTTTAAATTTATTATAATTTATTCACCATACATCTCAATTGTTACCCCCTTGATAATATCCTCCCATTCCCACATTCCTGCCCTCTTTCACTTTATTCCCTTCAACTAGTCCGCTGACAGTGTGGCTCTTCTTCCCTACCACCTGACTACAGCCTATCAGGTCTCATCTGGATATCATATTTCTTGACTGAGGTAACCAACTAGAATATTCTTCCACAGCAAAGCTATTTTTCCTGCTACTGTCAACCTCACAAAGTAGCTGAGAGCAAGGTGTATAGGAAGAAAATGTTAAAATTAGGTTCCACTTGAGTAAATATCTTACTGTTCAATATATAAAATAATTTCATGGTCTAATCATGTGAATTTATACCAGCACTTGGACAGTCTCAAAAATGGAACAAAGGCAAGTAAAGTACCATCAATTGGGAACTGAGTTATAGAAACAGTATGCAGCAATGGTACGACTTAACCTAATATGCTAATCAAGCATTATATTCACCACCTTAACATATGAAACATCACTCAGGCATAGGAAAGAGATATTATTTTGGAAGTATTATTTTGGAAGATATTATTTTGATTAATGATAAGTGAGATTGTTTTCATTACAGTACTATTGATATTTCAGATGATATCCATGTTACGTATGGACACAAAGGCAATGATACCAATGTACCACCATTCTACAGGATATCTCTTTATCTTTTGACTTGATGTTGCTGATATATTTTTGGTTCTTTAGGGTCCCAGCTGACAGCCATTTGACTATATATCCTCTATTGACTTTTTGAAACAGAACACTCCAACTTATTTGACTCTCATAAATCTTAGGACTCTTAATATGAGATTTGGAGATTTCCTTTTTCTATTCAAGACTACAATCACCCTTGGTTTTCTTTTATACTAGACCACCAAATAAAGCCAAAATATCAAAGTGCATTTTTTTAGTATATACTTTATTATAATTTATGCACATTACATCTTGATTGTTATTCTTCCCTCTTATCTTCCTGGTCAAACCCTCCATCCCACATCTGCCTTATTCCACTCCCCTAGACCTCTGATGGGGGGGGTCATCCAACTTCTCTTGCCTGGCTACAGCCTATTAGCTCTGAGCTGCATAAGCTCCATTTATTTCCTCTGTGTGCCCACAGGGCCATCTAGCTGAGTGGTAGTGACCAAATCGTGGGCAACAAAGTGCATGTCAGAGGTTCGGCAGCATTCCACTCCACTCCACACATTGAATAAGCTCTTCACAGGCTACAAATGAACAGGATGTTTTGGTGCTCTGCATGCATTATTTTTGGTGCATCAATTTGTGCAAGCCCCACTGCTTCCAGATTCAAAAGCCTCGATGTTTTCTGGGTGGAACTCCTGCTCTTTCCAAGATATTCCATCCTCCACCCTTCCCTTCAACCCCCCCCCTGTTGCTCCAACTAGAGTGTAGTTAGGAGTCTCAGTATCTTTCCAGATCCCTCGAGGGGCAGAGTCTCTCAGAGGATATCTATTTAGGGCTAATATCCACTTATAAGCAAATATATACATTGTGTGTCTTTCTGCATCTGGATTACTTCACTCAGGATTATCTTTTCTAGTTCCATCTATCTGCCTGCAAATTACAAGATTTCCTTGTTTTTAATAGTTGAATAGTATTCTATTGTGTATCTATACCACAATCCCTTTATCTATTCTTCAGTTGAGGGACATCTAAATTGTTTCCAGATTCTGGCTATTGCAAAGAAAGCATATATGAACATTGTTGATCAATGTCCTTCTTGTATGGTGGAGCATCTTTTGTTAGACTAAAGACCTTAACATAAAACAAGAAACTCTAAATATGTTAGAAGGAAATATTAAGAAGATTCTTGAACTCATTGGTACAGCAGAAAATTAAAATATGGGTAAGGAGAAAAAAAAGAAAATTCTCAACAAAGGATTATGAAATGGCCAAGAAACACTTAAAGAAATGCTCAAAGTCCTTATTCATCAGCGAAAGCCAAATCAAAAAGACTCAGAGATTCAATCTTATTTCTATAGGAATGGTTAAAAGATTTCAAGAAACAGCACATGCTGGTGAGGATGTGGAGAAAGGGGAACACTTCCCCATTGCTGGTGGGAGTGAAGACTTATACAACCACTTTGGAAATCAATCTGGCACATTCTCAGAAAATTGGAAACAGTGCTACCCCAAAATGTAATTCTTAAGAGTAAAGTCAATGATAATTTTCATCATCATAATTGGCATGTTACTTTGTAATGGTCAATAGATATTTTTGACAAATGCCAAAATGTACTTTACTTTCTTGTTATATGTCTTCACATTTTAAGTATCATAAATCAAGTTCAAATTTTGGATTAAACTACTCAAATAGCCTTTAAAATACTAATAACATATATTTGTGTTCTAAATAATTTATTTCAAATATTACGTATTTTGCAACCCATATATTTAAATATTTAAGCACCAATACTTAGAGTTTTGTTTTTTGTAGTTGCTTATTTGTTGCTGTATCTCATTAATGAATGGTTTATTTAAAGTTTGTACATTTAATATATAATGTATTAGTCAGGATTTTATTTCATGGTATTGCTAAGTCAATCCACATTTCTTTACATAATTCCAGCTAATCTATACTAGTTTGTTTAATGTTGTTTTGAAGTACATTAAAAAAATGAAGGCTCTGAGTTTAAAAGGCAATCAGAGTAGAATGGGACCAATGAGACATGTGAAGAGGAAATGTATGCATAACAAAGTAGCCAGTGAATTATAAGTCACAGTTTTCACTTTCAATATTACTCTGTGATTTTTCACAGGTTTTCTATAGCTTACAAGTTAGTGTGTGAAATAGACACTGTTGGCCATTTGAATCTTGGTCTTTCTCTGTACTTCACTGCCTTTCCTCTAGGGAAAAGGATATAAAATGCTAATTCAGATCTAATAGAAAAGCATGACTAATTATTATGAATACTCTTTTACTAAATTGGTGCATGTTTCTTGTTTGATTGTCCATAAATTATATTATTAAATACCATTTTGAATGTTTTTATTTTCTATCTCTGCCATTTGAAAAAGAATTGTGGAGCATCCAAGCAGCTTTGGGTTCCAGTCTCTCCCCATTGCTCACCCACTTACTACCCTGGCCCATCTGTTGCACAGATTATAAAGGCAGAGCTGAGTTCAGAGACCAGAGTGGTCCAGATTCTACATAAGCTGCCATTCCTTGAGTAGCTTTGGGGTCAGAACTCTCTCTGTCCACAAAATTAGCTAATCTGAGACACACAGCAGATTGGCAGAACTGAGTCTGGCATGAGTCACAACATACATTTGCTGCCATCTTAGGAAGATCTGTGAGGCACCCGAGCAGCTTCGGGCTTGGATATCTTGAAGTACCCCAGCTGCTTATTGGCCTAGCCCATTTGTAATACAGAGCAGATATGCAGATCCCTGCCATCGCAAACAAAACAAAACAAAACAAAAAACAAAAACCTATAGAGCACCTGAGCAGCTTTGAGTTTCTAACTCCCTCAGACTATTCCTCTCCTGCCTGACCCAACTGGGATACAGACAGGAAACAAGTTGACCTGAGATGGGTGCAGGCTCTAACACCCATAATCCGCAGGAGGACTCTGGGGACCCTAGCAAATAACCTTTGCCTTAGTGCTCTCATAGCTTGCTACCAACCTGTCTGTCCTAGGTGGAATACAGAAAAGGACATCATTAGAAGAACTTCTATGCTTGCTATCACCAGAGACAACAAGATGCCTAGAGGCCAGTGCAAGAAGACTAGCAACAAAGATCAGAGCCACAAAACATTACCAGAAACCATTGTTCCTACCATAGCAAGCCCTAGATATATGAACATGCAAGAAGTGCAGGAAGAGGACTTTTAATCTGAGATGATGAAAATTGTAGAAGCCCTGAAAGAAGAAAATAGATCATTCAAAGAGATAGAGGAAAATACATCCAAATAGATAAGAGATTTGGATAAATCCTATAAAGAATTACAATAAAATTCAATCAAATGGAAAAAATAAATGAATAAAACTATTCAAGAACTGAAGAGAAAATTAGAAGCAACAAAGAAAACACAAGCTGAGGCAATCTTAGAGTTGGAAAATATAAGGAAGAGAACAGGAATGGCAGACACAAGTAATGCCAACCACATACTAGAGACAGAAGAGAGAATCTCAATATGGAAGATATGATCAAAATTATCGATACATAAATCAAAGAAAATGTTAAAAGAAAAAAAGTTCCTGACACAAAACACCCAAGAAATCGGCAACAGTTTAAAAAGACCAAATCTAAGAATAATAAGAGTAGAAGAAGACTCCAAAGTCCAAGGCCCAGAATGAATTTTCAAGAAAATCATAGAAGAAAACTTCCCCAACTTAAACAATGATATCCTCATAAACATACAAGAAACCTACAGAACTCCAAATATATTGGATGAGAAAAGAAAGTTCTCTCACCATATAATAAAACATTAAACATAATGAACAAAGAAAGAAAATTAAAAGATACAAGAGAAAAAAGGTCAAGTCATATATAAAGGCAAACTCATCAGCATTACATCTGACTTCTCAATAGAGACTATGAAAGCTAGAAGGATCTGGACCTATATCATTCAGACAGTAAAAGACCACAGATGTCAACCCAAACTACTATTCCCAGCAAGTCTTTCAATCACTATAGATGGAGAAAACAAGCTATTCTATGACAAAATCAAATTTAATCAGTACCTAGCTACAAAAGCAGACCTATAGAAGATACTAGAAGGAAAACACCAACTCAAGGAGGCTAAATGCATCCAAGAAAACACAGGAAATAAATAACTCCATATCCACAAATTCAAAAGAAAGTGAACACACACATACTCTAACACTACCAACATCAAAATACAAGGGACTAACAACCACTGGTCATTAAAGCCCTCAAAATCAATTGCCTCAACTCCCAAGTAAAAAGACACAGGCTAACAGAATGGATGTGAAACAGGACCCATCATTAGACTGCATACAAGAAACAAATCTCAGGAATAAAAATAGACATTACCTCACAATAAAGGGTTGGAAAATTATATTCGAAGCAAATGCCCCCCCCCCAAAAAAAAGCAGAAGTAGCCATTCTAGTATTGAATAAAACTGCTTTCAATCAAAACTAGCCAAAAGAGATGTGGAAGGACACTTCATCCTGAACAAAGGAAAAATATGACAAGATGATATCTCAATTCTGAATATTTATGCCCCAAAAGCAGCAGTACCTACATTTATAAAAGAAACATTACTAAAGCATAAATCACGCATTGAACCACATACCTTAATAGTGAGAGACTTCAACATCTCATATTCTCCAATAGCCAGATCATCAAGAAAGAAACTAAATGGAGAAACAATGAAACTTATAGAAGTCATGAAGCAAATGGGCCTAACTGATATATACAGAACTTTTCACCCAAACACAAAAGAATACACCATTACTTATTAAAAGTCACTGAAATTTACCAATTTCTCCACCCTTTGACTCCAATTGGACCCTTGAAGTTTTCTCCAGGCTAGGGATCTCTTTCAATTTAGTAATTACCAGCAGGTAGCAAAACTTATCTGATTTTTTGAATTGGAGAACAATTTTACTGTCTTTTCCTTACAGAAAAAATAATTCTATTTTGTAGACAACTCCAATGTCTCTCTGCTTTATCCAATTTCCTAGAAGCCTCCTCACTATGTGTCTCCATACTTGACTCACATTTAATGTACTTTATTTATGGATGTGTGCTAGCATAAGTATTTTTTTTTAATTTCTGTGCTTCACTTTAAGTATGTCTTTCTAGAATTAGTTCTTAAGTACTCTCATTTTATTTAACCAAACATTGACTCTACTGTTCTCTGAGAACTTGTGCTTTGTTTCAAATAAAGATTTGAACTTTTGATTAAGTCACCTTCCATTTTGAAATATGCTACTTTGTGTTTCCCCATGTTTTATAAGAGTCTAGGAGATCTAATTTCATATCGCTGTACTTATATCCTGAAGGCTAACTTGAATTTATTTCAAAGTATGCTTTATTAAATCTAGTATTAATCAACAGAGCCCTAAAATTTGTATTTGTACTTTGTTTTGATCTATAATCATTCTTTTCTGTATCAGCTCAAAAAGACTTCAAACAGACTTCTTTGTTCTTAATCTTCAGCTTTTTATGATTTTATTTTTATAATGACATATGTAGGGAGAATCAGAGATCTTTTTTTTCATGGTAAACAATAGTCAATACAGTTGAATTACTATATATGCTCACCACGGCGTGAGAAGATAGGTAGACCCACATTTTGTCTCAGAACAGAAGCATACAGCATATATCACAATTCAGGCAATCTCCTTTCCATGAGATGGAGAGTTTTGGCAATTTCACCAGCTATTTCACCATGCTACATTCTCTATCCCATGCTATTGACTTAACTTTAGATACTTTCATGACAATTTTCAAATACATTTTTTCTTTGAATTTCTATTTAAAAAGTGAGGTTTGAAAGCTCAATTTAGTGGGCAAACAGACCATTAATGTCTCTCTTTTCTTTAATCTACCATTTACTCCTTGGTTTTGAGTCTAAAGTGAGTACTGAATGTCACTTATTAATTTACATGTTGTGGATATAAGCATGTTTTTGTTTTGATGCAAAGTGTGGCACCTATAGTGAATATACATGTTTTTGTTTTGATCCCAGTTGTGGGGAAGGTATTGATATGTAAAATCAAGAACAATTGAAAGCTGTATCCACCGCTCAAACACAGAACTTCACAGCTATTGAGTTTCCAATTTTATAAAAAGGGCCACTGTTAATATACCAACAGCCTTGCCCTTAAAATGGATATCAAGCAGACCTGTGTGACAAGAGCTGTGGCCCATAAAAAAAAGAGAAAAATTGCAAGCACTTCAACAACTGTTACAAGAGCAGCTGAAGAGTCTACCAGCCCATGGAATTCCCCTGTGTTTGTTGTAAAAAATGAATCAGGAATATGTAGGACATTAATAGATTTAAGATCGGTGAATGAAATAATTCAACCAATGGTTCCTTTACAGCCTGGAATTCCTTTACCTTCTTTGTTACCTAGGTCATGGCCTATATAGTAACTGACTTAAAAATTACTTTTCACAATACATTTGTGAGCAGGATAGTGAAAGGTTTGCTTTCTCAATACCTATTCTGAATTGTAGTGGTCCAATGAAGAAATACCATTGGAAGGTACCTCCACAGGGAATGTTGAATTGTCCAGTTACTAATAGGAAATGTATTATAGTCCTCAAAATTTCATGAAAAACATCATGTGAACAATAAAGGTTTAAAGAACTTTTTCCAAAACTTGGTAACAAGCCAAAGACATAATTAAAAAGTGTCCTACCTGTTCTTTGTAAATCCACACTCCATTGCCAGCCAGAAGTAAGCCTGTGGGTAACAAAAGGAATGAAATTTGGAAGATGGATGTGTTTCCTTTTGCACAATTTTGAAAACAAACAATGGTACATACATCATACCACTGATACACCCATGCCCAATTCAATGGGTATTCGTTTTAGGTTCTGAAAAGGTTGATTGTGTAATTACACACTTATTGGAACTAATGGCAATTATGGGAATATGTGCACAAACTAAGACAGACAATGCTCCTGCATATGTATTGAATAAGATGAAGAAATGTTTGGTATGTTATAAAATAAAGCATATTACTGGTATACCACACAATCCTACAAGAAAATCAATTGTAGAAATAGCGAATCATGCCTTAAAGGAGACATTTATTATACAAAAATGAAGTTTAAAGAGCCCCAGGGACAGATTAAATAATACTTTGTTGACTTTAATTTTTCTTAATATTGGTGAAAAAGGAAAAAACAGCAACTGAGAGACACTGAGTTATAGAAAAATATGAGGAACTAGGACAACCAATACATTATAAGAATCTGTTTGCAATGGACTGAAAATCTGCAATAGTTTTGAGATTAGGTCATGACTATATTTATGTATCTACAGGAAATGAAAAAATATGGTTACTGACAAAACTTATAAAGATTAGATCTGACAAGGGAAGACCTCCTACTACTTGAAACATAAATGTCTTCATATAGGAAGGGATACTCAATGGCTACCTCGTCCTTATGACATGCCATTATGTCATACAGCTTGGGTATTACAGCTCAAAGAGATGTATAATATTGATACCCTACACCTGCTAAAAAAAAGTGAAGATGTTTACATTTAGATAATTTTAGCACATTGCATATTTCATATGTATGTAGAAATGTACCCATACTAATACTTTTAAAACTTTATTTTCAGAGCAAAAAAAAAAGTTAATGGAGATAAAACAGGTAGCCCAGGTTATTCAACCTTGAAGACTGCCTTAGATACTATTTCCTGAAGAATTTGCAAGTGTATCAAATTCATAAGGGCTAGTCTAATGGATCTATCCAAAAAGACTGGACAAAAACCAGATAAAGCTAGCTTTTCCAGCACTTTCCAATATCTTATTTTTCTAAGGGTACACAAAAGAAAATTTTACTCTGAGAGAGCAAAACCAACTTGAGAACATGATGTCCCCATTGCCGATAGGTGGGGTGGACGTTTTTGGTGAGTTATTAATGTTTGTGTTTGTCTGTGGGGGTTGGTTATACGTTATTAAAATTTAAATTTTGGCATTTCTTTCATTCTCCCCTCTATCCTTCTTTCTATCTTATGTTTCTATCCTATCTAATGTTAGGGGAAATGAGGGAAAAGGGAATGATAAAAAGTGAGGATATAGAACTGTAGGAGAAAAAATAAAATTTTAATTTATTAAACTCAAATATTTACATTGGTATTGTAGATTGATAGGAATTGAAGATTATTTTGTTCAACTTTTACTTTATGCATTGTACATATTACATATTGGTTTATTTTTCAACATTTGCTTAATGAATTGTACATATGCAATTCATTTAAAATGTGATATAAAGTTCTAGTCTTATGAGAGCTAAACATTATAAACTGTTCAGGATGGTTAAAGATACAAGTTAGTAGTCAGGCACCTATAAATCTTATTTATAGTCTTATTAGATACTAGTTTAGTTAATTACAGAAGGAGTTTTATTTAGTTTCTTGTATATGTTTTGAAGAATATGTAAATAGTGCATAAGATAATTCTATCAATTGATAAATAGATAGATATATACATAGAAAGAATAGGTAGACAAATATGATTGTGCAATAAAGTAAATAGATAGATGGTCTTCAAACACTTCAGAGATCTACAGAATATGGCATCTAATA
>OU015747.1:70872670-70956510 GCA_907169655.1 Acomys percivali
TCAAGCTTCCATGCTTCCTTGACTTCCAAGGAAACATACATAGAAATGCACAGAAACCTGAATCCTTCACTCTGCAATGTGCCATGGTCTCTTAAGAACTGGAAGGCACATTGTGTCCCAGGAGCCATGGACTGAAACCTGAGAAACCTATTTTGTATGCTTCTCAAGGCAGTTAGGTCAAGCCAACTCCATGGTTCCCTATACTAAATAACTATTTTTAATTGTGGTTTTCTTTAATAGTCTCTATCTGTTACAAAGAGAATATCTTCTATGGTAAGAGAGTCTACTTGTTGGGTTCAAAGAAAAAAGTTTATGATGTAGTTAGGGATTATGTTATTTTAGTAAAATGATAGCTGTAGATTCACCTCCAATATAGATGACCTCATTAGCCCTGAGTATTTGACTAACTTTCCAAATCCAGACATTTATTTTTAAGATAAAATATTTCTTTCTGGATACTTGCATGCAGTTGTTATATTCCAGTCTATTCCTCTTTAATTTTTATTGGTTTTAACAGAAAACTGTTGATTTATGTTCAAACTGCTCATTGAAGACAATAGTATATTGAAGTAATTTAGATAAATTTGAAAAAAAATAATGGACATTAGTGAAATAAACAAAAAGCATTTGATTTTAAAGTTTATGTCAAATAGTGATAGTATATGTGTTATATCCTAAGCCATAGAATTACTTATGGACAGATAAGGCTAATCTTTGCATTTGGTAACATTACCGAAACCCATTTGTACCATTATTTATGAAATATGTAGGTGGTAATTTTGGTAGGTTCATACACCAATGCACCAGGACTTATAGAATATGTAAAATAACATACATTGATTTAGTGTTATCTTTCAGAGGATAATAATGTATGTAGATATTGATGGTAGAATCATGAAGTTAAAATTCCTGCTTGAAATTGGCTGTTCCCTGAAGCTTTGTATCTCTATAAAAATTAATGGAAGTAATCACAGGATTCATGCCAAAACTTTGAGACCAAATTTGGAATAAGCCTTGATCTTTGTGTAATAATTTCAAGACTCTGACAAGAATTGAATACTACTATACCTTTAAAAATGAAATCAACTATCACTTGCTTTCCTATTAAGGTTAAGGAAATAAACTTTTTTGGCTGGACACCTAATTTAGAAGCAAGGTCATGCTCCTTTTTAAAATGTTCTTTTAGCAAAACACAAAACAAACAAAAATGATTCTAAACTTTCAACTTCAGTAAACAGCTTATTCTATACTTAACCGCAGGTTGTGTCTGGTGACCAGTTTTGGGAGGCATGGTGGAAAACCTACATGATTGTGAATATATTATGATCATCTCACAATTAGTATTTCAGGCAGTATATTTCAAGTCTTACTAACTCCTCCATCTCTTGGTTGTTAGAATAATTCCATATCTACTCATGATCTGTGCACATTTTCTTCAACTTACTTTCCATTTTAGACTACAGAAGAAACAAAGGAGAAGTATTGTGAACACAGTAGAAATATTTTGCTAAAAATATAATTAGTCAAAAAGAAATACTTTCTTTCTTCATTATGTTGGATGGTCAAAAGATTAAATCTAAACTTAAAATAGATGTGAGATTTAAAATCTCTGCTTTTGTTTAAGGATGACTACAAATATATTGGTTTAAGGGTAAGAGTTATTGCTCTTTCTTTTTTCTTTATTTAAATTTAATTATTTTTATCTGATATTTTGACATGGCAAAATGATCTTAGAAAGTATAATTTATTATTCCAATAATGTTTATTGGTGTCAATAACTTTGTATCACTACATCAAAAATAATTGGTGCCACTGTCACTGACCTTAGTTTTCATTCTATTTTTGTCACACATAACTAAAAATGCAGACATTGTGATGTAGTATCTCTGTAGGTAGCACTATGCCAATAATGGGTTACTTGTAGTTATACTATAGTGAAGTATTTGTTGCCAAAAGTTTTAATATGATTGCATCACCTGAGAATAAGGAAATGTTCACAATTCACTGCACTTTGATAGTTCACTGGTGACTTAAGACCTTTGACTGAAATTATTTTTATTTGCTAATACATAAAAATAATATTATGTGCAAAATAGAAGCATAGTAGTCAAAATCAAAACAGATAAAGTGATATCACATTATTATGTGATTCTGAGGATTGACAGTGAAATATGACTAATCTATGGTGAAAGGAGCATACAGATAGGGAATCTCTTTCAAATATTTGTAAAAATACATATTGAGGTTTTTCCATGTAAGAAAATATACAAGCTATTTTACATGTTTTTGGTTTGGTTTATCACAATACACTCTACAAGTTGTTAAAGGTCACAATATAATATAAGAATAATGAATACACATTTGCTTGAAACTGCCTCAGTAAATTTTAAGATGTGGTTATACATATATCAGATTCATGTATGATTGTTGATGTTATGGTGGTAGTCCAGGGGTAGATTTTAAGATACAAGCCAGAATACAAGTATAAATGTTTTTGTTGCAAAAAATAAGCATTACTATTAAGATAGAACACTAACATTCTACATAAATTTTAAAGATAAAATCATTTAATAGCTTAACAATTTACTTGCTGTAACTCATGTACCATAGTTCCATAGAAAATAAATTTAACTTAAATTAATATTTTACAACATTCTGCTATGGTTTGTTAAATAGGTATATACCATAGTTACTTATGTCATGTACATATACTGCTTTTCCTTAAAAAGCATTTCATATTATTTATACTGCAAAGTAAAAATTTGTTGCTAAATCAAGAGAATATGCAGTCCTAAAACTTCATGTAAAAGTTTATTCTACCCCCGCTTTTGTTACCTACCAAGAAAGATGCCTTAGGGGTTAAGAGAAATTACTGCTCTTTAAGAGGGTTAGAGTTTGATTCTCAACGTATATATTGTAAATCACACCACAGATATTACTCCAATTCCAAAGGATCAGATGTCCTCTGCTGATTTCTATGTGTTATGCATAAAAACAAGAGGAAAACTTCATTACCTACAAAATAAAATACATAATTATTGATAATTTTTACATATATGTCCATAAGGGAGATTGGTCAGTAACTCTCCTTTTTTGTTGGGTCTTTATTTAGTTTGGATGTCAAGGTGGTTATGACCTCATAAAATTAATTATATACTGTTTTTCAGTGTTCCATTGCTTCAACATTGTGTAATAATTTGAAGAATATTATTATTAATTCTTCATTGAAAGTCTGGTTGAATTGTGTGCTAATACCATCTTTTGCTTGGTTGCAGTTTTTGTTTTTTTGTTTTGTATTGTTTCCTCTGGGGATTGTCTAACTCTCAGGGTGTTGGCATCATTAACTTTGTCAAATGTGAGTTTTATTTCATGAAAAGGGCCTCAATCAAAAATAAAAAGGTGAGCAATTATTCCCATAAAATCTGGGCCACTATGCTTTGGGTTTGAGAAAGAAAGAACATATAGTTTTATGACTGAGGGTGTGAGGAATATCTGAGTTGACTAAGTAGTATGGAAAAATATAATCAAATAAATAAAAAAATTAAAAACTAGTAAAACTTGCAATTTAAAAAAACTAACAAATGTCTCATCATCTGAATCGGCCCATGACACCAATATGATCCAATTGCTGGATATATTGTCAATAGAAAAAATAATTATATTACCTATTTTTTGCAAAACTACTTGTTTTGGTTAATATTTATCACACTTATTTCTTATATAAATTGTATCTAGTTAGTTTCCCTGTGAAGGAAGACAAATTTTCCACAATTGTGGAGACTGTTTTATATCTACTAATTCTGATTCTCTGTAATTGTAAAGTGTGTTTGTGTGTGTGTACATGTAAATTAATGCATGTTTCTGTGTATGGCTGTGTGTATGCAAATATAAGTTAATGGTTGGTTGATCAAATCATGGTAATGTCAATTACTAATCTATTTTTATGACAAGAATATTCATCCCAGGTAAATCAGATAGATACGATTCTATAGATACATAAGGCCCAATAGTTAGATAAGTTCTTTGAAAGCATCAGAGGCATACAGAATATGATGTTAAAAGATGTTTTTATTATTTCAAAGATACATTTTAAATGAGACAGGTTATACACAGCCCACCTCAAAGAAGAGGATGAGCATCAAAAATCCTCCTTATGGAGATGGCTTCAAATGTGGGAAACAAGCTAATGGACAAAATGTCCTTATTTCTGCCACAGACAGAATTGTGCCCAAAATGTTTAAGCTTGGATCCATGCAGAGTTGAAGCCAAACTCTGCCAAGACAGGGTTCATGCCTCACGAATATGTCTGAAAGGTTTTTTGGGACAGGAGGCTGAAGATGAGGTCTCAATAATTATGAAGAATTTTGGTGACTGATCAAGCGGCAAACAATCTCTGTCATCTGCTGATTTGGAAAGCTGCTAAACTGCACTCCCTGTATACTCTGGTAATTAATTTTATTCCTTCTCAAGTCTCAGATGGGGTTGAAGACCAAATAGTTCAGTTTTACAATTAAGCTTAGTTGTTTAGGTGTCAAGATGTTTTTTCATCCAGATAGATGTTTTAATTTGATAATGATGAGATATAATAGATATTGATTTACTCTCAGAATTTGAGTCTCACCATGATAGGAAAGATGTTTTCTTCAAGAGTGCCAAATATGTACAGCCAAACTCTATCACTGTAGCATTAATATAATTTCTTATTGTTTTATGGTTCTCCTTGCTGTAGTTAGTTATTGTATATATGTAATAATATAAATGAATATGTAAAATATTTAATAAAATTTAAAATGTATGTAAGGATATTAGACTTTTATATCTAGTCGTTCTTCCTCTCAGGATCCATGTAATCATGAACAAAAATACTTGAAAAATGTTGCTTTTGTGCTACAGATATAGAATTTTATTCTAGTTAAGTCTGCAAAAATGTGAAACACAGATTTTTAAACCATTTAAAATTCTTTGGGTATTGAAAGTAATTTATAGAGCATATACAGTATAATAAAATATTCATAGGTTATTTATCAAATTTATATTTCAGTGTTTCTACATTGACCATTCTCACATTTGTCGATGACAAGCAGAATCATAGATCTAATATCAAGGGAAGACAGCATATTTGTTAATATATACTGTTGGCAAAGCATACATTATATAGTATATGTATATCTGTGCACACATAAAATGAATAACAAATGAATAGAACTTACCCAGTTACATTCTTTTGTTACTGATTCATTTCACTTTTTATTGCCCTCAAGATTATGCCATCGTGTAGCATTTGTCAGAATCACATTAATTTTTAAAATTAGAAATGTACACTAAGTATTAAAATATGTAATAATGCTAAAGAGCTATTAATCAATTGTGTGTATCCACAGATGTTTATTCATGTCACATTCATGGACATGTAAGGTACATAGATTGCTTTCACCTATGTCTATTCTAAATAATGTTGTAATATCAGTAGTGCATAAATATCAACAAAATACTTGGAACTTTTGGGTATGTGTAAATAATGAAAATTTTTTTATGATAATTCTATTAATACTATTCAGTCTTCAGCCTCTCCAAAATTATTAATATTCATTCATTAACAAAATAAAATAAAATTTACTTGTTTCAAATTAGATCCTCATGAGTGACAAATGGTGTTCTCATATGGTTTGAATTTGTGTTTCTGTAGTAATTAGTTATAGTGGGTATATATTTATACAAATATTGATTACTCATGCATGTGATTTAGAGAAATCCCTATCAAGTTATGTGTGAGTATTGAATTAATTGGTTTTTTGTTGTGATTAATGTTTAGAACTTATCTTAGGTCTGTACACTAAAATTATATATGATATGATATATCTGTATGTAGTTATAGCTGATATAAATTTAAACTGATTATATAATCTTACATATATGTATATATTTATATATATATGTTTGTATGTATATGTATGTATATGTGTGTATATGTATTGTATATGTATAACATTTTCTCTTTATTTTTGTGTCCTAATGAGTAAGGCAATTATTAAGTAGTATGATAATCAAAAACAATTAATTGATGTACTATTAAAGTCCTATTAAATTATATATATCTTTGTTCCAAATTTCTAAAATAACAACTTCATTTTTTAAAGCTTCATATCTACTTACCCAAAATCTCAATTGTACCTGTCTTTTTGTCTTTGCACAAGTTATCCTGAATTTTTCTCATGGCTCAATCTTCTATGGGCTTTCTTTTTCTTCTCCCCTCCCTACAATCAGATGTCCCACCCTATCCTGCATATTGCACAGTATTTTCTGGTCAGCTTTTATTAGCTTAAGAGAGAACATTGCTGATCATGTTTACAGAAATTTGAGGCAGGAGATAATTAGAATAAACATTACAATGCCATGTCTAGATTGAAACCATACACTAAGATACAGAAACCAGCATTTAAATGAACAGTGGTTAACTTTACAGAGTGAACAACAACATTAAGTCAACATTATGCTAATAGGAAAATTTATAACATTAAGTGACTTTAGAAAGTAATTAAATTGATATCATGTTAGCAAAAAACAGCACACATGAAAGTTCTAAAACATAAATGAGCAAACATAGCCAGAAGGTAGATAGCAGGAAATAATCAAACTCTTGACTAAAAACAAAGAGAACAATAAAAGAATCAGAGAAACCAAGAGTTGGTTCTTTGAGAATATAAACAAGATAGACAATCCTTATGAAAACTACCTAAAAGACACTGAAGAAATGAAAACAATCAATTGGATTTAATTTGAAAACCTGTATCACAAAATATTGGAGAACTCTAAATGAAATACCTGTTTTTCTTGAAAAATCAAGATTTAGTAAATAATTTATATAGACCTATAATTGCTAAAAAAAAAATACAAGCAGTCATTTTTAATCTCTGCAGTCTACCTCAAAAATAAAAGCAAAGAGTTGATGGTTTTAGAGCAAAAGTCTACCATACTTTTAAAGAATAACTAATATGAGTACTCTTTAATTATTACACAAAATAGAACAGAACTATCATTGTCAAACTCATTCTATGAGGCAAGAGACACCCTGATATTTAAACCATACCAAAATTCAATATCAAAAGAGAATTCCATACCAATTTCCCTAATGAACATTGATGCAAAAACAGTGACAAAACAAATCCAAGAAATACCAAAATCATCATCGAACATGATGAAGTAGGCTTCATGTCAGGGATCTAGGGATGGATCAGTTTAGAAAAACTCATCAAGGAAATACACCATATAAACAATCTGAAAGAAAATACCACACAACATTTTATAAAGACCAAAATATCCTTTGACAAAAATCAACCGTGCTTCCTGATAAAAGTCTTGGCAAGATCATGGATACAAAGCATATCCCTAAACAGATAAAGGCAATATACTGTGAGCTTATAGCCAACATCAAATTAAATAGAGAGAAGAAAATTAAAACAATTCCACTAATATCAGTTTAAAAAAAAAGCAAGGGTACTTATCCTCTCACTATCTACTGAATATAGTACTTGAAGTTTTAGCTAGAGCAATAAGACAACTAATAGAGACCAAATGGATGCAAACTGGAAAAAAAAAGAAGTTAAATATAGCTATTCACAGATTATGTCTCTCTCTCTCTCTCTCTCTCTCTCTCTCTCTCTCTCTCTCTCTCTCTCTCTGTGTGTGTGTGTGTGTGTGTGTGTGTGTGTGTGTGTGTGTGTGTGTGGTGTTTTCGGTGTGTATGTGACCCAATATTTATTACCAGTTTCTAGAGCTGATAAACACTTTCAATAAAGTGGCTGGATGAACAATTAACTAAAAAAAAATCCCTTTTTTACACAAATGATAACCAGACTGAGAATGAAAGCAAGGAAATAATACCCTTCACAATAGCCAGAAATAATATGTATTTATTATTGAAACTCTAACCAAGCAAGCAAAACACATGTATGTTAATAAATTAAAGTCTTTGTATAAAGAAATGGAAGTAGGTATCAGAAGAATGAAAGATTTCCTATCTTCATATACCAGTAGGATTAATAAACTAAAATGGACATCTTATCAAAAACAATATACAATTTTAACATAGTTCCCATCATGATTCAAAAACAATCTCTACATACCATTAAAGAACAATTTTCAACTTCATATGGAAAGGATAAAGAGTATGATAGGTAAAAAAAAAGTACAATAAAATAATTTCTGGAGGTATTACCATCCCTTATCTCAACCTGTACTACCTCATGGTATTGGCATAAATACATACAATATGATTAATGAAATTGAATCAAAGACACAGAAATAAACCAACACTTCTATAGACACTTGAGTTTTGACAAAAAAAATCTAAAACATTACAAAGAAAAATAGAAAGTATTTTCAAGAAACGATGCCTGTATAACTGGAATTCTTCATATAGAAGGAAGAAAATAGATCCATATTTACAACTCTGAAAGAAACGCAAGTCCAAGTAGATCAAATACCTCAACATAAATCCAGATTCACTAAATCTAATAGAAGAGACAGTCGGGGACAACCTGAATGGATTGAATAGGAGACAAATTCCTGAGCACAATACTTGTAGGGCAGGCACTAAGATTAACAATTAAAAAATGGTCCTCATAAAACTAAAATGTTTTTGTAAAGCTAAAGATAATATCAAAGGAACAAAGACTCAGCCTACAAAACAGACTAAGATCTTCATCAACCCTACATCCTATTGAGGCTTACTATCCAACATATATAAACAACTCAAGAATTTAGACATCAGCTAACCAAATTACCTATTAAAATTTGGGTACAGAGCTAAACAGAGAAGTTTCACTAGAGGAATCTCTAATAACCATAAAGCACTTGAATATATTCAACATCTTTAGACAGCAGGGAAATGAAAATCAAAACACATCTTAGATTTCTTATCATACCCATCAGAAGCTGAAATCCAAATTCAAGTTTTTAGTCAAGCTGGAAAAGATGCAAAGCAAGGGGAACTTTCTTCTATGTGAGAGGGAAGTTAAACTTGTACAACTACTCTGGAAATCAATTTGGAGATTTCTGAGAATAGTTCTACCATAATAACAAGTGGCACAACCCCTGAGAATATGCCCAAATAAAGCCTCACCATACTACAAGGATACTTGGTCAATTATGTTCCAAACAGCTTTATTTGTAATAGCTAAAAACGAGAAACAACTTTGATGTCTCTCAGCTGAAATTTGGATAAGAAAATATGGTATATCTACACAGTGGAATATTGCTCAGGTGTTAAAAACAAAAAACATCATGAAATTTGTAGGCAAATGGATGGAACTAGAAAATATTATCCTAAGTGAGTTAAGCAAGACACAGAAATATACTTATAAGTGGATATTAGCCAAAAAATAAATGATGACTATGCTACAATCCATAGACCCAAAGAAGCTAAGCAATTGTGTGGGCCTAACTTAAGGTGCTTGAATTTCACTAAGAAGCGGACATCAAATAAACATTGTTGATGGATGAAGGAAGGAAATATGGCGAGCATGTGGGCTTGGAAAAAAGAGGGATCATGTGTGAGGAGGGAGAGAGAACTAGAATCAGTGGCTGGGGGTTCAGGACACCTTAGATACTAACTAGAAACTTGGGACAATGGAAACACCAGGAATAGATAAGAATGACCCTAAGAATCCGAGCAATATTGTATGGAACCTGAATCTTCCACCTACGGAAAGAAGTCAAGTCTTCCAATGACAGGATGGAGACATCAGGCAAGTCCCTGAACCTTTGACCTATAATTTCTAGGCCCTATCAAATGTGCATGGATAATGAAACAGAAATTGAGGGAATGGCCAACTGGTCAGTGACTGGCTAAAATTTGAGACACATGGCATAAGAGCCCATCCTTGATACTATTAATACTACTCTGATATACTTTCATACAGAAGGATAGCATAACTGAAACCTCAGATGATTCACCCAGCAGATGAGTGGATCATTACGCAGAGTGGCAGATCACAGGAAACCTTATGGAAATGGGGAAGGAGAAGAGAAGAAGCTGGAGAGGTCAAGAACACACAAGAAAAGCTACAAAATCAAATAATCTTGGCCCATATCCTGGACTGAACTACAATCAGAGAGCATGTATAGGCCAAGGCCTTCTACACATGTGTAACATAAATTCAGCTTTTCATCTTATGAGACCCCATAATAGCAGGAATAGTGCCTGTGTCTGACTCAGGTCCTTAACTCTTAATTCCTTTCCCCTAACTGGACTACCATGTCTATCCTCAATAGAAGAAGATGTACCTACTACTGCTGTAACTTGATATGCCAAAATGGGTTGATATTCTTCAGCCATTGCTCTTCTCTGAGAGAAAAGGAAGGGAGATTGGGAAGGAGAGTTGATGAGAAAGGATTGGAAGAAAAGGAGGGAGGGGAGGGTTCAATCTGGATGCAGTATAAAGATTACAATTTATTAATAAAACAAAGCTGACATCTTTAGAGACTAACAGGGCAGTGTGTGTGTGTGTGTGTGTGTGTGTGTGTGTGTGTGTGTGTGTGTGTCATTAGATTCAGGTGGTAAGAGCTAGGAATGAGCAAGGGGTACTAAAGAACCAGCTAAAACCATTGACTGTTTGTACCAGCCAGCATTGTAAAAATTCTCATTTCTTCTTTATTTTCTATAAAGTCATGTATATGTATACTTGCTAATTTAATAGTTTGTTTTCTTCTTTGACTTCTTTTTCCTAAAATGGTAAAAATAAATAACTTTATATCACACTACATGAGTTTCACAACATGAAGTTAGAAAAAGAAACAACTCCTAAGGGCCTGACTTTTTCAAGAAAAAAAAATCTTTTATTTGCAAATGTAAAAGCAATGTCAAATTAAATTAAAACATCAAATTAAATTGAAGTTATCACACCACTTGGGAATATAGCTGTACCTTTGAAGAGATATGTATGACTTAAATCTGGGCTCTTGACTAATAGGTGAGAGCGGTATGGAAGAGATGTGGGATGGAAGGAAAGGGTCAGGAGTGTCAGAAGGTCCTCAAGGAGGTTATCAAGGCTGTTGTATCTGGATCCAGGAGAGCATGCACAAACTGATGCCCCAACCAAGGACACTGCAAGAAGAGACCCTGGACCCTCTTTTCAGATGAAGCCAATAGATACCTCATTCTCCACATGGAGAAGTGGACGGGAGAGCAGGATACTGCTACTGACATGAACTCTGGTACCCATGATTTGATTGCTGATGCATGACTGAAAGGCAAGGTTGGAACACAGAATAAAGGAAAGGAGAATATGCAAATGAGATAGGCTGGTGTCACATTATGAAGGAGGAGGGCCCGACCAGTCAGAGATCTAGGAAAGGGAATCGTGAGTGTAGGGATGCAGAGTGATTAAGGAAGGTAAAAGCAAAGGGATAACAATGAGATGTGATGTAAATAAATTATAATAAAAATTTAAAAGTCTATAATGAAAGAATTTAAAGCAAAAGATGATGTTTACACAAAATAGCTTGTTTCAAATTTTAAAAAAATATTTTAAAACCCTAAATTCCTATGAATAAGTGCATTTAGGAAACATTCTTGAGACAATCATATCTTTTCAGATATAGAAAGAAGTAAATCTAAAAAAAGTAATACTTGATAGATTCAACTTCAGAAGTGAGTTGATAAGAAGATCATTGTGCCTTATCTCCTTTGTAAGGAAATATTTATACACCATATAATAAAACAATTGAGATCAACATTAATGTAATTAAAATAAACAATTATATTTGACAACCTCCCCTTGTTGGGGAGCCCTGATGGCACTAAAAGAAAGAATAAGCAGGCTTCCAAGATGAGACTTGATAGCCTGTGACCATAAAGTGGAGGAGGAGATCACCTTGGTCATGAACCTAGGTGAGGGGAATATGGTGGGGGTGGGAGGCATGGAGGAATGGGAGAATACAAGTGATGGGATAACAATTGAGTTTACACAAAGCGAATAGAGCAGCATATCAAAGACATCATTCACCATGACCAGGTAAGATTCATTCCAGGCATGCAGGGATGGTTTAACATATGGAAATCCATCAATGTAATGCACCATATAAGCAAACTGAAAGAGAAAAACCACCTGATCATCTCTTTAGATGCAGAAAAAGCATTTGACAAAATCCAACACCCATTTATGTTTAAAGTTCTGGAGAGATCGAGAATACAAGGCACTTTTCTAAACATAATAAAGGCTATATACAGCCAACCAATAGCCAACATTAAACTAAATGGAGAGATACTCAAAGAAATCCCTCTAAAATCGGGGACCAGACAAGGCTGCCCACTTTCTCCATATCTCTTCAATATAGTTCTTGAAGTTCTAGCCAGAGCAATAAGACATCAAAAGGAGATCAAGGGTATCCAAACGGGAAAGGAAGAAGTCAAATTATCCCTATTTGCAGATGATATGATAGTGTATATAAGTGACCCCCAAAATTCCACCAGAGAACTCCCACAGCTGATAAACACATTCAGCAAATTGGCAGGATATAAAATAAACTCAAAAAAGTCAGTAGCTTTTCTATATACGAATGACAAACAGGCAGATGAAGAAATTAGGAAAACTACTCCCTTCATGATAGCCACAAGCAATATAAAATATCTAGAAATAACCCTAACCAAGCAAGTGAAGGACTTATTTGAAAAAAACTTTAAATCCCTGAAGAAAGAGATTGAAAATGACATCAGAAAATGGTGGGATCTACCTTGTTCATGGATTGGGAGAATTAACATAGTAAAAATGGCCATTTTACCAAAAGCAATTTACAGATTCAATGCAATCCCTATCAGAATACCTACAAAATATTTTGAAGATATTGAAAGAACAATTCTCAACTTCATATGGAGAAACAAAAAGCCCAGAATAGCAAAAACAATGCTATACAATAAAAGATCCTCTGCAGGAGTCTCCATACCTGATCTCAAGCTGTACTATAAAGCAACAGTAATTAAAATAGCATGGTACTGGCACAGCAATAGGCTAGTGGATCAGTGGAATCGAACTGAAGACCCAGAGATGAATCCGCACACATTTGGTCACTTGATTTTTGACAAAGATGCCAAATCCATTCAATGGAAAAACGACAGCATCTTCAACAAATGCTGCTGGTCTAACTGGATGTCTACATGTAGAAAAATGCAATTAGACCCCTATTTGTCACCATGCACAAAAATCAAGTCCAAGTGGATTAAAGACCTCAACCTAAAACCAGAGACATTAACCCAATTAGAGGAAAAAGTGGGGAAGAGTCTGGAACACATAGGTACAGGAGACAATCTCCTGAACAGAACACCAACAGCCCAGGCCTTAACGTCAACAATTAATAAATGGGACCTCATGAGGCTGAGAAACTTCTGTAAGGCAGGAGACACCGTCAAGAGAACAAAGCGACAGCCTACAGACTCGGAAAAGATCTTCACCAACCCTACATCTGACAAAGGTTTAATATCCAAAATATATAAAGAACTCAAGAAATTAAACACTACCAAACCAAATAACCCAATAGAGAAATGGGGCTCAGAACTAAACAGAGAATTCTCAACAGAGGAATATCAAATGGCTGAGAAACACTTAAAGAAATGCTCGACCTCCCTAGTTATCAGAGAAATGCAAATCAAAATGACACTGAGATTCCATCTTACACCCATCAGAACGGCTAAAATCAATAACTCAACTGACACCACATGCTGGCGAGGATGTGGAGAGAGAGGATGACTCCTTTATTGCTGGTGGGAATGCAAACTAGTACAACCACTTTGGAAATCTATCTGGCGCTTTCTCAGAAAACTGGGAATGGGGCTTCCTCAAGACCCAGCTATTCCACTCCTTGGAATATACCCAGAAGACACACTACCACATAACAGGGACATATGCTCAACCATGTTCATAGCTGCTTTATTCATAATAGCCAGATCATGGAAACAGCCTATGTGTCCCTCAGTAGAAGAATGGATAAAGAAACTGTGGTATATATACACTATGGAATACTACTCAGCTATTAAAAACAAGGAATTCCTGAAATTTGTGGACAAATGGATTGAACTAGAAATGATCATAATGAGTGAGTTCACCCAGAAGCAAAAAGAGTCAAATGGTATATACTCACTTATATCGAGACACTAGTCGAAGGGGTACGCCCCCATGAAAAACTTTACCTACCAGTAAAGTGGGTCAGAGAGGAGGACATCCTATTGAGACTTTAGGTGGCAGAAGCCTGGGAGAATGAGGAAATAGAAGGATCCAGAGGGTCCTGGAAAACTATAGGCAGGTCTGGGCCCTGGGGTCTTCCTCAAACTGTGGCACAGGCCAAGGATAATATAGGCAGTAAACTTCAAACCCCTACCCAGTCTAGCCGATGGACAGGACATTCTCCACCATTAGGTGGAGAAGGAGATCTGACTTTCACACAAATTCTGGTGCCCCATATTGGACCATGTCCCTTGGATGGGGAGGCCTGGAGGCACTCAGAGGAAGAATAATAGGTCACCAAGAAGAGACTCGATACCCTATGAGCATATACAGGGGGAGAAGGTCCCCCTCAGTCACAGACATAGGGGAAGGGAGTAAGGGGAGATGCGGGAGGGAGGAAAGAAAGGTAGGATACAAGGGACGGCCTAACAATTGAGATGTAATATGAATAAATTAATAATAAAAAACAATTGAGTTTAATCTGAATAAATTAAATAAATAAATAAATAAATAAATAAATAAACAGAGAAAATGGGATTGTCATAAATAGTTTTACTTGAATATCCTTTAAATATTGTATGGTTAAAAATGTAAAGAAAATTTCATATCAACTGTGTGATATAAGGTCACTTAGCACAGAAGATGTTAGAGTGTAATTTCTTGTCACTAAAATTTAATGGAGTATTCAAGAAAACAGAAAAATTGTCTTATATTAGCATTCGTTATTGTTAAAATACTGTGTTCTTATCTTGAATATGTTCTAGCTAACATTAAGCAAGTAAATAATTATTTTATTAGGCTACATAGCATCATTTAACCCAAAGAAAGAATAAACATATCAATGTATTTTTATTATTTAGTTAACAACTTGTAGTTTGAATTTTATATCACTATAAAATATTTTTTACCACTTTAAAATATTTGCTTTTAAATGACTCTTCACTTTACTGAAAAACACCTAGAGATAATTGAAAAAGAATAACTGGAACCCGAATTCACTAACTTTTTGATTAAAAATGCACTGTGTATTTAGGAACAAAACAAATCCCTGGAATTTTAAGTTTTAAAGAGCAGGAACATTTTACTATCATACCACAAAAGAAATAAAAATTTCAATTTTTTTTTATTTGAGTACTGCATGAATGAAGAAAAACTAATGGTAAACAATGCACTATTGATGTTCAGACATATGCCATATCAAAAAAGCCACAACAAATATATAAGAAAGCTATTTCAATAAACAATACAAATTGGTAATGCACAAACTTTATTCTTTTATTAGATATATATTCTTTTCTTGTAGATGCAAATACACTGCATTCCTTTTACAAATGTTTCAGGAAAGCATAGTTTGGTCTCAATAAATGTATCTGTATGTTGTCATTTATAGTGCAGCACAGTCCAGAAAGTCACCAAGAACTGAATTGGACTTGGAACATGGGGCAGTGATTGTTTTTTTCCTAGTAACATTCATTCACGTTGGTAATCAGTTTTCTCTGTGTAACTCTCATTGTTTATCTGATGTTTTTCCTGTTTCTTTTTGATATCTTGGTTCCTTATTTCTATACATGCCAATATGTTTTCTGTTAGAGGAAATAATACTAAATGGGTGTGCCAACATCAAATTTAATGTAAATAGAAATCTCATTTTTATTTTTGTTGGTTAGGCTTTCTTGAAATTTTTAATATTTTCTCAGATTTTGACCAATTTTGTTGGTTCAACATAAATTCATTTGGTTTGAAAAATGGTTGTTCAAGAAGAGAGTGGAATATAGATTGTTAACCTCTGACTAATGGTTTGGTATAATTTAAGTCTGAAATTCTCATTTATTATTATCATTATTGTTCTTTTAAAACTGACTCAGAAGTGTTAGATCCATCAAGGGAAAAAAGTGTGCCTCGTGAAAGACAGCAAAATTTGTTGGAAAAATGTCACGATAAACAGTCTTAAGATTGAATATCTTTATATTGACATAATGAAAGTATGGCAGCCTCCATAGCAATGTAGGTGTTGTCTACGACATACATAGAATACCTAAAGTTATTAATTCACTAAAGACTATGTATATTGCTATTTTCTGTGTAACTTAATGGTTAATACTAATTAGCAAATTAAGCAGACATGTTCAAAAATCTGACAATCAAAATGGAAAAAAATGTGTCATTATTGTGGAGCTGGACTCTGTCTCACTATAACTATATGAAAAAAGAAAGTAAAAGTTCATTCCAAATTAGACTCTTTCTCTGCAGTGGCTTGACAAAGAAACTGCAGAGTGTATCTGAGCACGGCTAAGACAAACTACAGAGAAAGGAAATGTAGATAACAGGCAAGGTTTTTGGAAATCAGAGAGAACATCTATAAAACTTAATAATCCAAATGTTTAAATATTTTTTGAAGGAGGGTTCAAACATCAGTTACACTACAGTTTTTTAAAAATGTTTTTATTTTGTAAAATATATTTTATTAATTTATTCATATTACATCTCAACTGTTATCCTATCCCTTGTATCCTCCCACTCTTCCCTACCTCTCATTTTCCCCTTACTCCCCTCCCCTATGACTGTGACTGAAGGGGCCTTCTACCCCTTGTATATGCTCATAGGGTATCAAGTCTCTTCTTGGTACCCTGCTATCCTTCCTCTGAGTGCCACCAGGCCTCCCTATCCAGGGGATGTGGTCAAATATGGGGCACCAGAGTTCGTGTGAAAGTCAGACCCCACTCCCTATTCAACTATCAAGAATGTCGTGTCCATTGGCTAGATCTGAGTACTGCTTCAAAGTTTACTGCCTATATTGTCCTTGGCTGGTGCCATAGTGTGAGAAGGACCCTAGGGCCCAGATCCGCCCATCATAATGTTCTACTTGTAGATTTCTAGGACCCACTGGAAACTCCTATTTCCGCATTCTCCCAGGCTTTTCTCACCTAGAGACCCAATGGCATGTCCTCTCTTCTGTCGCACTTTCCTGATAAGTGAAGACTTTCATGGGACATGCCCCTTGGGCTAGTGAGCAGATATTAGTGAATATACCATTTGAGTCTTTATGCTTCTGGGTTAACTCACTCATTATGATGATTTCTAGTTCAATCCATTTGTCCACAAATTTCAGGAATTCCTTGTTTTTAATAGCTGAGTAGTATTCCATAGTGTATATGTACCACAGTTTCTTTATCCATTCTTCTACTGAGAGACACTTAGGCTGTTTCCATGATCTGGCTATCATGAATAAGGCTGCTACGAACATGGTTGAGCAAAGTTTCTTATTGTGTGCTGGAGCATCTTCTGGGTATATTCCAAGCAGTGGAATAGCTGGGTCTTGAGGAAGTCTTATTCTCAGTTTTCTGATATAGTGCCAGATAGATTTACATAGTGGCTGTACTAGTTTGCATTCCCACTAGCAATGAAGGAATTTTCCTCTCTCTCTCTCTCTCTCCCCGCATCCTCACCAGCATGTGGTGTCACTTGAATTTTTGATCTTAGCCATTCTGATAGGTGTAAGATAGAATCTCAGAGTTGTTTTGATTTGCAATTCCCTGATGACTAAGGAGGTTGAGCATTTCTTTAAGTGTTTCTCAGCCATTTGATACTCCTCTATTGAGAATTCTCTGTTTAGTTCTGAGCCCCATTTCTCAATTGGGTTATTTGGTTTGGTGGTGTTTAATTTCTAGAGTTCTTTATACATTTTGGATATTAGACTTTTGTCAGATGTATGGTTTGTGAAGATCTTTTCCCAGTCTGTAGGCTGTCGCTTTGTTCTCTTGACGGTGTCTCCTGCCTTACAGAAGTTTCTCAGCCTCATGAAGTCCCTCTTATTAATTGTTGACCTTAAGAACTGGGTGGTTGGAGTTCTGTTAAGGAAGTTGTCTCTTGTGCTAATGTGTTCCAGGCTTTGCCCCACTTTTTATTCTATCTGATTTAGTGTTTCTGATTTTATGTTGAGGTCTTTGATCCACTTGGACTTGAGTTTTGTGCATGGTGACAAATATGAGTCCAATTGCATTTATTTACAAGTAGACCTCCAGTTAGACCAGCACCATTTGTTGAAGATGCTATCCCTTTTCCATTGAATAGATTTGGCTTCTTTGTCAAAAAACAAGTGACCATATGTGTGTGGATTCATATCTGTGTCTTTGATTTGATTCCACTAATCAACCAGCCTATTGCTGTGCCAGTACCATGTTGTTTTATTTACTGTAGTTTTATAGTATAGCTTGAGATCAGGTATGGAGATTCCTCCAGAGCACCTTTTATTTTACAAGATCATTTTTGCTATTCTGGGTTTTTTGTTTTTCCATATGAACTTCAGAATTGAACTTTCAATGTCTTCAGAAAACTGTGTAGGTATTTTCATAGGGATTGCATTGAATCTCTAAATTGATTTTGGTAAGATGGCAATTTTTACTATGTTAATTCTCCCAATCCATGAGCAAGGAAGATTATTCCATCTTCTTATGTCATCTTCCATTGCTTTCTTCAGAGTTTTGAAACTTTGAAATAAGTCCTTCACTTCCTTGGTTAGAGTAACTCCTAAATATTTTATATCACTTATGGCTAACATGAAGGGTGTGGTTTTCCTAATTTATTCCTCTGCATGCCTGTTGTTTGTATATAGGAAGGCTACTGACTTTTGAGAATTAATTTTGTATCCAGCCAATTTGCTGAAGCTGTTTATCAGCTGTAGGAGTTCTCTGGTGGAATTTTGGGGGTCACTTATGTACACTATTATATCATCTGCAAATAGGGATAATTTGACTTCCTCCTTTCCCACTTTGATCTCCTTAATCTCCTTCTGTTGTCTTATTACTCTGTCCAGAACTTTCCATACTATATTGAAGAGATAAGGAGAGAGTTGGCAGTCTAGCCTTGTTCCTGATTTTGGAGGAATTTCTTTGGGTATCTCACCAGTTAATTTGATTTTGGCTATTGGCTTACTGTATATAGCCTTAATTATGTTGAGGTACGTGCCTTTCATCCTTGATCTCTCCAAAAATTTAAACTTGAATGGGTGTTGGAATTTAGCAAATGCTTTCTGTGCATCTAAGGAGATGATCATGTGGTTTTTTATTTTCAGTTTGTTTATATGATGGATTACATTGATGGGTTTCCATATATTATAACATTCCTGCATGCCTGGAATGAAACCTACCTGGTCATGGTGAATGATATCTTTGATGTGTTCTTGTATTCATTTTGCAAGTATTTTTTTGAGTATTTTCGCACCAATGTTCATAAAATAAATTGATCTGAAATTCTCTTTCTTTGTTGGGTCTTTGTGAAGGTTAGGTATCAATGTGACTATAGCCTCATAGAGTGAATTTGGTAATGTTACATCTATTTCTGTCTTTTGGAGTAGCTTGAAGAGTATCGATATCAGCACATCCTTAAAGGTCCTGTAGAATTCTGCACTGAAACCATCTGGCCCTAGGCTTTTTTGGCTGGGAAACTATAAATGATTACTTCTATTTCTATAGGGGAAATGGGAATATTTGGCTTGTTTATCTGTTCTTCACTCAATTTTGGAAGTGAAATTGATCAAGAAAATCGTCCATTTCCCTTACATTTTCAAATTTTGTGGTGCATATGTCTTTGAGGTAGAATCTTATGATTCTTTGTATTTCTTCAGTGTTGTTGTTATGTCTTCCTTTTCATTTTTCATTTTGTTGATTTCAATACTGTCTCTCTGCCTTTTAGTTAGTTTGGCTAATGGTTTGTCTATCTTGTTGATTTTCTCAAAGAACCAGCTCTTGGTTTTGTTGATTCTTTGGACTTTATTAATTGTTCCTAAATTATTAATTTCAACCCTAAGTTTGATTATTTCCAGACGTCTACTCCTCTTGGGTGTTTCTGATTCATTTTTTTAGGGCTTCCAGCTGTGTCATTAAGTTCCTTATGTGGGATGTTTCCAATGTCTTTTTAAAGGCACTTAGTATTAAGAAATTTCCTCTTAGCACTGCTTTCAATTTATCCCACAAAATTCGAGTATGTTCTTCCTTCATTTTCATTGAATTACAGGAAGTCATTAATTTCTTTATTTCTTCCCTGACCTAGGTGCCATTAAGTAGAAAGTTGTTTAGTTTCCATGTATGTGTAGGCTTTCTGTTATTTCTGTTATTGTTGAAGTGCAGCCTACGACTATGGTGATCTGATAGGATACAAGGTATTTTCAATTCTCTTGTATTGTAACACTTGCTTATGACTTACTATGTGATCAATTATGGAGAAGGTTTCATGGGTTGCAGAGAAGAAGGTATATTTCTTTTTATTTGGGAAAAAAGGTTCTGTAGATATCTGTTAGATCCATTTGATTCATGGCATTGATTAATGATCTTATTTCTCACCTTAGTTTATGTTTCAGTGACCTATCCTTCAGTGAGAGTGGGGTGTTGAAGTCTCCCACTATTATTGTGTGGGGATCAATGTGTGGTTTAAGCTTTGTTAATAGATCTTTTACAAATATGTGTGCCCTTGAATTGGGAGCATAGATGTTTAGAATTGTGATGTCATCTTGGTTGACTTTACCTTTGATGAGTATGAAGTGTCCTTCCTCATCCCTTTTGATTAATTTTGATTGAAAGTCTATTTTGTTTGATATTAAAATGGCTATGCATGCTTGCTTCTTGCGACCAGTAGCTTGGAAAAAAATTCCAGCCTTTTAACTTGAGGTAATGTCTATCTTTATCAGTGAGATGTGTTTCTTGTGTCCAGGAGAATGTTGGATCATGTTTATGCATCCATTCAGTTAGTCTGTTTCTTTTTATTGGAGAATTGAGACCATTGATGTTGAGAGACATTAATGACCAGTGACTGTTAAGAGTCTTAATTTTGTTGTTGGTTCCAGTAGACAATTTGTGTGGTTCTGTTTTTCCTATGTTGTAGTTACCTATTTCCTGTGTAGTTTTGGCTGTAGCTTGTCCCTTTGGGGTGCAGTTTTCTTCCTAGTACCTTCTATAAAGTGGATTTGTGGACAAGTACCGTTTGAATTTGTTTTTGTCATGGAATATTTTGTTTTCTCCGTCAATGGTTATTGATAGTTTTGCTAGATAAAGTAGTCTGGCTTGGCATCTGTGGTCTTTTAGGGTTTGCAGGACCTCTGTCAAGGCCCTTCTGGTTTTATGATCTCTGCTGAGACTTCAGGTGTAATTCTGATAGGTTTGCCATTAAATGTTATTTGGCCCTTTTCCCTTGCAGCCTTTAATATTTTTCTTTGTTCTGTATATTTTGTGTTTTGATTATTATGTGATGGGCAGTTTTTCTTTTCTGGTCTTTTCTATTTGGTGTTTTGTATGCCTCCTGTATGTTATAGGTATATCTTTCTTTATATTGAGGAAGTTTTCTTCTGATTTTTTTGAGAATATTTTCTAGGCCTGGAATCTGGCATCTTCTCTTTCCTCAATGCCTATTATCCTCAGATATCTTCTTTTCATGGTATCCTTGATTTCTTGGATGTTTTCTGTCAGGGTTTTTCTATATTTAGCATTTTCTTTCATGGTTGCTTCAAGATCTATGGTTGTATCTTCTAGACCTGAGATTTATTCCTCCATCTCTTGGATTCTGTTAGAAATGCTCACGTCTGTGTTGTTTGCCCTCCTCTCTAAACTCTCAAGTTCCTGTTTATCTTGTCTGTGTGTTTATCATTGACTCCATTTTCATCTTCAGATATTGAACTGTTTTATTTATTTCTATCATATGATTGTTTGTATATTCCTGAGTTTGTTCTATTGCTTCTTTATAGGCCTTCAGAGTATGATCAGTTTTACTGATTTTCTTTATTTAGTTGTTCATATTTTCATGAAAATTTTCCAGTGCCTCTCTATAGACCTCTTTCATGTCTTTTACCTGTTGGGGTGCATCTTCCTGCATTTGATTATGAATTTTATTTGTTTCTTCCATTATCCTCTTCATTACTAAGGATTTGTAGTCATTTTCTTGTATTTCCATTGTGCTTGAATTCTCTGGGTTGTTTTCTGTGGGATAGCAGGGGTCTGGAGACGCCATATTATTTTGGGTTTTTTTGTTTAAGATTTTATGTTGTCCTTTAGGTTTCTTGCCATTGTTGTTTTTAGCAAATAGCTTCCAGTGTTGTGTGGTGGGAGTCTGGGGATAGACTCACCCATTTTCTCTTGATTTCCCTAGACCAGAAGCTCTGATGCTTCACTGATCTGGATGGCAGCATGCTAGGCCTGTAGTTAGGGTCTCTCACAGCCAGGGATCTCCAGCTCCCCTGTGCTGTGGGTCCTGTAATCTTCCTGGATCACTAAAAGTGCATTAGGTCAGGCCAAAGTGTCCACAGCCTTCTGGGTCCCTTTGTAGTACTGGAACTCTTCAGGGACTGGAGCAGGAGGGGCAGATGGTGTCTAATGGCCATTCTACTCCATGTCTCTTCAAGATTTCCTTAGTCCTGGAGCTTTGATGCTCCCCTGGTCTGTGGTTTCTGGTAGAGTCCTGGGACCCAGATCACTCACAGAGTCCAGGTTAGTGTCACAGGGCCCAAAGCGCACACACACACTGAGTCCAGTTCACGTCTCTTGCCCCAAACCAGTCTCTGTACCCTAATGGGTCTCTGGGCATACTCCATGCACTTAGTCCAGTTAGTTCTGCGTCCATTCAGGGTCTCGGGCCCAAACCACACACTGAGCTCATCGAGTTCATTTAGAGTCTTGGTGCCCTGACCACAAGCCCAACTCAGCTAGAGTGTCTGGACCCAGACTACCCGCCAAGTTCAGCTAGGGCCTCTGGGCCCAAACTGTGCACCAAATTAAGTTAGGGACTCTGGGCCCAATCTGTGTGCCGAGACCAGCCAACTTCTGAGGACCGGAACTGCACACCAAGCTCAGCTAGGTTCTTTGTGTCCAAACCATCTGCCAAGTTCAGCTAGGATCTCTGGACCCAAATTGCCCCCCAAGTTCAGCCAGGGACTCTGGGTCCTGGACTGCACACTGAGACCAGCCAAAGTCCCAGGGCTGGGACTGCTCACTAAGCTCAGCTAGAGTCTCTGGGCCCAAACTGCCTGCCAAGTCCAGCAAGGGACTCTGGGATCAAACTGCGGGCTGAGCTCAGATAAGGTCTCTAGGCTCAAACTGTGTGCCCTGCTCACCTAGAGTCTCAGGAAAGGAACTGTGCTCTGAGTCCAGTTTTGGTCTCAGGGCATAAGCTGTGCTGAGCTGATCTTGAGTCATGGGGCCCTAACCATGTGCTGAATTCAGCTAGGGTCAGGGGCACAAATCTTACAGAGTCGCCTTTCCCCCAGCATTTCCCACCTGTTACCACACAAATCTCCTCTACTGGAGGTTTCCCAGCTGCAAACCTCAGCTGCCTCCACTGCCGCTCTGGTCCAAGAAAATCTACACTCCCCCCATGTGCAGGGGTATGCAAGGTTTCTGTATTTTGGTCCTTTCAAACTGTGGAGTACTTACGCTGTAGTGGGGTATTCCTGAGCTTGGTGTTCATGGTTAAGAATTCCATGGAATTCCCTGATTCATTTACTGGAGCTTCTAAACATGGTCCATGCTGCTTGCCACCATCTTGGATCTCTATGAATAAATTTCTTAAATAAAATAAAATCTTAAGCAAAAATAATCTGGAGGACCTCATGTTATTTTGAAAATATGCTTTCTTTTATACAGAGTCTTGAAATTTCTACACTTTGGGCAGCATCCTTCCTCCATTCAGGAATTAGATACCTTCTGTGCCACATCGTTCATATGGATAACATGCTTATTACACTAATAACTGAGATTCTTTTATATTTATTTAAAATATGCTTCAAAATAACTGAACAGTTATTACTCTATCGTTAACCCTCTATTATAAATTGGTTTACTACCAACATATATCCCAGAAATATTTTCAATTTGTAACATTTCCCGTTCCAGCTCCTTCCTCCTGATTTATTTTTGTATATTTCTCAAGGCTAAACCCAATACTTCATTTTCAAACTCCTCCTTCTTGTCTACCTGGCAGAAAGTCCAGCCCAATTTTCTCCTTTGCTCAGTGATTGGCTGTAAGCTTCTTCACTGGCATACAAGGTGATAACTGGGGAGCTGCACTAACATAATACTGAGACAGGAGTTTCTCAGTGTGAGGATTGTAAGCAGATATGAGTATATAGAAACCAGCATATGAATTACACAATAACTTCATGCATCTACTGAAGCTTGTACTTTTAAAAAATATGATATATCTAAGTCTTCCATTAGAAATTTAACAGCAATCTCACCACCCAGCTAAATGAACCACCCATTGACTCTCATTTACTTATAAAACTAGAAAATGACATAGTTTTCCTTTTCTCGGTAGTTATTTTGCTTAAGGTATTTTCTGTTTATTTCAGGTTATTTCTTGCATTTTCTATTGCTTTATAGACATCACAGTTGCTTATCAAAGTGTATATCTAAGCTTTGTCTTAACCTTAATTGAACAAGTAATCTTACAAATATTGTTATCAACTACTTTTTTTGTAATGTTTATTTTCTATGTCATATTTATACCAATAATTGGTATATATATTTTCTGTAAAGTTATATTATTAACTTATATATCAACTGAATGGAGAACATAACTTCAAATAAATTTCTGAGTTTTTTTTTCTAACAAGGTACAGCAATGTGTGTCTTTTTACTTAGTTTTCAATGAAGCATAACATGAAAGTTTATCACAAATTATTAGTTTTCTATTTTCAAAAATCATTCTGAATACTACATGCACTTTTCAAAAGTATAGTTACTTTAGTTTCCAGATGCCCTGCTGAGGGATAATTACCTCTTTCAGGGTGATTTGATAACTACTTGACACATATTTCAAAGACACAGTGTTGAGATTGATGGAAAAGAAAATTAGTGCCAATTTTCTAAAGAAATTTCAGAAATGCTGAAATATTTGCTTAGCAATTTTATACAAAAATTTCACAATTTACTGAACTAAAAATATCTCAAGTTATAACATACTAGATTCCAGTTATGTTGATGGAAATGAAGTGATGGATACTATCAAGTAATAAAATCTTCTATTTTCATTTTGAAGGAATAAAATTTAGCATTTAGTTGTAAGTGTGTATATTCCCAACACACAATGTAAAAAACAGTAGATCCAATACAAAATTCCATGTAATACATCATATTTCTCAGGCAGTGTATAAATCTATTGTCACATAAAACATTTATACAAGCAACTATAAGTACAAAATTTTCTAAACCTAAGAAGGACATTACTATCTAATGAAAACAAGAATAATATTCTAATAGGATTCAGAGTATTCACCATACTATATTTTAATGTAAAATATATTGAACAGCTTGTCTTTTAGCAAAGTAATACTAATATAGTAACTGCAATCCCCTCTTTTACCCTGAAAGAGTGACTATAAATCAGCTGTAGTATAGTTGACTGAAAACTGATTCTACTCTTATACACTTCTCTAGTACTCTTCTGTACTAAACTTTGTTTTGTCTATATAAGTCCACAGAAAATAAACTGGGCAGCTGATAGTCAAAATAAAATTTCTTGAATAATTAAAATTGGAAAATACAGCTGAAAAAATAGTACCTTCATAGTCAGGTGGTGATTCACCTAATGATCTGTAAGTAATGCATGCTCTGTTCTTTGTTTAGGTGATTGTGACTATCTCTTTTATATAATGCCTTCATGTTGGCTTATGCTCCTATGATTGTTCTTGTGAATTTAAAGATTGTGATATATAAATTGTAAACAAATGAAAATATTAAGATATATAGACAATCCTATATGCATTTTTTAGAGAAATATTAAAGCCTCAACGTATAAGAATTATTAGTAAATTTATTTGTAGTTTTAATTTAAAGAATCCATTACTTTCATTAGTATTTGCTTTATATATTAATAAATATATAACAGATAAAATGTTATTGAGAAAACATAAGTCATATTATTCTTTCACCACATCTATTAAAAAAATAGAGTTCTTCTATCAGTGGTCACTGAGACATGAGAACCATTCTCAGTATTATAGAAACAGTACTCGTCTTTCCCAGGATTCCTGTTAAATCTCTGAAAAAACTTCTAATAAACAGATATTTCAAAACCATGGTATTTGCAAATATTAAAATGCATTTCTTTAAAAGTATCTAGATATTGTTTAAGAAATGTGGATATATATATATGAAAAAATTTAATTTTATCATATATGATTTTTTTTGTCTTTTGTCTTTAATAAGAAATTTTTTTTCCTGGACATACAACTCAGTTTGTCAATTTTGGCAAGCATTCAATAACTATTAAATTATTACACTGGCTATTTTAACATTAAAATGCATTTTATTGCAAATCAAAACAACTCTGAGATTCCATCTTACACCCATCACAATGGCTAAGATCAAAAACTCAAGCGACACCACATGCTGGAGAGGATGTGGGGAGAGAGGAACACTCCTTCATTGCTGGTGGGAATGCAAACTAGTACAACCACTTTGGAAATCTATCTGGTGCTATCTCAGAAAACTGGGAATAGGGCTTCCTCAAGACACAGCTATTCCACTCTTTGGAATATACCCAGAAGATGCACCAGCACACAACAAGAAAATTTGCTCAACCATGTTCATAGCAGCCTTATTCATAATAACCAGATCATGGAAACAGCCTAAATGTCCCTCAGTAGAAGAATGGATAAAGAAACTGTGGTACATATACACTATGGAATACTACTCAGCTATTAAAAACAAGGAATTCCCGAAATTTGTGGACAAATGGATTGAGCTAGAGATGATCATAATGAGTGAGTTAACCCAGAAGCAGAAAGACTCAAATGGTATATACTCACTTATATCTGCATACTAGCCCAATGTGCATGTCCCATGAAAGCCTTCCCTTACCAGGAAACTGGGACAGAGGGGAGGACATCCTATTGGGACTCTAGATGAGAGAACCATGTGAGAATAGCAATGTAGAAGGATCCAGTGGGTCCTAGAAACCTACAAGTAGAACATTATGATAGGCAGATTTGGGTCATGGGGTCCCGCTCAAACTAAGGCCCTAGCCAAGGACAATACAGGCGGTAAAATTTAAACCCCTACCCTGATCTAGCCCATGGACAGGACAGTCTCCACACTTGAGTGGAGAGAGGGATTTGACTTTCTCAAGTACTCTGGTGCCTCACATTTCACTATGTCCCCTGGCAGGGAAGACCTAGTGGCACTCCGAGGAAGGACAGCAGGTCACTGAGAAGAGACTTGATACCCTATGAGCATATACAGAGGGAGGTAATCCCTCTAAGGAACAGTCATAGGGGAGGGGAATAAGGGGAAAATGGGAGGGAGGGGAGAATGGGAGGATACAAGGGATGGGATAACCATAGAGATGTAACAAGAATAAATTAATTAAAAAAAAAAAAGGATGTGAACCTAACGTGAAAAAATAAATAAATAAAATGCATTTTATGTTGGCCTCTGTCGTTAAGAAAATAAGATTATTTTTTATCATGATTTTGTTAAGTGCTAACAGGCTAACAATTTAAGGTTTCAGATAGTTTTAATTTTTAAATAATTAATTATTTGTTATTAAAGTAAAAAGAGAAAATTTTATTATAGCTTAAATAGTTTTAGTTTTATGTGCACTGGTGGTCAGGCTGCATGTATGTCTGCAGGAAATTGATAGATATAGACTTGGAGTTATGGACAGTTGTGAGCTGCCTGCTAGGTACTGGGAATTTTACCTTGGCCCTGTAGAAGAGCATCCAATGCTCTTAATCACTGAGCCATTTATCACATTCACAGCCTTCATACAACTTGATGAGCTTCATACAATTTGAAGGGATGCTATACTTTTCTGAGGAATAAGAGAGGAGAATGGGGGAAAGACTGGAAAAATGAGATGGGGTGGTGAGTAGGAATGAAGCTACAGCAAAAATTTAAGGTAAATAAATAATTATAAATTTAAAAGAAATTGTTTATCTTAAAATTATTCATAAATTCAGAAAAATGAGTATTGTAATCATTAAGCAATTAATCTTTAGGACTATATTATTTTGTTTGGCATATTTAAGCAAATAAACAATGAGGGTTCATCACCAAGCTTGAATTACAATTATTTCCAAGAATTTATATTTCATTATGAGGTATGCTAATCATCAGGCTCTTATTTGTAGCATTTGAGCTACCACATAAGAGTAAGGACTGCAAAAATAAGAACATTTTATAAAATACATGAAATTGACATAAATAGTTTATAAGTCAAAAGCTAGTAAGAAAAATACTGCATTTCTATTTATATATCAAAATATATTTAAAAGTATACATGTTTGTAGACAATGGATCTTGAAAGGTAATGATGAGTTTGGAGGAATAAATCTTATGAGAGGGTAAAAGGTACACTGTTTTCTTTATCCATTCTTTGGTGAGAAACTTCTAGGTTGTTTCTAATTTCTGGTTATTATGAATAAAGCCATTATGAACACAGTTGAGCAAGTATCCTTGTGGTATGGTGGACTGCCTTTTGGGTATATGCCCAGGAGTGGTATAGATGGGTCTTGAGATATAATTCCCAATTGTCTGAGAAAGCACAATATTGATTCCCAAGGTGGTTGTACAAGCTTACTCTCCCACCTCCAATGTAGGAGTGTTTCACTTGCATGTGCTGTCAAATGAGTTTTTCATCTTAGCCATTATGCTTAGTATAAGATGGAATCTCAGAGTCATTTTTATTTGTACTTCCCTGAAGGCTAAAGACATCGGACATTTCTTCAAATGTTTTTTTTTTCTTGTTGTTGTTTGTTTTGTTTTGTTGGTTCTTTGCTTTTTTTTTTTTTTTTTTGCCATTTGATATTCCTCTGTTGAGGATTCTTACTTTTTAAAATTTAATCATTTATTTACTTTGCATATTAATTTTATTCCCCTCCCTCCTCTCTTCTTGGCCCCACCTTCCCTCTTTCCTAATCCCCCATTCCTCAGCAAAAGAGTGCCACCCCTTCCTCAGCTCATCAAGGAGCATTAGGACTGAGCTCATCATCTTCCCCTGTTGCCTGACAAGGCAGTCCTGCCAGTGTGGGAGTGATAAAAAGCAGGCAAAAGAGTCCACCTCAGAGACAGCTCCCACTCACCCTTCTAAGGAGCCCATATGAAGCCTGAGCTGCCTGTTGGCTACATCTGTGTAAAAGTGGCTATGTTCAGTCCTGCATGGTCCTTGGTTGGTGCTTCAGTCTCCACAACCCCTCTGGACCCCGGTTAGTTGCCTCTGTTGATCATCTTGTACAGCTCCTGTCACCTACAGGCCCTTCTATTCTCCCCCCATCCTCAGTTTTCCACAAGACTCCATGTATACTGCCTATTGTTTGGCTGTGAGTCTCAGTATCTTTTTCTTTCTGATGCTTGGTAGAACCTCTTAGGGGACAAATATGCTAAGATCCTGTCTGTGAGCAGAGCAGAATATCATTAATAGTTTGAGGCGTTAGCTCTCTCCCATGTTGTGGGCCTCAGACTGGGCCAAGCATTGGTTGGAAATTCTTTTAATATCTGCACTACATTTCCCTCTGTATATCTGGTAATCAGGGTAAATTTTGAGGTTTTTGTGGGTGATTTGGTGTTCCCCCCTCTACTAATTAGAGGATATTCCTTTTAGTCTCTGTGTGCCCTGCTACTAGACAAATACTTGGTTACCTCTGTACCCCATTTTTTTCCTTGGATTGTTTATTATGTTTAATTTCTTGAGAGCTTTTTATATTTTAGATATTAGCCCTCTGTCGGACATAGGGTTGGTGACCATATTTTTCCTAGCTATACATTACTGTTTTGTTCTAATGACAGTGTATTTTGCTTTACAGAAGTCTTTCAGTTTCATGAATCCCATTTATTAATTGTTGATTATAGAGCTTGGGCTGTTGGTGTTCTGTTCATTAAATTATCTTCTGTACCAATGGGTTCAAGGACATTCCCCACTTTTTCTTCTATTATGTTTAGTATACCCAGTTTTATGTTGAAGTCTTTAATCCACTTAGACTTAAGTTTTGTGTGGTGTGATAAGTGTGGATCTATTTTTATACTTATACATGAACAATTTTTTGAAAATGCTTTACTTTTTCCACTGTATGATTTTGTATTCTTTGTCAAAAATTATGTGTCAATATGGAGCCTTAGCTGTACTAGATTCACTTGTAGACCAGGCTGACCTCAAACTTGAAGAGATCCACCTGCTTTTCCCTCCCAAGTGCTGGGATTACAAGTATGTGTCACCATGTCAACTTAAATTTTTCTTATTAATATGTTCACATCAAATGGCTACCCATAAGCCATTTAGGCCAGCAATGAAGGTAGGTTATTTGTAGATCACATCTCTTCTTCCTGTTTTCAAAATCCAATTTCCATGTCTTAACCCCAACTCAGTAACAAGACATCTGTTGCATCTTTCATCCTTCCTCTGAACCTCATGTACATAAATCATACAGATCTTTCCATCAACCTTACTTTCCTCATGTCCTTATTCAATCCCCCAACTCCAACAGCCATTCTTTGCTACTCCACAGGCAACTCTGGACAGAGAAACAAGTTGGCTAACTACAGATTTCTCACATATGAACACTCTTCTCTAACTCCAGTAACCAAATCTCATCCCTAGGTTTCTACCAAAACAGCTGTTGTAACATTCTCAGTAACCTCCCACACCTCAGTGCCAGTAAATCACACATTTCTTTCTTTTCAACCATCATTCCCTTAATCATTCTACCTGAGGTTCTAACTCCAGAAATAATGGCATGGGACTCCATCAGCAAGTCCTACTAGAGGAAAGAGTAGGCCAGGGAAACAATTACGAAATTTTGATGTATCTTCTTCATATTGTCCACCAAACCAATTCCACAGTACCTTCCCAGACCTGAAGCAGGTTAACTTTTAGGACCCCTATTTACTCTATGGATAATTCCAAAGAAAGTAAATATATCCTGGTAGGAACCTCTTTTCTTTACTCCTATGAACAACCTAAGTACCATCTTCATTCCTTCATGTCAGCTTCCAATACCTAAAAGCAAACTTTACCTGGAACACAAGTGGCCACCTCTATCAGGATTCTAGAAGAATTTCCTATCAGGCATCACACAGCTAATAGACAGTGCTGAAAAATAAAGAAGGGAAGAGAAAAAGAAAAAACAAACAAATAATAATGACTAAACAGATATCACTCCCTATAATTAAAATCTTCCCAACTCCAGATGTTTAGACAGCAGCATAAAATCACAATCAATTATCAGAAGCACAATATGTCTTCACTAGAGCTCAGCTATCCTACTATAAAAGACCCTGAATATTCCACCATAGTGAAACACAAGGAAAGACCTCAAAATAACCTTTATATTTATATGACTATGTTCTTCAATGGGAAATTATTCAACCTTGAAAATAAACCCAGGAAAACACAAACATACAGTAGAAATAAATGAATACAACTGTTCGACACAAGAAAATAGAAATAGAATCAATGAGGGAAACCCCAAGTAAAAGAATTCTGGGAATGAAAAACATAGGAATTTGAACAGTAAACACAGAAGAATGCTACACTGAAAGAATACAAGAGGTAGAAGAGAGATTTCAGGTATTGTGGGAACAAAGAAAGAAATGGAGTGAAATGTATACCTTGTTCAAAGAAACAGAGATAAGTAACACAGATAGATATTACCACTGAGTAAAGGGTTGGAAATAGATATTTCAAGCAAATGGACTTACAAATCAAACTAAGGTATCTGTTCAACAAACGATAAATCTACCAAGATGACATTGCAGATATTAACATTTATTCCCCTACCACAAATATAACCAAGTTTATAAAATAAACACTCCTACAGATTAAATCATATATACTGTGTGTATATATATAAATATATATATAAGGAGTGATAAAACAACATATAAATAGAAAATACATAGAAAATTAAGACATGTTTTAAAAACTTGTTCTCTGCCAAACCTGTCAGTTACATCTACTTTCTCAACAGAGACAATGAAAGCCAGACTGACCTGGTCAAATGTCATGAAGACAGTAGGAAAGCACAGACTCCAGCATACACTATAGCAAAACATTCAAGAAGCAAGCTGGAGTAACCATTCTCATATCTAATAAAATAGACTTTCAACCAAAACTATTCAAAAGCCATGAATAAGGACACTTTATACTCATAAAAGAAAGAGCTCGCCAAGATAATGTCTCAATCTTGAGCATCTATGGCCCAAACAGAAGAACAGCTACATTTGGGAAATAAACATTACTAAAGCTTATATAACATATCTAACCTCACACATTTATAATGGAAGACTTCAATACCATACTCTTACCAATAAACAGATAATTGAGATAGAAAATAAATGAAGAAATAATAAAACTAGTTGATTTCATGAATCATATGGAGCTACCATAATCTAGGGAACATTTCTACCAAACAGACAAGAATATACCTTCTCCTCAGCACTTTATGGAACCTTGTCCACAGGTGGCCATATACTCAGTCACGAACCACACCTCAACAAACAACATGATAAGACCACTATAAATTAACCTTGTAACTCAACAAAATAACAGAAACTTTATAAATTCATAAAAACCTTACAGCTCCCTACTCAATGACATTTGAGTAGAAACAAAATAAAAGAAGAAATTAAAGCATTTCTAGAATTCTAGAATTCTAGAACACAATATACCCAAACTTGTGGGGAACAATGATAGCATTGGTAAGAGGAAATTTCCTAGCCCTGAACAACTTCATAAAGAAATTAGAGAGATCCCATTCTAACAACTTAACAGCACATCTAAAAGTTCTAAAATAAAAAGAAAGAAACACACAAAAATGATGTAGATAATGATCAAATCCAGGACTGAAATCACTAAATTAGAAATAAAGAAAACAAGGAGATCAAAATGATGGGGTACATCACACACTGTGTTTGATTGGAAACTCTGAGCAGAGGTACCAGGCTGGGAGCTACAGATCACAAGAGCTAGTGTGCCCTGGAGGAGAGATGTTCACACTGTGAAGCACAGGTGGGTCTGGCCTCGGGCCATCCAGCTGGTCCACTGAGGAGTCCCACAGGTGCCCAGTCTTTGAGTCCAGACACATACCTGCTTGGCATATGCATCTGTGACCTACATCTCAGACTCTGTGTTGCAGACTGAGCTATTGGCTGCACAGCACAAGACTCTGAGTCTGACAGCTCAGGAGATAAACAAAGGTATGGAACATGGATGGATCTTTCCTCAGATCACCTTGCCAATCCATAGATGATCCAGAGTATAGTCAGTCATGGGCAAGGTTCCTAAAGCCTAGCCACACACCAGCTAGTACCATTCACCTGAACTCTATCTCAGGCTGAATGGTGCATGGCAGTGTATGAGGATCTGGGCCTGAATGGATGGATCTGAACTCAGGTCGCCTGGACAGTGCAGCAAGAGTACCAGGGTCTAAGCAGGAACAAGTTCAAGCTCCAAAGCTTATCAAGTCATACACAGTCCACTGGTCAGTGCCCATTGTATGTGATTCAAATAGAACTCTGGACCACAAGGTGACAGTGTCTGCATTTTAGAGTTCAGAGGAGAATCATTGTGTAGAGTACAACTGGATCTGAACTCAGGCTACCCTGCCAATCCAGGAAAGCCTAACAGTCTGAAACCAGGTCAAGTGCCTAATCCACAGAAGGATTTCCTGATCCCTGCAGGTGACGGGTCTCAAGTAGCCACTCACCTACGAGATGCTCTCAAAGGTCAGTGAAGGAAACTAGAAATTACCGTCCAATGCCGGAAACAACAGGATGCCTAAAGGGCAACATGAAAACACAAAAACACAAATTATAAATGACAAAATAAGATGGCATACCCAGAACCAGTCATCCCAAAGCATTCAGCCCTGGAAACTCAAATACAGCTGAGGCAGGAAAAAATGACCATAAGTCCCTCATAATGAAGATCCTCAACTGAAGAATAAGCAAAGAGACTCTGGTACATTTACACAATGGATTACTACTGTGCTATTAAAATCAAGGAAATTATAAAACTTGATGGCAAATGGATGGAACTGGAAAACATCATCCTGAGTGAGGTAAGCCAGACCCCTAAAGACACATATGGTATGTAATCACTTATAAGCAGATATTGGCCATATATTGTATTTTAACCACAATACAATCCATAGACCCAAGAAACTATGTAACAAAGAGAGCCCAAGGAAGGATACTTGAGTCTCTCTCAGAAGGGAAAATACAATAGACAAAGGAAGTGCTTGAAAAGACAGAATGGGATAGGAGAATTTTTTAGGGAAATGGCAATGGAGATGAGATGTGGGAAGAAGTGTGTTGGAAGGACAGACATCTTTGAGAGGGAAGAGAAGCAATGCATAGAGGAATATCTGAAACAAGCTGGAGACCTGTGACGGGGTGGCACTGGGAAGATGTGGGTGTGACTCTAGTTGAAACCCCTAGTAATAGGGGACATGGAGACTGAAAAGGCTCCTCTCTAACTAGACTGGATTCCTAGGGGTGGTAGTGGAACAACAACAAAGCTACAAAACTTCTTTGACACACACATTACCTTACCTACAAGGTGTTCAGAGATAAAGGTAGACCAGAAATTGAGGGATTCTCAAACTATTGGCAGGCCACACCATGGAAGAACTCAAACTCCTGACACTATTATTAACACTGTTTTTTTTTTTTCAGATAGGAGCCTAACATACCTTCCCTCTGAGAAGCTCCTCCAAAAAACAGATTAAAACATATACTGAGATTGGTAACCAAATACTGAGCTGAGCACTGGAAGCTTTGTCGAAGAGAGGTAGAAGAATAGAAAGACCCAGAGGGGACAAGAACCCCACATTAAGACCTACATTGCCAATTAACCTCGGCCAAAGGGCAGATGCAGAGACTGTTGTACCAACTAAGGACCATGGACCTAGGCCCCTTATACCTATGCATGCAATGGGCAGCTTGGTCTATGTGTAGGTCCCCTAGTAAGGGTAGTGAGGGGCTGCTCTGACAAGAACTCTGTTGCATGTTTTCTGATTACTTACCCAGGGGTAAGGCTGCCTTGACAGGCCACCATGGAAGAGGGTGTGCTCAGTCCTGAAGCAACTTGATGGGCTGGTCTGGGTATGTAAGGTGTTCTTTTCTGACTTGTAGGGGAGGGGAATAGGGGAACAGGAAAGGAGAGTGGGACTGGGAGGAGAGGAGGGAGGGGACTAAAATTGAGATGCAAAGTGAATAAATACAGTGTTTTTTAAAAAGACATTTATCTAAGAATTGTCAAAATCCAAGAAAACTATGTTCCCTTGATTGTTCCTGACTCTAGAGACATATTTAATCATGAAAGTCCGTTCATGGTATTCACAATTAATAATTTAAATTGCAGATGAAAACTTTATATTGACCTTATTTACAGATTGTTTTCATTGCATTGTATTTATTTGGGCATTTTATAATAAATGCATTTCTTTTAAGTAATGGATATATATATATATATATATATATATATATATATATATATATATATATATTCAATAGAGCATGAGAATCAAACCTCTTAGTAGGAATAACCTCAAAAGAGAATTATTTTCCTTCCCCAACAGTTAATACTGTTCAGAGACCAAAAGTAAATGGGCGTTTTAAAGGGTTTTTATTAAAATTAATTACTAATGCTAGATAACTGGCTTAGCAATTTACTACTTTTTCAGAGGATCCAAGTTTGCTTCCCAAAATCTACAAAAGTTATATTTGGTTTTCCTAAAAGTTACCCCTACATAGTGGAGTATTAATAATATTCAGTTTAAAATAACAATAAACAAACAAACAGGTCATGAGTGGAGAAGTGACAGTAGTATCAATAGATACACATCTCTGTGTAAAATATTGTCTGAAAGAAAAAATCTGTGAAAGTATTATTCTGCGGTTCAATGCATTTACTGTTTTTCTCAGGTATTTCAAGACTACTTACCATGCATAATGTCACTAAACTATTTCTGAACCTGAAAAGTCAGGAGATGAAGAAGAAAGAGCTCACTCTTAGTTTGAAAATAAGTAAACTATCCAAAAGAAATTAAAAAATGAAATCATTAATAATATAATTCCATGGCATGCTTTAGGTTATTATTAAGGGCCCGTGTTGACTAGTTAAAGCTTTAATTGAGTGTAGTCAGATGTGGGTTGCTTGATTCAGGTGACTGACTTTAGCAAATGTTAGAATGTACAAAAAATAAATCAAAGAAATTTTCTAATGGAACCGAATACCTTTAAAATATATTGTTTTAGCACCAAGTAGTAGAATTGTATTAGAAGGTGGAAAAGATTGATAGTCACATTTTGATAATTTACTAGGTACTTTTAGAAATTAAATTAAACAATTAAAATTAGTGTCAATAGCTTGTTCTGTTTAAACTATTATGTCTACATCTTAATCACATGAAACTTTAAGAAAATAGGAAACTATTTAATGGCATGTGTATGTGGTGGAGTTGTTTTGAGGGTGTTGTTTGTTTATTGTTACTCTGAAATTCTGTGTACTTACTTGAAAAGAGAATTAATTATTTTCGATATATTAATTAAATGTAGAAAATTACTTTGGCAACATTTACACCTAAACCAGGTATTTTCCAAATAAGAGACAAAAAACTTGTTGGATTTATAATAACCCTTAAAGCACTAGAACTGGGCAGATAACAACATTCTAAGCCATCTTGTCTGCTTCCCAGTAAAATTCCCCCATGTTCCACTTGGGCTCCTTCTGCTCTATCAGTTCAGTCCTCAGAGAAATATGCTCTTAACCATGTGATCCTAGTCCATCTTAGTCCATGGTAAACTCCTGTTCTCCTCTCTGTCTTCTTCCTCCTCCTTTTCCTCTCCTCAAGTTCATTCTGAGACCACCCAAGCAGGGAAAACTTTGCTCACCCTACCTTTCTCCTACTCAGCCCAAGTTGTAGGAAACTTTATTCATCAATTAGAGCTAGTTGGGGAGCAGTCCTTATATCGCATATATAAAGGAGATGATTCTACATACATAAAAATGCCCTTGGGAGGACACTAAGCAGATCTCTGGACACTGAAAACATATGAAAGCAGAGGGCACAAGACTTTCTTCAAACATTTTATATTTATGTGACATATTAGGCCAGAAAACTTACAATTCAATTTGTTCAATAATTACACTTTTTAAAATAGATAACTCATAGGAGAACTGGCTCCACTCTTAGCTAGCTGCAAGACTCTGGAGATCAGGCCCTGTGCCTTGCCTGGATAGCAAATAGAATCGACCTTGGAGTCAGAGATGTGGATAAACTGGCACCAAATGTCATGAGAGCTAGAGAACTGCATCCCAAACCACAACCTCCTGCAGCACTCAGAAAAGCAGACCCTGGTGAAGGTGGCCCCACTGGTGAGTCACCCACAGGACAGGAGAGCAGGAAAGTTGGGCCAATCTTTGCTAGCATGCATAGACAGATATTCTAGCCCATCACTATGCCTGAGCAAAGCTGGCCCTGTTCGATGAGGTGCAGGAGATCTGGTGGGCAGATCAACTCAGAAACCATACAGGTCCTATTCATGGAGTTAGCCTACTCAGAGACCTACTCCATCTCTGAACTGCTGGAAAACTTAGGCAGAATCAAAGCTGCAAGATCTTGACACAGGGAAACAATAGGATATCTGAGAGCATCCCTGAGAGGAGCTAACATTGAAAATGTTGCAGAAGCCAGAGCCTCAAACCAGACCAATGACTCATTGTAATGTACAACTGAAAGTGAGGCTATTTAGACCAAAAGATATTAAATGTGAAACACTGTGGCACACTGCAGCATCCACAGTCAGATATTTTTGTTTTGTTTTGTTTCTATGTTTGTTTTGCTTTCAGGTTTTTTGTTTGCTTTGCTGTGTTTTAGCTTTTCATTTTCTTTAAGGGGGAGGGTATAATTGTGGAGGGTCTATACAGAGAGATTGAGAGATGAGTGGGATTGATGTGCATGATGTGAAAATGAACTAGTATCAAATCTCAATATTTACCAACAACCCACAGTGTTCACAGCACCCAAAAACATAAAAAGTTATGGTTACTATAAAACCTCTCTTGAAAATTAAGAGTATCCATGTAAGGTAAGGTACCATGAATTGTATTCCACATAAAATGTGTAAATAAAAATCTAATTCTATCCACAAAATCACATGTGCATATGGTTATAAAATATTATTTGAGGGTATGCTCAAATATATCATGCAAAATAAATTCTATAAATATTAAAGAAATACAGAGTTTACCAAAATAATATTCTGTGAAAGAAAATATGCAGTAAGAAAGCCATGTGTCAGTATATGCACATGAATAAAAGGCATCTAGTTTGTCTAAGGAATTATAAGAAAAGAACAAATTCTGGAAAATGTACTAGTAGCTAGTAAAAGTTCTTCTATGACTTTCTGTGTGTACATTAATAAAGTGTTCATGTTGAATTTCACATTCTAATTGATAAGTTGGCATAAGGAAAGTATTCATTTCTGTGTCTTTGATGTTTCCATGAGATGCCAAAGAGAATGTCTTACTCATTTTCTTAAATATTAAATATTTTACATATACATTTATATTATTACACATATATACAATAAACTATGTACAGCAAGAAGAGCCACAGAACAAATAGGAACCATATGTTACATTCATAGTGTTTTGGACATTTGTGTTTGGCAGCCCCAAAGAAAACATTTTTCCTATCTTAGTGTACCCAAACTTCTGAATGTAAATCAATGTCTAGCATATCTCATCATTATCAACATAAAACATATATCTAGACATAAAAGCATTTTAACCCCTAAACAGCTCTGCTTAATTTTAATAAACTACCTGCTCTTTAACCCCATCAGAGACTTGAGAAAGAATAAAATTAATTAACTGAGTTTCTTATTCATAATATGTATATGACAAATGTTAATTGTCTAAATTTCTAGCCATAAGTTAAAAGTTATATGAGGATAAGAAAAAATAATTTATTTTATAGTGCAAAATAATGCAACACAAATGTTAAAACTATGATTAATGCCTTTAATAAATAATACCAGCAAACTAACTAGAATTACCTTTGTTATCTCATGCTCATATATTTATTTAGAATATTTAATATAGCCAACAACTTTCACTGAAGTTTTGAAACAGAACATTTTTTACAGTTAGAAAAGTATATCTAATTGCTAAATTGCCCAGGGACTCATACCTCCTTCCTAGAAGGCATTGAATGTTTTGTTGGCATATTATTTTATTTATATCTTATGCTGTTTCCATAAAAATTCATTATATGACTGAATAAACAAGTGACAAGAGACTGAAATTTTATTAATTTTTTAAATTATCGATTTTACAAAATAAAATAGTAAAATAGAGAACCAACAATGTGATCTTCAGTTCTCCAAAACTGTATTAGAATTTTTCTTAGGGTGTTAAAGAAATGTTAAATACATATTACAAAGCATCAAATTCCTAATCAGAAACAAAATGTGATTTGTGTTTTCTTGTCTGATTAACTTACAATGTATGACACAGATTGCACACCCTGTCCATGTTTATTATTTCAATTTTTACTCTAACAACATAAGGCAAGTTGTGAGATCTAGACCACTTGAAGAGAGAAGAAAAGTGACATTCCCTTTAGCTTGGGAAAAACCATGGGATTCAGAGGATGAAATATTCTGTAGCCTCAGGTTTTATTAGTTTTTCCTACAAACATCCTTTCACATGCCATATGTATCTGTGATTAGTGGCATGTTTCTACCCATCTAATTACTTTATGCTTCCTTAAAAGAGAGAAAAAATACTCTATAAGAAAATATTATTTTTAGAATATCGTATATCTGTTTATTTTTGTAAATTAATTGTTATGTCATTAGACTCCAAACTTTATTAATAGAATTAAAGTATCACCATGCATGGCATTAACAGCTAATTTTTGTTTAGCAAGTACCAGATTAGACTAAGAATGCAAGGCATCTCTAATTTACCAATGACCACTATTACTCTTATCAGGTTTCTCATAATATTTTGCTATGACCATTAGGAAATGCAAGATATATGATAATGAATAGTCATGTGGTAAAAGTACCTAAGTGGATTTCACCATGTGATTCTTTGGTAGAACAGTGTGAGTGAGTGTTTTACTCAAATTTGCATGACTTTTGATAAATCTAGAAAAAATGACATCACAATCAGATGTAGAAGATAAAAGTTTGGAATAATAAATTGCAAATTGCATAAGGCATTCTTCATAAGATGATGTAATAATTCTTATTAATTATTTTTTACACTAGTCCAATGAAAATCTTTAGGCTCTATACAATCATAAAGGATTTTGTCTATCCCATGAATTTTCTTGTACGTGACATATACTACATAAAAAAATGTTGGTATAAGTTCATGCAAAATAAGTATGAGATAACATTAGGGCAGCTATAGTTAATTTAATTTTTAAATTGAAGTAAGAGGCATTTATGCCTCCAAAACAACAATTTGCTCTCAGGCTAATATTATTTATTTTTCCTCTGAACAACTGTCAAATACAATTTAGCCTCATCATGAAAAACTAATTTAGGTTTTCATTGATCACTTATTAAACACAAAGTTATGTACTATGCTTCCTGGTTACTAACATGTTATATTGGGATCAATTCAGATGGAAGTTACAGATGAGTAAAATAATCAAACTTAGAAAGCCATAAAAAAAAGAAGAGTGATAGGTAACCTTGAAGCATCATATAGCGTCATGTCCTTAAAAGTTTCACATTACCAGGAAATTGAAGTGCTTGGCATTTATTCCCTTTTCCAATATACTTTTGGATGAATATAGAAGATTCTAAAAATATGTATGTGGAACAAGAAGGTGCTTCAAATTTATTCCACAATAAAATGTCATGGTACTAAATAATATTCCTAGTAGACTGATTCACTCTGTATCATGTTTCAACATAAAATTCCCCATAAGAATACTATAGTTATATCCTGACAAATTCTTGTTTTAGAAAGATTCCATAATTCTTTAGTAAAACACTAAAACCACTTCACTGTTAAATCACCTAAGAGTAAAATGATCTACAGGTCCTTACTTTAAAGAAATGACAGAGATGGCCAATATTTAAGGAAGATCTGTATCTTATAAGGGGTACTGTATATGATAATCACTATAGAGAAAGTGTCCACTCAAAGAAATGGCTGCCTGGGGACGAATTATGGATGAAATGCGAAGTTACATTTTTTGAAATGAGGTTAATTCAAAGTCAAATATTATAATAAAACCCTGTTAAAGCAGAATGGACTGGCTATGTAACAATAGTGGAATACCTTCTTTAAGAGGGAAAATAAAACACTGGGTTCATTGTTAGTGACATGAAAGATTTTCAGAGAGAGGAAAATTTGAGAGTATAAAATAGATAACTGTTGGGATGACAGGCAATATTTAATGATAGGAGCAAATTGGAACAAAGTGCAATTATATAATTTTAAATGTTCGTAATTCAGCTGGTCCCACACACAAATGATTATCCCAGCTAGATTGATTGAAGCTTTATACCCTGGAATAGAAGAGTTGATAGGAAATGAGGTGTCTTATTCCCCTGATGAAACTGATACTTAAGTGTTAAGTTGCTCCTTACCACTTCTGTGTAACTCAAGCATAACTTCACATTCCTAGTGAATAAGAAAGAACATCTCCTTCAAACCTTTTTTCACCAAATCATTTCAGTTAACCAGCCTCCAACAGCCACACACATTTACTATAAAGTCACCACCTGAACCAGTAAGGAGAACAGGCAACACACAGCGATTATACTCTCTCAAACTCTAGAGAGGAAACAGAAACAAAGAAAGAAATTACACCAATGAATTCCACAATTTCAGAACTGAGTACCTAGAACATTAGTCATGGCAAAGATGATTAATGATCCCAGAGATGCTAGCAGAAAATCATAATAAACAATAGTCATTAGAGCCCATCTATTTTTCTACAAATTGCCACTTTGGAACATTTATGGTGTCCTTTGTCTTATAGAAGTTTGTAGTTTCATGAGGCCCAATTTATTTTTTATTTTATTTTATTTTTTATTTTTTTACATATATATTTATATCATTACGCATATATACAATAAGTTACCTACAGCAAAAAGAACCATAAAATAATCAAGAATTATACAAATATTACATTCTTAGCATTTTGGCTATTTGTATTTGGTAGCATTTAAGAAAACATATTTTCTACCTTTGTGTATCTAAAATTCAGAATGTCAATCAATATCGATCATATATCAAAATTTTCCACTTAAAACATCTATATAGACATAAAAAATCTTAACTCCTAAACAATTAAGCTTAAACGCAAATCTAAATTATCTGGTCTCCAACCCCATCAAAGACTTGAGAAGGAATAAAATTAATTACTTTAGTATACAGAGCATGCAGGTTAGGGGCTTCCTAAATGAGAAGATGACAGACACAGTTTGCCACATTAGCAGTCGCTCAAATTTTTCTATAATGTTGGAGCATCATCTTCAGTCTTCTGGTGAAATATAACTGATAGACACATTTGTGAGGCAGGAACTATTTAGGTTTTGCATATCCTGTCTTGGGAGAGTTTGGCCATAAACTCTACCTACATCCAAGCTTGCCCTTTTTTTAGGAAGAATTTTGTCTGTCATAAAAATGAGGACATTTTTCTCAGTGGCTTGTTTGCCACATTTGAAGCCATCTCTATAAGATGGTTCTTTAGTCCTCATCATCCCCTTTGAGATAGGCAGGGTGTTGCCAGAAATTAACATGTCTCATTGTCAATGAATCTTTAATATAATAAAAAGAATTTTAAATATCATATTCTGTAAGTTTTTGAGTTTTTTGAAGGCATTATGTCATCCTTCTATGGAACCATATCTATCTGTTGCACCTAAGATGTATATTCTTGAGATAATAATAGGCTAGTAATTTATATTACCATGAAATGGTCAACTAACAATTAACTTCTATAACTTATTTATCCTAAAGAGCATAAAATAGCACTATCAAAGAATTGGAACTAAAACTTGTATTATAATTGAATTATATGAGTAAAATACCACATATTAAAGTAGAAATATATACAATGTGCATGACGAATAACCTTAAATTTGAATTCTATACAAATGTATCTAAATGAAACTTATTTTGGATCCATATTCAAAGTTCTATACTAATGATTAAAAAAATCCTTATTTGTGAGTAACAATTAAGGTCTTAAATTGAGGAGTAGATTCATTAATCTACTTTGTATTCTATCTTCCCTATATATTTCTTTATTCCCATTTTTCTTTTCAACTCAATCTCCAAACCTAGAATGGAAGATAAAGGAGAATAGACATCCCTGATTCCAACCTTATTTTCTCTCTAAAGGAGACCATTATAACTTATAATTAACTTCCTTGAAAATAACCCTCTATAGACCAAGAAAGCAACAACAACAACAAAAGCATACCCAAATTTACTTAAAGGAAATGGGGCATCATTCTCCTAATATTTCTTCTAGCTAATTTGGGAAAAGTAATACATTTGTAGGGTATTATTTCCCTACAATAAAATTGGGTAAATGGTTAAACACGCTAGGAATAGCATTGTGTTCCAGTTTGTGTTTAGAAATTTCAGTCTTAATTATAGTCCTTTGTAAGACAGTCTGAAATGCTGGACCAATTGGCATTGGAAGCTTTCTTTGAATGTTCCCTGGGAGCTGCCTGGTTCTGATGTGGAATAGCAACTGAAGCACCAAGTGCTGGAACATGAAGGATGCAGGATGTCAGTGTTCAGCATACTGAGAAAATGGATCCTGTCAGGTCTGATCTAATGTCATTTTCTGGTTCTTTTGTTCTGAAAACATATAATTTCTCACAAGAATTATACAGTCCTAAAATTATAAATGTATACTGTGTACATGATTTGCAGAACAATTAATGCTGGTTCTCTGTTTTTTTGTTTTGTTTTGTTTTGTTTTTTGGTTTTTTTTGGTATGAGCAAAAAGAAGACATCTGTAAATCTTCATTCGTGCCATATAAAGAATAGCACCTAATAATAATTCATAGGAATTCTGTGGCCAACAAGAAGCATTGTCTATGCCTATACATTCTTGTCTCAGACAGTTTCAGAGCTATTCTCATACAATTTGATAAGCAATATATGTTGCCTGCTCTACAGTTTAAATTCTTCACACCCTGATTGTATCTCCCTCCCTCTTCCCCTATCCCTCCCTCCCATAGTACTAAAATATGAGCCCTCATCCCTTAACATTTGATCTCATTCTATCAACCCTCATCTGTACTACCTGTATAGTCTTCTTTTGTAGCCTGGCAAGGCAGTCATGTCAGAAAGAAGTGATCAAAGTTCAGTAGCCATTGTCCATGTCCAAAGTACCCTTACCTTCCACATTGTAGGAACAACAAAGAGACTGTGCTACTACATCTGAGCAGATGATCTAGGTACGCATCATACATGTTCCTTGGTTGATTTATAAATTTCAATATTTTAGTGTAGTTATCCTGTATTATGTGGCTAATATCTTCTTGTGAGTATATACCATGCATGTCTTTCTAGGTCAGGGATACCTCACTCAGGATGATCTTTTCTAGTTCCATGCATTTGATTGCAAATTTTACACCTTCCTTATATTTAATAGCTGAATATATTCAATTTTGTAAATCAATTTTCCAGTTGAGGGACATCTAGGTGGTTTCTGGATTCTGGATATTATGGATAAATCTGGTATGAAGAGTTGAACAAATGTCCTTGTTGTATGGTGGAACACCTTTAGTGTATATGCCCAGGAGTAGTATATCTGGGATTTAGGTAGAATTATTTCCTTGGAACGCACCAGATTGATTTCCAAAGTGGTTGTACAAATGTGTACTCACACCAGCAATGGAGTGGTGCTCACCTTTGTCCATATCCTCACCAGCATGTGATGTAAGCCTGAGGTTTTATCTTAGTCATTCATATGGGTTAAGGTTGAATCTCAGAGTCATTTTGAGTTGCATTTCACTGATAAATAGTGATGTTGAGCAATTATTTAAGTGTTTCTCAGCCATTTGATATATCTCTGAAAATTGAAAATTCTCTGTTTAGTTTATACCCCATTTTTAATTGGGTTATTTGGTTTGGTGGTGTTTAATTTCTTGAATTTTTTATATATTTTGGATATTAATCCTTGTCAGATGTATTTTTGGTGAAAAATTTTCCCGGTCTATAAGCTCTAATTATTGTTCTGTTTATAGTGCATTTCATCTTACCGAAGCTTTTCATTTTCATACGGTCCACTTTACTAATAGTTGCTCTTAGGGCCTGAGCTTTTGTTCTGTTCAGGAAGTTGTCTCCTATGCCAATGAGTTCAAGGCTTTCCCCAAATTTTCTTCTAACAGATTTATTATGTTTTGCTTTACGTTGAGGTCTTTAATCCATTTGGACTTATGTTTTGTGCAGGGTGATAGATAGGGATCTGTATGTATTTTTCACATGTAGCCATTCGTTTAGACTGGAACCATTTGTGGAGGGTGCTCTCATTTTCCTATTGTATGGATTTGGCCTTTGTCAAAAATCAAGTGTCCATAGGTGGGTATATTTCTGGGTCTTCTATTCAATTCCATTGACTGAACAGCTTATTTCTATGACAATACCATGTTGTTTTTATTACTGTTGTTTTATAGTACCGCTTGAGGTACAGGATGAAGATTCCTCCAGAAGATCTTTTATTGTATAGGATTGTTTTACTTACTGTTTTTTTTTTTTTCATATGAAGTTGAGAATTGATCTTTCAAGGTCAGTAAAGAATTGTGTGGGTATTTTTATGGGAACAGCACCGAATAAGATGACTATTTTTTATGTTGATTCCCCTGATCCACAGGTATGGAAGATCTTTCCATTTTCTGCCATCTTTAAATTCTTTCTTCAGAACTTTAACGTTTTTTTTTTTTTTCACACAAGTTTTTCCCTTTCTTGGTTAGAGTTACACCAAGATGTTTTGTATTATTTGTCGCTTCTGTGAAGGGTGTAGTTTCCCTAACTTGTTTCTCAGCCTGTTTGTCATTTATATGCAAGAGGGCTACTGATATTTTTGACTTGATTTTGTATCCATCCACTTTCAAGAAGGTGCTTATCAGCTATAGGAGTTCCTTGAAAGAATTTTTAGTGTCACTTATATATACTATCATATCATCTGTGAATAGTGATAGTTTGACTTATTCCTTTCCAATTTGTATGCCCTTGATCTCTGCTAGTTGTCTTATTGTTCTAGCTAGGACTTCAAGTACTTTATAGAAGAGATGTGGAGAGACTGGATAGCCTTGTCTTGTCCCTGCTTTCAGAGGAATTGATCTAAGTTTCTCTCCATTTAGTTTGATGTTTTCCATAGGCTTGATGTATATTGTATTTACTGTGTTTAGGTATGTTCCTTGTATCCATGTTCTCCCCAGGACTTTTAATGTGATTGGGTGTTAGATTTTGTAAAATGCTTTATTTTTTTAATCTAAGGAGATGATTATGGTTTTTTCTTTCAATTTGTTTATATAATGAAATATATTAATGGATTTCGGTATATTGAACCACCCCTGCCTGAATGAGGTGAAGCCTACTTGGTCATGGTGAATGATAATTTTGAGGTGTTCTTGAATTTAGTTTCTGAGTATGTTATTGAGTATTTCTGCATCAATGTTCCTAAGAGAATGTGTTCTAAAATTCTCGTCATTGAGTCTTTCTGTGGTTTAGGTAAGAAGGTGACTGTGGCTTCATAGAATGACTTTGGTAATGTTCCTTCTGTTTCTATTTTGCAGAACAGTTTGAAGAGAATTGGTATTAGCTGTTTTCTTAAGGTCTGGTAGAATTCAGCAATGAATCCATCTGGTACTGTACTTTGTTGTTGTAGCTGCTGCTGCTGCTGGGAAGCTTTTGATGACTGCCTGTATATCCTTAGTTGTTAAAAGACCATTCAATTAGGTTACCTGATATTGATTCAGTTTTGGTGGTTGGTAGGTGTAAAGGCAATTGTCCATTTCACTTAGGTTTTCAAATTTTGTGGCATATAGTCTCTTGAAGTAAGACATGATGATTCTATGGATTTCCTCTGTATCTGTCATTATGTCTCCTTTTTCATTTCTGATTTTGTTGTTTGAATACTCTCCCTTTGCCTTTAATTAGTTTGGCTAAAGGCTTGTCAATCTTGTTGATAATTTCAAAGAACCAGCTCTTGGTTTTCTTGATTCTTTGAATTGTTTTGTTTCCAATTTATTGATTTCGGCCCTGATTTGATGATTTCCATCCATATACTCATCTTGAGTGTGTCTACTTCATTTTCTTCTAGATCTTTCAGGTGTGAGTCTTGGACCATGTCCAACTCAACTCTGCCTATCTGCTCTGTATCCCAGATGGGCCAACCTGGTAAGCAGCTGGGGGCTGATGAGGTACGAGAGTCAAAAGCTGCTGCATTGGTCTACAGGCCTTCTCAAGATGATAGGGCTCTGATTTTGTGCTCTGTGCTGCAGCTGGGCTATGCCAGTAAGCAACTCACCGGTGGAGAGAGATTACAGCCCAAAGCTGCTCTTGGAGTGACAGCTAATGTGGAGTGTGGCCTGTGTAGGTCTTTGTTCTGCTTCTCTGCTGCTTTATAATCTAGATATATCAGGCCAATAAGCTGCAGTTGGCCAGGGACAGAACAGAGCCTGAAGATGCTAGCTGGATAGCAGCTAATGCTTGATTGTGTCCCATGCAGGTCTCTTCTCAGGCTGTGTACTCTGTGTCATAGCTGTGTCAGAGCAGTATACTTCAGGTGGGCTGGGGGAGATATACACAGGCCCAAAGCTGCTCACAGTATGGCATCTAATGTGGATCCTGGACAGCACCTGGATTCAGCTCTGCCTGTATGCTCTGAGTCACAGATGGGCCAGGCTGCTAAGTGGCTGGAGGACTGAGAGGGATCAGAACATAAAGCTTCTCAGATGCTTTACAGGTCTTTGTGAGATGGCAGGGCTCTGCCTATTTGTTCTGTGACCCAGCTGGGCTAGACAGTTAAGCAGCTGCGGATCTGAGAGAGATTAGAGTCCAATGGTGCTTGAGGCTCTGCACTCTTTCTTGGGATGGCAGCTAATGTGTTTTGGGTCAGGTGCCAGGTCTCAGCTATGCCTGTCTGCTCTTTGTTCCAGATCCAGTACACAACAAATGGGTGGTGAGATTCCAAAGCTGTGCAGATGTCTCACAGCACTTCTCAAGATGGTGTCTAATGTGGGTGTCGGGAGCCATAGTTCTCTATTATGATTCAGTGAGTGCAACAGCAGGCTTCTGCTAAACTTTAAGTCAACAGAACCTGCTAGGAGAATCCTTGGTGTTGTTATAGATGTTGTTATGAACTACCTACTGCTGAGAAAAGACAAAGGAATTTGGGTGGGGAGTCTGCTCTCTTTACAGCCCCCCTGAGGAGAGCTTAGCAGGATAATGCTTCCTTTACAGGCTACCTGGAAGGCAATGTTGGATGGAGTATGAAGGTGGGTGTGTGATCTTATTATATAAACCTTGTCATGTGCTTTAATAAATCAAGGCTTTTTAAAAATATTTTATTAATTTATTCATATTATACCTCAATTGTTATCCCATCTCTTGTATCCTCCCATTCCTCACTCCCTCCCACTTGCCCCCTACTCCCCTCCCTTATGACTGTGACTGAGGGGGACCTCCTCCCCCTGTATATGCTCATAGAATATCAAGTCTCTTTTTGGTAGCCTGCTATCATTCCTCTGAGTGCCACCAGGCCTCCCCATCCAGGGGACATGGTCAAATATGGGCACCAGAGTTTGTGTGAAAGTCAGTCACCACTGTCCACTCAACTGTGGAGAATGTCCTGTCCGTTGGCTAGATCTGGGTAGGGGTTTGAAATTTAATGCACATATTGTCCTTGGCTGGTGCCATAGTTTGAGCAGGACCCCTAGGCCCATATCTGCCCATCATAATGATAATTCTCTTGATTTCCTTCGGGTGTTTTAAAGCTATAGCTAAAACTTCACAAATTACATTCAATAAATATGGAATGAGTAGACATATTGTCTTTTTCATGATTTTAATTGAATTTCTTTGATTTAATCTCTATTTGATTTGTTATTGGCCATAAGATTAATATATATTGCTATAATTATATTTAGTTATGTACTTTTTATTCTTAATCTCTTGAGCACATTTGTCATGAAGTGATAATAGATTTTGTCATGAAATTATATTAGATTTTGTCAAAGGACTTTTCCACATAGAATAGGATGGTTGTGTGTGTGTGTGTGTGTGTGTGTGTGTGTGTGTGTGTGTGTGTGTATGTGTTTCAGTTTTATAATATTGTGGATTACATTTTAATTTTTTATATTTAACTGTCCCTACATATCTGCTATGAAGGCTACTTAATCATGGAGGGTGATCCTTTTGATGTGTTCTTGGATTTGGTTTGCAAATATTTTTTATTGAATATAATGCATAAGTGTTCATAAGGGTAATTGGTCTGTAATCCTCTTTCCTTATTGAAACCTATTATGGTTTGGATATCAGTGTAACTGTGGCCACATGAAATTAAATGGGCAATGTCCCTACAATTTCTACTTTATACAATAATTTAAGCAATATTGGAGTTATCTTTACATTGAATGTCTGGTTGAACTCTGTGCTAAAACCATCTGGCTCTGGGTTTCTTTGTGTTGAGAAACTCTTAATGTCAGTTTCTATTTCACTAGTGGTTATAGGTCTATTCAAATCACTTATATCATCTTGGCTTACCTTTGGTAATTGATATTTATTGAGAACATTATCTATTTCTTTTTAACACATTTTTATTGAAAAATAAAATAATTCATATTACATCTCATTTACTATCCCATCCCCTGCATCCTTCCAGTCCTCCTTCCCTCCCTCCCCCCTCCCTCCCTCCCTCCCGCTTTCACTCCATTCCCCTTCCCTATGACTGTGACTGAGAGGGACCTCCTCCCCTTGAACATGATGCTAGGTTATCAAGTCTTTTCTTGGTAGTCTGCTATCCTTCATCCGAGTGCCATTGGACCTCCCCAACAAGGGGACATGGCCAAATATGGGACACCAGAGATCGTGTGAAAGTCAGTCCCCAGTCTCCACTTAACTGTGGAGATTCTTTTCATTCTTTCAAATCAGTGGAACATAAGCTTTAATGTATGTTCTTATGATCTTCTGGATTTCTTCAGTGTCTACTCTTATTTTCCCATTTTCATTTTGGATACAGTAAATGTAGACATTCTCTTTCCTCTCTTCTCTCTTCTCTCTCTCTCTGTCTCTCCTTCCTTCCCTGAGTTACTTTGAATAACAGTTTGTCTATCATTTTGGTTTTCTCCTCTTTATTTTATTCATTCTTTTTATCTATTTGAATCTGGTTTATTAATTTCTTCCCTTAGTTCAATTTTTTACTTTCTACTATTCTTCAATGTGCCTATTTATTTTGTTCCTATTCTAGAGGTTTTACATGTGCTGTTCATTTACTAGTATGAGATCTTTCCATTTTTTTAATGTTGCCAGTAAATATTAGGAACTTCCTTCTTATCACTGTTTTCATTGCATCCCATAAGTTTGAGATTGATGTGTTTTAATATTTATTGAATTTTAAAGTGCTTTTAATTTCTTCTCTATTTCTGTCTTGATTCATTTTATTATTCATTAGAGAGTTGTTTAGTTTCCACAAATTTGGAAGTTTTCTCTTGTTTCAGTTGTTCTTTATAGTCTGCTTAAAACTATGGATTTAGGAAGTCATTTCCATTTTCTTTCTTCTTTTAAGGCCTGTTTTATATCCAATTATGTGTTCAATTTGGAGAAGGTCTATGAGGTCCAGAGAAGACAACATATTCTTTTGTGTTTAAGGAAAAAATCTGTAGACATTTGTTAGGTTCATTTTTTTTTATAACATCTGTATCTCTAACATTTTTCTGTTTAGTTTTGGCTGGATGACCTGTCTGTTAATGAGATTAAGGTATTAAAGTCTTCATCTATAAAAATGTGAAAGTAAAAATGCAATCCTAACTTTAGTGAGGTATCTTTTACTACTATATGTGTCATTGTGTTTGAGGCATAGATTTTAAGAATCAAAATATCATCTTGGCAGATTTTTGTTTTAATGAGTATGAAGTGGCCTTTCCCATCTTTCTTCACTAATTTTTATTCAAAATCTGTTTTATGAGATATTATAATGACTATACCATCTTCATTCTTATCATCCCTTTGCTTGGAAAATTTTTTTCTACCTTTACTCTAAAGTGATGTCTGTCTTTGATGTTTCTAGGATATTGTAGAAAGAAGGATTCTGTTTTCTCATCACCTAGTCTGTGTATTTTATTGTGTAATTGAGACGATCAATTCTGAGATATCAATGAACAGTGATTTTGATTCCTGTTATTTTATTGTTTCTGCAGTGGTAGTAGTAGTGGTGGTATTGGTGGTAGGAGTAGTGATATTAATGATATGCATGTGAGTGTGGGAAGTGGATGGGTGTTGTGTGTGTGTGTGTGTGTGTGTGTGTGTGTGTGTGTGTGTGTGTGTTTGTCCCTTCTTTTAACTTTGCTGATATGAGATTGTTTATTCCCCATGTTATCATAGCTACCATAATTAAATTGAAGTTTTCTGTCTCAAACATTTTGTAGACTTTAAATTGGAGATCAATATTGATTAAATGTGGTTTTCATGAAATATCCCATTTTCTTCATCGATGGTAATTGAAACTCTTGCTGGATCTGAAAAAATGTGCCAGTATCTCTGGTCTCTTATAATATGTAGCACATCTGTCCAGGCCCATCTGGTTTTTAGAGTCTGTATTTAAATGTTACTTACTATTTTCCCTTGCAGCATTTACTATTCTTTGTTCTACATGTTTCTTGTTTTGATTATTAAAGGTCATGTGTAATTTCCTTTCTACTCGAATCTCTTTGATATTCTGTATGCTTTCTGTTTCTTCATAGCCTTTTCCTTCTTTAGATTAGGAAAATTTTCTTCTATGATTTTTTAGAAAACATTTCCTTGACAGTTGAACTGAATTTATTCTCCTTTCATTTTACTATTTTTCCTAGGTTTGATCATTTCACTGTATTCCAGATTTCCTGGATTTTTTTGTAATAAGTTTTTTAGATTCAACATTTTCTTTCATTGATGTATCAATTTCTCATATTGTATCTTCAATACCTGAGATCCTTTCTTCTACACTATGTATTCTGTTGATGCTTGCCTCAATAATTTCTGTTTGAATTCATAAATTTTTCTGTATCAGATTTCCCTCAGGTTGGCTTTTTTTATTGCTTCTATTTTCACTTTTAGGTCTTGAACAATTTTATTCTTTCTTTTTTTTTTCTACTGTTTGTGTTTTATTTAAAGGCTTATCCATTTCCTTCAATTGGCCATTTGCATTTTCCTGGATTTCCTTAAGGGATTTTGTTCAGGTCCTCCAATTGTTTCTTTGTTCGTTTTTCTTCTGTATTTATTATGGTATTTTTCTTCATTTCTTCTTTAAGGGCTTCTGTCATCTTGTTGTTGTTTTTCTGTCAATATAATTTGAGTATATAAAAAGATGAAGTATCATGTATGCTCAACTCATGCAAAGTAAAAGAAACCTAAGATAAGGATTTAACCATCTGATATAGTGTTCTCCACATTACAATGGCATATGTAACAGTCTAAAATATTTATCACTATATAGCATTTCAAAAATACATTTAATATATTAAATGCCATCAAATAAAACTGTCAAATTGGCTAAGAGATGAAATTTACCAACAATTACATTGTTTATCATTTCTTTCTTTTTAAATTTTATATATGTTTGCTGATGAGCTAAACTACATAGTACTATTGTGTTCTATATTTGTTTATGAAATTTCATTATATGATACCATACCTTTGAAAATATTGAAAATGTAAACCATATGCAATACTACCCCAGGGATTCTCTCACCTTACCTGAGTTTTCTAAACAGTAGCAATTTTTTAGTTAGTGATGTAACCCAGGAGAGATATGATGTTTACAAATTCATTATTCTGATTTATTCATATCTTAGGCAATGCCTTAGGGTAAAGGCTAATTATAAAAACTATATATTTGGTCATTTCTACTTGTGTTAAAGGACAGCTTGGTAGAACTTGGCCTCACCTAATTGATTTATAAGAGTAAATATCCTTCAAACAAGTCCTTTACTTGCTTGCTTAGATTTACTCCTAGATATTTTATATGGGTTGTAGCTATTGTGAAGGGTGTAGTTTTCCTAATTTCTTCCTTTGAGTGAATATCGTTTGTATATGGGAAGGCTACTGACTCTTTTCAGTTAATTTTGTATCCAGCCAGCTTGCTGAAGGTGTTTATCAGCTGTCATGGTTCTCAGGTCGAATTTTAGGATCACTTATGTGCACTTTCATATCATCTGAAAATAGGGATAATTTTACTTCCTCCATTCCCATTTTGATCCCCTTGATCTCCTTTTCATGTCTTATTGCTTTGGCTAGACCTTCAAGAACTATATTGAAGAGACACAGATAAACTCTTGTCTGGTCCCTGATTTTAGAAGAATTTCCTTGAGTATCTCTCAATTTAATTTAATGTTGGCTATTGGCTTGCTGTATATAGTCTTTATTATGTTTAGGTATGTGCCGTGTATCCCCAAATCTCTCTAAAACTTTAAACATGAATGGGTGTTGGATTTTGTCAAATGCTTTTTCTTCATCTAAGGAGATGATCATGTGTTTTTTCTTTCAGTTTGTTTATATCGTGGATTACATTGATGGATTTCTGTATAAGAAACCTTCCCTGCATGCCTGGAATGAAGCCTACCTGGTCACAGTGAGTGATATCATTGATGTGTTCTTGTATAGGGCCTCCTCAAGACCCAGCTATTCCACTCCTAGGAATATACCCAGAAAATGCTCCACCACACAACAAGGACATATGCTCATCTATGTTCATAGTGTCCTTATTCATAATAGCCAGAATCTGGAAACAGCCTAAATGTCCCTCAGTTGAAGAATCGCTATAGAAACTGTGCTACATTTACACTATGGAACACTACACAGCTATTAAAAACAAGGAAATGCAGAAATTTGTGGACAAATGGATTGAGCTAGAGATGATCATACTGAGTGAGTAAACTAGAAGCAGGAAGACTCCCATGGTATACTCACTAATAATTGGGCACTGGCCCAAAAGGCAAGTTCCACAAAAGTCTTCACTTACCAGAAGATTGGGATAGATGGGAGGACATTGTACTGAGACTCTAGGTAAGAGAAGTATAGGAGATGGTGAAATAGAAGGACCCAGAGGGTCTTAGAAACCTACAAGAAGAACATTGTGATGGGTGGATCAGCGCCTAGAGGGTTATGCTCAAACTATTCTACTAACCAATGACAATATAATAGTAAACATTCAAACCCCTACTCTGATCTACCCAATGGGCAGGACATTCTCCACAGTTATGTGGAGAGTGGGGACTGACTTTGACATGAACTCTGCTGCTCCATATTTGACTACCTCCCCTTAATAGGGAGGCCTGGTGGAACTCAAAGAAAGAATAAACAGGCTACCAAGATAACACTTGATAGCCTATGACCATACAGTAGGGGCGGAGGTCCCCCTTGGTCTTAGACCTAGGGGAGGGCAATAGGGTTAAAGTGGGAGGGAGGGAGGAATAAGAGGATACAAGTGATGGGATAACAATTGAGTTGTAATTTGAATAAACTAATAAAATTAAAATTTAAAAAAAAGTAAATATCTGACTGTCACCATGTCAGATATACATAATTCTTCTAAGCTTTCAAACTTTAGGAAATGCAAATAGAAGTCATAGAGTATAATGATTAATTTAATTTTAAATTCAATATGAAATAATAGAAGTAGTTAGGAGAGTGAAACATAGAGCTAGTGTGCAATCAAGCAGTGATATGCCTGTCATAAAATTATCATTTAGCTTTTAGTAGAGTGCAAACTGTAATACACCCACAATCAGCATGCAGCAATCAGGAAGACTCTAAAATATTTCCTTCATTCCAAGTACCACAGTTCTACCATCCTTGTACACTACTTCTTAGAAAAAAAGAATATAATCTAAGGTAGCATAATTTTACAGTTGTAAACCCTTCTGCTATGAGAAATGCCAAAATTCTGTCATGATTCAGCCATATAAACAGTACAATTATTCTTGGTACTCCTAGTGTCTACATATATAACTAATTAATAAATTAACATTTATTAGTGTTGGAAAAAAAGCAAAAAAGAAAAAAGTCTCCGGAAAATGTTAAAACTTAGGATTCTAATATAACAGACAAGTCTCTGCATGCTGGTGCTGTTTCCTATCCACATTCAATTACTTTCTTATCCTGAGTCAGGGTGAGTATTGGCACATGTGTAGCCAACCCCCTGAACTGATGTTCTTCCTGCTGGAGAAAGGTAAAATAGACCAGAGGGTCCCTGGAGGTTTCTTCTGGGCAACTGAAAAGCATACTATCCTTCTGTACAGTCTGTGGTTAAAGTATCAAAACACCATTTAAGTTCTGCCCTTGCTATGGCAAGGCCCTGCCTATCGAGGAGCATGGAGCCATCCAGATTGACATTATGCCTCTTGTTTCATCGTTTCTAGGATCAATGAGAGAGCTGAGATCCAGATTTGAAACCTTTCCCAAAAAAGTAAAATGGTCACACACTGTCACTTCTCTCTGACCCTCCCTCCCCTCTGACTGTGACAGTTCTGAGTCAAAAGATACCTTGAATTCTCCTGAGAAAGCCACAGACACTTGGAGCAGACCATGAACCTTCACAGGCAGTCCACAGTCTGACAAGTTAAGTCCTCAGACACTGAAGTGGAGCCGAGTGATGACCTTACTCCAGGCTTTGTCCGCAGGTCAGAGCTGACTGACAAGATTGGGCAGTAGTGGGCACTGTGGGATCTCAAGACACAGAATGACCAAACATTCTTTATGAAGCTGAGGCAACTTCTTTCATCTGTGAATCAAGGATCCAAAGGAATGGATTCTCAAAAAAACTGGGCTCCAAGTTTGGGTGCCTTTTAAATTACCAGGACTTCTTTCAGAGGGGAGCCAAGCCTGTGCTAGTGAACAAGTGGAAGAATTAGTGCTTGGTCCCACTCCTGGCCATCTCCACTTCTGTTAGCTTTGGCATTTGCCAGGACAAGTACAGGTTCCTGATGTTTCCCAGATTGGGGGGGGGGAATTTCAGTTTGCCCTGGATGAAAACCCAATGCATATGGTGTCAGTAAGGTGTGTGCTGCAGATAGCCTGCATGCTGATAGATGCTCTGGGGTGTTTTCATGAAAATGACTATGTTCATGGGAACCAGACAGCCAAGAATGTCTTTGTTAATCCAGGTGACCTTCCACTACAGCCCAGTTGGCAAAAACGTGGCCTACACAAAGGCAGCTGCAGTTCACATGAGGGGGACCTGTAGTTCATTACTGTAGTCATTCCCAAGGAATGCAGTCCTTTCTGCCACAACAATCTGAAGACCTTGGGGTACTTTATGCTCATGTGTCTTTATGGGTCCCTGCCATGGACAAACTGCCTTCGCAACATGGAGGTTATCACTAGCAAGAAACAGAAGCATGTGTATATCCCCAATTCCTGGGGGGAATTGTTTATCTGCCACTGCAGAGCCTAAGAGCTTCTGACCTATAGCTTGAAGTAGGACATGAAGAAGTGTGATCAGAGGCCTTCGGTTTCAACACAAAATTCTCCAAAAAGGATTCTGTGAATGTGCACTTGCCGCTCTATTAGGACATATGTGTAAACTCTCTCAGTGTTGGGGAACCTGAGTAACCTTCCATAATGGGAAACTTTTTCCCACCCCTTCTCATCTCCTGCAGTTGTGGAGGTGATTGGATGCTGGCTGCATCAACAGCCACTCCCTAGGCCATTTTTTTTTTTTTGCCATTGGCATTCCTGTGATTCTGTAAAAATTCTTAACTCAGGGATGGAGGCAGGATGGGGGAGGGAGACAGGGATTGGGGGAGACAGTGCGCAGAGAACGTACCAAGACTCACAAAGCACCATCACTGTTGTATGAACAGGTAGATGTGCTAGGGAAAAAAGCCTCAGCAAGGCTGAACTTCCTACAAGGTCTGCACAAAGCTCAAGGACAAAGCTTTCTTGAGTCTTTAATTATGTTATGGAGGGCTTTATGTGACAAGACAGCCACTGGGTCACTCATTTTCCTATAAATTACTCCTCTTATCCTGGATTTATCCACACAAATCCATTGGTTCACTAAGGTAACTTTAGATGGGATAATATCTATGTTCTGTTGACATTGCCCTATGAGGCATGAATAGACAATTTTTCCTACCACATCCTCGATGTCATATGTTAAGACAAATATATAAAGTTTCAAGTTCTTTCATAACTGCAAATGTGAAAATACTGCAGCCCTACTGTATAGATCATGCTGATCCCTTGTTCATTTTGTTTTTCCAGGTTATAGTCAAACCAATGTTCAACAGTAAGAAGAATCAATTGCACTTATCAGGTCATGATTGAAGCAGTGATTCAATGACGACAATTCTCTCCACATTCTATTATTTTCTCCAAAACTAATCCCAAGGAAATATTTTTAGATTGATTGATTTCCAATAGTTGGATTGTAAATAGCAGGCCTAAATAATTATTTACAAAACTAAAATAAAAATGTTTTTAAAGAACTCTAAGCATGTTCCATAATATAGAAAAAATAAACTTATTTTTGGCTTAATATGTGAATTTGAAAATCAGATATGGTCTTTTGTTGTAAAAACTAAACATGTAAAAAATAAATGTCATAGTAAGTTATTACATAGTTTATATTATTTCAAACTTTACCTTAACAAAAATATTCTAGAATAATTATTGATTCCTTTTCTATAGCTACTAGAGATTTTTAAATGTTAATTATGTTTTGAATTAACATCACTGGGAATAACAAAAGTTTAAATGTTAATAGGGAGAAAATAGGTAACATTTAATATTTATAATAAAACCCATAGTAATAAGAAAATAGTTAATAATTTTGGGAGGTTTTCTAGACAGAACATCTGTGTAGCCTTGGCTGTCCTGCATTCATATTGTAGAGCAGATGAGCCTCAAACTCAGTTATCTGCCTGTCTTTGCCTCAGTGAGTGCTGGGATGGCAGCCATGCACCACCGTGCCTGGCAGTTGATGCATTTTTTTTTTTTACAGTGAGTGTATATATTGGCTTACATTTGTGCAGGTGCCCTAGGGTGTATATGTATGTGTGTGTGTGTGTGTGTGTGTGTGTGTGTGTGTGTGTGTGTGTGTGTGTGTGTGTGACAGGTGCTAGTTTTACCTGGCTTGCTCAATTGCTTGCCCTTGATTTGAAAGAGAATTTGGAGATCAATATACTCACTAGCCATCAAGACCCATTATATTTTTTTCTCTTTTCTTTCTGGTGCTTGCATTATAGATGTATTCTTCCTTGCTGAGCTTTTCCCAAGATTACTAGGCAGATAAACTTAGGTCTTCATATTTCAACAGCAGGTGCATTGCCAGCTGAACCTCCTCCTCAGCCCACATATTTGCTTTTAAAAGCATAATTTTAATAATGTCTTCATCCTCTTTATGTATGTGTTCCTATGGGGATAGCTATAGTTATAGAAAATACTAATGGAGATTTAACATCTAAAATTCTAAAAGCAATTGACATATATATTTAAAGATTCCAGTTACACAAGAGGCATATGTAGATGAAGACTTTATAGAATAGCAGAATTAAGGTTGGAATTTAGAATTAATTGTTTTGAGTTCTATTTCCAATTCTGCCTTTTGCTGAGAGTATGTATAGAGTCTGATTTTTTCTGAGGGTAATTTTTCTTATTACTACAGTGTAGAGGTGAGATAATATATTAAAGACAGTGCAGAACTACAACATTATTTGTATAACATTATTGTAACAATAGCTTAGAACTAGAATCACAGAGTTTTGTAAAATATTTAAATCACATATACTGAAAAAAATTGTTAGGTTACTAATGTATCCAATGAATATAAGATCCTCTTTATACCAAAAAGCACACATCAATGAAAGCCAGGAATAAATAGCTGCTTTCTGTGAACTGGAGGAGCTGATTTTATGTCAAAATTCAGTATCACTTTAGAACTCATGTCTGATGTCCACACCTTTACATCAATTTAGCTCTAGAGAATGATTCATTATTTTGTTATATATGACACAACAGTATTTATTCAGTAAGGATTCTCTTCAGGAGAGGAGGATATAGTTCATTTTATAAAATACTTGTCTCGCATATAAGACACCCTGGAATAGATCTCCAGCATTTCTGAAACTGGACATAATGGCATGTTCCTATATTCTCAGCAAACAGTAGTTGACGGTAGGTGGACCAGAGGTTCAAGAAAATCAAAATAAAGGCCACACTGGGACAGGGGCCTTTGTCTAAATCCCCCAAAACACATAAAATTACATACTTAGAATGTTGTATATATAAATTAAGTGAAAACAAGCTTAAATTCCACAATTTTAACAATATCATTGTATTTCAGAGTAAAGAGTCAATTTACATTGTTATACAAACATATAGTAATATGTATATACTTGATATGTTATAAATAATACATAATTGCTCATGTAAATTGCAGTACTGGAAAATAGTTTATGGTATACAATTATTACAGGTTATTATTAATAAATAAATACTATGTGACCTACAGTTCAATTTACATAATTAATAAAAATAGAAACATTCTCAAAAAATTGTATGCAGTAGTCTACAGGAAGATTTAAAATTAGGAGAGGTGTTAGTTTTAAATCATGTAAACAATGATAATTAACTTTACAGAGAAAGCTTCCAGACTAATGTAGATGTCACTTCATACGAAACTTTCTGAATGTTGACATGTTATACAGTCTGGACAACTGCCTGAAATGAGCCCAAGTTGTATCAGTGAGTGAAATTATGTAAATTTACATGTTTCAGAACATATGGCAATGTGTATTCAAATGTATTTCAAAGAGAAAAGGGAAGACAAATTTAAGTTAAGGATTCAGAGACTTCTTTTGTCACAAGTGAAAACAATATATTTTAAATTTTACTCTTAAAATAAACAGAAATTGAAGGCCATGAATAACATGTGTCTGACAAGGGCAACAATGTATACAAGATATCCTAATGGATGCCTTATCATATATCTGTTGTTCTTTTCTTTTATGCATTTCTAATAAAATGAACAGATATTTTAGTTCCTCCGTCACAAGCAAAGTGAACAAAACCAACTCTACTTTACCAGATATGCTTACAAAATACCTATACCTGTATGAGTTACAAGAAAAAGTTCATTGTTATAAATTTTTCATTTTCTTCCCCAAAAAATGTATAACTTATACAAATGACTTGTTCCTTTGGTAATAACAGAATAATACCCTGGTGGATAAATGGGATGGAGCAAGAAGGAAAAGCATTCCAATTATTACCCCAAATTACTTCATTTTCATATTTCTTCTAATCCACTGTAATTCCAGTAGCTGTATAAGGAAGTACTACCATGAACCATGAGAAGGAAACATTAATATTGTAACAATTGTCATGATTTGAGTAACAACAGTAGGGAAATTGTGTACAATACCTGTTGTGATTTAGGTATATCATGTAAACATTCATAAGGTATTTTATAACATAATATATACATTTCCTGTGTATTAGAAATTCAGTTAGATTTTTACAAAAGTATCATGCATCCTTAATGACCTCATTGCATAGATCTAAGTGTCAAGAGAAAGAGTTTTAAAGAATTTGTCTAAGGTTAGACATCAAAAATGTTATGACCTAGAAAATAATCAAAAGTAAAATTTATATGCTACCTATGTAACATACAAATAAGGCAAATTAGGAAAATGCTAAAATTATTGTACTGATAAAAAATGAAATCATGTCCACTTTCTTTTTTTTATTAATTTATTCTTGTTACATCTCAATGGTTATCCCATCCCTTGTATCCTCCCATTCTTCCCTCCCTCCCAGTTTCCCCTTATTCCCCTCCCTTGTGACTGTTCCTGAGGGGGATTACCTCCCCCTGTATATGCTCATAGGGTATCAAGTGCTGTCCTTCCTCTGAGTGCCACCAGGTCTCCCCCTCCAGGTGACATGGTCAAATGTGAGGCACCAGAGTACATGAGAAAGTCATATCCCACTCTCCACTCAAGTGTGGAGACTGTTCTGCCCATTGGCTAGATCTGGGTAGGGGTTTGAAGTTTACTGCCTGTATTGTCCTTGGCTGGTGCCTTAGTTTGAGTGGGACCCCCTGGGCCAAAATCTGCCTATCATAATGTTCTACTTGTAGGTTTCTAAGACCCTCTGGATCCTTCTACTTTGCTATTCTCCCATGATTCTTTCATCTAGAGTCCCAATAAGATGTCCTCCCCTCTGTCCCAGTTTCCTGGTAAGGGAAGGCTTTCATGGGACATACCCCTTGGGCTAGTATGCAGATATAAGTGAGTAAATACCATTTGAGTCTTTCTGCTTCTGGGTTAACTCACTCATTATGATCATTTCTAGCTTAATCCATTTATCCACAAATTTTTGGAATTCCTTGTTTTTAATAGCTGAGTAGCATTCCATAGTGTATATGTACCACAGTTTCTTTATCCATTCTTCTACTGAGGGACACTTAGGCTGTTTCCATGATCTGGCTATTATGAATAAGGCTGCTACGAACATGGTTAAGCAAATTTTCTTGTTGTGTGCTGGTGCATCTTCTGGGTATATTCCAAGGAGTGGAATAGCTGGGTCTTGAGGATTAAAATTCTATTGATTTTCTTACATCTTTAATCATGAAATATTTTAATTACAATTTCTAGCTTTACTTATTGCAGAGATGTAATCTTATTGTGTGGAAGTTACTAATTTTGGTTATATATTAAATAGTAATATGAATAGAGGAAATATATAGGATAAAGTTGTATAAACTATATTAATATATTCTAAGATATATTATCAACACTAAAATTATGTTTTATTTGGATATTTGTTTGGGTTTTAAATTAAAAAATAGAGTTTGTATTCTATTACATGAATTGATATATCCTAAGTAATAAAGTCTTATTTATATTTTTAATTTAGAAGTGAATCATCAATACAATATATGTTTTTATCAATTGTAGGCTTCTTTGCATTGAGTTTTCTGATGCTCACAGGGGCCAAATGTTAAGTAGAAACTCCATAGCTTCTGATTATTTTAAAATACAGGAATTAATTTACCATGTAGCAGCACACAATAATATTTACTTGAAAGTAAAGTATATATTCTGTACCTATCTAGTACGTGCTTGTGATTCTCTGAAGTCCGGAAGAAGTTGGAAGTGTAGCGTTAAAGTCAATATGAAGATGCATTAACTGTCTAAATCCTACTGCTTTTGTCTTATATGAACATAGTGAGCTTCTCTACAGGAAGACAGTTTGGGATCTCCTAGAGTGCACTATATTTCCAGGGACTCATCTCAAGGACTTGATGTCTTTTCTTCCTTTATCCAAGTGAAACATTCTTTGGATGACTGACTTAAGCTGTTTCTCAGATTCTACAGATATGGTAATATTTTTAAGGTGGAATGCCCCACCTATCAGAAGCTCATTTTGTGTTCTATTTAAGACCTTGGAACAAGCCTTCCTTCTATCAACATGGCAGGATTGATCAGCTGCTATCCTTATAGCTCCCTAAATAAACTATACCAAAAAATTGCAAAGTCCAAATTTATCACCTAGTATTTGAGCTGCCAGTCAATCTCATCTTTTCCAGTAAGTTATTTTGTCAACAGATAGATAATCAACGACATTAGAATATGCAAAATGCTTATTCCATCCAGCTGGGTAAATAGTCTTTACTTTGCTGTGTAGGATGCCAGACTCAAGCTAACCAATAGAAATTAAGTGTAAGTAGGCCCTGAGTATGGATGTGGTATGAATTTTGCTCTGTAGTTTACAATAGGATCTGGAGTCATGGCTTTTACTTTCCTGTTTTTAATACACTGTGGAACCTTTTTACAAAAACTGTCTATAATGACAATCAAAATTTTATCTGCTGGAGAGTGTAGACCTTAATTGATTATTGTTAGGTGTTAGGCAGCTTTTGAGCCTATTCTTTAGCAGGAAAAGTGGGTAGCATCACAGTAATATATATTGGATGCTAATATGATGCTCTGTCATTCATTGAATGCTTACATTTTGGCACTATATATATTCTTTTCTTATTTTTTTTATTTTACTGTTTATTCTCTATTGTAATTATGTGAAATATAAGAATTAGATTTGCTCTATAGATTGTACACTGATTAGATGGAACATGAATATTAAATTTCACACTTATTTAAATTGAAATAAATTCGCAAAGAGGCAAAACATGCTAAAAGAAATTACTAGTACTTCTTATATTTCTGACTTCTATCAGTAACATTAAATATTGCTTATTTTAAACAATGGTAATTTGAAGCTTATATATAAGATTGTCAATTGAGTGATGAGTTTGTTAATATGAAGTGTGAACATATACATGACTAAGTTAATGAAAATATATTAAAATGTTCAAAAAAGATGCAATGTATTCAGCATGGGAAATACGTGAACTTTTGCCACATTCATAATTCAGGAGAAAATACACTACTACAAATACTGTTCATTATTTTTCTAGAAATTCATACATTTTCTAATATTAGTGATCTGTGGGATGTCTAGAAGTGATATGTGTTCTTCTAACGATTATGAATTTAGTTATTCCCTATTCTAAAGTATTCTTCATTTGACAATTCTATAACAACTTAAAACATAATGTGGTTTTACAAAGTCTGCAAAGAGTAACTGATCATTAACAATAAACATTGTTATATACATTATGTCATGTATTTAAGTTGTTAATACAGATGGCCAGGACAGTTATAATGCATAAAATCCCTGAGGTGATGCCCAGACCTAATTTATTTTCTTGACTCTACTTTCTTTTTCATTAATCATCTTTGTTCATCCTACTCTCCGGTTCTACAGCAAAGATTCTAAAACTATCATTTTACAATTTATAAAATAGTCATTTAAGGAGTGATTTTTTTCCTTATAATTTTACAGTACATGTTTGAGCACTATGTTAATACAATAGAAAGGATAAACTTCCAAAGTTTATAAGTTTGAATTTTTTTAATGGTAAAAGTTACATTTGGTACTTTTGGCCCAGTTTTTGTCTTAGTAACTTATTCACTTTACATCCTGATCATGGCCCCATCCCTCATTTCTTCCCAGTCAAACCTTTCTACCCATGTCCCCGCATCCTGTCCTGTAGTCCTCGGGAAAAAGGAGCTGTCCTTATGTACCAACTGATCCCAGGCTGTGAAGTCTCTTCAGAACTGCCGAAACCATTTTAGTTTGTGGCCTAGAAGGTCGCATTGTGCAGGAGAAGTGAATAAAGTGCTGGCAACAGAGTTCATATTAGAGACAGTCCCTGGTTCCCTTACTTGGTGACTTATATGGACACTGAGCTGCCTATCAGCTACATGTGAGCAGAGGGCCTGGGTCTTCTCAATGCCTGGTCCTTGGTCCTAGTCTCTGCAGGCCCTACTGGACCCAGATTTGTCGGCTCTGAACTTCATCATGTGCATCTCCTTTTCCCTTCAGGTTGTTTTATCCTCCTACTCTTCGAAAAGACTCTCTGCACTCTGCCGAGATTTTGGCTATGAGAACAACATCTCCTTAGAACTCCTGTAGGGGAGAGTTTTTCTGAGGATATCTGTGGAAGGCTCCTATCATGGTTCCTTTCTAAAACCTCATCCAGTGATTCACTTGGTTCTCTGAATGTGAATTAAGCATCCTCTTTAAAGTCTTTCCTGTTACATAGCTTATTTAGATCTGTGGATTGTAGTGTGGTTATTGTATTTTAGGGGGCTAATAGATGTTTATAAGTCTATAAATACCATATGTTTCTTTCTGGGTCTGTGTTACTCACTCAGGATGATGTCCCTGTTTTTAATGGCTGAATGGTATTCTCTTGTGTAGATGTATCAAAGTTTCTTCTTCCATTCTTCTGTTTAGGGAATTCTAGGTTGAATCCAGTTTCTGGCTATTATAAATAAAGCCACTATGAATATAATGTAGCAAATGTCCTTGTTACATGATAGAGCATCTTTTGGGTATATGCTCAAGATGTATAGCTGGGTCCTAAGGTAGAACTATTCCCAATTTTCTCAGATAAAAAAAAATATTGATTTTCAGAATGATTATACAAAGTTGCACTCCCTCCAGCAGTGAAGGAGAGTTTCCCTTTTTCCACAACATCACCAGCCCTGTACCCCATTTTTTATTATAATTTATTGAGATTACATCCTTATTGTTACCCTGTCAATTGTATCTTCCCTTTCCCATCCTCTCTCCCTCTTTTACCCTATTCTCCTCCCCTACACCTCTGATGGAAGGGGACCTTCTCTTCCACCATATGACCACATCTTATCAGGTTATATGAATTGTTGGTGTTTAATTTTTTGGGTTCTTTGTATATTATGGATATTAGCCTTCTGTCATATTAGGGTTAGTGAAGATCTTTCCCCAAAATGTAACATGTAATTTTGTCCTATTAAGAATGTACCTTGTTTTTTCAGAATCTTTTCAGTTTTCTGAGGTTTCACTTATTAATTATTTATCTTAGAATCAGGGCTGTTGGTGTTCTGATCAAGAAATTATTTCCTGTAGCAATGAATTCAAGGCTTCTCCCAAATTTTTCTTCTAGTAGATTGAAGATGTTTGGTATTATGTTGAGATCTTTGATCCACTTGGACTTTAATTTAGTGCAGGGTAATAAATATGGATTTATTTGCATTTTCTGCATGTAGACATTCAGTTAAACCAGAGCAATTTGTAAAGGATGCTATCCATTTTCCATTGTAAGATTTTAGTTTATTTTTCAAAAATAAAGTGTTTGTAGGTATGTGGATTTATTTCTGGGACTTCAATTCAATTCCACTGATCCACTCTTTTTATGCCAGTTCCATGTAGTTTTATTACTGTTGCTCTGTATTACTTGTTGATATCAGGGGTGGAGATACATACAGAAGATATTTTATAGTACTTATTTTAAGTATTCTGTTTGTTGTTGTTGTTGATGTTAAGAATTGTTCTTTCAATGTCTGTGAAGAATTGTTTGTATTTTGATTGTATTGCATTTAATCTGTACATTATTTTGTTAAGCTGAACATTTTTCTATATCAATCCTACCGATCCATGAGCATGGGAGATATTTCCATCTTCTGACATCTTCAATTTCTTTCTTCAGAGAATTCAAGTTTTTATCTTGGTAAGAATTAGACTAATGGGGGGGATTCCAAGATGGCACTGACCAATAAGCCACATATCTGATCTACTCTGAGGAGACCAGAGACATAAATGGACTTTGAGAACTGAGGGTGAGTGGGGCCCCAAAGGCCACAGACCAAACAGGGGGCCTACCCCCCTGGGACAAGCAACATCCTGGAGGTGCTAAACGCACTCCCCAAACTCTGGAACAGAATCCACATGCAAACTGCAGCCAGCATATAAAGCACAGACTCACTGTTTGAGGAGGGAGATTTCCGGAGTCCCCAGCCAGAAGAGTCTCAGTGAAGAGAGTGAATCTGCCCTAGATTCCTCCTTCCACACCAGCCAAAACTGCGGAGGTCACCCACCTAGGCCGAGTGGAAACACAGGCAGTGGGACCCAAAGGAGACAGCTAAAGTGGAACTGCAGCTCGCTGGCCATCTGGGGCCCAACCTAACACTAATCACAGCAGACTGAGCCTGCAAACAGCGGCAGTGAGGAATCAGCTTGGACTGTGCCCACAGACCTTTCGGGAGACGTGGGTCTTGCCTAGAGTGATAGCTGAGCATCAGAGCCTGGTGGGAAGATCTGGTCCCGGGGGACGACCACCAGAGCTCTGCAACCCTTTTGTTTCTACCCAGCCAAGCCGCAAGGCACTGGCCCTGCACTCTCTGAACAAGAGAGCCTAGCTGGGGCTCCTGGCCCGAGAAAGGCAGGCACTCTCATATTATCAGGAGACGAGAATTGTGTGGGTCATGTTTGCAGTGTCTAATTGCTGACCTAGAGCGTTAGTGGAGCTTCATAGCCCAGAGGGAAGACTGGATTCCGCGGGAGACCACCAGAGCTCTGCAACCCTATTGGTCCTACCCATTGAGCCGCAAGGCACCAGCCCTGCACTCTCTGAATGAGAGAGCCTAACTGGGGCTCCTGGCCAAAGAAAGGCAGGCACTCTCACATTATCAGGAGAAGAAACGTGGGTCTTGCTTGCAGTGTCTAATTGCTGACTAAGAGCAACCTTGGTCCCTCCAGGTATATAGTGCTGGGAGAGGTTGAACACCTCTACAGGGTATATAGACAGACATAAAAGACAGCTACATCACTGGAAGAGCAAATTTACCTGGCCTCTTAACTACAAAGCCACAGGAAGGACAGGCAGCTGGGATCAACCTACACAACCAGAACGTTTGTGTGCGGACCTTAGTCTAGGTCCCAAAATTGCTGATCTGAATTACAGCAGTAAAGTCCAAACAGAAATCTACTTTGGCTGACTCAGCCTGAAACCCATGGTGCAGAGGAAAATCACCAGGAGTGAAACCGGATCACCTACTTGTTCCAAGGAAATACTCCCTGATCCCCACAGGCAAGGGCACCTGACCTATAATCAGGCATCAATTAACCACTCTCAACCAGCAAAGGTCACTACAAAATATCTTCCAACATCAGAGCCATCAAAATGACAAGAGGACAGCGAAAGAATGCTAACAAAAACCAAAACAGTTTGGCATCTCCGGATCCCAGCATTCCCGAGGAAAACAACCTGGAGAACCTAACAGCAATAGATAGTCAAGAAAATGACCTCAAGTCCTTAGTAAAGAAGATTATAATGGAAGAAACAAATAAAATCTGTAAAGAAATGCAGGAGGAGGCAAACAAGAGGGCTGAAGAGTTAAAAGAGTCATATAAAGAGGCACTTGAAGAATTTCAGAAAAATATAAAAAAAACAGATGAAGGAAATCATTAAAACACTCCAAGACATGAAGATAAAAATGGAAGCTATGATACAGGAACACACAGAAGAAAAACATGATCAAGAGGCATCAGAGAAGAAAGGAAGCATCTCTGAGGTGGCCTTATCTAACAGATTGCAAGAAATGGAAGAACGAATATCGGGACTTGAAGATACATTCGCAGAACCAGAAACAACCATCCAGGAAAATGCTAAATCTGAAAATTTCCTGACACAGAGCATCCATGAAATAAAAGATAACATGAAAAGACAAAACTTGAGAATAATAGGGATAGAGGAAAGAGAAGGCAACTGACTCCACAGCCCAGAAAATATCTTTAATCGAATAATAGAAGAAAATTTCCCCAATTTGAAGAAGGAGATGCATATGAGCATACAAGAGGCCTACAGAGCACCAAATAGAATAGACCTGAAAAGAAAATCTCCCCACCACATAATAATAACAACACAAAATATACAGAACAAGGAAAACATATTAAAAGTGGCAAGAGAAAAAGGCTGAGTAACATATGAAGGCAAACCTATCAGAATTACTAGTGACTTCTCAGCAGAGACCATGAAAGCCAGAAGGGCCTGGACAGAGGTTATGAAAACGCTAAAAGAACACAGATACCAGGCAACACTACTATATCCAGCAAAATTATCAATAACCTTTGACGGAGAAGACAAGATATTCCATGACAAAAGCAAATTCAAACAGTACCTAGCCACAAATCTAGCTTTACAGAGGTTACTAGAAGGAAAACTCCACCCCAACTGGTCAAACTACAACCAAAACTACACAGGAAATAGGTAACTATACCATTGCAAAATCACAACCTCACAAAATCTTGACTGTTACAAATACCAAAAATGAACGGACTTACCAATCACTGGTCATTAATATCTCTCAATGTCAATGGTCTCAACTCTGCAATAAAAAGACACAGACTAACGGAGTGGATGCATAAACACGACCCAACATTCTTCTGCATTAAAGAAACACATCTCAACCATAAGGACAGACATTGCCTCAGAGTAAAAGGTTGGGGAAAAATATTCCAAGCAAATGGTCACAAGAAACAAGCTGGAGTAGCTATTCTAATATCTACTAAAATAGACTTTCAACCAAAATTCATCAAAAGAGATGAGGCTGGACAGTTTGTACTAATCAAAGGTAAAGTCAACCAAGAAGACATCACGATTTTGAACATCTTGCTCTGAATACAAGGACTCCCTATTTGTAAAAGAGTTATTAACAAAGCTAGCCCCACTCATCGATACCCACACATTAATAGTGGGACACTTCAACACCCCACTTTCACTCATTGATAGATCTTTGATTTAAAAACTAAGCCAGGAAACAATCTCATTAACCAATATGATGAATCAAATGATTCTAGCAGATATCTACAGAACTTTCCACCCAAACGCAGAGGAGTATACCTTTTTCTCAGCACCCCATGGAACGTTCTCTAAAATTGATCACATAGTTGGTCACGAAGCAAACCTCAACAGATACAAGAAGATTGAAATAATACCTTGTATCTTATCAGATCACCGTGACCTAAGGCTGGACTTCAAGAACAACAGAAACAACAAAAAGCATACTAACACGTGGAAACGAAACGCCTTTCTACTTAATGACACATGGGTCATGGAAGAAATAAGGGAAGAAATAAAAGACTTCCTGAAATTCAATGAAAATGATGAACATCATACCCAAATTTGTGGAACACATTGAAAGCAGTGCTAAGAGAAAAATTCATAGCACTAAGTGCCTTTAAAAAGAAAATGGAATCATCCCACATAAACAACAGATCAACACATCTGGAAGCTCTAGGGAAAAAAAGGAGCAGAAACACCCAAGATGAGTAGACGCCTGGAAATAATCAGACTCAGGGCTGAAATCAATAAATTAGAAACAAAGAGAACAATCCAAAGAATCAACAAAATCAAGAGCTGGTTCTTTGAGAAAATTAACAAGGTAGACAAACTAAAAGACAGAGAAACACTATCCAAATTAACAAAATCAGAAATGAAAAGGGAGACATAACAGACACAGAAGAAATACAAAGAATCATAAGAACCTACTTCAAAGGCATTTATGCCACAATATTTGAAAAATTAAAGGAAAGGGACAAATTTCTCGACTGATTCCATTTACCAATATTGAACCAAGACCAGATAAACAAATTAAACAGCCCTAATTCGCCTATAGAAATAGAAGCAACCATTGATAGTCTCCCAACCAAAAAAAGCCCAGGGCTAGATGGTTTCAGTGCAGAATTCTACCAGTCCTTCAAAGAGGAGCTAATACCGATACTATTCAAGCTATTCCGAAAGATAGAAATGGATGAAATATTACCAAATTCCTTCTATGAGGCCACAGTCACATTGATACCTAAACCTCACATAGACCCAACAAAAAAAGAGAATTTCAGACCAATTTCTCTTATGAACATTGATGCAAAAATACTCAACAAAATACTCGCAAAGCAAATACAACAGCATATCAAAGACATCATTCACCATGACCAGGTAAGATTCATTCCAGGCATGCAGGGATGGTTTAACATATGGAAATCCATCAATGTAATCCATCATATAAACAAACTGAAAGAGAAAAACCACATGATCATCTCGTTAGATGAAGAAATAGCATTTGACAAAATCCAACACCCATTTATGTTTAAAGCTCTGGAGAGATCGGGAATACAAGGCACTTATCTAAACATAATAAAGGCTATATACAGCAAACAAACAGCCCACATTAAATTAAATGGAGAAATGCTCAAGGAAATCCCTCTAAAATCGGTGTCCAGACAAGGCTGCCCTCTGTCCCCATATCTCTTCAATATAGGTCTTGAAGTTCTAGCCAGAGTAATAAGACATCAAAAGGAGATCAAGGGGATCCAAATGGGAAAGGAAGAAGTCAAATTATCCCTATTTGCAGATGATATGATAGTGTATATAAGTGACCCCCAAAATTCCACCAAAGAACTCCTACAGCTGATAAACATCTTCAGCAAATTGGCAGGATACAAAATAAACTCAAAAAAGTCAGTAGCTTTCCTGTATACAAATGACAAGCAGGCAGAGGAGGAAATTAGGAAAACTACTCCCTTCACAATAGCCACAAACAATATAAAATATCTAGGAGTAACTCTAACCGAGCAAGTGCAGGATTTATTCGAAAAAAACTTCAAATCTCTGAAGAAAGAGATTGAGGATGACATCAGAAGATGGAGGGATTTACCTTGTTCGTGGAATGGGAGAATCAACATAGTAAAAATGGCCATCTTACCAAAAGCAATTTACAGATTCGATGCAATCACTATCAAAATACCTACAAAATATTTTGAAGATATTGAAAGATCAATTCTCAAATTCATATGGAGAAATAAAGAACCCACTATAGTAAAAACAATCCTATACAATAAAAGATCCTCCGGAGGAATCTCCGTACCTGATTTTAAACTGTACTACAGAGCAACAGTAATTAAAACAGCATGGTACTGGCAAAGCAATAGGCTGGTGGATCAATAGAATCGAATTGAATACTCAGAGATGAATCCACACACATTTGCTCACTTGATTTTTTGACAAAGAAGCCAAATCTATTCAATGGAAAAATGATAGCATCTTCAACAAATGGTGCTGGTTTAACTGGATGTCTACATGTAGAAAAATGCAATTAGACCCTTATTTGCCACCATGCACAAAACTCAAGTCCAAGTGGATTAAAGACCTCAACTTAAAACCAGAGACATTAATTCAGTTAGAAGAAAAATTGAGGAAGAGCTTGGGACACATAGGCACAGGAAACAAGTTCCTGAACAGTACACCAAGAGCCCAGGCCTTAATGTCAACAATTAATAAATGGGACCTCGTGTGGCTGAGAAGCTTCTGTAAGGCAGGAGACATTGTCAGTAGAACAAAGCAACAGCCTACAGACTGGGAAAAGATCTTCACCAACTCTTCATCTGACAAAGGTTTAATATCCAAAATATATAAAGAACTCAAGATATTAAACACCACAAAACCAAACAACCCAATTGAGAAATGGGTTTGGAACTCAACAGAGAATTCTCAACAGAGGAATATCAAATGGATGAGAAACACTTAAAGAAATGCTCGTCTTCGTTAGACATCAGAGAAATATTAATCAAAATGACACTGAGATTCCATCTTACGCCTATCAGAATGGCTAAGATAAAAAACTCAAATGACACCACATGCTGGCAAGGATGTGGAAAGAGAGGAACACTCCTTCATTGCTGGTGGGAATGCAAACTAGTACAGCCACTTTGGAAATCTATCTGGTGCTTTCACAGAAAACTGGGAATAGGGCTTCCTCAAGACCCAGCTATCCCACTCCTTGGAATATACCCAGAAAATGCCCTACCACACAACAGGGACATATGCTCAACCATGTTCATAGCTGCTTTAAACATAATAGCCAGAACATGGGAACAGCTTAAGTGTCCCTCAGTAGAAGAATGGACGAAGAAACTGTGGTACATTTACACTATGGAATACTACTCAGCTATTAAAAACAAGGAATTCCCGAAATTTGTGGACAAATGGATTGATCTAGAAATTATCATAATGAGTGAGTTCACCCAGAAGCAAAAAGAGACAAACGGTATATACTCACTTATACCAAAACACTAGTCCAAGGGGTACGTACCCTGAAAACTTTACTTACCAGGAAAGTGGGTCAGAGGAGAGGACATCCTATTGAGACTTTAGGTGAGAGTAGCATGGAAGAAGGGGGAAATAGTAGGACCTACAGGGTCCTGGAAATCTACAAGAAGAACTTTATGACAGGCAGATCTGGGTCCTGGGGTCCTCCTCAAACTAAGGCACCAGGCAAGGAGACTATAGGCAGTAAACTTCAAACCCCTACCAAGACCTAGCCGACAAACATGATATTCTCCACCGTTGAGTGGAGAGTGAGATCTGACTCTCACACGAACTCTGGTGCCCCATTTTTGACCACATCCCCTGGATGGGGAGGCCTGACAGCACTCAGAGGAGGGATAGCAAGTTACCAAGAAGAGACTAGATATCCTAAGAGCATATATAGGGGGAGGAGGTCTCCCTCAATCACAGACATAGGGGAGGGGAGAAAGGGGGGAAATGGGAGGGAGGGAAGAATGGGAGGAAACAGGGGAAGGGCTAACAATTGAGATGTAATACGAATAAATTAACAACAACAACAAAAAAGAATTAGACTAAGGTACTTTTTTGTGGATATTGTGAAAGTTATTTTTTCCATAATTTCTTTCTCAGTTTCTTTGTCTTTTGAATTCATAACAGCTACTGATGTTTTAAAGTTAATTTTGTAACCAGAGGATTTTTATCAGCTGAAAAGTTCCCTGTAGAATTTTGGAACCACAAATTTATGCTATCATATCATCTGTAAATAACATTACTTCGAATTCATCCTTTCCAATTTGTATCCCCTTAATCTCGGTTAGTTGTCTTATTGCTCTACCTAAGACTTCAGGTACTATATTGAAAAGATACTGAAATAGTGTGCAACTTTCTCTTTTCGTTGATTTCAGTGTAATTTATTTATATTTATGTATAGTTTGAAGTTAGTTATAGGCTTGTGTTTATTCCTTTACTATGTTTAAGTATGTGCCTTATATCACTGATCTCACCAAGACCTTAAAAAATAACAGGTTTTGGATTTTATCAAATGCTTTTTCAGCATCTAAGGGGAATATCATGTGTGTGTGTGTGTGTGTGTGTGTGTGTGTGTGTGTGTGTGTGTATGTGTGTGTGTGTGTGTGTGTGTATGTGTGTGTGTTTCCATTCAGTTTGTTTATACGGTGGATTACATAGATGAATTTCTATAAATTGAACCACCCATGAATGCCTGGGATGAAGCCTACTTGATCATGGTGAATGATATTTTTGATGTGTTCCTGGATTTGTGAGTGTTTCATTGAGTACTTTTGCATCGATATTCATAAGGGAAATTGGTCTGAAATTCCCTTTTTTGTTGAGTCCTTGTGTAGTTTATGTATCTAGGTCATAGTGGCCTCATGTAATTAGTTTGGTGATGTTTCTTCTTGTTCTACTTTGTGAAGTTGTTTGAAGAGTGTTGTTATTAGCTCTTCTTTGAGTATCTGGTAGAATTCTGTACTGAAAACATCTGGTGCTGGACTTTTTCTGGTTGGAAGAATTTTGATGACTCTCTTTTCTTTAGGAAATACATGTAGATTTAGTTTGTTTAACTGATCCTGATTCAGCTTTTATAAGTCATATATATGAAGAATATTGTCCGTTTCATTTAGATTTTCAAATTTTGTGAGTATAGCCTTTTGATGTTAAGACTTCATTTTTCTCTGGACTTCTTCAGTGTCTGTTGGGGATAGTGTTTTTATGCCTTTCAGTTAGTTTGGCTAAGGGTTTGTTTATCTTGCTCAGTTTCTGAAAGAAGAAGCTCTTGGGTTTGCTGATTCTTTTAGTGATTCTCTTTGTTTCAATTATACTGATTTCAGTACTGAGTTTGAGAATTTTCTGCCATCTTCTTCTCTTGGCATGTCTGTTTCTTTTTTTCTAGGGCTTTCAGGCATCCTGTTATGTATGCACTGTCTCCAATTTCTTTATGAAGGCATTTTGTGCTATGAGCTTTCCTCTTAGCAGTGCTTTCATTGGGTCACTTAGGTTTGTGTATATTGTACCTTCATTTCCATTGAATTTTTGGAAGTTTTTAATTACTTTATTTCTTCCCTGATCCAGTTGTCTTTGACTAGAGAGTTGTTCAGTTTCTGTGTGTGTGTGTAGGCTTTTTGTTATTTCTATTGTTTTTCAAGTCCAACTTTAGTCCATTTTAGTCTGATAAGGTACAATGGATGTTTTCAATCATCTTATATCTATTGAGGTTTACTTTATAATCCACTGTATGATCAATTTTGGAGAAGATTCTGTGAGGTGCTAAGAAGAATGTATATTCTTTCATGTTTGGTGAAAAGTTCTGTAGATGTCTTTTAGATCTGTTTGGTTAGTGACATATGTTAAAGTTATTATTTCTCTGTGTAGTTTCTATTTCCATGATCTGTGTTTTGGTGAGAGTGGGTTCATGAAGTATCTCAATATTGATGAGTGGATATAGATGTTTGGTTTAAGCATTATTAATGCTGCTTTTGCAAATGTGGCTGCTATTTTATGTTGGGCATAGACTTTCAGAATTGAGATATCATAATGGTCAAATTCCCCTTTGATGCGTAATTGTCCTTTCTCATCTCTTTTGATAATTTTGGTTGAAAGTCTATTTTCTTAGATATTAGAATAGCTACTCCAGATTTCTTCTTGGTTCCCTTTGCTTGGAAAAATCTTTTTCTACTTCTTTACACTCAGATATCTATCTTTTTGGCTGAAGTGTGTTTTTTGTATGAAGATTGATAGGTTCTGTTTATACATCCATTCTGCTATTCATTTTCTTTTTATTGGAGCGTTAAGGCCTCTGATGTTGAGAGAAATTAATGAGCAGTGACAGTTACTTCCTTCTATTTTGATGTTGGTTGTGGTAGTGTGTTTGTTTGCTTTCTACATTTGGTTTGGATGTAGTGAATTTATTTATATCCTGTGTTGTTTGGGGATGGAGTTAGCCTGTTCAGGTGGGAGTTTTCTTTCTAGAATATTCTGTAAGGCTGAATTTGTGCACAGATATTGTTTATTTAGTTCTGTCAAGGAATATCTTGTTTTCTTCATCTGTGGTAATTGAAAGTTTTGCCTGGTGTAGTAGTCTGGTCTGGCATCTGTTGTCTCTAAGGGTTTACAAGATTTATGCCAAGGCCCTTTTATCTTTTATTGTCACTGCTGATAAGTCAGATGAGATTCTGATAGGTTTTCTATTATATGTTACTTGGCTTTTTTCATTTTCAGTTTTTAATGATCTTCTTTTGTTCTGTACATTTCATATCTTGATTATTATGTGTTGGGATATTGTTTCCTCTTGTCTAATTATATGGTTTCTGTATTTTCCCTACATTTAATGTGTAGTGATTCATCATAGTTTACAATGTCTCATATTCTTTTACTGTTTTAACAATTGTGTTTCAAATGTTACTCCTTCATGGGCTAATAAAGTAATAAAGTCAGTGAAACAAACAATGATTCTTAAAATAGCGATATTCTTTCCTTTTATTGTATGATATGGACATTTATGTTTCAGAACAGAATGAAAAAATATAATTATTCAACTGCTCTATTACATACAAAATTAATTGAAAGATTTCATATAAATATACATTGTTTAGTTTAAGTTCATACACTTAATAAAATTTGTAACATACAACAATTTGAAGAGCATTATACTCAGTGTATTATTTCCTATTGAAATATCAAATATGAACTCCACTTTGATTTTTATATAATAAGAAACATACCATAAAAGTCAATTAAAATTTCCTGGTTTTATTATCAATTGCCCCATAGTCTAATTTACTCTGAAGTTTTATGTCTAACAGGTTAGCATTTAACTCCTCCACAATGCTGTAATGAGAAATTTCCAGTGTTTCTAATTTCAGATTCTATAATAAAAAGTTACACTGAGTAATCCATCACATGCTAAGCTTCTAACAGTAAAATAAATGCAAATACTGGCCTCACCCATTATTTGTACAAACAGAGAATGAGAGACTAGTTGATTATAAACTGGGCAAATAGTAACTGAAATTTTAATGCAACAGTGTTAGCATGTAGCTATTTCAGATCTAATAGAAAAAAATGTCCTTAAATTTTCTACAGTTTCCAATCTGTTACACCATAATAATTTAATCACTAGTTAATGTGTACATGTATTTATATTGTAGTTTTATATGAAAAGAACAGGCATTTAGAATTGTTGAAAAATTTATCTTTTTTAAAAATCTCCAAAAATATCTTCTAGTCTCTTTTTAAAAACAATTTCAGAATAACCATACCAATAGAATTTACTACATAACTCTAATTAATTCATATATTAAATAACACCAAATTTGTTGTGTTAAAGACTAATCTTTGCAAACACTGGAAAACTTTCAGAGTAAAGTCATTTATAAAACCTCATTCAGAAAACTGCTTATTCATACAAAGAAAATGTGTGTATATCTTTATGAAACCAACAAGGTTTCTCTCAGGTGTTAACATTGGACTACGCACAGAATCAGGAACTTGGTACACAGAGCATCTTCATTCTTTGTGAAAAAGAAATGAATAGATGAGAAAATCTGTGCAGAAAACGTTATTTTGTACATTTTGCATATTGTCTTCCAGAATTGTTGAGAATATGCATTGATTTATATGGAAAAATTCCAGAGGATTATCTCGGTGATACGGTAGTAGTTGTTTGCAGAGATGTATGAAATCTGATTGGTAGCTCCCCTTCAATCTCTGTGCTAAACAGGAAATGACCATGAGTGTGCACTGAAAAAGATCATAATTTTATAAAGCAGGGCTCATACTAGATGGAAGGCCAAAGTAAGTGATTTTCCAAAAGGCCTATCATTTCATGTAAATATACCTTAACACTTCCTGCATGCTGTCATTGGGAAGCTTTAATTATATGACTGTGCTGCTGAACCAAACATGCATGCTAATCTTTTAAAGCGAGGTCCCAAATCGTTAAGATAGTCAAAATCATCTTCATGATCAGTGCCTCTGGATCCCAAGGAGCTCAGAGAGCCAGCTGATGACCCTGTGCCCTCAAAGGCAAAGGTCTGTAGTGAGTCAAACGGGGGAGCACACGGATCTGTGTTAGCTTCTTCCAGCTTTTCCAGGATGAATTTTCGGAATATAGCACTGTCTGGGCCCACCTGCAGGGACTGCCGGTACAGGCTCCTGATCTCTGCGCTCTTGCTCCTCCGAGGTTTTCTGTCTCTCACGACAGTACTACGTCTCAACTCTACGATATCAAAGGCCTCTGAATCTTCTTCCCCACCACCTTCATCATCATAGCAAAATATATTCTCTCTAAAATCTTCCCTTTTGTCTGGAAATAAGGATTGCTTTCTTCGCTGTTTCAGAGCCAGCATCAAAAAGATAAACCCTGGTGGAAAAGGACATAATAATCTTAATTAACTCATGAAACATAACGGAAATTTTGGAGTCCTTGCCCTTGATACATATCCAATATATCACCCTAAACTAGATGATTCCTAAGAAATAAATAAGACTTGAAAAATGATATGGGAAGTGTATCCATCATTCTGCCTGATGGTAAAGAAGGGCAAGAAATGAAATAGAGGGAACTGTTTTGGCTCTTGCTCAATTTAAAACACAAAGTGTAATTTAATTTTGCTTCAGTATTAATAAAAAAAAGTGCAATAATAGAATATTTTCCAATCTGGATGTACTTAGTGACCAATTAATTATCCATACCAATGGAAGTTCAGAAGGGTATCATTTGGTATTCTTTGAGACAACCTAATACCACAATTATATTTTAAGTTAGTATTTATAGGCTATTATGTATATTTTTATAGTATTATACACTACAAACTATGTGTATGTAATAACTTTATTTATATATAAGACCTTGTTATAAAGGCTGAGTATTTATTAATAGACATTATTCTTATGAAAATCACATATTTTCATTAACGATTTATGAAAACTGAAAAATATAAGAATATCACATCATATCTCTCCGAAAACAGAAAATACCCACATGCGAAGCAATCCAAAAGAACATTCTCATTTGGATTCTGATATATAATACCAGTTTCAGAAATTCCAAATTATCAGGTATTAAATCATACAACCAATTAGTCAAACACATTAGCTACTATTGGTGATAATTTTTAGAACATATAGACACAGCACAATTTCAGAATGCCTTTTAATATAAAAACAAAATAACTAAATATGTCAGTTTTTTGAATTTGTGTTTGTGTATCACCAATAATACCAAGAGATATATAGTAGGCAATGTGTCTAATAGAAAATGGAGATGGGACTTAAATATAGGAGAAAAAGAAGACAATGTAGCCAGTAAAACATAAAAATGAAATAGTAACAGACTACTGTGAAAAAGTATATATTGAAGAATTGGAATTGTGGAAAAAGTAAATGAATTCCTAGAAGATGTAATCTACCAAGGAGAATCTACTGAGGAGAAATGAGAACTCTTTAGGCTAAAGAACAGAGAAAGCAGATTGGACCAATTAAGTCTGCAAAATAAAAGAAAATTCAAGGACATCATGTTTTTGCTGATGAATTCTACAAAACAGTTAAAATATATATACCAAGACTTATCACAATATTATAAAATTTATAAGGAAATATTAATTTGATAGTCTAGACATGAATTGAGTATTTTTATTAATAATTAAAATCACTTTATAAAGATTTATTTATCTATATTTATGTGTATAAGTTGTGACTGAATCTTTGCAAGTCTGTGTAAGTTCATCATTCAGAAGGCCAGAAGAGTGTATCAGATCTCTATGGGGCTAGAGTCAGAAATAGCTGTGAGCTGTTTGCATGCATGTGTGTGTGCTAGAAAGTAGAACTTTGTAAGATCACCAGTCTTTTCAATTTCCTAGTCATTAATACTGCTGAAGACATCTAAACTTTTATGTGCACTCTAGCCATATTCACGATAGATAAGACTGCGGAATCCAACGTGTGTGTATCTGTGTGTGTGTGTGTGTGTGTGTGTGTGTGTGTGTGTGTGTGTGTGTATATGTGCAGAAGGATGGTCTAATGTATTTTGGTGCTAATTACTGATTGCTGTTTTTGTGACCCACCTTTTGATTAAGAAAAAGCCATCCCAATTGGGCAGGACAAAGGAGACAGGTGTGGCTAAGGTTCTCAGGCTTAGAAAGAAAGAGGTATCCTAGGAAGAAGAAGAAAAAGACCCAAAGGAGAAGAAGAAAAAACACAAGGAGGAAAGACAGAGACACCAGAGGAAGAGGAGAAGAAGGCTGGCATGGGTTAGATGGAAGAGAAACATGTAGCAGGCACGGATGGAGATTTGGACCAGATGAAGAACATTAGCAAGTACTTAGGATTATGGATGGAAGGTACCATAATAGAAGTTATTAGAAGCAAATAGCATGAGATATCTACCCCGCTATGAAAGTAGTTTATGAGATTAATATCTTCCCTGCCCCAGGTTAACTAAGGCTACTTTAAAATGTAAAAGTGTCAATGTCTTGATGTTAGTAGCCAGGCATACTGATAGTACAGATAATGATAATTTAAAAACAACGATTGGAACTTAACATGGGGCAGGTATTCCCACTTTTTTTTTTTTTTTTTTTTTTTTGGTTTTTTGAGACAGGGTTTCTCTGTGTAGCCTTGGCTGTCCTTGGACTCCCTTTGTAGACCAGGCTGGCTTCGAACTCACAGCGATCCGCCTGCCTCTGCCTCCCGAGTGCTGGGATTAAAGGCATGTGCCACCACCGCCTGGCTAGGTATTTCCACTTTTTAAAAGCATATTTTGCTATAGTCTGAAAGGAGGGGTAGAGCTCCCAGAGAGAGTCCATGGGCCAGAGTCAAGATGGCTACATACAGGTGGATGGTTGGAGAAGAAGGACTAGAAGGCTGACATTCTTCTAGACTGGGATGCAAAATGGAGTTAAATGGCTAGAAAAATAATAAAATTTTAAAAAGCTATCGTCCCTTTCTGAGACACCATGGCAGAAGGCTCCTGAATATTTTTTTGGCTTTGTTTTGGTGTGTATGAATTTTTTTGCAATGGGCTTAGTCTTAATCACACTTCTTACCCTCTCTAAAACAGTTCAGAGAGAAAGACAAAGAGCCAAGAAATGTGAAATTAAGTTACTAACAACTAATAAGGGAAAAGGAACTGAACTTTTCTCCATAAAGTGTGTAGTGGGTGGCATTCAAATCTCCTTAGCTACAAGGTGTTTGTCTAGGCTTTCTGGAAAAGGTCCACCAGAAAGTGTTAACAATAACTAAATTCCAAGTAATGGTGGACAAGATTTCACTAACTGAACCATAAATTCACAGAAAAGTGGAATTGTTGTGGGATGGCCTATTGTATTTTGATGCTAATTATTGCTTGCTATCTGTGTGACCCACCTTTTGATTAATATAAAGCTGTCCCACCTGGGCAGGGCAGAGGAGATAGGTGTGGCTAAGGTTCCAAAACTTAAAAGAGATAGGAATTCTGGAAAGAAGAGGAGAAAGACCTGAAGGAGAAGACAAACCACCACCAGGAGGAAGGAAAGAAACCACAGAGGAAGAGAATAGGAAAGCCGCCATGGGTTAGATGAAAAACACATGGCAGGCATGGATGGAGATCTGGCCCAGAACATTAGCAAGTATTTGGGATTATGGATGGGAGGTACGTTAATAAAAGTTATTAGACGGGGATGGCATCTCACTATGGAATGTTGTTTAGTGGATTAATATCTGCCTTGCCCCAGGTTAACTAAGGCTACTTTAAAACAAAACAAGTGTCTGTGTTTAAATTGATTGCTAGCTGGGCATACTGATAATACTAATAATACAGGTAATTTAAAAACAATGTGTGTGTGTGTGTGTGTGTGTGTGTGTGTGTGTGTGTGTGTGTGTGTACAGAGTGGAATATTATTTATTGGAAGCCCAGCACAAAGATATTTGTCCCTACCAAGCTCCAGAAAAAAAAGAATTTTAAGCATACAGACTTGTCTTAATAAAATACAGGACAGAAAAAAATTGTTCTTTCCTGCCTACAAGGTATGCAGGGGTAAAGGCAGAACAGATACAGCAGAGATGGTGGGAAGTTCCAAGCAATCTTTGTTCCCAACCCACATCCACCCCATGGGAGAGAACCATATGCTGACACTATCGATGATATTCTGCTATGCGTGTAGATAGGAATAAAGCAGAATTGTCCTCTGAGGGCTTTTCTTGGCAACATCTCGAAACACATGCTCAGATTCACTTCCAAACTTTGGGTGGTGCATAGGGAATCTTTCAGAAAATTGGAGAGAAGAAAAGAACTTGTTGAAAGGAGCTTTACAAGAAGACCAACTTAGCCAACTAGTCAGATCCCAGAGTGAAGCACATACCAAGGACATTGCATGCACTGCACCTAGGCCCCCTACAAAGATGTAGCTAATGGATAACTTAGTATTCATGCGGATCCCCTAGTAAGAGAAAAGGGAACTCTTAAATGGGCTCTCTTGTCAGCTTCTGAAATACTTCTCCCTGGGAAGAGTGCATTGACAGGCCATAGGGAGGAGAACACAGAGGACCAGAAGTAGCTATTAATTGAAATGACACTTATATTACTTGTTACCTCCTCCAATTTTCAACAACTAGAATGAGTTAACTTCACTATCTGTTTGACAGAGATCAAGAGAGATCCTTTCTTGGGCCTTTAAGGTACTATAGGTAGGCTATTATTATTACTCACCTTCCTGGGGGGAAAATGATATTTACCATGAACCAAGTTTCAATGTAAATATCCTTCCTTGTTCACACACTGTGGTATTATATCAGAAAACTTTTTCCCCAAATTGTACTGTGCTTAAATTTGTCGGCAATAGCCTGCCAGGCATCAGACTCTCTAGAAATCTTGATTCAAGTTGAAAATGCCAATCTCATCTGAGTTTTCATTCTCTCATTTTGCATTTCATTTTCCTGGCTGATACCTGCAAAGCCCCTCAATTAATGACCATAATAGCCAGTTCATGGAAACAGCCTAAATGTCCCTCAGTAGAAGAATGGATAAAGAAACTGTGGTACATATACACTATGGAATACTACTCAGCTATTAAAAACAAGGAATTCCAAAAATTTGTGGATAAATGGATTGAGCTAGAAATGATCATAATGAGTGAGTTAACCCAGAAGCAGAAAGACTCAAATGGTATATACTCACTTACATATGCATACTAGCCCAATGGGCATGTCCCATGAAAGCCTTCACCTACCCGGAAACTGGGACAGAGGGGAGGATACCTTATTGGGACTCTAGATGAGAGAACCATGTAAGAATAGCAAAGTAGAAGGATCCAGAGGGTCCTAGAAACCTACAAGTAGAACATTATGATAGGCAGATTTGGGCCAAGGGGTCCTGCTCAAACTAAGGCACCAGCCAAGGACAATACAGGCAGTAAACTTTAAACCCCTACCCAGATCTAGCCAATGGTCAGAACAGTCTCCACACTTGAGTGGAGAGTGGGGTATGACTTTCTCATGTACTCTCGTGCCTCACATTTGACCATGTCCCCTGTAGGGAGAGACCTGGTGGCACTTAGAGGAAGGACAGCAGGTCACCAAGAAGAGACTTGATACCCTATGAGCATATAAAGGGGGAGGTAATCCCTCTCAGGAATAGTCATAGGGGAGGGGAATAAGGGGAAATGGGAAAGAGAGAAGAATGGGAGGATACAAGGGATGGGATAACCATTGAGATGTAACAAGAATAAATTAATTAAAAAAAAAAGATATGAAGAAAAGCTGAGTATAACCCAGCCATTTACTCGCAGTATTCAAGGAGTCAGAGGTTTGTGGACGTCTGTGAGTTTGAGTACAAAGTAAGTCTAGAATCACCAAGGCTGCCCAGAGAACCATGTTAATAATAATAATAATAATAATAATAATAATAATAATAATAATAATAATAATAATAATAATAATAA
>OU015747.1:70956520-70982371 GCA_907169655.1 Acomys percivali
AATAATAATAATAATAATAATAATAATAATAATAATAATAATAATAAATAAAAACAACAACAAGTTAATAAAAAATAAAAATAAAAGTGAAGATAACGTTTGTATAACATGAATGATCCTGGAAAGCATATGTTATATAAGTAGTCAGCTAGGAAGTATATTTGTAAAGCCTTGTTTTATATGAACACATTCATAGTTAATAATAAAGTATTTGATATTTTAACTTATTAAAATGATCATGTGCTTTCAACAAAGAAATAATAAATGAATGTCATAATTTTGTTGATAACATCATATGATCATTCTGTAATGTAATATTGTATTGTATCATCATTATAGGACAGTTTTCAAATAAAATAAATTAAAAATGTAAATTGAATAAATACGTTATATTAAAATTGAAATAGTTATCCTAGTCATTCTATAATTTTAGTTATCGTAACACAAAATTTGAACAAAGAACTTCTAATAAATAATTTTCTAATTCAATTGGAGCATTTAAGAAATTAAATGTTATTAAAATGAAATCTATTTGGTTTTAAATTATAAACCTGTTTAAAGCAAATAAACACAAACAGATAATATTTTCTATTTACCTTCTTCACATATTTATAGTGATTTTTGGAAATTAAGATTGTGCCATTCAATATAACTTACCAAATATTACCATAATGCATATCAGTATGGCAATTATTGCTTCTATCCTGAATCCCAAGATAAAGAGAAGTCCCTTGTTAGTACAAGTCTTTGTGCTGCCACTGTCTCCACAGTCACAGACTTGTATAGTGAGGGTGTTTGTGCTTGTAAGAGACGGGATTCCATTATCAGCAATCAAGATGATCATGTAAAAGACAGGTTCTTCTTTAAGTCTGAAACCAGTTCTGTTAGTCAGAATTCTAGCTGTGTTATCTAAAACAGAAATCCACATTCACAATTTTTCCAATATAGAACAAATCTGTACAGTACAGTTAAATTGCAATGATACTTAAATACAATCATACCTGTGTAAATAAAAAATGAAATTTTATATTAAAATATCCAGCCTAAAATCATTTTGAAATTTTCTAAACATGAGTTATATTATTAGATGAATTATTTTAATCTGTTCTCAAAGGTCCTAGAAAATACAGGTATAATAGAAAATGTTTCTGCACTGATAAATCAGTATTAGCAGGGCTATTAGGAAACACCCTATGCTCTAGCTCTCACATTAATTTGAGAGAACTGCATGTGGCATTCTTTCAGAAGACATTTCATATAAAATTCCATATAAATTATGGAATATAAAATATGGAAACACATTTCAAACAAAATTCCAAACATGTGTTCATCACTTGTCACCTCAATCCATTTATCAAGGTAAGAATATGCAAAAAAATAGTATAACTTTAATATATTAGTGAAAGTGAACAATGAGTAAGTCCATTTATGTGAAAATTTTCTCTAAAGGCCAAATACTCAAAATGACAACTACACTGTTTTCTCAAAGTTTCAGTTGTTCCTTTCTAATTTTTTTTTCTGTTGGTTGTTTATTTTGTTTTTGTTTTAACATGCAGTAGCCTTTGAAATAATTAGTTTTGCTTTTCAAGTTGACATAATGGAAAAAGGAAGACACAATCAAAGAATGTTTCAATTAGCTTAGCTTGTGGGTGTATTTTTGTGATTTCTAGTAGAAGCAACCAGGGCCTTAGGCAGATGAGCCTCGCTTTTATAAGAAAGAGCTGAGCAAGCCAGAGTAAAGCATGCCAGTAAGCCATGTTCTTCTTTGGTTTCTGCTCCAATTTCCTGCTCTGCCTTCCACCAAGATAGATTGTAAGGAAAATAAATGCTTTTCTAGCCAAGTTGGTTTCATCTGTATTTTATCATAGCAATTGGAAGCAAAGCATGACACCTTCCCATTTCCCTAAATAATATCTGTATCCATAAAACCAAATTGATAAGAACAAGACAACAGCATTCATTTCATTCCAACTATTTGTCTAATCCATAAATTTTAGGTATAAATTAATTAAAATACATATCTAGTAATAGGAAATCATACTAAAGTTAGATAATGAAAAATGAAAAAAATTTTTATAATTTATCGCTTTTACATAAAAGTTGAAGGAAGTCTGCCTTTATAAACAAAATCCTAACATCAGAATAGCTAATCCTTGATTAGTAAAAGTCTTTGTGTTTTACTTAAATATTATGTTTATGTAACCTAAATACCATTGTTAGATACTCATAATTAGCTCAAGCTAATCTCATTGCAATATAAATATAGACCATCCGTTATTCCTTTTTACTTTGATAAATTATTGTGTCAATAAGCAAAAGTCAAGTGATGCCACAACCATAATAATAGTTGAGAACCTATCAGACTTTCCAAAATCTTATAATTATGGATAGCTTTCTATTTTAAGTTTACAGTTGAGGTGCTGTGGATAAAAATTATAGCCTTACATACTAAAGGCAAAGCCATTGTATCTCTAGCCCATCTTACTGATTATTCTAACTGTGCTTTTAGATGAAAGTAATGTGAGGAAAAAGGATACCGGTGTCCCAGTGAATTTTCATTTGACCATCATTCTTTTATTTTATTTCTCAGTAGTATCAGGTTGTAAGAATAATAAAACAATCAGTTCCACAAACTCACTGGAATAAAATATCATTGATTGTATCAAAATCCCAATAAGTAGTTACCTTGATTGTCTATTAGCGTAAAACTTGAGTTCTTTGTATCTTCCACAGAGTGACTAAAGTAAAAATGGTGATCTTCTATGGACTCATCTCTATCTATTGCACTGATGGTTTGAATTCGCTACAAAAATATTAAGAAAGTTGATTGCTGTTATTGGGAACTGTAAATTATTCAACACTATTATTACTTACGCTTTTTCTTAAAGTTTCTTTAGTATCATTAGAGATATTGCACATCTCGATATTTATCACTTACTTCTTTCTTTATTCTTATTGCTTATTTGACTGACAGTCATTATGATTTGCAGATACAGACATGATAATATATACTCCCTGTCAATATATATATATTTGTAGACATATTAGATTATTTGCTAATTTAATGAGTTTTGTAACAATAGTCAGACATAACGCTTTTAAATCACAGGGAATGTATGATTGCCTTTGACCCACAAAGGTAGTAGGCAAAGTCTTCCCAAAAGTTTCAGTCTTTATCTCATATCATAAAAATGTAAAGAAATGCATATATAAGCAAATCAGTTCTCAATTTACTCTTTTATGTCAAGACATGAACATGTTCATTACATTAAGAAAAAGTTACGCTAGCCATGATCACACCGTGCAGTGTGATTATTATTAATTCTGGAATTTAAAGTAAATTGAATTCTATTTTCTATAATCAACAGCTTTTAACAGTGTTTCATGTAAAAATTTTCGTAATTGTAAGAGTGCGGATCTGAATTAATAAGTTATACTTCAATGAACATCTATTTCTCCACATGCATACAGAGCAAAGGGCTATGAAATAAAAGTGATTGGTACCTGATATTCCCATACTGATTTGTATTTTCCTCATAAATTGTTTCTAATTATATCATAATTACTTAAATATATGATAGAAAGAAAAGTTTTATACAACCTATGCTTATGATAATAAATGTGGATATTATGATACCAAAACAGTTATTTAAAATATTTTTATGATTTGTTTAGGTTAATGTGGGCAGGATTTTAAGATTATAGTATTCTTAATCATATTTTGGCTACTTTCAGGGTCTATAAACTAAGACATTAGGTTATGACTGACAGTGTAACTTTTAAGATTCTTTTGCAGGCTCACATAGACTAACATTTCAAGAGCTTTTGTACATCTCTACAATAATACTTCCTCACAAAGAAAACTTTCTCTTGTAAGATTAGCCTAGGATGGTGTTCAGACTGTTTCTGCTCACATTGCTGTGTGTTCATTTGTGGAAATGAAGCATGACCTATGACAAATTTTATGAGTCATGTTTACCTTGATGGTATGTACATTGTCAAGTATTCTTTGTGAGGTTGTGTGTTAAACTTTGTTGAAAATGTTTCCCAATGGTAAAGGAATGCTTGAGAAGAGGAGAAGGTTGGCTGTGTGTGTGTGTGTGTGTGTGTATGTATGTGTGTGTGTGTGTGTGTGTGTGTTTCCTAATACTTTAACATAGAACTAATGAAACTGCACCTTTCTTTCTAGGAACAAGTAAAATGAGATCAGTTTTTAAAACATAGATACCCTACTTCTGGAAGAATTGCATATAGGAGACGTGTCACTGGAATCATTAAAGCAAGAGAGCTGTCAGTGTCTCTCACCAGCTTCAGCACTCAGAAGAACAGGCCTTACATCCTGCATGCACAACGCAGTAAATATGACCCTGGTTACAGGGCATAGGTGATCTGGCTTCACTACTTATCTGCTTTGAGGTGACATGGGCAAAAGGGAGATGGCACTGATGTCATCAGAGTGGGAGAGATATCCCTGCCCCTCATCTATCTGCTGCATCACTAATGAGAATAGGCTGTGCACCTCATCAGGGCAGCAGTGTAGACCTGATCTGGATATTAATATGCTCATATTATTTATTCTTAAACTGTAGCAATGGAAATTACTCATTTTATTGAGCAAATATTAATCTAAAAATGGGCTTGTGCTTAGTTTTAATAGTTATGCAAACTATTATATTGAGCTAACTGAAGCCTATTGGGTACTTGGAAATTGATAAAGTTATCAGTAATGAAATATAAGACTTAAATATAAATAAATACTGATCATGACTTAGGAAAGAAGTGACAAGATAAGACCAAATTATAGCAAATTTTGATAGCTCTGACTTTTAGCATTCTTTTCTCTCTCTGGGCAGAATTTTGTCTAAGCCTCCTTGTTGTGGTACATTTAATTCCCTCTATATTTAATTATTTTTTAATTCTATGATGACAATTCATTCTTTTAACTTGCAGAATTTGAAAATAAACGTTTTCCTTTGAACTCACCCATGACTTAGGGCATGATTTAGATTTTTTTTAGTTAATCTTAACAGTGAGTTTTTGGAAGAAATTCTGCCACTGACTTAATTTTATGAATACTGATATAAAGTTTCACATGGGAATTAAGATCAGTCAGGATTAGAATGCACTAAACACTGTTCCTTGAACTTCTCTTAGAGCTATTCTGCCTGCTATAGAGATTGGTACCTAAAATTTTTTTCATATTAATCTACATATAGATCATGTAGATTATATATGTATATTTAATATAAGTACTAGTACATATATATTATTATACATAATATATAAGAAGAAATATGTATTTGAATTGCCCTCTTAGATGCAATTCAAAGAATAAAAGAATGTTAACTTATTTCAGTTTGAAATGAGAAGTAATTCTAATTCAGCTACTAAGTATATCTCTTTTTTCTTTTGTAAAATAAACAGAAGTGATACCATATTTATGCCTTTCACTAGTCAAATATTTGAACACAGGCATAAGTTCACTATCAAAGTTTTTTAATGCATGCCATACAAAGTATTAGATTCTTGGCTCTTCCTTTTGTCCAGTCTCTGGCTACTGCTCGAGATGTCTCTGAGTTTCTATCAACAACAAGCCTGCTTCTTCAATAGTGAAATGGAAAAATTCCAGCTACAATCTACATGACATCCCCAAGTACCTTTGTCTTCTCCAAGACCAATAAACCTACACCAAGGATCTCCTCCAGTGGGTGCCCATATTGGAGATGTAAATAACATTACATTGACAGGATAGGTTATAGATACTAAACACATCTCCTATGACCCATTGCCAGATATCACTGATTTTACCATGAAGGACCACTGAATAAAACTTTGTCTAAAGGGGCTGTGGGGAAAATCTATTCTTGTATAGTAGGAGCTTGTCCTGCATATAGAGGAGGAATGGTAATTTCTAGATCTCTGGAGGAACCACCTGCCACCATTCTAAATAATATGGTAGAGGCTATTCAACTATCTAAATTTATGCTGAAGTTCTTCTCTTAACTGAGCCTTTGGAAGACTGGTCTAAATGAATCCATGAATTTCCCCTGGATTCATGGCAGTAACACTGTGCCTCTAAATGTAACTCCATGCTTACTTTATGCTACCTTGTGATGATACCTGGTGGTAGCTATTCCTATCACCCATTTAACGTTAATTCTATATGCTGTAAACTCAAAACCATTTCCTCCACTCATCTCCTTTGGTATCTCTTTACACTGAGAAGCCCAAGATTTTCAATTTCCTTTTATTTCTCTTTTAAATATAGACTTAAGATGTTTCTCATTGTGTTAGACTCATATACATCCAGTCTTCTGAATAGAGGACTCTTTTATGTTGTGTAATGATACTAACATTATAGCCAAATGAGCTTTACCCTGCTTCTCTACAGGAGGTTTTTGTCCTTCCTTAGAACACTCATGTTATGGTTTCTCAGATATCAGAAATATCTGTCATGCTTCTGCCTTCCTTAAGCTCACATCAAAGAATATTCATTATTTTAACCCAAAATTTTTTCCCAAGCCTCTGCTATACTATAGCACAAAATATGTGTATTTTACAAGTTACAAACAATGATAGTGCTAACATTGCTGGTGTCCGTGCAAGAGTAAGAGCAAATAGGTCTAGAACTCATGTAATGTGGCTCACCAATTAGGAAACCCACAATGGGCAAGTCTTGGTGAGGCATATGCACAGAAATAGATGTCCTGAGGACTTCATGCTGTTATAGAGCATAGCTCTTTTTGTTACCTTTGTGGTATTTTTAATAACCTCAAAATGTGAATTGTATGCGTACTATACAGGGGGCTTCCAGCCCCTGTCTGGGCAATATCATTAGCATACACAATAACAATGCTTGATCATTTCAGGTATTGCTGCTGGAGCAGATTATATTGAACCACCCCCTTTGAAAACAATCTACAGACATAGATTGCTAGCAATGATCATTATCCTTAGAAAGAATTTATAGTGGCTTTGACGTGACTATCTTAAAGAAAAATAGATTTTTTATGAAGATAGGTAAAGGTGCCTTTTATATTGATCTTGATAGGAAATCTTAGAAACCATTGATGGTAAGAGATTTTTAAGGTTAGAAAAGCAATAACAATGGCCCATAACATCATTTGCTGACATGATTCTTTCAAGTTGCCCATATATATATTCCAGCATTCTGCCAGATTAATATGTCCATGAAATTGCCAAAGTAGATACCCAGAGGTATTCCAGTCCAACTTCACAAATGGTGCCAAGTAAAGTGCATTGTTATTCCTAGCCCCAGAATTTCTCAGACCGTGGACAGCAGCAAATACTTTTCTTTGACTTGGCAACCATTTCAGCCATTTGGCCCTATTGCTGCCACAGCCAAAAATGGTTGATTTCTTAATCCCTTATCTGTTTTTATCAACAAATGTCTGTAAGGGTGTGCTTCAGACCCAGTACAAACAGCTCTAGGTTCTCCCAGTACTCCTTAGTCCCTATCCTCTGCAGGACTTGGCTAGCATACCCGACCCCCATCCTGTACTCTAAATATTCCAAGGAAGGGGCTTTTTCTTCCCCTTCACCATATAATCTAGACATGTTGTTGTTCTTCTTTTTTCCCCCTCTCTTTCTTCACCACTTGCATGGCAATCAATAGCTGGTTGCAATAAACTTATATTTATAGGCTTTAACTTGTCTTTAAGGAAAATCAGCCCAATGACCTCATTTTAACCACTCCATCTTAACTCATTTTATTAATTATAGGAAAAGGGAGAAATGTTAGTTCACAAGTCTGCTCTAGGTTGATTAGCAACCTCTGCCATCATTCCTTGTGGCTGCCAGGTGTGTTTAGTCTATGAAAGGACCAACCTAACAACTTGTCTCTCTTCCTTTCTCTCTTTCAATGTCTCTGCCTGTCCCTCTTTCTGTCCCTTTGATTCTCTGTCTGTGTCCTTCCCAATTTGTCTCTCTTCTGGCTCACTCAGACTACATCTTCTTTCCCACTCTCCCTTGCTCTTCTCACAATAATAAACTTTCTCATACAACACATATTACGTGCCATGTAATATATATATGATAACAAAACATATGTACACATAATACAATGATTACAACACAAATGATTTGTTTTATATAATATTGAGTATAGTATTCAATATTGGCTCATATTACATATTATATTTATAAACCATAAAATATAAAATGCTGTCTTACCCAGGCTTTGATAATCTATTGTTGTCTTTTAGCTTACCTCACCAGATCCAGCATTTTCACAAACATAAGTCTCATAGACTTTGGAAAATTCTGGAGCATGGTCATTAATGTTAAAAACTTGTATATATACAGGAACTGAAGAGATCTGTAGTGCATTATCTGCAAATTAAAGATATATACTGGAATTAGTTACATCTATATCAAAATTCATTCAATGAATTAAATTATAGGCTTATTATATAGTGATATATTTACTTGAGGAAAGCTAAAGATGGGATCTGTATGATCTACATTTTTACCAGTAATATTGGTCAGAAAAAGAATCTATGTTTATTTCAAACACTATTCTGTACCTCTACATGTTGTGGCTTTGGGTCATGATGAATGAAAAGTGTGTAAAAGATTGTTCTGTAACTACTGTACTGACATTTAGAAGCTACTGGAAGAGTTGTAGAAGTCCTATGCATTGCACTAAGAAAAGGAATTACTACTCTTTCCAACATGAACACCAGCACTAGCAAACCATTTAGTTTTACAAACTATATACAAAGGCCATTGGGAACAATGTTATAAAACATTAAAATCAGGTCATAAGTTATAAAGTATAAATGAATAGTCAACAAAATGAATACAGGTAGACAAAAATAATTAAAAATGAAATTAATCTTTACAATTAAAAATATGGAATATTAAGCAATGTTCATTAAAATTCCTGTATTTTAAACTGAACATTGTTTTTTATTATTATTATTATTATTATTATTATTATTATTATTATTATTATTGAGAAATTTATTTTGTTTTTACTTCCATTTCACATCTCAATTTTAAATGTAATTAAGGTAGGAATCAAACAGTTCAATAACCTGTAGGCAAAAAAATGATGCAGTGGCCATGGAGTAGGCCTGTTTACTGTCTTGCTCCTCATTGTTTGCAAGGCCTGTGGTTTTTTTTTATAGCACTTAAGACCATCAACCATGAGGTGGCATCAATCAATGTTGTCTGAGCCATCCCACATGAGTAATCCATAAGAAAATATACCATAGATTTGCCACAAAACAATCTGTTTAAGCACTTTTTGTCATTTTTATTCCCTATTTTCCTTGGGAATCCTAGATTTTGTCAAATTTACACAAAATTGGACTGCACACATGATAAGTACTTATGACTGAGCCATCTCCACAGCTTCAGGGTTTTATTTCTTTTGATCCTTAAGGCTGTTGGCAAAATGAAACCCTCTTGACCTGACTATCTGGGGCTGGTGGGTAAAATAGCTTCCATATTTCTCAGTGCAGTTTGGAAGCCAGCAATGAAAGGGATCTTCAGGTAAAGAACAAAGAAACACTAAGAAGGACAGAAGAAAGAGGAAGTCATGTAGGCTTAGGCATCCACTATCCAGAGAACCTGTTAGAAACCTAAGGGAGGAAGGCCCTCTCTGCATTTTATGTTAATCATGTGCAGGTAGCAGAGCAAAAGCCAGTGGTTGCATTGGCAGACAGCCTTGGGATTCTCAGGGCAAATGACCTGAGGAAAAGGAGGCAGCCTGCAACACATAAGAGTGCCAAGATGGGGTACTCTATCAGCATGTGTATTTGACAAATGAGATCTTAAATAAGACCCTTTCTTTCTTGTCACCTATCTCATATCTGAAAAGGGAAAATTATTGCTGTTGGCCCCAATGGGAGAGGATACATTAGGTATTGCTGCTACTTGATATCCTAGGGTTTGTTGGTCTCCACTGGGGGCCTCTCCTTCTCTGAGAGAAAGGAGAGAGAAGTGCAGGCAGAGGTATGAAGGTGGACTGGAAGGAAAGGAGGGAGGGAGCTGAGATCAAACTGTAGAGTGATTAAATACATACATACATACATACATACATACATGCATGCATACAAACATACATGAGGAAAATGATAACTTAAAATTTCAGAAACACAGGTTAGTAAATCAAACAAGAAAATTCTATTCTGATGATCTATTAATGCTTGTTTGGCTTTAACATTGATGCCTGGGACTGGATTATCCCCTGTCAGAAGCTGAGCACTGATCTTAGCTCACCATATATAATAATATTATAACATTGCTGTAACTAGAAAATAAGCTTTAGGCATTCTTACTTGTATGTGGGAGATTTTTCTATTTCAATTTGATAGTTTATGTATACCCAATATTTTATTCTATCAATTTAAATGAATAAATATGTATCTATGTTATCAAATTGATAAAAGCAAACATAAATTAATTCTAAGAAGTTTGATTTTCTTGTTAATCATAGAGCAAAATATACTTGTTTGTTTTTATACTTTCAAATATAAATCTTTTGCAATCATTTTATATACACACATTGTTCCATAATATAATTTATTCCTGTATAACTGAAGAAAGTTTAGATTTACCTGTGTTATAACTATAGATATTTAATACAAAAAGGATACAAAGATGATCAACATATTATAATAATTTGATTATAGTTTATAAGTAATATGTAGCAGCAGTTAAATAAAACAGTGAAAAAGAATTTGAGAAGTTTGGAAAATTCACTGGATGTGTTTTACAAAGATAAATCAGAAAAACTACAGAATGATGCATTTTATTTTGTTTCATACATGCATTCAAGCAATCACTGATATTATATTTAGGACTGATGTGATTCTAAAAACACCACTTATATACTGGCATTTCCTAGGTTGTTATCTCATTGCTCCAAAAATATTTTTTCTGAGATTCTGTCTTTTTTTAATATAAATGGACATAAGAATATGAGATTCATTCTTTGAGCACTTGCTCTTTGAGCCCTGTGCTGCCATAGTGAGTGAGATACAGAATTTTAAGTAGAGACCTAGATCCACACATATGGCATGAGATTGGCAAATGTGAATGATAATTATCTGTAGCCAAATAGATCACTGAAAGTTTTATGTAGAAGGCACTTATGCCATCTTTATCTCTATTCTTTCCAGAGCATGTTCCCTAAGTGCTTTGAGGATGCTCTATATACTTTATGATAAAGAAGTGAATGAAAGAAATTGAGCTTTTCTGTGTAAACAGCTGTTGTTAGCTCATGCAGGAGCTAGCTTCAATAATTCAATTAACTCATCTTTTCCCTACTGCTATGATCCATGCTTCCTGAACAATAAAAACTGCAATATGGAATTTGGATTAAAAGTGTTTTGTTTAATAATTGCATCAGAGATTAATGTTAGACAAATTCTGAATAGAAAAGTTCCTGACACATATTCATATTTTCCATGTTTCCTTTTTTATTTTCTATTTTAAAGTAATTTTGACAAAAACACAATACTACAAGATTCTCCCCTATATCAAGAAAACAGAACAAAACTACACGAAAAAGAAAAGCGAAGTAAACAAACAAACGTATTAATAACAGAAAAAATCAACAAACTACACACACACACACACACACACACACACACACACACACACACACACATACCTGGATAGTTCATTATATAATATATTTGTCATCAGTTCCTAAACAGGAGACCTCTCATGGAATGGGTGATATACCCAGTGTCTCAATCAATTTGGGAGCTGTAAGTGTTAGTTCAGATGATAACCTTTACGCTAGTCTCTAGATTTTCATTCGTTCATTCATTCATTCATTCATTCATTCATTCCTTTTCTACAGTCTATAGGAAAAAATGAAGAAATCACACTGGAGTTAATAGCTTAGAGATCTGTGATGTGAGAAGAGAAGCTTTTCAGAAAAGAAAGTAGAATGGTGAACGGATTTTGTGGGAAAAAAAGGGAAACAGAATTTTTGCTTCTGTAATCTGGATAGTGATATTTTTCATGAGCTATTCAGATGTTTGAGGAAACATGTCCATTAGAGGCCTTGTGTGTACTTATGTGTACTTTTCTTAATGGTTAAGTTGTCAAACTTAATTACTTTTAAAGCCAATATCAATATCATGATTGGAAGGAAATGCTACCCCGACACAAGCCACACCTAAAATATCTAAAGTGGAATTAATGAGTTGATTAAAGTTATTTCAGTTGTAAAAATATGTAAACGTTAAAATTACTTATACAATGATATGATTTTTTAATTTATCTTCCTGTACCTATAAGCCTAAAGATAAAAATATGGGAACATATAAAATATCAAAATCCTCTCTACCAAAATGATTTTTGATTGTGAGCAATATGGCTGTAAAGCATCAGAAACATAATAGCATGAATTTCATCTTTCTACCCAGATAACATTAATATTCACTTACCTTGAAACCTTCATGTATGTATACGATTAAATCATATATAAAATTAATGCAGTCAGTTTATATTGTTTGCTTTTTAAAATGTTGACACTTCAAATATTTTCTTTGTATTTTTATTTTAAATGATTATTTGGCAATAAAAATATAGAGTACACATTATGTTTAGATTGAGAAAATTAGAATATGCATACTGTTCAATTTATTATATTCAATATTACTATAATATATTTTGTGAAATTTGTTTCAAAATTTTACATTTAAATTTACTAAATCATATGATGGCTTGAAGGACTGATAGAATGATTTGATTGTTGGAGTTAGGTTCCTACTCTGTATCACTTTTGACTTTACTTTTCAGTAGAATTCACCCATGTTGGACACAGGGAATTCTTTGCCTCAATCTCTAAAAGGCTGTGATTGTAGGAATAAGTGTCTCATATATTACAGTTTTTTTGTCTTTTGTTTTTCTTTAATTCCTTTATACTTAAATTGTTTTCAAGTCTTAAACTTTTTGAAGCTTTTGTTTCTTTATTTGTATTATGATATGAACTTATCAATGCAACATTAATACTTTCTGCTTTAGGGTTTTCATAACAATTTAGAAATATTTCAAGATGACCTTTTGCTAAAGCTGTGTTTTTGAAGTGTAATTGATATTGTAATGGTTTATTTAAACTTTGTTATAACAATATAATATGGCTAATCAATCGCACATGAATATGAATGGAAAGGCAGCTACGGAGGGATGAGTATATAAGCATACATGCTAAGGAATTATTATTTTATTCTAACAAAGCTATACAACACAAACAACTCTCATGCTTTATTTGAGCTAATCATTGAAATATCTTTGCAATTATAATTTCAGCATAGAAAATAAAATCAATAACACGTTTTTAATATTAGTTTCCTTAATCAAAAATATTTTAAAATAATTCTTATATTTACTGTTAATAATGTGCCTCATGAAATGGGATTAAGATAATTTGGTTTGGGTTTGTGATTAGATATAATTATGATTCACCTTTCTCTTGTTATTTAAATATGGGACCATATATTTTAGGGTCTCTATGTTTAATACCTGTGAAATGGTATAAATTTAAAAATATTTATGTAGAACTGTTTTGACTATCATTTAGAGATGTCTAGTCCTTTGTAAGACTCCATTTAAAAACAAAAATGAAAACAAAGGAAACATGATCTGTAAGTGTAACAAAAGCTAGTAGCCATCTTCCAAAGAGGTATTTCATTTTTTAAAAAATGTGTTTAACTACAATTGAGGAATGGCAAATATATTTTTTCATCTTATTTTATATCTGTATTTTGCCTTCAAGTAAGAGTATACCACTTTTATGCTTAGTCTACAAAGGCCAAAAGAGTAATCAGACCTCTTGTACTTGTATTTACAGAGGGTTGTGAGTTTCCATATAGGTACTGGTATTTAAACCCAAGTCTCTTGGAAGATCAGCCAGTGATCACTACTGCTAAGTCTTCTTAAAATTTTTTATTATAATTATGTTGAAGCATCTTCTTCAGTCTTCTCGCCCAATATATTATTCAGGTAGAAAACTGTCTCTGTCATTTTCTCATTTTGAAAGCTACTAACATGCACTCCCAGCATACTCAGGTAATCAATTTTATTCCTTCTTAAGTCTCTGATAGAGTTGTAGACCAGGTAGCTTAGTTTTACAATGAAGCTCAGTTGTTTAGGGATTAAGATGTTTTTAGGTATAGATAGATGTTTTAAGTAGATAATAACAAGATGTGATAGAGGTTGATTTACAATCAGAATTTTAGAGAAGTAAGATGGGAAAGATATTTTCTTTAAGGCTGTCAAATACAAATAGCCAAAACACTAAGAATGTAATATTTATATAATTTCTGATTGTGTCATTGTTTTTCTTGCTGTAGGTAGTTTACTGTATATATGTGCAATAATATTAATGTATATGTAAAAATAAATATATAAATAAATAAAAGTAAAAAAAATTATTATAATTTGTTCACATTACACCCAGTTGTTATACCCTTGCTTATATCTTCCTATCCCCGCCCTCGCTACTTCTGCCCTATACGTTTTATAGAAGCAGCCCTATCCCCACCATATGTCTACAGTCTATCAGGTCCCATCCATATAGCTTTCATCCCTTTCCTCTGTGTGCCCACAGGGCTTCCAAAAAAATAGGAGATGATCAAATCAGGAGCACCAGAGTTCATGTCAGAGTTCATGCTCCCCTCAAAACCACATAGAATGATCTGTCAATTGAATATATCTGAACAGGAGGTCCAGGTTCACTGCATGCATTGTTCTTGGTTGGTGCACCAGTTTGTTGCAGTCACCCCTGGGTCCATATCTTCCCCAACTGATAGTGTCATTTTGGGGCTCATGCACCCTCTCAGGCCTTCCTTCCCTTCCCCTTTCCACCCTACTGTCAGACTTTGTCCAGAATCCTGCTGCAAGGCCTAGAATCTGTGATTTTCCCTCGCTGGGTCAAGTCTCTCAGATGACATCTTTGTTGGGCTACTATCCACTTGTAAGTGAGTATAAACAATGCATGTCTTTCTGCATCTGGGTTGCATCACTAAGGATGATCATTTCTAGTTCTATCAATTTGCCTGAACGTTTCAAGATTTCCATGTTTTTAATAGATGAAGAGTGTAACTATATCACAGTTTCTTTATTCATTATCCATTGAGGGACATGTAAGTTGTTTTCGGATTCTTACTATTATGAATAAAGCTACAGTGAATATAATGCAACAAATGTCTGTGTTGTACAACGGGGCATTATTATGGTATATATCAAGAAGAGGTATAGATGGATCTTGGAGTAGTACTTTTCCAAATTTTCCAGGAGCATGCGCAGATTGATTTCCAAAGTGGTTGTACAAGTTTGCACTCCCACCAGCAATGGAGAAGTATTCGTTTTTCTCCACATCCTTGCCAGCACATGCTGTCAATTAAGTTTTTTACTTTAGCCATTCTGGTCATTTTAAAATGTAGTCTCAGAGTCATTTTGCTTTGCATTTCCCTGATAAGTAAGGATGATGAGCATTTCTTTAAGTGTTTCCCACCATTCAAAGTTCCTCTGTTGAGAATTCACTTTTATCTGTGTACCCCATTTTAATTGAAGTATTTGGTTTGTTTGTGTTTACTTTCTTAAGTTCTTTATATATTTTGGATATTACCTCTTTTTATATGAAGGTTTGGTTATTATCTTTTCCCAGTCTATGAACTGTTGCTTTGTTCTTTTGACAGTATCCTTTGCCTTACAGAAGTGTTTCAGTTTCATGAGGTCCCATTTATTAAGGGTTGATCTTAGAGCCTGAGCTATTGTTCTTTTCAGGAAGCTGTCTCCTGTGAAATGAGTTCAAGCCTTTTCTCAATTTTTCTTCTAACAGATTTTGTCAGTCTGGTTTTAGGTTTAAGTCTTTGTTTGTTTGTTTGTTTGTTTGTTTGATTTTCAGGGCAGTGTTTCTCTGTGTATCTTGGACTCACTTTGTAGACCAGGCTGGGCTCAAACTCATAGAGATTCATTCCACTGCCTCTGCCTCCCATGTGCTGGGATTAAGTGCATGTGCCACCAAGCCTGGCTAGATTGAAGTCTTTAATCCACATGGATTTTACTTTTGTGCAGGGTGATTACTGTGCATCTATTTGCATTTTCTATATTTAGACATCCAGTTAGGCAAACACCATTTAATGAAGATGCTATCTTTCTGCAGTTAGATGGATTTGGTTTCTTTTTCAAAAATCAAGTGTCCATAAGTATTGGGTATTTTAAGAATCTTCAATTTGATTCCCTTGATAAATCAGCCTATTTCTATTCTACTACATTCTATTTTCTTATTACTGTTGCTATAGAGTACAACTTAATATCAGGGATGTAGATTTATACAGAAGTTCTTTATTGTACATGATTTATTTAGCTATCCTTTTTTTTTTAAATATGAAGTTGAGATTTGATCTTTTGAAGTCTGTAAAGAATTGTGTAGGCCTTTTGTTCAGAAGTTACATTTAATCCATAGATTGCTTTTGGTAGGATGGCCATTTTTACTGTTTATCCTCCTGACCCACAGCATGGGAGATTTTCCATCTTCTGATGTCTTCTTCAATTTCTTTCTTCAGAAACTCTTTTTCATAAAAGTCTTTCATTTGCTTACTAGAGTAACATCAAGATACTTTATATTATTTTGAATATTGTGATGTGTAGTTTCCATAATTTCTTTCTTATTCCATTGCTCTTTTTTCATACTGGAGGTATTCTGATTTTCTTTTTAGTTGATTTTATGTCCAGCCTCTTTGCTGAAGGTGTGTATAAGTTGTAGGATTTATTTAATAAAGTTTTTGGAAGCCCATGTGAATACTATTACATCATCTACAAGTAATGATAATTGACTTCTTCCTTTCTAATTTGTATCTCCTTGAGTTTCTTTAGTTGTCTTATTGCTCTATCTAGGACTTTAAGTACTATAGTAGAGAGATACAGAGAATGGACAGCCTTGTCTTGTCCATGACTTCATTGGAATTTATTTAAATTTCTCTTCATTTAGTTTGATGTTTGTTGTAGGCTTTCTGTATATTGTCTTTATTATTTTTGAGTATGTGACATATATTGTTGATTTCTCTAAGACTTTAAACATGAATGTATGTTGGATTTTTTCATACACTTATTAGTACCTAAGAAGATGATCATGCTAGAAATAATATTTGAATGTTACATTTACATAATTCTTAATTTTTTCATGTTTGTTCTTACTGTATATATGTATATATATGCATATATAGAAGTAGATATGCATATATATGTGTGTGTGTAGTAACAATATATATGTATATATAAAAAATAATTAAATAATTGTTAAAAGATGATAATCGTATGTTTTTTTTCTTTCACTTTGTTCATATAATGGATTATAGTGATGGATTTCCATATATTTAACAACCCCAGGATGCCTGTAATGAAGTGTACTTAGTCATGGTGAATGATATTTTTATGTATTCTTGTATTCAGTTTTCAAATATTTTATTGAATGTTTTTGCCTCAATGGTTTAAGATAAATTGGTCTGAATTTTTCTTTTCTTTTCTTTCTTTCTTTTCTTTTCTTTCTTTCTTTTCTTTTCTTTTTTCTTTTTTGATGAGTCTTCCTATGGTTTAGGTATTAAGGTGACTGTGGCATCATAGAATGAATTGGGTAATGTCCCTTCTGTTTTTATTTTGTGAAATCGTTTGAGGAGAATTGGTACTCTTATTTGAACATCTGGTAGAATTCTGCACACAATCCATTTTGCCCTGAATTATTTGGTTGGCATCTTTTTATGACCTCTTCTATATTCTTAGGAGATACAGGACTATTTAATTGGTTTACATTAAGTTATTTAATTTTGGTGATTGGTAGCTATCAAGAAAATTATCTGTTTCATTTAGACTTTCAAATTTTGTGGTATATAGGCTTTCGAATTAAGACCTACTGATTCTTTGGATTTTTTCATTGTCTGTCATTATGTCTCCCTTATCATTTTTGATTTTGTTGATTTGAACATTCTTCCTCTGCTTATTAGTTAGTTTGGCTAACATTTTGTCATCTTGTTGATATTGTCAAAGAACCATCTCTTGGGGCATAGATGTTCATAATTTTGCTGTCATCTTGATTGAGTTTTCCTTTTATGAGTATGAAGTGCCTCCCTCATCATTTTTGATTATTTTTTACTGAAAATATATTTTATTAGATATTAGGATGGCTACTCCAGCTTGCTTCTGGTATTCATTTGCTAAGAAGTCCTCTTTACTGCCCTTTATTCTCAGGCAATGTCTATCTTTGTGGCTGAGGTTTGTTTCTTATATGCAGCAGAATATTGGATCCTGTTTACACATTCATTTAGTTGGTCTGTGTCTCTTTGTTAGAGTTGAGTCATTGATGTTGAGAGAGATTTTTATGATCTGTGACTGTTAGTTTCTTTAATTCTGATTTTTGTTGTGGTAGTGTGTTTGGGTGCTTTAATAATTTTTGTTTTGCTGAAGTGAAGTTATATGTTTTCTGTATGTATTTAGAATCTTTGGGTTGGAGTTTTCCTTCCAGGATCTTCTGTAGTGCTGGATTTGTGGAGAGCTATGGTTTAAATTTGTTTCTGTTGTGGATTATTTTGATTTACCACCTAGGTTTATTGAAAGTTTTGCTGGGTAAATAGTGTGTACAGGCGTCTGTGGTGTCTTAGGGTTTGTAAGACATCTGTTCATGCCATTGTGTCTTTTATGGTCTCTTTGCAAATTTGGGGATGATTTTAATTGCTTTGCAACTGTATATTACTTGGCTTTTTTCCCCTTGCCTTTTTAAATATTTTTCTTTGTTCTGTACATTTAGTGTTTTATTATATTAAGGGCAGAGTTCCTTTTCTGGTCTATACTCTTTGGTATTTTGTACACCTCCTGTATTTTTTTATTAATTTATTCTTGTTACATCTCAATGGTTATCCCATCCCTTGTATCCTCCCATTCTTCCCTCCCTCCCATTTTCCCCTTATTCTCCTCCCCTATGACTGTTCCTGAGGGGGATTACCTCCCCCTGTATATGCTCATAGGGTATCAAGTCTCTTCTCGGTGACCTGCTGTCCTTCCTCTAAGTGCCACCAGGTCTCCCCCTCCAGGGGACATGGTCAAATTTGAGGCACCAGAGTACGTGAGAAAGTCATATCCCACTCTCCACTCAAGTGTGGAGACTGTTCTGACCATTGGCTACATCTGGGTAGGGGTTTAAAGTTTACCGCCTGTCTTGTCCTCGGCTGGTGCCTGTATTTTTGTAAGCATCTCTTTCTTTAAATTGAAAAAAAATCTTCTTCAATTTTTTGAAAATTTTTTCTGTGTTTGGACCTGGCATCTTCTCTTTCTTCAATTTCTCTTATCCTTAGGTTTTGTTTTTTCATAGTATCCTTGATTACTTGGATGTTTTTTGTCAGGAATTTTTTAGATTTAACATTTTCTGTAATGGTTACATCACATTCTTTCGTTGTATCTTTTACACCTAAAATTCTTTTCTCCATCTCTTTTGTTCTGTTAGTGATGAACATCTCTGCAGTTTCTGTTTCCTTCTGTAAGGTCTTTCTTTCCAGGCCTTCCTCCATTTGTGCTTTTACTATTGTTTTCATTTTCATCGTTAGGTCTTAAGCCACTTTATTGATTTCGTTCACCTGACTGATTGCATTTTTATAAATTTCTTCATTTCCTCTATAAAGGCCTCTGTAATGGCCACCTAAGGGCCTCAGTTGGTTTAGCTGTATCTTTCTGTATTTGCATATGGATTTTATTAATTTCTTCCATTATCATCTTTTTTAATATATTTTATTAATTTATTGATATTACATCTCAGTTGTTATCCCATCCCTTGTATCCTCCGATTCCTCCCTTTTTCCCTTACTCCTCTCCCCTATGACTGTGACTGAGGAGAACCTCCTCTCCCTGTATATGCTCATAGGGTATCTAGTCTCTTCTTGGTAGCTTGCTATCCTTCCTCTGAGTACCACCACACAAAATAGATAACTACACTATCACAAAAACACAAGCACACAAAAGCTCTACTGGAAGCAACATCATAATTAAGGCCCTTAACAGTCACTGGTCATTAATATCTCAACATCAATGGTCTCAATTCTCCAATAAAATGAAACAAACTATCTGAATAGATGCATAAATAAGATCCAACATTCTTCTGCATTCAAGAAACACATCTCACCTATAAGGTGAGATCTCATCTTCATAAGGAAAAATTTGAGTTCATTTTCATGGGTTTCACTTGTATTAGAGTTTCTGAGCCTGATTGCTTTGGAATAACTGGGTTATGGAAGATCCATAGTATTGTGGCTTTTTTTTAAATGTTTTTACACTGTCCTTTAGCTATATTGATTTCTCTGTCATTGGATTATTGTTTCTGGTATCCTTTACTGTTGAGAGCCACCCATAGGTGAGAGGCTATAGGTTAAGACCCCTCACCTGCGGTGTTCAGGGAACCCTTCAAGTGCATCAGGCAGGTGACCTGAGGTCAGATATGGGAGCCCTTATTTGACCAGTCCAGTGACCTGAGTAAAGACCTTGGAACTTTTAGAGAACCATATGAGTGACCTGAAGTCAGACCTGAGAACTTTCAGTGGACAATCCATGTGACCTGAAGTCAGTCTCTGGAACTTTTAGTGAGCTGGCAATGTGACTTGAGTTCAGAATCACCTATATTCCATACCATGGTGTCTGCTTTCAGCATGGATACTTAGACACTTGTGTTTTGCATCCCACTGTTCAGTCTAAGACATATAGTGCAGGTGCTATGTGTTGCTGGCTGGCATATGGCTAGATTTTGGAGCCCTTGCTCATGCGTTAATAGGCCTGGGAAATGTAGATCTATTGTCTAGATGACCTGAGGTTTCAGAACCTGTGGTCTTCTCTGTGATAGAAAAAACAGACACTGGTGTTTTGTAGCCCAGAGTTTAATCTGAGATACAGAGTGCAGGTGCACTGTGCATGGAGAGAGTGGCAAACCTTGGAGACTGAGCACAGGCCTGCAGGTACCCAAAGAATTTTCTGTGGATTAGCTGTGCAGCCCGAGTCTGGATCCACAAGTACTCCACAAGACATAGACCTTTATCACATGGGAAATACCAATGCTGGTGTTTTGCAGCCCTCAGTTTGGTCCTAAGGTCATTGTAAAGTCACTACTGTTCTGCTGATCAGACTCAGTTTGTAATTGTTACTGCCATATTGGAGTTTCAGTGCTGGTAAGTTATCTCCATTCCTATTTTTCCTAGGGTATTTCAAATAATTCCTACATTTGTCATGGTCATCATTTAGATATGTTTCTACGAGGTATACACAATTGAATATTATCTCTTGAATGAGTATATGGAAAACTGCATAAGACATGAACTAATTCAGTACTATTGACTGAATACTGTATGTGCATATTCACACATGTGGACATACACATGTAATATATATAGAGTAATTAAAGTTATTTCTTTTTTTATAATTTATGTATATTATATCTCAATTGCAATCCCCTTGCTCTGGTCTTCCTGTTCACAGCCTCTCTCCTTCTTTCACCGTATTCCACTCCCCAGACCTCTTACTGGAGGGGCTCTCCTCCCAACTATCTAACCACAACATATCAGTTGTAATCTGGGTCGCCTACATTCCCTTCCTCTGCAATCCAACAGGGCTTTTCCACCAACAGGCAGTAATCAAATTGCAGGCATTAGAGTTCCTCTCAGAGGCAGCCACGCATTCTCTTCCCCTGTTCTGGATGTAAAGAATGAGCTGTACATTGGCTGCATCTGAACAGGGTTTCTAGGTTGTCTGCCTGCAGTGTCCTTGGTTGGAGCATTAGTTTGTACAGACCCTCAGTTAAAGATCTGTCAGCCTTGATAATCTCCTTGTGTAGCTTCTGACACCCTCCACCCCGTCCTTCTGTCCCCATCTCTGCCGTACAACTTGCAGCTCTTCACAAGAGTCTGGCTATGAGTCCCTGTGTCTGTCCTTATCCTCTACTGGGTATAGTCTCTCAGAGGACATATATGTTGGGAAATTTTCCACTTATATGTGAGTATATACCATGCATGTCTTTCTGGGTCTGGTTTACCTCAATCAGGATAATTGAACCTGTATCCATTTACCCGCAAATTTCAAGCCTTTCTTGCTTTTATTAGGTGAATAGTATTCTATTTTGTAAATGAACTAAAGTTTCTTCATCCATTCTTTGGTTGAGGGATGTCTAGATTGATTCCAGATTATGGCTATTACAAATAAATCTCTTATGAACATATTTGAGCAAACGTCCTTACTATATTGTAAAGGATCTTTTGGGTCTATACCAACGAGTAACACTATTTCTAATTTTCTGAGAAAATGCCAGATCGATATCCAAAGTGGTTATTCAAGTGTGCATTCCCACCAGAAATAGAGGAGTGTTCCCCTTTCTCTGCATCATCTACAGCATTTGCTGGCACTTGAGTTTTTGATCTTAGCCATTCTGATAAGTGTAAGATGGAATCTCAGAGTCATTTTATTTGCATTTCCATGATGACTAATAACATTAAGCATTTCTTTAAATGTTTCTCACCATTCGATATTCCTCTATTGATAATTCTCTGTTTAGTTCTGCACCCCAGTTTTAATTTTGATATTTGGTTTGGTACTGTTTAATTTTTTACCCCGATGTTTTTGCTCAGTTAAAGATTGTAGGTAAGTGTTAGGAGCTGAAAAAAGTTTCATTGCTCATGTTGTTTTGGGAATAAAATATTACTTTATTGCTACTGTATTGCAAAGTAAAAAATTATTCTTTCTAACAAAACTATATACATTTGTAAATTTTAAAATGATCATTGAATAAAAATTGGCTGTCTGGCTAATTAAAGATTAATGTTGATATTTTGGTTCTATTTACAGTACCAAAATTTATTTTTACCTTCCTAAAGTCCTTAAATTAAAAAATAAAAGCAAGAAAAGGGCAATATTACTAGAGTTTTTGCTTCATTGTCAGCATTCCTTAGAATAAAAGTATTATATAATTAAATAATCTTGGACTATTTAAAGTCAATTGTGTTTTCATTAGTCTCATTCTTTTTTTAATCTATAAAGATTAAAGTTGTTTGTGTCTACAACTACTAAGAGAAGGGCCAATGACATTCCTCAGTAGACAAATAGGCATGCCATTACATCTGAAGCTTGACTTCTATCTTTGGAACCCAAGTACTAGAAAGAGAGAACCAACTCCCCCAAATTATCATTTTACTTCCAAAAATTTACAAATGTATTTTTGTGCATGCTCTCACACACAGATTTATACATTTACCAAATATATAAATATAAAACAAAATTGTACAGCTCATGGATTCTAAAAATTATTTATAATGTTCCTTAATTAAATAAATTATTTATTTATTCCTCCACATATGACTAATACTTGAAGTGACTTATTTCTATATCTTTGACAAATTACAATCTTTAAAACCTGACTGTTATTTCACAGAGAAACTTTTTTTTTCTTTCTGTTTTTCTTCTTAATAGACTTGATTTATTTTTCACAGTAGGCTTGCAGAGTTGCATAATAATTCATTCTCAGAAACCCAGAATGCATAAGAGATGTGGTGCATAGTGTAATAATTTTTGGGTTTTCTGACATGGAAAATCTTGGCAATTCCCTGTTCCTACAAATAATAAAAACAGTACTCCTGCTATCAATTACCATTTAATTAGAAAAATAATAATAATCCAGGACCAAGTTCACCTGTCTTGTTCCAATAAATAATTTTATATATTGTTTAAAAATGAACAAACTCTCTCTGGCCTAGCCCATCTGGGACACATAAAGCTAACCAGCAAAGTTTAGCTGGGTGTGTGCCACAACCCACATTAGCTGCCATCCTAAGGAGGACTGTATAAAACCATAGTAGCTTTAGGCTTGCCTCTCTCTGTGCCTCCTCCCCATATGACTGGTCCAAAGATGACACAGCCAGCTAAACAGCAGAAGAGTTCCTTAGGATACCTGAGAATCTTTTGGCTTGGATATCTTTCTGCCTGCTCTTCTTTGGCCTGTCCCATCTGCAACACAGAGGTGGGGGCACAAAATTATTGTGTAGTATAAATGCTGATTTCTGTATCTCCCATGTCTGGTTGCAAGCTTTGTTCTGAGAATTTACTGTCTAAATGTTGTACAATCTTTGATCCTAAATTATCCCCCTGATATGTCAATAAAGCATCTTACGGCCCATTTATGAACAGGGGAGAATATAGGGGAGACTTGCTGCCACCCAGGGGAGGAAGAGATAATAGAGGAAGTAGGAGATTCAGGGAGGGAATTTCGCATGGGTACCAGGAAGAGCAGGAGGAAGGTGTTGTAGATAAGCAAAGCTAGAAAGTGGAAGTGAAGCTGGGATGTTTGCTGGGAATAAGACACCATGTTATAAAGGAGGAAGCACAGATTTAAACCATTCCAAGATTATGTTGTGAAGCTTTGTATTACAAAAGTCACGATTGTTTTTGTGATAGCCAGGTTGAGAAATAAGGTGAGAGAAACAAACACTGTTATTGTGGAAATAACTTCAATACCAAGAGTGAACCAGCAAAGGAGATATGGGTAAAAGCCACAACCCATATTAGCTGCTGTGCCAGTTAGGCCTGTGGGATACCTGAGCTGCTTTGTTTTCTAATTTCTTTCCCCGCACTCTTCACTGGTTTTGCCCATATGGGTCACAGGCAGTGAATGTAGAGTGATGATTTGGGTGCTGGCACAATACAAATTATCCAGCAGGCTAGTTAAGCCTGAGGGTCACACATGCAGCTTTGGGCTTGGATTGCTCTTGGCCTGCTCCTCTCCTGCCTGACCTAATTGGAACACATAGAGCAAACCCAGCACATCTAATCTGGCCAGAGCTCTAAAACCTATTGTTCACCATCCTGAGGAGGCCTCTGGGAAGGCCTAATAAGCAACCTTGTGCATGGCGCTCTCTTTTTCTGCTCTAGGCCGGCCAGGCCTATCTGGGACACAGAGAGTGACCTCATCATTGGGACCTTCAGGCTTGCTAACAACAGAGAAAATCAGATGACTAGAGGCCAACACCAGAACACACACAAGCAACAAATCTCAGAGCCATAAGACTCCAATGATGCCAAAATACTCAAAGCACCAGAAGAGTATTTTCAATTTGAGGTGATGAAAATTATAGAAACTTTGAAGGAGGAAAATAAATATCTCAAGAAATACAGGAAAATACATTCAAACAGAGGAAAGAAATTGAAAATAATCCCATAAAGAATTATAGGAAAACACAAAAAATTAGAGAAGTAAAGAAAATAAATGAATAAAACTATTGAAGACCTATAAATGGAATCAGAAACAACAGCAACACACACACACACACACACACACACACACACACACACACACACACAACACACACAAATAGAGGCCATCCTGAAGTTGAAAAACTTAGGGGAAGAGATCAGAACAGCAGAAATCGCAACAACAACCGAATACAAGAGACTGATGAGAATGTTGCAAGAGAAGAAGATATGAATAAAGTTATCAAGACATAAGTGAACGAAAATTATAAAACTAAAGAGGTTCTGTCACAAAATATTCAGGAATCTGGAACATTATAAAAATACCAAACTGAAGAATAATGGGAATAAATAAAGAGAAGATTCCAAGCTCCACAGTCAGAAAACATTTTTAATAAAATAACAGAAGAAAGCATCCCCAACCTAAAGAAAGAATTGCCCATAAATATACAAGAATCATCAATAACTCAAAATAGATTGGACAAGAAAATTAAATCCTCCTACCAATGAAACAAAAGAAATAAGTAACGCACACCCCAAAATCTAAAGAAAGGTAACACACACACACACACACACACACACACACACACACACACACACACA
>OU015747.1:70982381-71012032 GCA_907169655.1 Acomys percivali
CACACACACACACACACACACACACACACACACACACACACACACACTTCACTACTACCTCCCTATCAAAACCCAGAAACTAACAACTAACCCCACGATAAAAAGACACAGACTATCTGAATAGATGTGAAAACAGGACCTATCAATCTGTTGCATACAAGAAATATACCTCAACAATAAAGATAAATATTCCTCAGAATAAAGAGCTGGAAAATATTATTCCAAGCAAAAGAACCCAAGAAAGAAACTCTAGTTGCTGTTCTAATATGACATAAAATTGACTTTCAACCAAAATGAATCAAAATATAGGTAGAAAAACACTTCATACTCCACAAGGGGAAATTTCAACAAAATGACACCTCAATCCTAAATATGTATCCCCCAAACATGGGAACACTCACATTCATAAACATCACTAAAGAGTAAATCACACATCAAATCCACATACTAATAATGTGATACTTCAACACCCATCTTCCACCAATAGACAGATCATCAAACAGAAACTAAATAGAGAAATAATAAAACTAAGATATTATAAGTCAAATGATCCTAAGAGATATATAAAGAACATTTCAACCAAACACAAAAGAATACAGCTTCTTTTCAGTACCTTAAGGAACCTTCCCAAAATTCACCATATACTTAGTCAAAAAGCAAACCTGAATAGATACAAGATGAAAATAACCCCTTGTATCTTATCAGACCAACATCAATAAAAGCTGACACTCAACCACAGAGACAACAAAAAGCCTACAAACTCATGGGAACTGAACAAATCCCTTCTCAATGACCTTTGGGTCAGTTATGAAATGGAAAAGGGACCTAAATAATTCCTAGAATTCAATGAAAATGAAGTCACAATAAACCTAATCATATGGAACACATGAAAAGAGGAAAGTTCATATCATTAAATACTTTCCTAAAGAAATTGAAGAGATCCCACGCTAGAAAAACTAAAGATCTAGAACAAAAAGAAGCAAATATGCCAAAGAGGATTAGATGCCAGGAAATCACCAGACACTTGGATAAAATCAATAAATTGTAAAAAAAATAAAAAATAAAATAAAATAAAAATTCAAAGAGTCTAAGCAATCTGGTGCAGATATTTTCAGAAATCAGTAAGATAGACAAACCCTAAGCCAAAGGAACTAAAAGGCCAAGGGATGTACTCACCAAGGAAATTTAAAGCGTTACTAGATCTTATTTCAAAAAGCCTATATTCCACAAAATTTGAAAATCTAAAAGAAAGCGACAATTTTCTTGATAGATACCATTTATGAAAATTGAGTCAAGATCAGCTAACCACATTAAATACTCCTATATCTTTGAAGGTAATAGAAGCAGTCATAAGAATCTCCCAGTGTAAAGAAGCACAGGGCCAGAAGGATTCAGTGCAGAATTCTAATTGAGATTCAAATAAGAGCTAATACCAAGTCTATACAAATTATTTCACCAAATAGAAAAAGCAAGAATATTATCAAACTCATTCTATGAGGCCATAGTGTATTGGGAACACAGAAAATCCACAAAAAAAGAGAATTTCTAACCAATTTCTCTTTTTTATATTATTATTAATTTATTCTTGTTACATCTCAATGGTTATCCCATCCCTTGTATCCTCCCATTCTTCCCTCCCTCCCATTTTCCCTTTATTCCCCTTACCTATGACTGTTCCTGAGGGGGATTTCCTCCCCCTGTATATGCTCATAGGGTATCAAGTCTCTTCTTGGTAACCTGCTATCCTTCCTCTGAGTGCCTCCAGGTCTCCCCCTCCAGGGGACATGGTCAAATACGAGGTACCAGAGTTTGTGTGAGAGTCATACCCCACTCTCCACTCAACCATGGAGAATGTTCTGTCCATTGGCTAGATCTGGGTAGGGGTTTAAAGTTTACCACCTGTATTGTCCTTGCTCAACCTCCTTAGTCACGAGGGAAATGCAAATCAAAACAACTCTGAGATTCCATCTTACACCCATCAGAATGGCTAAGATCAAAAATTCAAGGGACACCACATGCTGGCGAGGATGTGGGGAGAGAGGAACACTCCTTCATTGCTGGTGGGAATGTAAACTAGTACAACCACTTTGGAAATCTATCTGGTGCTATCTCAGAATACTGGGAATAGGGCTTCCTTAAGACCCAGCTATTCCACTCCTTGGAATAGAACCAGAAGATGCTCTAGCACACAACAAGAAAATTTGCTCAACCATGTTCATAGCAGACTTATTCATAAAAGCCAGAACATGGAAACAACTTCTCTTATTAAATTTGATGGAAAAATAATTTTTAAAAATTACCAACGGAATCCATGAGCCTATCAAAACAATCATGCACCATGACCAAATGGGATTCATGCCAAGCATATAAGAATTGTTCAAAATCTGAACTGCATTAATGTAATCTACCATATAAACAAAGTGAAAGAATAAAAACACATTTTTATCTTCTTAGGCAGTGAAAAAATATTTTGACAAAACCCAACATACTTTCATGCTAAAAGTCTTGGAGAGATCAGGGATACAAGGCACGTACATAAACATAGTAAAGGCCATATGTATATACAGCATTCTTATCGCCAACATCATACTAAACAGAGAAAATGTAACTCAGTTGCAGTGAAACTATGGAACAGATAAGGCTATCTACTCTCTCTGTATCTCTTTAATATTTTACTTGAATTCCTAGCTAGAGCAATATGTTAACTAAAATAGATGAAACGGATATAATTTGGAAAGGGAGTAATCAAAGTCTCAATATTTGTGGATGATATGATAGTATACGTAAGTGGCCCCAAATCTATCAAGTAACTCCTACAGCTGATAAAAACATCCATCAGAGTGGCTGGCTAAAAAAATCAACTAAAAAATCAGCATCCTTCCTTTACACAAAAGACAAATAGGCTTAGAACAAAAATAGAACAACAACACCCTTCACAATAACCAGGAAAAAAAAACATAAAGTATACCATTGTAACTCTAATTGAGCAAGGGAAAGTCTTGTATGAAAATATTTGAATCGCTGAAGATATTGAAGTAGATATCAGAAGATGGAAACATCTCCCATGGTCATATATTGGTAGGATTAACATAGTATAAATGGCCACCACTCCAAAAGGAATCTATAGGTTCAATGTGATTCCCATAAAAATTCCAGCATAATTATAAACAGACCTTGAGAAAACAATTCTCAACTTCATATGAAAAAACAAAAAACCACAAATAGATAAGAGAAACCTATAAAAAAAAAAAGTTCTTCTGGAGACATCTCCACGCCTGATCTTAAGCCATATTGAAGAATAGCAGTAATAAAATCATCATGGTACTGGCATAGACTACTGTACCAACCAAGGACAATGCGTGCAGTAAACCTAGACCCCTATTCAGATCTAACCAATGGACAGCACAGTGTGCCGAGTGGGGCCTGACTCTGACATGACTATAGTACCCCATGCTTGACTAATTCCCCTTGGTTGGGAGGCTTTGTTGGCATTCAGTGGAAGAGAGAGCAGGCTATCCAGATTAAGCCTCACAGGTTGTGATCATCTAGTGGGGAGGAGGTCCCCTTCTATTACAGGCCTAGGGGAGAGAATAGTGAGAAAGAGGGAGGGAGGGTGGAATGGGAAGATACAAATATGGGGATAACAATCCATATGTAATATGAATAAATTAATTATATAAATGAAATAATTGGATCAATGGAACAAGGAACAAGAAATAAAGCCTCACACATATGGACTAAACCTAAGCAATACAATGGAAAAAAGACAGTATTTTCAACAAATAGTGCCTGTGTAAGTGGATGTCTACTTGTGTGAAAATGCAAATATACTCTTATTTATCACCTTGCAAAAAACTGAAGTCCTAGTGGACAAAAAACATCAACATAAACCAGACACACTAAATCAGTTAGAAGAAAAGAAAAAAAGGGGGGGAGGAAAAGGAAAAGCCTTGAAATCATTGGCACAAGAGCGATCTTCCTGAATAGAATGCCAAGAGCTCAAGGTTTAAGGTTACCAATTAATAAATGGGACTTCAAACACTGAAAAGTTTCTGTAAGACAAAGTACGCTGACAACAGAACAAAGTGACAACATACTGGGAAGAGATCTTCACCAACCCTTTGTTTGATTGAGATCTAATACTCAAAATATGGAAAGAACTCAAAAAATTAAACACCACTAAATCAAACAATCTATATTAAAAATGGAGTGCAGAGCTAATCAGAGAATTCTCAGCAAAAGAATAGGAAGTGGCAGAGAAACACTTAAAAAAGGTTCAACATCCCTAGTCATCAGGGATATGCAACTGAAAACTCCTCTTATATTCCTCCTTATATGTTTGAGAGTGGCTAAGATATCTCAATTGACAGCAGTTCCTGGTTATAAGATGGATAAAGGGGAGCACTCCTGCATGGCTGTGGGAGTGCAAACATGTACAACTACTTTGAAAATCAATCTGGATCTTTTTTCCAAACAATAGGAATAGTTTTCATCTCATGACCCAGCTATTCCACTCCTGAACATATACCAGAATGATGCCCCACCATACACAAATGACATTTACTCAACTATGTTCATAGCAGATTTCTTTGTAATTGTAAGGATTAGGAAAAATCCTTGATAACCCTCAGCTGAAGAATTGATAAATAATATATTGTACATTTTCACAAAATAATACTACTCAGTTATTTTAAAAATCTTGAAATTTGTAGGCAAATGAGTGAAACTAGAAATTATCATCCTGAGTGAGGTACCTCAGACCCAGAAAGACAAGAATAGTGTATGCTCACTTATAAGAGTATATTAGCCACATTATACAGGAGAACCACACTACAATAGAGAGACCTAAAGAACCTAAATAACTCATAATTATCAACTTAAAACATCTCTCTAGACCTAAACACATGTTTTTTATTAATTTATTCGTATTACATCTGGATTGTTAGCCCTTCCCCTGTTTCCTCCCATTCTTCCCTCCCTCCCACTTCCCCCCTTCTCCCCTCCCCTATGTCTGTGAGTGAGGGAGACCTCCTCCCCCTATATATGCTCTTAGAATATCGAGTCTCTTCTTGGTAACTTGCTATCCTTCCTCTGAGTGCTGTCAGGCCTCCCCATCCAGGGGATGTGGTCAGAAAAGGGACACCAGTGTTCGTGTGAGAGTCAGATCTCACTCTCCACTCAACGGTGGAGAATATCATGTTCGTCAGCTAGGTCTTGGTAGGGGTTCGAAGCTTACTGCCTATATTCTCCTTGGCTGGCGCCTTACTTTGAGGAGGACCCCAGGACCCAGATCTGCCTGTCATAAAGTTCTTCTTGTAGGTTTCCAGGACCCTGTGGGTCCTACTATTTCCCCCTTCTTCCCTGCTACTCTCGCCTAAAGTCTCATGTTAAACCCTAAACAACTAAGCTTAATTGTAGAACTAAACTATTTGGTCTCCAACCCCATCAGAGACTTGAGAAGGAATAAAATTGATTTCCTGAGCATTCAGAATTTTAGAGGCACCAAGATAGGAAAAATATATTCTTAAATGCTTTCAAATAACATTCTCCACGGTTGAGTGGAGAGTGGTGTATGACTTTCACATGAACTCTGGTGCCTCATATTTGACCACACCCACTGGAGGGGGAGACCTGGTGGCACTCAGAGGAAGGACAGCAGGTTACCAATAGGAGACTTGATACCTTATGAGCATATACAGGGGGAGGAAATCCCCTCAGGAACAGTCACAGGGGAGGGGAATAAGGGGAAAATGGGAGGGAGGGAGAATGGGAGGATACAAGGGATGGTATAACCATTGAGATGTAACAAGAATAAATTAATAAAAAATTGAAAAAAACAAATAGCCAAAACACTAAGAATGTAATATTTATATAATTCCTGATTTTGTTATGGTTCTTCTTGTTATAGTTAGTTTATTGTGTATATGTGTAGTAATAGAAATGTATATGTAAAAAATATTTTTAAAAGAAACTAAATAACCAGTAGGATGTAGGGAAGATGCTTAATTCTCAATCTGCAGGAAAAATAGAATAGACAACAGAAGAGTTTGAAGATAATTTACAGGAGAGGAGCCTACCATAAGCTCCTCTGAAAGTCATCAGACAGTGGGGGATTTAATCCAAAACTGAGCCTCATGGTCAAACTTTGGGGTGAAAAGCATACAGTCCTATGGAAGAATAAGGGATAGCAGTACCTGGATGAAATAGGAGGTCCACAAGGAGGCCCCTGAAGACAACAAATTCCGGCCTGAGTTGGAGGTTGTGCTGCAGATACTAATGCACCAACCAACTACCATGCATGGTCCGGACTTAGACCTTCTGCTCTCATGTAGTAGATAGCCATCACTGTCTCTTTCTGGTACCTATAATTCTGGGGAGTAGCAGCTACTTCTGACATGAAGGCTGGTCTCTACTTATTGATCACTTTCCTCTGTGAGGGTGGCATTGCCAGACCAGAGAGGAAGAGAATGTTGGTAGTCCAGATGAGACTTGATAGGCTGAGTTCAGATGATAGGAAAGAAGGGCACCCCCCTTAGGGACTAGTATAACAGGAAAGGGGTATGGGGAAAGGAGAGCACGATCAGGAGGAGAAGAGTGAGGGGGGCTACAATTGGGAAATAATGGGAACCAATTAAAAACAATGAACAAACAGGCTAAAGTGGTCCTTCAATCTATGTTACGTACAAGTATATGCAAAGAGTTATAAGACAGGCATATGCTTTGAGCTTGCATAAATGGCAAGAGAGTCACAAAAACATTTGTAATTTTCTACAAAATAAATGACAAGAAAGATAGGATATTTCTTATATGCAATTTTAATCTTTTGCTGTGCTACACTATGTTAAATGACTAACTAAAAATAATTATTTGGGAATTTTCATATATACATTACTATAAGCTTTAATTAATATAATTGATCACATAAATTATTGATTAACAATTTAAAAGGCAATAAGCAAACAACAAACTAGTATTATTGTATCTACTTGAATAATTTGAAAAGACATTATCTACCTATGTCTGAACAAAAGGAAAAACAAAGGAAGATCTACAGGCTGCTGATTATAAAATCTGACTGAAAACAGAACTTTTGAGCACAATTTCTATATGAATTCCTGGTTTTAATATGTTTAAGTTACCAGAGAATGCTATTGTAATCCTTAATATTCTACAACATAATCAAAATGAAATAAGAATTACATTCAATGTGCTTTGGAACTAATGTACAAAATTTGTTCTAATTCTTCAAGATAAAAAGAGGATGAGGTAGAGACATTTATATTAACTTATCTATATTACACAAACATATACATAATCTATCCTATTATGGTTAAAATATGGTAGCACAGGACTTTCATCCCAGCACTTGGGAGATAGAAGCACAGAGATGCCCATGAGTTCAAGGCCAGCCGGATGTATGGAGTGAATTCCAGGACAACCAAGGCAATACAGAGAAACCCTTAAGACAGTAGTCTGCAAAACATTTAGTGGGCAATATGTAGTCAGCACCATTATAGTTGTCTCCTCAAAAGTATATGATTTTTGGTTGTACATAAGTTTTCCTATAAATATAACATTTAATTAAAAAACATGGAGAATATATGCAAAAATTTATTAAACACCCATTTATTTTTATTTGCCAATATATGTATAAAACGAAGAAAACTGCATAATGACACATTGCTATATAGCAAATACATTTTTCATTTAAAGATATGCTTTTGTTATATTTTGTGTTTTACTCAACCTTTTCTTTTCATTAAGCTAAAATTGTTAAAGAACAAAAACTCAGAAATTAGTATTAAGGTTATGGGAAGCATGAATTACACTGAGAAGATACTAATTTATAATCACATAACTCCCATTTATAAAACTACATATAAAATTTAAATATTGATTTAAACAATTTATACAACAATTAAACATATATGAGACTCTAATTTCAAAATTAGGTAATTGTTTACAAAATATATTTATAGACTGCATTTGGATAATAAGGACTTACTCATTTCTGTAGCTGTGACACTCAGGTTGTACCAAGCAGTGACCTCCCTATCAAGCAGGTTAATGGTAAATATTGTTCCATTGCCATTGATATCAAACATTTTACTTCCAGTGAGAGAATATCTGAGCAAAAAGGAAAAAATATAACAACCAAATTGTATTATTTTATAGCAATGCTATATGGGTCACTGACTATAACAGTTCCAAGAGAAATTATTAAGTTCATTCTTTACAGAGCTAAGACCATGAAGAATTGTTATCATAAACTACATTCACACATTTAAGATTATGCAAAGAATAAATGCTGTTTAAAAGCATAAATAAGCTGGGCCTGGTGGCAAATACCACTAATATCAGTACTCGCGGAGATAGAGGGAGTCCTGTGAATTCCAGAACAGTCTTGGATAAATAAAAAGCCCTGTCATTAAAGACATAAAAGACATTTAAAAAAAAAGAAACAAACATGAAACAACAATTGATGAGAAGAAGAAATAGACTTTGAATATAAAATAGAGGATTGTTATATTGGAATACTTGTATGATTCAAAAGGGAGTGGCAAATGAAGTAATTATAATATTCACTATTAACAAACATATTTTTGAAAATGCAAAATTAAAAATATTTTTATTTAATCTGAGGTACTACATATGCAAATAAATGACTCTTCTACTCATATCATGAGAAAACTTTAATTGATGAATGACTTGGTTGAAGGAAATTGCAAGGGGCATGTTTCATGTAACCAAAACACAACTAGGTTGTGAATGAAATGTGTGACTGCCAATCTGTTATTGTTTCATTTGAGAAGTAAGCTATTTCCTTAGTATGTTGTTAGTCTGTATTCAATATCATGGGGATTGTTTAAATCAACAAGTTGTATCACAAATGAAAATATGCTTATCTATAAAGGTTTAAATCAAACATTTTTATAATATATTGTAAAAAATAAATTTTCATTACACAACATACTGTCAGAACATGACCAAAAGACCAGTGCATGGTGAGCAATGTTTTGGGTAATTGTGAGAGAGGAACAAAGAAAAATAACATAGGACCTTTTACTATAGGAGTATAAAAGTATTTATTCCAAGGATTGCTTACGGACATGATTTTGTACCCCCAGTGTTAAACATTTACTTTCAATTCATATGACATGTATATTTTTGTTGAATTAATAATAGCTATAGAACCCAATCTAGTGAAAGAATATCCTGAGCGCTATCTTCAGTGTACCATGTGGCTGAATATGGCTGTCCGCCTTGCTTTCATGCTTTCCCAGGTATAATCAATAGTAAGTGCCAGGCAATGTGTCTAAATTAATCTCTCCTGAAAGTTCTGGGAAAGGGCTGCTCTGCTAACACATAAGATGAGCTTGCTGATATTTATTTCCATGTCTTTATAAGCATGATTCTCTGTTCTCAAATTGTATCATTGTTATCTTTATTACTCTTATGAAAAAATTGCACTGAAAATGAAGTAAAGTTTTCAATACCATTAGACAGTACTCTGCCCCAGATTCACAGACACAGATCTGCATGGTTTGGCAAATGTTGACACACAATAACACTTACTTCTTTCAGAAAATAAACTTTAAATATTAGAAACTGTTTAGATCTACTATCCTTTTATTTGGGTTAAAAATATTGATGATGAATTTGATTAATATTTTAGAACATACATTCACCTTTTCAACAAAAAAATCACAACCAGGCAAGTTACAGAACTGTAGACCCAGTCCCAATGCATATTTTTACAGAACACTCTCACACCTACTGATAATGGAACATTGATCAAGAGGGGCCAGAAAAAATTGTAAGAGTTAGAAGAACAGGGAGGAGATTTTTGCGAGATTGTGTTTGCTAATAATGTCAGAAGCTAAAGCCATAAAATTGCATCAACATGGCTTCCTAAAGACGAGATGAACAAGTTGAAGACCAGTAGACATACCAAAGTGGATGGGGAAAATCCAGGTGGCTTCAACTCCTCACAAAGAGCTATGGGGTCCTAAAGTATTCAGAGAGTGGGGGAAATAGTGTTTCCCAGGTAGGACCATGTGAATTGGTTCTACAACCTTAGTCATCAACTCTGAAAATAATGATTAAACTGTCTTGGCAACAATAACAAAAATGTGCTTATTTTTCATGATATCACATCCATGGCATATGATATTGTCCTGTCTTACAAATGGTGATTATATATACACATATATATAGTCACTTGATTATGGAAGAAACTGGTAGTTTCTACACAAAATGATTCTTTTCCTCCACTTTTTATTATTTTAAAATATCTTATGAAATACTTTGATGTCTTCTCAAATATTTACTCAGCAGTTTTCTTAAGCGCAAGAAAAAAAAGCAGCAGTATTTGCCAGTCTACTATACTAAACAATTATTTCCATTTTGAATTTTGCATTTCCAAGTCACAGTATTTCTATAAATAATGTCATCTATCTATCTATATACATATATATGTTTCAATTTATTCTAACCTATTCAGTCACTTATTAACACAATGATAATGTAAATAATTATAAATAATCACCTTATAGGAGATTGCCTTCGATCTGGGTCAATGGCAGAGACGGTCCCTACAACTGTTCCATATGGCTTTTCTTCAAGTATTTCAAATATGTAATATGGTAAGAGGAAAATAGGAGGCTCATCCTCATCTTCTACTTGAATTTTAATGTAGGTTGTAGAGGTATTAAGATGGGCAGGTGCAAGCTCTTCATCAACATGGCGATTTCTAACTTTAGCTCTAATTCCATAGTGGCTCTGCTGTTCAAAATCAACTTTCTACAAAGAAGTGCATTGTGTCAGAAAAATAATTCCAATGAAACAAAGTTTTACATAAAACATTAAACTTTTCATGTCTCAATTTTTTCATCTAGTTATGATTTTAAGGTATGCAAATTCATTTCCTATAATCATTTATCAGGCATCAAAATTATAATCTGTTTATATTTCAACTATAAGCTTATTTGAAATAACTATAGTTTAAATTAGAAAAAAAATTACTTTTATGGCTTAAATATTTTAGGAAATTGGTATTACTTTCTTGTTTGTGATGTACTTTTCTTTCAAATTATTCTTCATTTGAAATTCTTTTTAATTTAAACATATAAAAATTTAAAAACCCTTATAAAACTCATTCTCGATGGTTGTGGGGAGAGTGAGAAAGGCCTCTGACATGAAGTCTGGTGTCCCCTGATTTGATCACTTTCCTTTGGTGAGGAGGCCCAGAGGGCACACAGAGGAATGGGAAGCAGGCTATCCAGTTGAGACCTGATAGGCTGTGGTCATGTGGCCAATGAGTTCCCCTTCTGTAAGAGGTCTAGGGGATGGGAACAGTGTGGAAGAGGAAGGGAAGGATGGAATGGGAAGATACATGAAAAGGGATAACAATCAGCATGTAATCTGAATACGTTATAATAAATTAAAATTTAAGCCATGCTACATATCATGTTTCAGTTCAAATATTAGTGAAGCAAAAGACAAGCATCAACCTTAAATAATTACATGTATTTCATCAGATTTTGCACTATTTATTAATTTAAATAAGTAAAATGTATGTACCTTTTTTAGTATTACTATTCCTTCCTGGGTCTCATTGTCAATGATGATGCCAAATGTTTGTGAATCATCTTCAATTGTATAGTCCATTTCTGCATTCTTACCTATGTCATCATCATATGCCATAATTTTTCCCAAAGATGTTCCATTGGGTGCAGATTCAGATACAGTGAAACGGTAGAAACCTTTACAAGCATAATGCCAGATATTTTGTTTAAGTTTTAACATATGAAACTCCAGCTTTTTCCATATTTTCTTGTGGTCTCTAGGAAAACCTATGCGTTTTCTGCTAGCTATCACGTCTATATTTTTTGTTCTAAAGACTTTAATTTATTTTAGCATATACATGCATATTATTAACATAAATAAAAGTTTACATACAGCAAGAAGAACCATGAAATGATCAGGGATTATTCTGAAATTTATTTATTTTTTAAATATAATTTATTAATTTATTCATATTACATCTCAATTGTTATCCCATCCCTTGTATCCTCTCATTCCTCCCTCCCTCTGATTTTCTTCTTACTCCACTCTCCTTAAATTTATATTAATTGTGTTTGGGTTAATTGTATCTGGCAACCTTGTAGAAAACATCTTTCTAATCTCAGTGATTCTAAAATTCTGAATTCCTTCTCAAGTTTTTGATGTGGTTGAAGACCAGATAGTTTTGTCTTACTATTAACCTTAGCTTTTTAGGTGTTATGATATTTTTGGGTCTAGATAGATGTTTTAAGTTGACAAGATGAGATATGGTAGATATTAGTTTTCATTAAGAATTTTAGAATCATCACTTCTATATTTTCCTATTTCCATCTCAAATAGATTTATGCACAAACGTGAATGTATATTTTCTTTTATTTGGAAATTGGAGCATTTCTCTATTATCAAATTTAATAATCAGATTTTATCCAACATGCATCCTATCATTAGTAGGCATACTTCCAAATTTCTATTTATTCATTTCTTCTTAAAACTATTGCTTTATTTTTACTATAGCCTATAATCAAACAAAACAATAATTGGTTAAAATATTTTTAAAATTATGCTTAAACAATTTATGATATGTGATATTAACAATGGATTTTAAGTATAAAATGAGATTGACCACAAATCATTGAACTTTAAAATTAATAGTATAGTTCTGTTTCAACGGAGATTTCTTAGAAAAATCTTTGCCTAGATTTTATAATAATATGAGAAATTATGTGTATACAGATACTTTCCTTAGAATATGATCTTGAAAATGTAGAAAATAATAGCTATAATCTCTGCAAGTGCATGGTTGTCATTGTAGTACAATTGTTTTCCATGTTTGTTAATGTAGTATGCATTCATAATTCATATAAAGTTTTTGCATATAATAATCTCAGATTATTAAAGTTTTGGTACAAGAAATAGAACATACAAATCAATGGCTGAAAATCTTTAACAAAATTATTTCCTTTAGTAGATGTTAATGAGATGTGTGCATAAGTGTCTGGGCATGTGATGCTTGTTTCTATGTGTCTGTATGAAGTATTTGTGAATATGTGTGTGTGTGTGTGCATGTGTGTATGTTTGTTTGCATGAGATGTAGTGTGATGTGTTCGTGCATGTATGCGAATTTGCTCACAGACTGTTGAAAACAAGAGCTTCTAGAAAGTTGGCAGAATGAGAAATTAAACTTGAAATGTATTTTTCAAAATATAGTATAAATTAGACCATCATATTTTCATATAATATCGTTTTACATTGATTAATTCAATAAGTTTTATTTCAATCAATTCAGATAATACGATTTCTTCATGGGCAATATTGACCTTGAATTTATTAACTGGGATGGGAAATATGTAAGAAAAAGACATTTGGGGGATATTTCATATTACAACATAAATTTTACAACATATGGCACATCTTAAAATTGTACAGCATATACAAAATAAGAAGTTCCATTATATTCTAATATAATCAATGTTACATAGGCTATATATGTCTTTTTAAATTGCTGAATAATGTCATTATATAGTACATAAGTTTCTTTTGTTAGAAGACTTGATACATCGGGGATTTGAAGGTATTCGGACAGTGTATTTATGTCTACAATCTTTAGATATAGGAGTTTTGTACAGAATTACACTACACTTTAAATTGACTGTGACTATCAACATAATAAAACCATGAGTGATGCCAAGCTTGAAAGTTCAACTTTTCCACGTCTACTGATTGGTAACCCAAAACAGGTTAACAACTAGGTAAAATGTCACCCTGTCATTGCAATTAAAACTACATAGAGAAAACTGCAAAAAGAAACACTTTTGAGGAATGCGGAAAGCTGAACAAGAGCTGTACAGGGAACAAAATAATAATTTTCCTAAGTGCTATAACTCAGTATGTATTCTCCACATTAGGAAGACTGAGACAGAAGAGCATCCATGAGCTGGAGGTACTCATACCCTACATAGTGAGACCAGGCTTAAAAATACAAAAACAGAACAAAGTAACAAAGAACAGACAAAAATTACAAAATAAAAAGATCTTTAAAAAGCTTAAAAGTATAAAAAAAGCTAAACATAATGGCAGTTTCAGCTCTGCAAATCGGTAATCAATGACTAGGAAATTATGCTGTGGCTGATGAATATATCTTATAGTCTCTTCATTCTTTGTCTTGCTTACCAATTTTTCTTTTAGCATTATACTTGATAATTGAACATGCTTTTAAATTTATTTTTGGTCCTAAGTGAAATTCGCTGAGAAGTAGGAAAAAAAATGAAATTTCCCATGATTTAATGTATACAAGAAATGGTTACAGAAAATTTATTTTTCTTTCGCAAAAGAATAAAAACTTAAATTTCTTGTTAAATTATTACTTCAGAAATGTATAAGAACTCCAAAATTATAGTCATGTCAATTTATTGTGATTTTTATGAATGTCTTTCTTGAAATAGCTGAAATAACCAAACTTGCAGATAGAACTAAACAGATAATAAGATGACTCTGACACAAAGACTTTACCATGTCTCATTTAGTGTGCCAGTCTTATCACAAGAGCCTATTAAAGTAGGAATAGAGTCAAAATTTTTATGTATAGAAATGTCATCATGAGAAATATTCAGTCCACTAGATGCTTCTGAGATGTGCGGTCAGTCAAAAATTAGCAGGCATCCTTAGGATTTAATATGGTTTCCCAGCTAACAGCCCTCAAGGAAACTGAGTCTGTTTCTAGGTATAAGACCACTAAACAATGTGAACACTATAAGGAATGAAGTAAATTACACCTACTAATCATAGGAAATGTCCCGTGTATTTTGATTATAGTTTAGTGATCTCTGTGTAGAGTGTAGACTTTAAAATCTGTGTATATTCAAATGATATAAAATACAATGGAAACTGAAGACAGATCCTACTTACTTTCCTTGAATATTGGCTTGTTGTCATTAATGTCAGACAGCTTAATTGATACAGCTGTTGTTGCAGACAGGGCTCCAGACTGACCAAGCATGTCCTTGGCTTGAATAATTACACAGTATGTATCCTGCAACTCTCTATCCATTTTGGAAGATATCCTTATGACTCCTTTTAAAAAAAGTAACACAACCCCAGTTATTATTACCCATCACCTCTTCCTAGCTAACTGCTTAATTGTTCAATAATGTAATCCTCATTTTTATACGGTAGCTACTAACATAGCAATATGCAATAATAGTAAAATTAAGAACCAATTTTGTCAACAATTCTTATCAAATCACTAAATATGACTATACATTTAATGCAATAGGATAGCAGGTGTCATCTATGTATTTTAGAATCTTCAATTTCCTCTCAACCTAAGAATGAGTATCTTTTATATTTTCTCCATCACTGAGAATGACAGTCTAATCAATTCTGCCCTTTGACTAGCACTTGGGTCATCATCCTCTGTTCAGCAACTTGTTCCTTAAGAAGAAAGTCTGAAATTATGCTAACATTTTCTTTCTCATTTTAACTTTTACATTCATTTGGAAATTACTGACTGATTAAACATAGTCAATCAGTACTTATTGATATCTATATGTTTATTAGATAGCTGTAAATTTCGTGATGTAAAAGCCTATGTTTATGAATTTTAAATAGTTTTTATTATTTACAATTTCACAGGAACAAACTTTGAAAACTACACTATGTGATATAATGCCAAAGACAAAATCAGAGTTCTACAAAGAAGAGTATATAATAAAAGGACTTAAATCCTGATATTTTAAGATTATTAAAATAAATAATAGTACATGAAGGAAAAGGTGCTTGGAAAGGGGTAAATTATTTATTTATTTTTTAATTTTTGATTAATTTATCCTTGTTACATCTCAATGGTTATCCCATTCCTTGTATACTCCCATTCTTCCCTCCCTCCCATTTTCCCCTTATTCCCCTTCCCTATGACTGTTCCTGAGGGGGATTACCTCCCCTTGTATATGCTCATAGGGTATCAAGTCTCTTCTTGGTAACCTGCTGTCCTTCCTCTGAGTGCCACCAGGTCTCCCCCTCCAGGGGACATGGTCAAATGTGAGGCACCAGAGTACATGAGAAAGTCATATCCCTCTCTCCACTCAAGTGTGAAGACTGTTCTGACTATTGGCTAGATCTGGGTAGGGGTTTAAAGTTTATACCTGTATTGTCCTTGGCTGGTGCCTTAGTTTGAGTGGGACCCCTTGGCCCAAATCTGCCTATTATAATGTTCTACTTGTAGGTTTCTAGGACCCTCTGGATCCTTCTACTTTGCTATTCTTACATGGTTCTCTCATCTAGAGTCCCAGTAGGGTGTCCTCCCCTCTGTCCCGGTTTCCTGGTAAGTGAAGGCTTTCGTGGGACATGCCCCTTGTGCTAGTATGCAGATATAAGTGAGTATATACCATTTGAGTCTTTCTGCTTCAGAGTTAACTCACTCATTATGATCATTTCTAGCTCCATCCATTTATCCACAAATTTTGGGAATTCCTTGTTTTTACTAGCTGAGTAGTATGTCATAGTGTATATGTACCACAGTTTTTTTATCCTTTCTTCTGGCACAGGAGAAAACTTCCAAAACAGAACACCAACAGCCCAACCTTAATGTCAACCATTAATAAATGGGACCTCATGAGGCTGAGAAGCTTCTGTAAGGCTGGAGACACTGTCAAGAGAACAAAGCAACAGCCTACAGACTGGGAAAAGATCTTCATCAACCCTACATCTGACAAAGGTCCAATATCCAAAATATATAAAGAACTCAAGAAATTAAACACCACCAAACCAAATAACCCAATTGAGAAATGGGGCTTGGAACTAAACAGAGAATTCTCAACAGAGGAATATCAAATGGCTGAGAAACACTTAAAGAAATGCTCAACCTCCTTAGTCATCAGGGAAATGCAAATCAAAACAACTCTGAGATTCCATTTTACAGTCATCAGAATGAATAAGATAAAAAATTCAAGTGACACCAGATGCTGGTGAGGATGTGGGGAGAGAGGAACACTCCTTCATTGCTGGTGGGAATGCAAACTAGTACAACCACTTTGGAAATCTATCTGGTGCTATCTCAGAAAACTGGGAATAGGGCTTCCTCATGACCCAGCTATTCCACTCCTTGGAATATACCCAGAAGATGCTCTAGCACACAACAAAAAAATTTGCTCAACCATGTTCATAGCAGCCTTATTCATAATAGCCAGATCATGGCTAAGTGTCCCTCAGTAGAAGAGTAAATTTTTTATTGCTGTAGAAGTACAACTGTTTCAGCCACTATGGAAATTGGAGTGGTGTTTCCTCCAGAACGTGGGAATCAATATCTATACTGTACACAAAGAAGCTAAAACAGAGGAACTTGCTTATCCATCTTCACTAATGTCTTATTCATAATAACCTCAAATTAGAACTATCTTCTATTGACTGGAGTAAATAATGAAACTACATTTAGATAATTTTTATTTAGATATATAGAAACTATAAAATTTTCATAAAACGGATAGCATTGGGTGGAAAGTCCTAGGCAAGATAACCCAGACTCCAAAAGAAAATATAATGTTATCTATTATATGAGAATGTTAAGCTTTCAAGGTGATCACTACAATACAAATAATCACAGAGGTTAGGTACCTAGTAAATGTTTATTGTGGAGGAGAGGATCTCTTTAAAAAAAGGAAATAGCATGTAGTTTTCCAGATAGACGAAGCAGGAACCCAGAAGTGAAAGATTAAATAAGGAAGATAATTGGAAAGAAGGATAAATTACTAGCACCAAAAACATTTGAAATCCAAGTGGAAAGAAGCTTCCTAAAATATATGTATCTTCCAAAAGAATCTAAATGGAAGCACTTGTAACACTAGAGAAAATGCTGCAAGAAAAATCTTTAGTTTTGTTTAGGGGATTAAATACTGTTAAGTCACTGACCCCTATATAACACAGCCTTTTACAAGGATATGGGTTGCTCTCTACAATCTTATGTTAAGGTCATATTACTGTTAAAGGCCTAAGTAAATGCTTTATCTCTAATGACTAGTTTTCATGTGGCCCAAGTTAATTTGCATAATACCACAAGAGAAAGTTACTAAACAGTATTATTTAGCTAAAAACTCTATAACCTACAATAGTAACTTGAATGCAAGGCATATTGATGCAATGGTAGTATAAATGTTTTGGGAATAACCAAAGACTTTTTAAAATTATATTTAAGGGCCCCTCAAGAGATGGAGCCCATACTTACCATTGCCAAAGGAGACAAAAACCTGAGGCTAGATAGGTCATAAGGCTAGAAGAAAAGCTACTGATGTTATTTGGATAAAAGAACATAGCAATGAAACTAAATTACATATTGCTATTTCTCTAGATCAGTGCCTTGCTAAAAATTCATCAAATATGTTTCTTCTTGCAATAAGTGGGAAATAACACAGAGATATACAACTAGACAATGTCTAGAAGAGACTTTAGAACAATCAGTTATAAATGGATGTCTTCACCAAACCACTTTCCTCAAGGCTTAAGTTTCTAGACAGAAGAGATTGTGTAGAATTTGTAACAGCCAGAGGTTTTGGCTGGAAGAATTCAAGGAGACTGTGTCTTTCAGACACCACAAGACTGAGGCACATATGAACTCTTAGAGACTGTGGCAATATGCATCACACCTGTACCAGTAAAAGCAGATAGGGTGCCATACCGAGAGGAAAAAGTAGACACAGAGTGTAAACACAACCCAAGAAAGTAATTGCAATTGATACCTGCTGGCAAAGGGAAAATCTGATTTTCTTCTAGTAGTGCATTACTGTGAATATTAAAATAGAGACTTGATACACTATGAGCATATACAGGGAGAAGAGGTCCCCCTCAGTCACAGTCATACGGAAAGAGAGTAAGGGGAAAATGGGAAGGAGGGAGGAATGGGAGGATACAAGGGATAGGATAACAATTGAGATGTAATATGAATAAATTCATAAAATATATTAAAAATAAAATATGAAACAAACTCTATGGAAGCTCAAGCAGCCAACATAAAGATAGAAACACACACACACACAGACACACACACAGGGGGCATGCAAGGGTGAAGCAAAGACAATACTGTTAGCTGAGTAATCAAGGTAGGATGTTCTGAGAAGGGTTGAGAAAGGAGAAACATGATCAAAATACATTAGTAGAAAACATTGGTACATAGCCATGGTTACAAGGAGAAATTCTGTCTAAAAAAATCTCAAAACAAGAAAGAAAATATTAATACAATTAAAATTTATTAAAATGAAATAAAACAAGATCTCTCTTGCATAATACTTTAGAAAAATCTGGCTATTACCACCCCAATACTACAAAACATCATATTCCATCAACGTTTTTATCCTCAAGAAACCTTGATAAAGACTGACATAAACAACTCCCAAATGAATGAAAAAATAAATAATTAACAAAATACACTATACTTAAAATTTTTTAAGCATTTTTGTGTTTTAATAATAAACAGAGGTTTGTCCTTTTGCCAACTTGCAAAATTTGGTAATAATTAGCTACGATGTCAAATATTTAAAGTCTATACTTTCTGAAGAGGAAGATCTATAATGTTATGCCTTTTGTTTGGAACATAATAATTAATATTCTTAAACAAGTAGAGTCATATACATATTATGTAGTAAATGGGTATGTCTACAATTGATAATAAAATTCAGAGCTTCTTTCCAGCATGTGTGAAGCCATGGGTTCAATCACTTTACAATAGTAACTAACTGTATTATTATATACTTCAAACAAAAAAAGCAGGAGAATTCCCCTTATTTAAACGATATGTGAGTGATTGATTCAAACTAGAGGTACAACAATCTTTTTGCATCAATCAAACTTCTTTTAATTTTCTTTAAGTTATATAAATGACATAAAATGATCATGTCTTGAAATAAAATATAAAGAAAACAATATGCAAAGTACACAGCTCTGTTTGAAGGCACTATATTACTTTCTGATACCACACATAAAATATTATACAGTAAATCTTAGACATCTAAAGAGGAATGCAAATGTATCTTTGTGGATTTTAGCTTCAAGTTTGTGATATTTAATGAAAGTGGGGACTTTTAAGCTGCTTTTAGTCTTGTAGTATATGACATCTGTTCAATTTTCTGTAATTTGTCTCCCCATATTATAAATTTTCTTATGATATTTTATATCACACATTTAGATATATGGGGCCCCTCTGATAGATAGATAGATAGTTAGGGAAAATTCCGTCTTTAAATCATAGAAACAATGTATATGGTATTAATGATCATTACGGATTGTGATCTCATGATTTTGAAACATGGTATTTACTACTGACATGTTTATAATCAGATAATTTGTGCTGATAATTTTTCTCTTGAAAACCATAAGAGGTTGCTTTAATATTTTTATTAAATTAACAAATACCCGTTGTTGGTTCAACAGAAAAATATGCTTGGCCTTGTTCTAAGTTGTACAGAATCCGAGCATGATATCCAGTGGTAGGATCATCATCATCACTGGCTGTCACCTTGATCACAAATGTTCCTAAAAAGAAATGATATATTAACTGGAAATTCAGACTTGTATCGTATTCAATAACAAAATTCATTCACTAAAAGAAACACAATAATCATATTAAATGAAATAATGTTCTTCCATTTTGAATGACAAACATACTAGGTAACACACAAAATTATCATCATATATACAACATATATAACCAAAAATTGGCAAATTATGCAGTTTGGTATATTTTATCTTAATTCTTAATCATATTTTCCAGATATTAGCTTTGAATATTATCAGTCTAGAAGCACAAAGAATATGATGTCCTTGTCCATATTTTTGCATTTCCTAATATTTTTAACTTTGAAAATAATTTTTACATTCTCCTCTAGTTAAGCATAAGCCATATCAGTCATTCATAATTGGATAATTTACAATGAGAAAACTAATGTATCCCTCAGTGAAAATGATCATTTGTTTGAGAGACTCCAATTTAATTATTAGTTAAATACAAACTAATTGACATTTGTTTCTTGATAAGAAATTATTATTTCCTACCTTTACCTTTACAAGTATGGAAGGATTATATCATTATATACATACGAATCATGTATGTATATAAGTATATGGTTTATATCCCACATGTTTTTTATTGTGGGTAAATGTGTATGATATAATATATAAAAATGTGTTAACATGGATACTGGCTAGATTCCCCACAAATTTGAGCTGTTTTCCTAGCTAAATTGAATGAAAATTCAGTATAGAAGTTAATATTGGATTGATAATCTATGATTCAAATGGTTCTACTCTACAACTGCCACGTTTGGCTTAAAATTTGAAAATGTATACATATGGATTAATTTTAAGTGAACAATTAGTGAAAAAAACACTTTTAAAATTACTTTTTATTTGCATAAAACCTCTTAGAAAATAAAATTGTAAAAGTTGACTTTGTAATTCCATCAGTGATCAATTTTAATATACTTTGAATTCTTTTATGAGAATATAATTCAATGAAATAATTTTCTCTTCCCTTTCCTTCCTCTGAATCATTCTATTTTCCTTCCCTTGGTCTCCTTCAAATTATTGGCCATTTTATTTAATTATTGAATCTCTCTCTCTCTCTCTCTCTCTCTCTCTCTCTCCCTCTCTCTCTCTCTCTCTCTCTCTCTCTCTCTCTCTTTCTCTGGAAGTCAATAGTGATTACATTTTTTGTGGAGTATGAACATCTTTTTTCTAAATAAAAAAATGCAATTCTGTGCCTACTATGGTTTTAACTTTGTTCTATTTCTCAAAAAGCAATACTATGGATTTACAAGAAAATGATGACTGATTGACAACTATTGTAAAATAAAAATAAATAATCATATGCAAACAAACAAATAAAATAGTTAAAATAGCTATTAATTCATTTGCTTGTCTCCTTAAACAAAACATATGCAGTACAATATTCCTGGGTATTGTATATGCATGAATGGTTAATATCATTTCACAATGTAACTTCTGAGAGACTCTAATGAATGACAACTTAAGTATTACATCTTAGTGTTTATATATTGAATCCTTACAGCTATCATTAAATGCTTTTGTGAAAATAAGTGTCATAAAATATTAGAATAGATCCATGTTATCACATTATTTGCACAAAAACCTATTATGTCAATGGTATGACATGTAAAATTATACTAGGTATTTCAGAGAAATGTATCTTTTTTTTGGAAACTGATTAAATTATTTCCTTTTTATGTCACAGTAAGATTATTATAATTAAATTAAAATGCGATGATTGATACATAGGCTAAATAATTATCAACACTGGCAACCAACCAAATTGATGGCAACCAACAATCACGGTATCTGATCTGCAGAATAGAGACTAGGGACCTGGCTCAGAACTACAGTCCACAAGACCTGAAGAACTCTAGGTGAGAGGGGACCACACAATGCAGAACACAAGTGGGTCTATCCTCGGGCCATCCAACTGGCCGTGTCCCCAGACTCCGGATGCATACCTGCAGGAGAGCTGCAGCTGCATTCTATGTCATGGAATTGGTATCTGGGACTGAATAGTCTGTGGTGAAGCATCAGTGTCTGGAGCTGCTGGCCTGGGGAGAACTCAGAAAAACAGGGAAATCTAACCTCAGATAGCCTGGTCAATCAACAGAAAGCCCCAGGTGCCTGCAAGCAATAGGGATCAATATTCAAAGCTCAGCACAGCCTAGCAGGCCATGATCACTCTCTCTCCCTCTCTAAATGATGTGAAGTCAGAATCTGATGGCACAGGAGGAGCAAAGAGTGTGGGTCTGGGATAGATCTTACCTCAGATCACCCTGCCACTCCACAGAGGGACCAATGGCCCACAGAGGGGCCCAGGTAGCTGTGGCCATGATCTTTAGCTACAGCTCCATAGCCACACTCTCAGGTTAACTGATAAGGCAGCACAGTCTGAACTGATCAGGCAGAAACCTAGCCAGCTGTTGCAGAATACTGTTCCCACAAACTTGGGCAGAACTGAACCACTCTGAACTGAACAGCAGAAGCCTAGCCAGCCTCCACAGCTCAGTATGGAATCCTATGCTCTTAGGATGGACAGAACCAGCTTGAGGGGATCTGACAGAAACCTACCCAGCAACCCCAAACAAGGGAGCCATTTCCTCAAGCTCAGACAGAACCTAGCCAGCCACCACAACCCATCAGGGGTTCCTGTGCTCAGACTGGACTGAACTGGCCTGGAGGGATGAGGCTGAAACCTAGACAACTGCTACATTCTCGGGCAGTATCTGTTCTCTTATGCAGGACTCAATCTAGCCGTCCATGGCCTGAACTGTTCAGGCAGAAGCCTAGCCAACTGCGACAAGTCAGCAAGGATATCAGCATTCTGTGGTGGACTGAGCCAAAACCGCCAAAGGCCCATTGCATGAGGTCAGGGTTTTCGAAGCCCAAGCAAAGGCAGGAAAACTAGCTTAATCTACACTACCTCAAACTTATCCATGGACTGCAAAGCACCAGCACCTGCTGCTCCTGACTCAGTGGTGAGCCCAGGGTGAGGAGCAAAGTTTCCTAGAGGAGAAAACAGGTCACCTGCCTGATCCTGAAGGCACTTGACCTATGGAAACTCACAGATGAATTGCTCTCAAAGACCAGTGAAGGACAAGAGAAACTACCTCCCAGTGTTAGAGACAGCAAGATGAATACAGGCCAGCATGTAAACACAAACAACAAAAACCAAAACAATAGGGCATCCTCAGATCCCAGCAATAGCAAAGAATTCAACCCTGAGAACTCAAACACAATAAGACACAAAACAATGACCTCAAATCCCTAGTAATGACAATTATATTGGAAGAAACAAACAAAATCTATAAACAAATGCAGGAAGATGCAGCCAACAAGATTGAAGACATTAAAGAGGCTTATAGAGAGGCACTGGAAGAAATTCAGGAAAATATAAACAATCAGATGAAACAAATCAGTAAAACAGTTCAAGATCTGAAGATGAAAATAGAAACAAAGATCAAAGCATAGAGAGAAGAAAGCTGGGAAGAAGAAAACTTAGAGAAGAAAGCAGATAGTGCAGAGGTAAGATTCTCTAACAGAATTCAAGAATTGGAAGAAAGAAACTCAGGAGTAGAAGACACAACTGTAAAACTTGAGCAATCGTCAAAAACTGTTAAATCTGAAAAAGTATTCACTCAAAACATCCAAGAAATCAAGGATACAATGAAAAGACAAAACCTGAGGAAAATACACATTAAGGAAGGACAAGATGCCTTGCTAAGAGGCCCAGGAAATATCTTAAACAAAATCAAAGAAAATTTCACCAATTCAAACAGGGAGATGCCTAAAAACATACAAGATGCCTACAGAACACCAAATAGAATAGACCAGAAAAGAAAATCCTCCTGCCATATAGTAATAAAAACACAAAATGAACAGAACAAAGAAAAATATTAAAGCCAGAAAGGGAAAAAGGCTGAGTAACATATAATAGCAAACCTATCAGAATTATACTCAACTTCTCACCAGAGAGCAGAAAAGCCATAATGACCTGGACAGAGATCCTGCAAACCTAAAGAGACCACAGATACAAGTCCAGACTATTACACCCAGCAAAACTTTCAAGACATTGCATGACAACAACAAAGACACATATAACCTATCCTGAAATGTGGCCCTACAGATGTTACTAGAAGGAAAACTCTAATCCAAAGTGAAAAATGACAAAAAAAAAAAAAAACAGGAAATAGATAACTTCACTGTTGCAAAACATAACCACACAAACACTCTACTGTAAGTAACAGAAAAATCAAGAGGCTTAACAGTCACTGGTCATTAATATCTCTCAACATTATTGGTCTTATTTCTCAAAAGAAAAGACACAAACTGAATGGAGGAATAAATAAGATCCAACATTCACCTAAATTCAAGAAACACATATCAACCACACTGGTAGATATTACCTCTAGGTAACAGTCTATAAAGTTATTCCAAACAAATGGACACAAGAAGCAAGCTTGTGTACGAATTTTAATTTCTAATAAAAATATTTTAAACCAAAATTAATCAAGAGAGATGAGAAAGGAAATGTCATACTCATCAAAAGAAAAGTCAACCAAGATGTCTTCACAATTCTATACATCTATGCCCCCAATAAAAGGACACTCACATTTATAAAAGAAATATTAGGAAAGCCTAAATCACACATTGATCCCCTCACATTGATAACGGGAAACTTAAACACCACACTTTCACCAAAGGTTAGGTAAATGAAACAGAAACTAAACAGAAATATGACACCAATTGAAGTCATGAATCAAATGGATCTAAGAGATATCTGCAGAACTTTTCACCCAAACAAACTCGGGGACTAGACAAGGCTGCCTTCTTTTTCCCTATCTCTTCAATATAGTTCTTGAAGTTCCGGCAAGAAAAATAAGACAAATCAAGGGGATCCACACAGGAAAGAAGGAAGTCAAATTATCCTTATTCTCAGATGATATGACTGTGTATATGAGTCGCTCCCAAAACTCCACCAGAGAACTCCTACAACTGATAAACAACTTCAGCACAGTAGCTGGATATAAAATTAACTCAAAAATGTCAGTAGCCTTCCTGTATACAAATGACAATCATGGTGAGAAAGAAATTAGGAAAACTACACACTTCATTATAACCACAATCAATATAAAGTATATAGGAATTACTCTAACCTAGCAAAGGGAAAGACTTGTTTGAAAGTACTTCAAATCTCTGAAGAAGGGGATGGAAGATGACATCAGAAGTTGATACGATCTTGCTTGTTCATGCATGAGTAGAATTAAAATAGTAAAATGGCCATCTTACCAAAAGCTATTTACAGTTCAATGCATTTCCTATTAAAATACCTAGATAATTTTTAAAGACATTGAGAGATTAATTCTCAATTTCATATAGAAAAAAAAACCTAGAACAGCTAAAATAATCTGGTACAAAAAAAAGATCCTCCAAAGCAATCTCCATACCTTATCTCAAGCTGTATTATAGAATAACAGTAATTAAGACAGCATAGTACTTGCATAGCAATAGGATGGTTGACCAATGAGATTGAGTCAATGACCCAAAAGAAACTCTACACAGATATGGACACTTGATGTTTGACAAAGTAGTCAAATCTGTTCATGGAAAAAGGATAAAATCTTCAACAAATTGTGCTGGTCTAACAAGATGCCTACATGTAGGAAACTGCAAGTTTATCCATATTTATCACCATGCACAAAACTCATGTACAAGTGGATTAAAGACCTCAACAAAAAAAAACAGATACACTAAATCTGTTGGAAGAAAAATTGGGGAAGATCCTTGACTCATTGGCACAGGAGACAACTTCCTGAACAGAACTCCAAAAGCATAGGCTCTCAGATCAACAATTAATAAATGGTACTTCATGAGGCTGAGAGGCTTCTGTAAGGCAGAAGACACTGTCAACAGAAGAAAATGACAGCCTACAGACGGGGAAAATATCTTCACCATCCCTACACCTGACAGAATACTTATATCCAAATTATATAAAGAGCTCAAGAAATTAAACACCACCAAACCAAAGACTCCAGTTAAGAAATGGGCCCCAGAACTAAACAAAGAATTCTCAACAGAGGAACATTGAATGGATAAGGAAAACTTAAAGACATGCTCAATGTCCTTACTATCACATAAATGCAAATCAAAATGGCTCTGAGATTCCATCTTACACCCATCAGAATGGCTAGGATCAAAAACTCAAGTGACAGCACATGCTGGTGATGTTGTGGAGAAAAGGGAACCCTCCTTCATTGCTGGTGGGAATCCAAAATCATACAATGACTCTGAAATTCAATCTGGTGCTTTGTCAGAAAACTGGCTGCAGGGCTACCTCAATATCCAGCTATTCCACTTCTGGGAATATACCTGAAAGATTCTCCACCACACAAGAAGGACATAAGCTCAAACATGCCTTATTTGTAATAGCCAGAACATGGAAACAACCTAGATGTCCCTCAGTTGAACGATGGATAAAGAAAATGTGGTACATTTACACTATGTAAAACTACCTATTAAAAACTAGGAAATCCTGATACTTGCAGGCAAATGAATGGAACTAGTAATGTTTACCCTGAGTGAGTTAACCCAAACCAAGAAAGATACACATGGTATATACTCACTTATAATTGGACACTAGCCCAACAGAGATGTCCCATGAAAATCTTCATTTAGCTGGAGATTGGGGTAGATATTTGTATTTTCTTTTAAGACTCCACGTCAGAGAGGAAAGGGAAAATATGGAAATAGAAGGATCCAGAGGGTCCTAAAATGCTACAAGAAGACCTTTAAGGATTGTGGATCTGGACCCAGGGGCATCTGTTCAAACTACTGTACTAATCAAGGACAATGCATGCAGTAAACCTAGAACCCCTATCCAGATCTGTTCAATGGACAGGACATTCTCCACACTTGTGTGGGGACCATAGACTGACTCTGACATGACCTCTGGTATCCCTTATTCGACCAATTTCCCTGGATGGGGGGACCTGGTGGCACTCAGAGGATGAGTAAGCAGGCTACCTGGATGAGAATTGAAAGCCTGTGATCATATGAATTGGGAGGATGTCCCTTCTGTCATAGACCTATGGAAGGGGAATAGGATATAAGAGGGAAGGAGGGGAAATGGGAAGATACAAGTGAGGGCATAACAAATTAGATATAATCTGAATAAATTACTTAAATAACAGTTAAAAAAGAATTATCAAAAATGTGATGATTGTACACAATTGGAGAAAATATGTATAGTATATGTACAATTTTATATTAATCATTGTATTTGAGGAAATGCTACAAATGTATACTCTATAAGGCTACATAAAATTTGATGACTAGGAGAATCATTAGTGACAGAATCAATAATAGAATATCTTAATGCATCAACTTTATTCTTTAAGAACTGGATATAACATGGTTTGAGGAAATTGTAACTTTGTCAATGTGGATTTATTTGACATTAATGATCACTGAAGAGTTTTATTGAAGAATGAATGACTTCCATCCAACTGTTAAGTTTAGTGTCTAATACAGAACCATATTGGCTTGTGGTGTGACAGCTCCCGCAGTGTGGTTTATCGTCTCATAATGATATGAGGCAACCAAACACAAAAATAGAAAATGTGATAAATTTTTACATGCACACTAGTAACTATGGCCATAAGGAATTCAGCAATCTATAAGTATAGCAGTATATAATTAATGTGTATATTTAGTATGGAACACCTCAATAAACACATGTGCTAATATTTATTTTGGTGTTGATTGCTGTGATTCAACCATATATTCCAAAATGACATTTAATATGTAAATATTTTCTTTGTTTGAAACAATTCAATATTAAAAGTAAGAGATTTTCTCTGTATTAGAGATCTGCATTGTGTACATGACAATTACTTTGTGTTTTTGAGATAATGCCTAACATTTCCAGATAGGCCTGGAAATCTTGGTGTAGAGTATGATGTACTTGAACTAATGGACATGTACTTGTCTCTGTCTCCTGAGTGTTATGTTTGAAGGTCTGCACCAAACTACCCAGCCATTGATATTCAAATTTGAAATTCTGTTAAAGCTGTCTTTAATAAGTAAAGTCAACAAGTCATCTTATACTTTTATAATAAAATCATCACTATGAAGATGTAAGTAAAAATAGTATTAGTGTATCTTCTGCTTTGAAAGATGTGCAAGGTTCTATTTATTTTTTAAGTGCCTAATAATATAGATAAAGATTTTGCTACTAGAAATATTAATTTATTTAAGAAGAAATATACAATATTTCTATGTTGAAATATTTTATCTATTATAGAAGAGTTCCTGCCCATAAGTAAGGTACAAATTTCCTTTTATGTGAATTAATTTTGTTTTGTTTTGCCCATACATATGCCTGTGCAATAATCAGTACCTGGTATCCCTGAAAGCTAGAATAGGATATCATAATGCATTTAGAGTTACAGAAAGCTATGCACTCCTATATGTATAGATTATGGAATCAAAATCAAGTCTTTTCAAAGAATAGCCAGTTCTTTTTCACCTGACCATCCTTCTTGCCCAATACAATCTATTTCTAATTCTCTGCCTCTCTTTGATATAATAGTTAGGTGAAAACTGACAGGCATTATTAAAAAAGGAAGGTTATTAAAAGAAATCATTATTAAGGTCAATCACAATGACATACAAATGAATATTCAACATCAGCTAGAAAATATTTCAAAATGATGATTTACCAATTACTACATATTTTGTGTAGAAAGGAGAAAATAACTTACCAGTCCAGTGTAACTAATAAACACACACACACACACACACACACATACACGCACACACACAAACAAGTTTATCTAAGGTCCACTTAAAGCACGACCTTGAAAAAAATTTCAAAGGTAGATGTGATTTTGAAAACCCTATGTTACTCAAGGAAGTCAGTGGTTAGTAAATACAATGTGTCAAAAAATAAAAGCATCACATTTTATCAAAATTAGGAGTTAAGATGTTTTTAAGTCTAGATAGATGTTTTAAGTTGATAAAAATGAGATGTGATAGATAATGTTTTACATTCA
>OU015747.1:71058290-71076422 GCA_907169655.1 Acomys percivali
CACCTGACTTTGTTTAAACTTATACTTTCTAAATCTATGATAATTTAACTTCACTTATTCATTTATAATCTTTTTTTGATGTTATGTACCTTAACAGTTAATGTAACTAATCACTTGACAAGTATGTACATTTATGCATTAAGTGATACATTTATCTACTTAGTATGAGACACACTAAGATTCTCTTTCTTGAGAAGAATACGAATATTCATTCCATTTATGTAATTTAAATTTAGAAGTTTACAGAAACTAAAAATTATTGAATAATTTGTTAAAGAAAAAAATTCTTCAGTATATATTTATATTTTCCAACATCTAAATTTGAATAAAAGTCTTTCCTTGATATAATAATATTCCTAAAATTTGATAATTAGATTATTAAAAAATATACAACACTTATATTAAACTATAAGTCATATATAATAGATTAATAATTATGGTCATGAAAAGATAACAATAAAATGAAAACATTCATACAGTGGAATTTTAATAAGACTAATCATGTAATTATGGAAAGTTAATGTTATAGACATTAGCAGATTCACTGTAAACTGTTTTTAATTCTACTATTTATCTTTTATGTCTTTCCATACTTTGAAAATATTTTCTTACCACCCAAATAGGATTTTTAATTTTTTTCTGCATTGAACATGCTTGAGTTTCTCAAACTTACATGAATCTATAAACAGTAAAATTTGGAAATTTAGTATGCATCGGATCTTGAACATAAACTTTTTCTATGCATCATGATGTATATGTCTACATTAAGAGTGTCTCTATTCCTGTCAGATCAAAAAGACCTAGGTCTTTGCTTGTTGTGTCTTGCAAAAGCATCCATCTTGTTGAATTAAAATTCTTCTACATCTTTTCTCTTTCTGATGGAGCTAAAAATAGTACAATTTAGTTATGAGAAACAAAAAGTTACCAACCACACTAATTTTGTCTGAATGCCCTTATAAAGATCTGTTGCTATGATGATGTATCATAACTGGAGACCTGATCATTTGTGTTTCAGCACATATCCATTTCAGTATGAAGGTTTTCCAGTCGGCCAGTGTATAAAGGATCTGTTCTTTTTCAAACGTTTTTTTTTTTTTGAGGCTGTTCCTATGTATGGTAGATTAGTTTTCTGATTTGTATGTGTTGTTGTCATTCTCTTTCTCATCCTTCCTTGAGTTATATCTTTTTATGTGTGGAAGGTTCTTAAAACAGATCTTTATCAATTTTGATAAAACCCATAGTCTTTTGTCACCTGTAGAAATATAGGCAAAATCATTTTCACAATGTAACACATTCCATGATTTCCATTCTGATGTTATAAGATATTTCAAGTACTTAGTTATATCTATTTCAGGTGCTTTTGCGACGATCCAATGTCTTTCAGCTAATCTTATTCACCATTTATGTTTATCACATCTATGGATGCCTTCATCTATTGAAGCAAACTGAGCTTTTTACTCATTTAAACACAGAAGCAATAAACTCATATTTATATAAGATGCCAATATACATTGTCAGTTAAAAATATATCTGTTGGAGATCCAAGATGGCTGCGAGCAGTGTGGACCATGTTTGGAAGCTCCACTGAACAATTCAGGGAATTGCACAGATTTATGAGCCAGGAACACCAAGGTCCTGACACCACGGCAGCAGGAGTGCTCCACAGTTCAGAAAGACCAGGATGCGGAGGACCTGCGTGCCCCTGCACACGGGAGAGGTGCGGATTTTCTTGGAGCAGAGCAGCAGCAGCGGCACCAGCGGCAGCGACTGAGGTTTGTAATTCAGAGCCTTCCGGTGGAGGCGGTTAGTGTGGTGGCTGGTGGGAGTTGCTGCGGGAGAGGGGACACTGGACAGGATTTGGGTCGCGTGGTGCCTTGTGGCCCAAACAGGACTCGGCGGACAGTTCAGCCCCAGAGTCCCGGGTACAACTCAGTGCGCAGTGCAGTGGAGATGCTGGCTCAGCGAAGCAAGCAATTCTGCCAAAGGCAACAGCTTGCCTGCTGTGATGCAGGCTGTGTGGAGCACTCAGTTCCACGCTAGGCACCAGCTCAGCACAGCCGCAGTTCACCTGCTGTGACACAGGGTGGGCAGTGCACTCAGTCTCAACGAAGGCACCAGCTCAGTGCAGCCATAGTTCACCTGCTGTGAAGCAGGCTGGGCTGAGCGCTCAGGTCCACCAAGGTGCCAGATCAGCGCAGCCGCAGTTCACCTGCTGTGACGCAGGCTGGGCAGAGAGCTCAGGCCCACCAAAGGCGCCATCTCAGCGCAGCCACAGATCACCTGCTGTGACGCAGGCTGGGCGGAGAGCTCAGGCCCACTGGATACACTAACTCACATCCACGAGCAGTTCTGCCCAAGACACTAGCTCACCTCAGTGGGCAGTTTTGGGGCACTGGTACAGGCTGAGGTCAGCACGCAGATTCAGCCCAGAGGCCCTAGTGGGACTTGACAGGCAGATTAGGCCCAGAGATTCTTCCTGAGCTGTGCACACAGGCTCGGCGGCCCCAAGACACTGGCTGGAATCTTCACGCAGATTAAGACTGGAGTCCCGGGCTGAATTCAGCATGCAGTGTGGGTCCATAGTCCCTGGCTGAGCTCGGTGCACAATTCCACCGCGGAGACTCGGTGGAGCTTGGCGTGCAGTTTAGGGCCAGAGTCCCTAACCGTGCTTGACAGACAGATTGGGCCCAGAGACTTTAGTAGAGCTTTTGGCACAGTCCCGGCTCTAAGACTCTGGTTGAACACAGTGTGCAGTTTGAATTCAGAATTCCTGGCTGAGCTGGGCAGATGGTTAGGGCAAGAGTCAATAACTGACCACAGCACACACTTTGGCCAAAGCCCCTAGCTGAGCTTGGTGCGCAGTCCCAGCCCAAAAATTCTGGCTGGACCCTGTGTGCATTTTGAGCGCAGAATTTCTAGCTGAGCTCGGCAGACGGTTCAGGCCCTGAGATTCTAGCTGAGCTCAGTGGGTGATTCGGGCCCAGTGTCCCTGGCTGGACTTGGCAGGGAACCCAGAAGGCTGTGGATACCTTGGTCTGACCCAACGCTCATACAGAGACCCAGAACGATTGCAGGACCCACAGCACAGGGGAGCTGAGGATCACTGGCAGTGAGAGCCCAAAATGACAGGGTTAACCTCCTGCCATCCACAACAGTGAAACATCAGCGATTCCAACCTACGGAAATCATGAAAAAACAAGTGAATCTATCATCAGACTCCCTCCATCCAACTCGGGAAGCTACACAACCAAAACAAAGCCGGCAAGATATCTAAAGGACAGCGTAAAAGCATACGCAAAAAAACCCCAAAACAACATGGCGTCTCCAGTTTCCAGCTATCCCAAAGAAAACAACCCAGAGAGCTCAAATACAACGGAAATACAAGAAAATGACCTCAAATCCTTAATAAGGAGCATATTAATGGAGGAAACAAATAAAATTCGTAATCAAATAGACAAAGACGCAGCCAAACAGGTGAGAGACATAAAAGAAGCACATAGAGTGGAACTGGAAAATTTTCAGGAAAATGCAAATGACCAGATGAAAAAAATAAATAAAACAGTTCAAGCTCTGAAGACCTATAAAGAGGCAATGGAAGAAACTCAGGAATATACAAAAAATGAGGTGAAAGAAATAAAAAAATCAGTTCAAGATCTGAAGACGAAAATGGATTCAATGATAAACACACAGACAGAAGAAAAACGAGAACGTGAGACCTCAGAGAAGAAGGCGAGCAACACAGAGGTGAGCCTTTCTAACAGAATCCAAGAGACGGAAGAACGAATTTCAGGTCTAGAAGATACAATCACAGATCTTGAAGCAACCATTAAAGACAATGCCAAATCTGGAAAACTCCTGACACAAAACATCCAAGAAATTAAGGACACCATGAAAAGAAGAAATCTGAGGATAATAGGCATTGAAGAAAGAGAAGATATCAGACTCCAAGGCCCAGAAACTATTCTCAACAAAATCATAGAAGAAAATTTCCCCAACCTAAAGAAAGAGATACCTATAAACATACAAAAGGCCTACAGAACACCAAATAGAATTGACCAGAAAAGGAAAACTGCCTGTCACATAATAATCAATACACAAAACATACAGAACAAAGAAAAAATATAAAAAGCAACAAGGGAAAAGGGCCAAATAACATTCAATGGCAAACCTATCAGAATTACACCCGACTTCTCAGCAGAGACCATAAAAGCCAGAAGAGCCTGGACAGAGATCCTGCAAACCCTAAGAGACCACAGATTCCAGGCCAGACTACTTTACCCAACAAAACTATCAATAACCATTGATGGAGAAAACAAAATATTCCATCTCAAAAACAAATTCAAACAGTACCTATCCACAAATCCAGCTTTACAGAAGGTACTAGAAGAAAAACTCCATCCGAAAGGGTCAAGCTACAACCAAAACTCCACAGGAAATAGGTAACTGTACCATGGCAAAAACACAGTTACCCAAGCACTCGATTGGAAACAACATCAAAATTAAGACTCTTAACAGTCACTGGTCGTTAATATCTCTCAACATCAATGGGCTCAATTCTCCAATAAAAGACACAGACTAACTGAATGGGTGCATAAACAAGATCCAACATTCTTCTGCATTCAAGAAACACATCTCACCTATAACGATAGGCATTACCTCAGGGTAAAAGGTTGGAAAAAAAATATTCCAAGCAAATGGTCACAAGAAGCAAGCAGGCGTAGCCATTTTAATATCAAACAAATTAGACTTTCAACCAAAATTAATCAAAAGGGATGCAGAAGGACACTTCATACTCATCAAAGGTAAAGTCAATCAAGATGACATCACAATTCTGAACATCTATGCTCCCAGTACAAGGGCACCCACATTTGTAAAAGATCTGCTAAAAACACTTAAACCACACATCGATCACCACACAATAATAGTGGGAGACTTCAACACCCCACTCTCACTGAAGGATAAGTCATTGAAACAGAAACTAAGCCGAGAAATAACATCATTAACCAATGCCATGGGTCAAATGGATCTAACAGATATCTATAGAACCGTTCCTCCAACCAAGAAAGAATATACCTTCTTCTCTGCACCCCATGGAACCTTCTCCAAAACTGATCACATCGTAGGTCACAAAGCAGGCCTCAACAGATACAAGAGGATTGAAATAATACCTTGTATCCTATCAGATCACCATGCTCTTAGGCTGCAATTCAACAACAACAGAAACAACAAAAAGCCTACACGTACGTGGAAACTAAACAACTGTTGGCTAAATGACACCTGGGTCAGGGAAGAAATAAACAAATCAAGGAGCTTCAGAAATTCAATGAAAATGAGGGAACAACATTCCCAAATTTGTGGGATACATTGAAAGCAGTGTTAAGAGGAAAACTCATAGCACTAAGTGTCTTTAAAAAGAAACTGGAAACATAGGACATAAGCAACTTAACAAAACAGCTGGAAGCCCTAGAAAAAAAAGAAGCAGAAACACCCAAAAGGTGTAGACATCTGGAAATAGTCAAACTCAGGGCTGAAATTAACAAATTAGAAACTAAGAAAGCAGTCCAAAGAATCAACAAAACCAAGAGCTGGTTCTTTGAGAAAATCAACAAGATAGACAGACCGTTAACCAAACTAACTAAAAGGCAGAGAGAGAGTATTGCAATCAACAAAATCAGAAATGAAAAGGGAGACATAACAACAGACACTGAAGAAATACAAAGAATCATAAGATCCTACTTTGAAGGCATATATGCCACACAATTTGAAAATCTAAGGATATGGACGATTTTCTTGATCAATTTCACTTGCCAAAGTTGAGTGAAGAACAGATAAACAAGCTAAATAGTCCCATTTCCCCTACAGAAATAGAAGCAATCATTGATATTCTCCCAACCAAAAAAAAAGCCCAGAGCCAGATGGTTAGAGTGCAGAATTCTACCAGAACTTCAAAGGCGAGCTAATACCGATACTCTTCAAGCTACTCCAAAACATGGAATTGGATGAAACATTACCAAATTCATTCTATGAGGCCATAGTCACGTTGATACCTAAACCTCACAAAGACTGAACAAAGAAAGAGAATTTCAGACCAATTTCTCTTATGAACATAGATGCAAAAATACTAAATAAAATTCTTGCAAAACGAATACAAGAACACATAAAGGATATCATTCATCATGAACAAGTAGGCTTCATTCCAGACATGCAGGGATGATTTAATATACGGAAATCCATCAATGTAATCCACCATATAAACAAACTGAAAATAAAAACCCACATGATCATCTCTTTAGATGCAGAGAAAGCATTTGACAAAATCCAACACCCATTCATGTTTAAAGTTTTAGAGAGATTGGGGATACAAGGCACTTTCCTCAACATAATAAAGGCTATCTACAGCAAGCCAATAGCCAAAATTAAAGTAAATGGTGAGATACTCAAGGAAATTCCTCTAAAATCGGGAACAAGGCAAGGCTGCCCACTCTCTCCATATCTCTTCAATATAGTACTCGAAGTTCTAGCCAGAACAATAACACAACAAAAGGAGATAAAGGGGATCCAAATGGGAAAGGAGGAAGTCAAATTACCCATATTTGCAGATGATATGATACTGTACATAACTTTTTTTCATTTTTGATGTTTTAAAATGTGGATACTATATTTCTCTGCCTTTTGCTTAGTCTTGCTAATGGTTTATCTATCTTATTGATTTTCTCAATGAACCAGATCTAGGTTTTGTAGATTTTTATACTATGATCTTTAACTTCTAATTTTCTGATTCCAAACATGACTTTGACTATTTCCTGCTTTCTACTACCCTTGTATGTGTTTATCTTTTTGTTCTAGAGATTTGAGGTATATTTTTAAATTACTATTAAGAGATTTCTTCAATTTCTTTATGAAGGAACTTTGTGCTATCAACTTTCCTCTTAGTACTGCTTTCATTGTGCCCCATAAGGTTGTATATTATGTGACTTCATTTTCATTGAATTATAGGAAGCTTTTATTTTCTTTATTTCCTCCTTGATCTTGTGGTCTTCAAGAATAGTGTTTGTTCCTAGATTCTAGAGTAGATAGTGAGTTACTTGAGTTTGTAGGTTTTCTGGTGTTTCTGTTGCTGAAGCCTGGCATTTATCCATGTTACCTTGATAAAATACAATGTACTATTTCAGTTTTCTTGTATATGCTAAGGCTTATGATGATCAATTTTGGAGTTTCTGTGAGGTACTGAGAAGAAGGTGTATTTGTGTGTGTGTCTGTGTGTGAAATGTTGTATTGATATCTAAGAGGTTCATTTGAATCATCACATCTGTAAATTTCATGATTTCTCTGTTTAGTTTATGTCTGGATGATCTGTCCATTTAGAAGATAAATGTGATGAAATTTCCCACTATTAATATTTGGGGTTCAATTTGTGATTTAAGATTTATGAATTTTTCACAAATGTGGGTGTCTTTAGATTTGGGACACAGATGTTTAGAATTGAGATATACTCTTTTTAATGTATTTTTTTAAAGTTTTAATTAATTATAATTTCTTCATATTACATCTCAGTTGTTATCCCCTCACAAGTAACTTCCTTTTCAAGCACATTCTCCCTCTTCTGACATTTCCCCTCCTCTAGTCCTTTGAGAGCAGACATCCATCTCCCCTACCATATGACCAAAGCCTATCAGGTCTCATCTTAATAGCTTGCTTCTCCTTCCTCTGTATGCCCTATAGACATCCCACCAAGGCAAAGTGATCCAATCAATGACACCAGAGTTCATGTTATAGGCAGACTCCACCCTCCCAACACCATGGAGGATGAGCTCTACTTTGGCTACATCTGAAAAGGTGGTCTAGGTTTACTGTATGCATTGTCCTTGCTTGGTGCAGAAGTTTATGTAGGTCTCTCTTGTCCAGATCTGCCAGCCTTTATGGTTGCCTTGTGGGGTTCTTATACCCTGAAGATCCTTCCATTCCCCGTTCTTCCTTACCATTTTCATAACTCCACCAGGAGTGCAACAGTGAGCTGCAGCATCAGTCCTGATCCTCCAGTGGGTGAAGTCTTTCAAAAGAAACCCATGTTGGGCTAATATCCACTTATAAGTGAGTATATATCATGTATGTCTTTCTGTTTCTGGGTTGGCTTACTCAGGATGATCTTTCTAGTTCCATTCATTGGCCTGCCTTTTTCAAGATTTTCTTATTTTTACCAGCTGAGCAGTATTCCATTGTGTAAGTATACTACAGATTCTTTATTCCTTCTTTTGTTGAGGGTATTATATTTTTGTTTTCAGATTCTGGATATAGAAAATAACATGGTATGAACATCATTGAACAAATACCCTTGTTATATTATGGAGCACATTTCAGGTGTATTTCCAGAAGTTGTATGGCTGGGGTTTTGTGGTAATACTATTCCTAATTTTCTGAGAAAGCATCATATTCATTTCCAAGGTGTTTGTACAAGATTTTACTCCCACCAGCAATGGACAAGTGTTCCCCTTCCTCCACCTCCTCAACATCATGTGCTGTCACTTGAGTTTTTTATCTTAGCCATTCTCAACGGTGTAAGAAGGAATCTCAATACTGTTTTAATTTGCATTTCTTGATAAGAAAGGCCATTGAACATTTATTTAGGCTGGTTGAACAATGGAATTGAATCAAAGACCCAGAAATAAACCCACACACCTATTGATTGTTTACAAAGAACCCAAACCCATCCAATGGAAAAAAGATAGCATATTCCACAAATGGTGCACACCTAACAGGATGTCCACATGTAGAAAAATTCAAATAGATCCATATTTTTCACCCTGCACAAAACTAAAGTCCAAGTGGAATAAAGAGCTCAACATAAATCCAGACACACCAAAACTATTAGAAAAATGAGTGGGGGAAAGCCTTGACCTTATCGGCACAGGAGACAAATTTCTGAACAGAATCTAGGTCAACAATTTCTTCATGTGCCATCATGAAACTGAAAGCTTCTGTAAAGTAAATTAAAGTACACTGTCCATGGAAAAAAATCACAGCCTACAGGTGGCAAAGAGCTAATATCCAAAATACATGAATAACTCAAGAAATTAAACACCACCAGACCAAATAACCCCAATAAAAATGGGTTACAGAGGGAAACAGAAATTTCTAAGCAAAGAAACACTGAATGCCTGAGATATGTAAAAAGATATCCTCTTGGTAGACTTTTTCTTGGATGTGTGTAAAGTGTTCTGCCCCATCTCTTTTGATTAATTTTTGTTGAAAGTCTACTTTATTAGATATTGGAATGGTTACTTCAGCTTTCATCTGAGGTCTGTTTGCTTAAACTTTTTTTTAGCTCTTTATTCTGAAGGAAAGTCAATTTTTTTTTTTTTTGGCTGAGGTATATTTTTTGTATGCAGCAGAATGGGGATCCAGCTTTAGCATCCACTGTTAGCCTGTATCTTTTTATTGTGAATTGAATCCATTTTTATTGAGTAATACTAATAATCAATGATTGTTAATTCATGTCATTTTAATGTTGTTGGTGTTAATGGTTGTGTGTGTGTGTGTATGTGTGTGTGTCTGCCTGCCTTTCTGTGTATGTCTGTCTGTGTGATTTTCTTCTTTTTGTTGAGTAGAGTGGAATTATTTATTTCCTCTATTTTCTAGAATGTAGTTAATCTCTTTGGATGGAGTTTTCCTTCTAGTATTTTCTTACGGCTAATTTGTTAATAGATATTGTTTAAATTTGGTTTTGCCTTGGAATATCTTGGTTTTTTATCTATGATGATTTAGAGTCTTTGGAAGTGTAGTAGTGTATGTTGACATCTGTGGTCTCTTAGAGGCTGCAAGACATCTGTTCAGGCCTTTCTAGATTTAGAGTCTCTTTGGAGAAGTCAGGTATAATTCTGATATGTCTGCATTTTAAGTTACTTGGCCTTCTTCCCTAGCAGTTGTTGTTGTTGTTGCTGTTGTTATTTATGAAAAATAATTTCTATGTTTAATTTTGCTGTCCTGGACTCTGTTTGTAGACAAGGCTGGTGAACTAACAGAGATCCATCTGCCTTTGCTTCTCAAGAGTTCTGGGGTTAGAGACATGAGCCAACATTCTCAGCTTCCTTTCAACTTTTGATATTCAGTCTTTCTTTTGTGGTATTAGTATTTTGATTATTATATGGTGGGAGAATTTTATTTTCAGTTCCAATATAATTGGTGTTCTGTATGCTTCTTCTATATTTATAGGCATCTCTTTTTTTTGGGAGGGAAATTTTTCTTCTCTGATTTTGTCAAAAATATTTCCTTATACTTGAAGCTGTGACACTTTACCTTCTATTTTCATTATTCATAAGTTAGAGCTTTTCATAGTTTCTCAGATTTTCTTTATGTTTTCTGTCAGGAAATTTTTCTGTTTAGCATCTTCTTTGACTAATGTACCAATTTCTTCTATTATATCTTCTATGCCTGTGACTCTCTCTTCACTGTGTGAATTCTGTTGGTCTTTGTTGGGTCACTTGTAACTGTTCTCCTACTAGATTTTTCCATCTTCAGGATTCCTTCAGTTTGTGTTTTCGTTATTGCCTATTCTTCCATTTTCATCTTTTATTCATTTCCTTCTGCTGTTTATTAGTGTTTTTCTCTTTTTCTTCTAAAGGATTTATTAGTTTCTACTTTAAAGACCTTTATCATCTTTGTATGATTAAATTTAAATACATTTTCTTGAGCTTCAACTATTTTTGACATACTGGGCTTGCTATAATATGATAGCTGTGTTTTGGTGCTACCATATTGCTATGGATCCTGTTATTTCTATTTTTATGCTTGCCTTTAGCCATGATGTTGTCTCTGCTATTGGCATTCCTCAGGTAATGCATGCCATGTTGTGGGCCAGTAAATGAAGTGCCAGGAAGCACTTGCTGTTTACCTCAGGTGGGTCCCTGATGGCTGAAGGTCTCTGATTGTGCCTGACGGCCACAGGATTCCCCCTATCCACAGTGTCCTTGCAAGCCTCAAAGGATTGAGGCTGAGCAGGTGGTTCCTAATGGCCACAGGCCTCTGAGAATTCAGGTAGCTTTGTGGTCTGAGAGATGGAGCATGCAGTAATTAAAGCATAGTTCACCACCACTGGGACAGCCCAGGGTGACTAAGAAGGCAGAGGCCTGGTATCTAGATCTCACTTGTCTGCTCCAGGCATCTGAGGATGGAGGCTGAACTGTGGGCTAGGGATGGTGTGCCTGTCCATGAACTCTATTGGCAGCATACTAGTAATTTTTATTCTTTTCAGGAAAAACCTTTCATCATATTTTATCTGCCTTTGGAAACTGCCTAAAGCATGTGTTGATTTTTTTAAGCTCTACTCTGCGAGCCTCCATTAGATAATTATGTTTGTTTTCACTTGAGTCATCTTCGTTTAGGTTGGCATTACAAACAATGATTTGAAACAGTTTAATATGGATATAATTTATATAATGGGATAAAAATGGGGAAAATACTTTTCTGCTATTATTTTCTTCTCTTCGGCCCTTCAACTAAGTATTCTCACTGTATTCTCCTTTAGAAAATCAGAAAAAAATTTGGTTGTATGTGTTTTTAGATACAAACATATCAAGACATGTTTTATTAAAAGTTAATTTTAAATTCAAGAAAAATACAAACAGTTCAATTCTTCAGAATTATTTGTTTATACTTGTAAACACTGCATGTGTGCTTATGCACATGGGTTTTCGAATTTCAGTTAACAAAAGAGGATTAGTAACCCTGAGATATTTATTTCTAGAAATTAATTCAAAATAATGTATTTCCATTTTCTAGTTATATGGAAGCAATTTCTTTAGCAAACGGTACCCTAATATATTTGGCAGAATTAAATTTTATACAATCATGGAATACAGCAATATAAATATGAAAAATATGATACAACATTTTTTGAGTTTTGAAATGGTATGTCTAATCAGGGACAAAGAAGTGTAAACCTTGCACCAAATGTCTGTCACTTCATAGAAAGCTGAAGAAAATGATTATTTGTGAATTATTAAAGAAGAAATAAATGAACTCTATGGATTTCTGAGGCAGATATTTTAAAATAATTTCAAACTATAAACCAAATATTGAACCAAATAAACTTGTTATCTTGGAAAATATAGCATGCTTGATTTGTAATAAACTATTACATGCTGAAATCTACTTTGCTTTTTAGATGAAATCTAATTTGTTGCAGTGTGGATTATTAGTCTTAACACAAAAGAAAGGAAACTGATTGATGATGAATTCAAAGTGTAAGATTCAATGTCATATTGCAATGAGATTTACAAAAAGATTAATAACATTTCCTGTTAAAAGCTTTAATCAATGATAGATACATTTGTATGTATATGTTATATATACATATATATGAAATTTCCTTATTAAAACTGAATAAACTATGCTAATAGTTGGTTAATATTAATATTCTTAGTTAAAATTGCCAAGTTGTGCTTATATATTTAATACTTAAAATATATATGTATTCAATTACAATATGTGGACATGCTTTTCATTTAATTTATAAGACATCAATTTTTATTTCTACAGTTTACTTTTATTTATTATAAATCATGGCTATATGTATATATCTCTGTGTAGGAATGTTCATGTTTGAATGTAAGTTCCTGTGGATTCCAGAAGGCATGAGATGCCTGAAAATTAGGATGTGTAGGCAGTTATGAGTTTCCTTAAGAGAAGGCTGAGAGTCAAATGTTGGTCTTCTGCAAGAGCAATATAAGTTCTGAAGTGCTGAGTCACAGGCTTCGATAAATATTTTTATATTTTACCTAAGACAGATTCACCTCTTTGAAACATTACACAATTTAGAATTTTCCACATATTAGGAATGGCTTGATCTTGCATAATTTCTTATAAAACATGACAATTCAATGAGATGACTATAATTAGTGAAATTAGAGCAAGCAACAGTGCTAATATCTTTCTGGTAACCACACTTACACTAAGTCCAGCTGCCCACTTCCATGTCTTTTCCCTTGGCTTAATGAGCCTATTCTAGTAAGCACAGAACTTTCTTTCTTTCTTTCTTTCCTTCTTTCCTTCTTTCCTTCTTTCTTTTCTTTCTTTCTTTCTTTCTTTCTTTCTTTCGTTGTTGTTTTGGTTTTTCGAGACAGGGTTTCTCTGTGTAGCCTTGGCTGTCCTGGACTCACTTTGTAGACCAGGCTGGCCTCAGAGTCATATCAATCCTCATGCTTCTACCTTCTGAGTGCTGGTATTAAAGGCATATGCCCCCATGCCTGGCCTTTTCTTAACTTGCCTTCTGGCTTTGTAGCCTCGTCTGCCTGAATCTCATATTAGAGCAAAGCTGGGTTATGAACATGAGTTATAAAATCACATTCACAAAAAGCTAACATTCTTCAACTGCCTTCTTAATCAGAACACATTCTAAATATATTCCTCTCAAAGATACTTCTGTCATGATTCATGGGGACAACTGGAACTCGGATGCTTTGTGACAGATCCAGGAGCATGCAGAGACATAAAGCCAGTGGGCTTGGTTTTCTTTCTTGGCTTTCATTAGCAGCATCTATGATCTTTATGTACTATTATCAAGCTACACTCTCTAATTAGTGATATTTTAATTTCTGCAAACAAATATTTAACATATTCATTAAGGAAAAGAGGGTTATTCTAAGCAATATTTAAATGTAGTCTGTCTTCCTTGTGAAGTACTAACTACAGGAGATGCTTGGTCTGTGATGTCACCAGGAAAAAGAGAAATGGAAACGTTAGTGCTATTTTAATGTTTCTTTCTCTTTTTCTTTATTTTTAATTAATATTTTATTCATATTTTGAGAATTTAAAGTATTTTGATAGTATTCACTCTACTCCAATTTTTCCCATACTCATTTTCTTCATCTTCCACTCCTACTCATCTGCCTTTTGGTTTTCTTTTTCTCTCCATTCTATAAATTTTCTGTTGGTCAACACTTCCTGAGAGTGGCTCCTGGCTGAAAATGTGGTTGAGGCTCAAAGAGTTATATAATCAAAGAAAAGTGATTCTTCCTTAACCAGAAGTATCCAAATATCAACAGGTCTTCATTTAGTCATGGAATTTTGTACCCACCATTTCTCCTTCACGCTGAGATTTTGATTGGTTTAAGCTTTCTCAAGTCAAACATATGATATAGAAACTGTTTTGTCTTCATGTTTGAAGCTACACAGTTTTGTCCAGAAAATGTGGTGTCCTTTATCTTACATACAACATAATGGCTAGTAATAATTAGCCTGAATAAAAACGAACAAATAATTTTTAGAGGAATGCAATGCTTACTAATAATTTTCACCTAGACAGTATGTAGAATGACCCGTGACTTAAAGAATGTGAGTTATTATATAGATAGCAGTAGTTGATGTGGGTGAGCCCATTTTGACTGTTGATGAAACTATCTGTCACGTTAGATTCTGAGCCTTATAAAATGAAAAAAAAATGAGATGAACAGAAGGACACATTCATTGGTCTTTACTGATTGGGGCAATAAATGCTGCTTCATGCTGCTGTCTGCATTTTTCGACTATTGTAACCTGAACCTTAAGCTGTAAACTAAGATAACAAAAATAAAAGCTAAAATAAACAAAAGCAGTTCCTGAAATTTCTTGTGTTATAGTATTTCATTAGAACAACAGGAAAAGATACAATGGCTAGCACTGAAGGCACTGATCACCTTATCACAGCTGTTTCATACACTGGTAAAATATAATGGAATATAGATGGAGAAGGAATACAATATGTCAATTTTCACCCATCAGTTCTAACTTATGGGACTTTTAAATAGATATAGTGACTTTTCTATATATCTATATAATACTATAAAATATAGATTTTTTATCTATATTTGTAAAAGGAAGAATGTGGGTGGATTTTGTTCTTTCTACTCAATCTTACTGTAAACATAAAAGTATATTTTAAATAAAGCCTGCTTTTCAAAGCAGTGTAGAAAACAAAGCTTTTAAAACAATTAGACCATATTATTACTCTAATTAGATAAGTATTTACATTTACAATATAGCAGTCCTGAAAAAGATTTTGTTCTGATTTCAATTATTTGCTGTGATTTCCATGACAATAACAACCCTTAGGTAGAAAGTGCTTATTTATCTTACAGTCTATGTTACAGTCCATCACTTGGAAAGTCAAGTCAAGATCTTGAAGCAACTAGACATATCATGAAGAAATGAATACATACTTGCTTATCACTCACTTTCTATATTATACAGTTCATTATTAAAGCCACACAATGAGGCTACTCATAATCAACTGGATTTTCCCACATCGTTTATTAAGATAATTCTTCAGAAGCATGCATAATTCAACCAAATCTAAACAATTAACTTTTACAAGTCTCAGGTGAGTTTAGAATATGCAAATTAACAGTGAATAAGAAAAGCAAATTAAAATTTTTTCCTGACATTAAATTCAACCTTATGAGCATTGCTAGGAAATGAAGAAGATCAAAGGTTCTATGTTTTATTCCAGGACATGTGGGTATATATTTAGTCATTCTTCTATTATAACATTTTGCACTATTCCTGGGGATATTATATTCATTTTCCTCACCAAATGTGCAATGCTTTAAAGAGAAATTCACTGTTTATATCAGGAAAGGACAATTATTTCAAATTTTGTAACAGAAACTTCATGACAAACACACACACACATACACACAAACACACATTTGCTGGAATCCTCAGATAAAATAGAAAGTCAGTGAATAAAGTCAGGTTTAAATGTTCATACTTGTAAATCCCATGTCTGTCTACTGACGCTTATCTACAACAGCAGACATCTGTTTTTGTCCTATTAATTTTATTTCTGCAAATTTTAATATATTTCATAAGGCAAATGGAATTACAAATATAATAAATTATACATTCTACTACAGGAAAATATATCTTACATTCATTTTTAGTAAAAATAAAAAGGAAGGAATCAAAATGAGAAATGAAGACTCCATGTTTCCTACAGTGAACACAAATGTCTGGTAAATTTAAAGAGCTTGAATAACTAAGAGATAATATTATAAACAGAGATGTGACTGGATCTTTTATTCTCTTTTTTCCCCACCCCTACTTTCAAAGAACTTTAGACAACATTTGCAGATGCTGCCCTTCCATTGACTGCCAAGTAGCATTTCTCCTCTGTTGTTAGAACAGCCACATTGGGTAATAAGCCTGTCCCCCTTCACTGATCATGTTTATGAATATATAATATTCACAGAATAAAAAAAGGGCAATAACATTGGAATTCAATGAAAGGTCGAATGGCAATCTTTTGCCTGGTCTAGCTTTCCTTTTATTCTCTGACATCTGGCATCTATTACCAGAACAAATTAGAGCAGTTCCCAGCAGTGGATGAGAATGAGAACTTCCTATTCTCAGGCAGCTGAGCCATCAATGTGAACACAAGAACTGAAGTTCAAAACACAGCAACCATAGAAATAGATTTGTGTTACTTCTGAAATCTTAATGTCACTGGTATAGGACAGTAAAAAACAGAGATATTTTATTGCAGAATAACTCCTCTGTTGATATTTCATATTAATTTCATTTTAAAATAGGTAACTCAAAGATTTCTGTGGGATCTTTCCAAAAAAATTAAAATATTACATACTGTAATCTAGGTTTTGTTTTGTTTTTTATTTTCAGAACAGGAATAATTTTGCTTTTGGCAATTTTCTCTGTGCTAGCTCCTAGGATGTTTTAATGAATCTGCAAAAGTTTCAAAAAATTTACCTCTTGGTCCTTCGTTAGAAAACACAGGTATGTGAACAGAAAAAACTAGTAAAATACAGTATAATAATTGGAATTTGAGAAAAAAAAAACAAACCAACAACAAAATCTTAACTAAAAACAGGAGAAACACATATAGACACAGAGTTATAAACCTTGGCACATTAAGAAATCTCTTAAAAATACAAAATCAGTAATCATAATAAATAAGCAAAGAACTAAAGGTTAATAAAAATAAATAAAAATTCATAGACAAAGAATGATGAAACAAAAATCATCTCTACAATACCATTGCCTGAATGCATTTTGTGCTGTTTATCTACTGGTGGACATGTGGCCAGACGTAAGAATGATTTATATCAGTAAGACTGTTGGGGAAAACTAGTTTTTCATGTATGAATGATATCAATAGGTGATAGTTTCTGGATTAAGAAAGTGGTCTTGCCTCCACTTCCATCTCAGAGATGAATACCCGTCACAGCCAGACCTGGGCAGGCCTAATACATGTAGCCATAGTTTTGTAGTCTGTTTATTAGTCTTTTCTGTTGAGACCTTGTTTCCTTTGTGTTCTCTGTCACCTTTGGTTCTCACAGTCAGTTTTTTCCTGCTTTCATTCACTCAGCGTTTCATTCATTTTCCAGGAGGGAAGGAATTGATGTATATAGCTCATCTAAGACTGAGTTTCTCAAGGTCTCCCACCCTCTACATATTCTTCATCTGTGGTTTTCTATATTTATTCTTTTTCACTGTTGGAAGATGTTTATCTACTGTTAGATGACAAAGTTGCTGTCCTATGAGTGCTCAGTTCTATTGAAATATTCTGGTTTTTTGTTTCTTTAGTAGAACAGAATTATTTGGTTGTTTGTTATGTCCCTTGCCTATCTAGTTTCAGGCTTCATTAACAATGAAGGAATAGAATTGTTAGAGACATCCCACTTAGATTCATAGATCTCCTATTAATAACTTAATGTCACAGTATAAGAACTTGAACTAAAAGAATAAATAATTTCAAAAAAGAAAAACAGGAAGAAATACTCAAACTGTGTACTTAAATAAAATAAAAAGAACAAACAAAAATCACAAAGATCAAGAAAATGAAGAGTTGATTCATTAAGAAAATAAGTAACATTAACAATTCTTCAGCCAAATTTGTTAAAAGAAACAGGGTAAAGGTGAAAATTAGCAAAACTGGAGAGAAAAATGTGGCAAAACTGACACCAAGGAAACTCAGAGAATCATAAGGCTATACATTTACAACCTATATGTCACCTAATTGGACATTTAAAAAATGTGTGTGTGTGTGTATGTGTGTGTGTGTATGTATGTGTGTGTGTGTATGTGTGTGTGTGTGTATATATATATATATATATATATATATATATATATATATATATATAT
>OU015747.1:71089314-71152025 GCA_907169655.1 Acomys percivali
AAAAAATATTATTGCATCACTGCCCTAGATATCCACAAAGGTTGATTTTATGAAGAGTTTTATTTATGAAGATCTTTTGAATCATTATTTCATCTGTTATTGAAATGAAGATATTTATGACTATAGTATTAGTTTTTTGTTTGTTTGGTTGGTTGGTTGGTTTTTTCTATTTTTTTCAAGACAGGGTCTCTTTGTGTAGCCTTGGCTGTCCTAGACTCACTTTGTAGACCAGGCTGGCCTCGAACTCACAGCGATCTGCCTGCCTCTGCCTCCCAAGTGCTGGGATTAAAGGCGTGCGCCACCACCGCCCGGCTTAGTATTAGTTTTTTGCTCCATATACTAGAGATCAGGTACTAACAATTTTATAATAATTCTATATTCATGATGGGTTAGTACATTTTATAATTAAAAAGATGAATTTATCATAGTAAAACTTTTTTATAAAATTAATAGTTCACAGCAAAACTGAAACACTGTATTCTAAATAATCATTTCCTAAAACAAGGTGTCAGTATCACTGTGTGCCTCTCAAGATGAATCATAAATCCACACAAGAAGCCAGGAGTGGTGGCAGTTGACACTTTATATCCCCTCTATCCCTTTTTACAAAGAAGAAAATAAAGATCTTTATTCTGTCCTCTGGTATGTGTACAGGTTGCATTGCATATTTATTTGGATTTGATGAAAAATACATTACTTTCTTTGTAATTTCAAAAAACATTCTAATTCTAATGTAGTAAGATTATGCCACAGTAAATTACATCCACACTTCTAAATAGTTATTCACCATTGTCCACTTATCAACATAATCCAGTAATTCATATCCTATGGAAGCTCATTTACATTTACATTTGTCAGAGGTAAAGATTCTTCTCCATTAAGTAGTCATAGATTTAGTGTGAATTTCCAAGTGATGAAGTTTTCTATTGTGACTGATAGAATAAAAAGAACTGATAAGTTAGATGTTTCAATAGAAATAACAATGAAATGTTATAGAGTAGAGAGAACAATAATTTAGGAAACATTGAAATAAGAGAAAATCCACAAATACCATTTTTAAAAATTATTTTAATGAAAAATATATTATACAGCATATTTTAATCATAATTTTCCCTTATTGAATTTTTAAAATATTCTCTCTATATTTACAGATATTCAACTCCACGTGTTTTCATTCTCTGTCATTTTAGTAAACAAAGAGGCACAACAAAACTCATTGAAGCAAAAAATAAAAACAGATAAACAGTACATAAACACACATACAAAAACCAAACAAACAAACAAAAAAACCAAAAAAAATCCAAAAAGAAAACCAGAAACCATAATATAAAAAAGACCAACAAAAGAAAATAAAAATATGCAAAACAAAGCAATATGATACAAAATGTTTACAGTTAGCCTCTTGAATTTTCATATTAGACATCTTCTGCTAAGCACGGGGGCCCTGCTTTTACATACAGTTAATGTATCTTATGAGACTTCTTGGAGAAAACGATTTTTTCCTTTGCAAATTGTTGTTTATTACATAAATCTTTTTGATTAAGGATGGGAGCTCTCTTGTACCCTTTGCCCTCTCACTGAAGAGTCCTCATGTGGTTTTCTAACCTGTGCATTCCTTTTTGATGGTCCAACAATCTGTGCAAGTTCATATGTGCATCATTCTTGTTGCATTGAAAAGAGATTATTTACTTGGTGACATCCATTCCCTTTGTCTCTTATGCTCTTTTTACCTTCTCTTCTGGACAGTTGCTTGAGCCCTAAGCAGAGAGAAGTAAAGACAACATCCTACTGAGGATGTAGATTCCAAATTTTCTCACTGCTCTCCACAACTTTTTCATCTGTGGGTGTTTGAATTTGTTACCATATACTGCAGTAAGGAACTTCTCTGATGATTCCATTGAAAGACACTGATCTATGAGTATAACAGAATGTCATTAGGAATACTTTTATTGCTATGTTTCTTTATGGCATAAGTAGTATTAGATTTTCCTTTAGGTCCTTGGTCAATGCAGTCTTAAAATCTTCACCATACTAATTTAAATGATAATCAGTCATTGTTTACATCTTACAAAGTGTACCTTATCATAGAATAGTTATTTACACTCAATGTTTTTGCTGGTATTGAATCAGGGTATGCTTGGCTCCTTCATATTCAATGAGTATATAAACATTATCTACAGCATTAAGATTTAAACTTTGTTTTATCAAGTGTAAACTGTGGCCTTAGCAACAGTTTAAAATGCTTCAGAATTTTCATGTGACACTTTGGCCAACAACTCAAAAAGCTGTAAATTAACACTGAAGTCTTAACATGGTCAAAAAAAGTCTTTTATGGAGTTTTTTCCCATATTTTCAGTGACTCTACTTTGTTTTATTCATATATCTAGAGAGACAGTTGCTTGTCTATATTCATTGCTGCTTTATTATTATTAGCCAGAAATTGTAAGCAATAGAGACATCCATGAACTAGTGAATGAGTATAAAACTATAGTACATTTAATGGTAAACAAGGAAATACTATTCAGATATTAAAATTATAAATTTTGAAGGCAAATGGATGGAAAAGAAATAATCATTCTGAATAAAATAACCCTGACACTAAAAGTGGAAAAGTGTGTGTGTGTGTGTGTGTGTGTGTGTGTGTGTGTGTGTGTTTGTGTGTGTGTTTTAATGTGGATGCTAGCTTTTAATCCATTGCTAGACTAAAGACTAAAGGGGTGGGAGATATCCTCCAAGGACAGAAAATAACTCTAGAAAGATTGAAGAGGTGATTGAGCTTATTAAATGAGAAGGAGGTTATAGCACGGGGCTAAAGAAGGTAAGGGAGTAAGAGCTAACACTGAGGAACATTGGAAGGTTCACATGGATACTAACTTCTATAAAAGATTCCAAATACCATCTTTCAATCATTCTGTGATAGTAAACACTGTTGCTTCTGTGGTTAAAAGATAGAATTTCTTATTTCATATAAAATATTATTCTGATGATAAACTCCTTAATATTAAAAAGTACCTTCTTTATATTAATAGTATACTATCAAACATCAAGCATTTCTGTAAAATAAGTTTAAATGTTTCTTAAAATGAAATATCCCCACGTGATGGCACATGCCTTTAATAGAAGCAGTTAGGAGGCAGAGGGAGGCAGATCATCGTGGGTTCAAGGTAGCCTGGTCTACAAAGCAAGTCTAGGGCAGCCAAGAATACACAGAGAAATCCTACCTCGAAAAAATATATAAATAAAGAAATATTCCAATTTCAACTTTTCACCTCAAGGACAGCAAAAAAAAATTGAATGATTTTAGTCAAACCTACCTGGGAAAGTACATCTTTATTTTCATAAAATTTTATTTTGACATTTAACAGTGACAAATACCCTAATATTATAGGGGAATTTTTTATTATGCATTCAGTTTTTTATATTTTGCATCTGAAATAATAGAAATTATAATAAAGCTCGTAGTTAGCCAACCACACCAATTTTGGTTATCTAATTAAACTATTCATAACTACATGAAAACTATTTTAAAGATCATTTTATCACATCTTCATAGTGCCCATCATTACAGTGTAGGATGATTTCATGCAAGTGCCTTCCTGTATATCAGTTTATTCTCTTTTCCAGTTCCATCCATTTGCCAGCCAATTTCAAGATTTCCTTGTTTTAATATCTATTGTAGATAGATATCTATTGTAGATAGAATAATATTCTATTGTGTAGATGTACCACAGTTTCTTTATCCATTCCTCAGTTAAGAGACATTTAGGTGGTTTCCAGATTCTGGCTATTAGGAACAAAGATGCTATGAACATAGTTGATCAACTTTCCATGTAGTATGGTGGAACACCTTTCAGGTATATACACAGGAGTGGTATGGTTGGATCTTGTGGTAGCTCTAGTCTCAATTTTCTGAGAAAGCATAAGATTGGTTGTACCAGTTAGCACTTCCACGAGCAATAGAAGAGTATTCTCCTTTTTACACATCCTTATCAGCATGTACAATCATGTGAGTTTGGATCTATTTGCATTTTTCTGCGTGTAGGCATCCAGTTAGACTAGCACCATTTGATAAAGATGCTATTTTTTCCATTGTATGGTTTTGGATTATTTGTCTAAATGCAAGTTTCCATAAGTGTGTAGATTATATCTGAGTCTTAAATTTGATTGCATTGTTTAACCATTCTATTTTTATGCCAGTTCCATGCCATTTTAATTATTTTTCCTCTATAGTACAGCTTGTGAACAGGGAGAGACTCCTCTAGATCTATACTGTAAAAGATGGATATAATTAATTATTATTGTTTTGTTTTGTTTTTCCACATGAAGTTGAGAATTTATCTTTCAAGGTCTGTAAATAATTGTGTAAAAATTTTAATGGGAATTGCATTGAATCAGTAGATTGCTTTTGTTAATATGGTTATTTTTACTATGTTGATTCTTCCAATCCAAGAGCATGGCAGATCTTTACATCTTCTGATAACATTTTAGATTTCTTTTTCAGAGACTTGAAGGATTTTTTTCCTTGTTTTTTTTTTCCCATACAACTTGCTTGGTTAGAGTTACACCGAATTATTTTATATTATTTATGGATATTGTGAATGTTGAAATTTCTGTAATTTCTTTCTCAGTCGTTTCTCATTTGTATACATAATGGATACTGATTTTTAAAAATATATTCTTATATTCAACCACTTTTCTCAAGGTGTTTATCAGCTGTTGGGTTTCCCTGGTGTTATGTGGGAGGCCACGTATATACACTATTATACTATCTGCTAATAGCAATAGTGTGACATCGTCCTTAAAAAGTGGATTCCACTGATGTCTTTTGTTGTCTTTTTACTCCTGCTAGAACTTCAAGTGTTATGTTGAAGAGATATGGAGAGAGTGGCAGCTTTGTCTACTCTCTGATTTTAGTGGAATTTCTTTTAGTTTCTCTTCCTTTAAATTTCTGTTGGTTATTGATTCATTGTATATATCATTTATTATGCTTAGCTATGTGTCTTGTATCCCTGATCTCTCAAAGATGTTAAACCTGAAGTGGTGTTGGATTGTGTTAACTTTTTTGACATCAACATTGATGAACATATTTTTCTTGCTATTTATTTATATGATGGATTATATTAATGCCCTTCTGTGTTTTGAACCATTCCTACATTCATGGGATATAGTTTACTTTCTTCTGGTGATGATATTTGTTGTATTTTATTGAGTATTTCTCCATCAATATTCGTAAGATAAATTGGTTTGAAATTATCTTTCATTGGTGGGTCTTTAACTATACACACTGGCACAATTTACATTAGATTACCATACATGGTTAGAAATCATTTCTACAAATGTGAAAATAAGTCATTTTATCATTTCTAGATTGAAAATTTTTGTGAGACTTCAGATAACAAGAATGAGATTTATTTTCTTGAGAAGTTAATGCAGTGGTCTTTGTGGAGAATCAAGATCATAGCCAGCAGGCATCTCAGACCTTGACATAATACATTGAGTGGACCTGGGGCAGGCTTCCTTGTGATCTCTTCACCTCCTTGCCTCAGAGTACTTCCCAGAAGGCTGCCTTGTGACCTCTTCCCCTCCCTCAGGGTACTCTCCAGCTGTTCTCAGTAAGTTTCCACCAGTTCCCGGTATCACAAAGACCTTCAAAGGTTGAGTGGAACAAAGTCTATAGATAACATCTTGTGGTTCCAGATGCCTAATAATTCCACCCAGCCCCAGAACCACAGGGGCCCTCACCCTGCCAAACTTCCCGAATTCCTGACATCTTGCGCATACCACCCACCCAGCGTCCTGCTTCAATGGTATATGATTGCTGTGAGAATATATTTTGTCAGCTTGATCTGACTCCTTGACTTGCTGTCCGTTCTTCGCGTCTCTTGTCCCTCATTCTCTCCCCAGGGGTCTGAGGGTCCCAGTTGATTGTCTGGCAGGCCTGGACAAGTACAAGTGGTGCCCAACGTGGGGCTTGAAACAAGAGAGACCACAGTTCCACACCTACATGAAGGAAGTCATCTTCAAGGCCAGAGGGTCTCCTGGACCCGGACCGGGCATCCTGGACCCAGACCGGGCATCTTCGAAAAAGCAAGTAGTGTATTTCATAAGGTAAGGTTTCATTATGGGACAAGAAATCTCCCAACAGGAGCTTTTTATTTCAAATCTAAAAGATTCTCTCAAGACGCGAGAAGCTAAGGTAAAGAAAAAAGATCTTATAAAAATTTTTGAGTTTTTGACCGAAGTCGGCCCATGGTTCCACCAAGAAGGGAGAATAAATGAGAAAAAATGGGGATGCGTTGGTGATTGTTTACAAGATTACTATAGAGTATTTGGCCTGGATAAGGTCCCAGTCTCTGCCTTTAGTTATTGGAATCGAATAAATGAGGTTCTCCAAACCCACAATAATTGGCCCGATGTTCAATACGTTGTAGAAGAAGGGGGAAAGGCCTTGTACCGTTGTTCCCACGCCCCTTCGGAGGCGGGATAGTCCCGATCATCCTCTCCTCATAAGGACTCTGCCGCTTCTCCCCTTGGGCCCCCAAAACACCCTTACTGAAAAATCTATCATCAGAACTGATAAAAACCCTCCTTTAAAACAACACCCTGGAGGATGATGAGCTTTGGATCCAAGTGATGCGGCTACCTTAGAAGAGGAGGCAGCTCGTTATCATAACCCTGACTGGCCTCCAGCCACAAAGGCCACAGTCGCCGTGCATAAGGCCCCCCAAAAGACTTAATCCTTGGCTACCCGCCTATTGCCTCCTTTTAATCTACCCCCCCCAATACGTGACATCTTTCCTGGATCATGTATTCGCTGTGAATCGCCCTTGGTGGGGGCATGCTCATTGGCCACTTCCGATTTGGCTACTTTGACTGAGTTGGTCCGTAATTGACAAAAAAAATTAACCCTCCTAAAAACCCTTAAAGAATTAGACTCACAACTTGCAGATCTATCCTTCCCTACCTCAAGCCACCCTAAACTTGTATTCATTACAACTAAAAAGGAAAAAACTCCCCGCTCGGCACTTGCATTTCCACTTTCGCTTCATAGCAGAGCCACCGTCCCGAGCGAATCGCTCGCTGGCTCTTACTCTCAAGACGAGGAAAGTGATGAGGATGCCAATTCCCCCCATGAAGTATCTGAGGGTCCTGGGGAGGGTCCCCCTCAAGGGACCATTAAATACTCCATTAAATCTATCGGTCCTAGAAAAACCGAATGCAGCTCTATCGAAATATGGAGCCACTGCTCTGTTTATTAGAGGCCTCTACTGAAGCCTGGCTTTCTCCAAATTAACTCTATCAACTAGCACACCTGGCCCTGGAGGGTGGCGATTTTGTCCTATGGAAGCCCGAATTTCAAGAGGCCACACATAAATTGGCTCTCAGGAATGCCCAAAATGAGCATAATCGGGATTGGACCGCTAGCCGTATCTTGTGAGAGCCGCCTTTTCACACATTAGAGGCTCTAAGCCTCTACACCCCTGAACTTTTGGCTCAGGTCAGACAGGCTGCACTTTGTTAGTCCAGGAATAACTACAAGCAGGCCATGTAGAACCCTCCAACTCCCCCTGGAATACCTCCATATTTGTCATAAAGAAAGAGTCAGGAAAGTGGAGATTATTACAAGACCTAAGGGCAATAAACAAGGCTATGGACATCATGGGGACCCTTCAGCCGGGCCTCCCATCTCCTGCAGCTGTACCTCAAAATTACCATAAGATCATTATTGATTTAAAAGATTGTCTCTTCACCATGCCCCTCCATTCCGATGACTGTGTTCATTTTGCCTTCAGCCTCCCCCAGGTTAATTTCCAAATGCCTATGCCCTGATTTCACTGGAAGGTCCTCCCCCAGGGCATAGCTAACAGCCCCACCCTGGCTCAAAAGTTTGTCGGACAGGTCTTACAGGCTGTCCGTGACACCTAGCCCTCCGTCTATATTCTACATTACATGAATGATATACTTTAACTGCCGCCTGTCAAACTCACTTATCATCTTGTTTTAGACACCTACAAGAATTGTTGACCAGGGCCAAACTTAAAGTGGCTCCTGAAAAAAATTCAATTATCTGAGCCGTTTACCTGCCTAGGCTATGAACTCAGGCACACTCAGGTGCTCGTGCCTAAATTAAAAATTTGCCACTCTTCTTTGACCACTTTACATAGTCTTCAAAAATTCTTGGGGAAACTTCAATTCTTTCAGCCACACCTTAAAATTCCCCCTTGTACCTTACTTCCCCTTTATGGTTTGCGCAAGGGTGACTCTCAACCCCTGTCTCCTCGTGTCCTCACTCCTGAGGCTAAGGCCTTCCTGAAGACACTTGAGGGTGCTATTGCTAACCAGGTGACTTTTCAGATTGATCCAGCCATTCCCTTGTATTTTATTCTCTGTGCCGTTTCTCATTCCCCGACTGGGATGTTTTGGCAGCTGCCTCCTCCACCCCCTCATAAGGGACGAGGCACACCCCCCACTCTGGGTCCCATTGCCATCCTCTCCCATGAAGGTCCTGGCTTCCTGTCATTCCCTGACCTCCATGCTGGTGATCAAGGGTCGAAAACTGTCCCAACAATACTTTGGGAAAGATCCTGACTATATTATTACCCCTTACACCACTAGCCAGGTGGACTGGCTCTTTCAGTCTTCAGATGAGTGGGAGATTGCCTACGCGTCCTTTACCGGAATTATTGATACTCATTTCCCCAATGACCCCCTCATTCAATTTGTCCATCTCCACACATTTGTTTTTCCTTGGCATTCTGTCCTTACACCTATCATGGAGGGGCTCCTGGTGTTTATAGATGGTTTCTCTACCAGGTGAGCCTCATATGTTGTGGATGGTACCCATCATAAATTTGCTACACCTTATACATCTGCTCAATTGACAGAGTTTTTTGCTCTCCTACAAGTGTTTATTCATTTTCCCAATGTCCCACTTAATTACGAGCAAGATGTCAGAAATTCAGGAAGTTTGGCAGGGCGAGGGTCCTTGTGGTTCTGGGGCTGCGTGGAATTGTTAGGCATCTGGAACCACAAGATGTTATCTATAGGCTTTGTTCCCCTTGATCTTTGAAGGTCTCTGTGATTCCGGGAACTGGTGGAATAGCTGGAGAGTACCCTGAGGGAGGGGAAGAGGTCACAAGGCAGCCTTCTGGGAAGTTTCCACAGTTTGAGCAGGGCCCCCAGGCCCAGATCTGCCTGTCATGATGTTCTTCTTGTAGGTTTCTAGGACCCTCTGGATCCTTCTATTTCCCCATTCTCCCATGCTTCTCTCACCTAGATCTCAATAGGGTGTCCTCCCCTTTGTCCCACTGTCCTGGTAAGTGAAGACTTTCATGGGCTAGTGTCCAGATATAAATGAGTATATACCATTTGACTCTTTCTGCTTCTGGGTTAACACACTCATTATGATTATTTCTAGTTCAATACATTTTTTTAATAAGCAGAAATACAAATGTTACAACTTTATGAGTATATTTCCATGTAATATGTGAGAAATTGTCTTCCACATTAATAAAATAATATAATTTTTTGTTTTATGGTTTATATAAGGTAAAAAGTATGTAAAATTTACATTTTAAAAGTTTTACAAAAAAAAAAAAGCCAGGCGTGGTGGCACACACCTTTAATCCCAGCACTTGGGAGGCAGGTGGATCGCTGTGAGTTCAAGGCCAGCCTGGTCTACAGTGTGAGTCTAGGACAACCAAGGCTACACAGAGAAACCCTGTCTCGAAAAACCAAAAAAAAAAAAAAAGTTTTAATTTATATCATGAATTTCTCATTATAAAATTAATATTTGCTATGAAATTATAACTACATGTTTTATATATATATATATATACTTACTTAAATAAAATATTGATGACAATAAATAAAATGTAATTTAGTATTTATTTACTTGATTATGCTGATAAATATCACTTATAGTACTGGAGGCTGAAAGTAAAAAGAATATCTCATTTTTCATTATTTTTTGTGTCTATAAGTGTCTCTCTGAGAGTCTCTTTTACTCCTCCTCCTCCTCCTCCTCCTCCTCCTCCTCCTCCTCCTCCTCCTCCTCCTTGTTCTTCTCTCAAAAACTCTTTTTCAAAATTGCAAAATTTCCTAGGAAACCTCAGCAGGTAACATAATCAAGTTAATGGCCTAACTTTTGTTTTTAAAAAATCATCTGGACTTTCTTTAAAAAGTAGCAAAATGAAGTTTTGGATCAAATTAACTTTTGCAAGTAAATAAAGAATGTTCTGGAAAAAAGTCACATGAGTATTATTGGTAAATATTGTTTTTCTCACAACGTCTTTTTTGTTCATTTAAGGGTAATAACATCAAAGCACAGTTTTTGTTACTGTGAAATTCAGTTGTTCTTCTACTGAGTTAAGCAATGTGATCATATTCACCACATAATGAAGTTAGTTAGTCACTATGGAACCATTTCAGATCATTTCCCATTTTCCTAATTAGCACTGGATAATAAAATACATTGAGAAAACCCCTAATTAGTTCTGCGTATGTGTTTATCTTCTCAAAACTGTCAGGATTAACCACATCTTCACTTACTTCAAATACTTCTCACTTTCCCATTGTCAGATCTTCAGTTCTGAAGTCACTTGTGATCTCTGTGCAGATGCTGTGCAAAATTCCTTCTGGGAGAACTTCAGAGGGATATGTCTCTTTCTATAAGATGCTGTATATTCTGCAATCTACAGGTATGATTCCTACTTCTAATAGAAGCTAAACAGGATGATATGAATACTGCAAACAACAGAGAAATGAGAGTTACATTTTGATATGGAAATGCAGGTATGAATATGGAAAGAGTCAGACCATCAGTAGGGCAGTTCATATAAAAAGAGGAAGAATAAACACTCTTGAAATGAAATCTGCAGTGTGTTAAATTTAATGATCACTGAGTAACTTTATTGTCAAAATTTGGCAAAAATGTATTGGTAGTGAAATTGAAAATGAATTTATTATTTGATTTTAAGGAAAGATAAATCCAGAAAAGTGAATATAAAACAAGTAGATTCTTAATGAATTTTGAGTAAATAGTAGCTGAGATTAAGAGTAAAAATGATACAATATATGTTAAAAATCAATGACAGTACATTTATAAAATTTCATTAAACATATGAATTACTGGTTATAATTAAAGAAAGAGAATTTGAATAAAAACTACTTCTCGACATATAGTAATTAAGTTACTAAAAACTAAATATAGAGCAAACAATCCTGACATGAAAGAAAGCATAAGAATTGATTGCATATACAACAATGGTAGCACATGTTACCAGAAACTTTTCAACAATAAAAAACAGTGGAATAATATAATGCTCAGAATTATCAAGCATCAGCAGGCAGTACAAAGTAAAGATTCTTCAAAAAAGTAAAAAATAAGCATGTTATTTCACACTAAAACTTGAAATCTTTGACCAAGAAAATTCACAATTAAATGCTAACAAAAGGTCCTCAGATAATTGAAAAGATAAAAATGTAGAATGAAGTCAGTAAGAGGGCAGTAAGAGGGATCACCAGATGTAAATAATATAACGTAAGTTTTCAGCTATTCCTTTTCTTCTTAGTTTATTTCAGCAACAATGGATTGTACAGAGCAATTTTCACAGGGCTTTTACATGTGAACAGATGATAAATTGGAAGATGGTACATTCCCAGAGACATTCAAACAAACACACAAACAAACACACAGACACACACACATACATTCTCATACATGCACACACACAAATGCTAGGTAATATTTAACTTTCCTCTTCTTTCTTTCTCTTTTTACAATTTTTTTTATCTTTTGACTTTATAAGTACATTACCTCCTGCCAGTCTTTTCCTCTAATTTCTCCCATATTCTGCCTTTTTCTCTTTTTCAAATTCATGGGTTCTTTCTGTTTCTGCAATAGCTCATTAATAATTTGAAGTATATTATTTTAACTTAGAAATACATAGTGTAATACTTGGAGCAACACTAAAGAAAAAAATCTATATACATCTATCACTGAAATATTAGCATTATGTTTAGAGGAAATGGTAAAATTCCTTCAGTCCACCAATTTCTGAAAATTCTTAGCATCATCAAAACACATCCAATACACTGTTCTCATCCACTGCCCATCGCTAGTCTTGCTGTTTTTAAGGCTTCTAGGAGAAAAATATCTCTCTCTCTCCCTCTCTCTCTCTCTCTCTGCCTTTTCGATTGTTCTTTCCTTCTTACTGTTTCTCTTTTCCCTACTTTCTTCCTTTCACACATAAACATAAGCAATACATTACTATGTATGATTTACTAGATAAGGACAAAAGCCTTTATAGACAATGATTAATCTTATACAAATATTACACCCCATGAAAATTTTCATGTCATTCTGCTCATTTAAAAGGCAATAATTACCTTGTTTTTGTCAGTGCAAATGCATTCTTTTTGCTGTATATCTACAAAGAAAATCTTTTGTCTATGAAAATATTATTTCAGAAGTGGGATAAAATGTTTCCATCTTGTTTTCAGACAACTAATCATTAAAATGAATAGTTGAAGCTTAATGACAGCTTTGAACTTTCCATGCAATCTAGATATTTGGAATACCATCTCATTTTTGGTTACATATATAATTGTTAAAATGAGAATTATTTTATCGTCATTTGTATGTGTGCAGTGACATCTCATTCCCACTTTACTGAAGCAAATAGATTTTCCTCACATACTGTAAAAATCCACTTTTAAAATACTTTAATGATTTATTAATTGTCTGATCCAATATTTATATTGGTATATTGATCTCATTTGATCTATGATCAAAACTGACGAACTTCATTATTGGAAGTATATAAAGGTTCACTTACCCCTTGGAATCCTTCTTTCCCATTCATCTTTCTGCTTTTGTTATATTTATTGACTACACAATCTTTTTTTAGTTTCGCATATCTCTTTTATAAACTACTACACTCAGTGGAGGCCATCCTCATTAACCACTGAAAATTACTTGCTCCATATACTTACCACCATGAATTCTCACTTGTGTTATTTGTGTTAGCCATTATGACTGAGATAAGATACAACCTCAATTTTCTTTCATTTCCCTGATCAATAAGGAGGTTGAAGATTTCTGTAAGTACTTGCCATCCATTTGAAATTCCTCTAGTGAGAATCCTGTGCTTAAATCTGTACCCTAGTTTTTAATTGAATTGTTTGGTTTGCTATTGTACAGTTTCTTGATATATTTGTACATTTTTGATATTGTCCTTCTATTAGATATGGAGTTGGTAAAAATATTTTCAATTATTTAAGCTGGATATTTTATTTTGTTCATGTCCTTTGCTTTAAAGAAACTTGATTAGCAGAGTGCAAATTTGGATAGCAACTATGGAAATTATTATAACAGTACTTCAAAAATGGGAATCAACATACCTCAAAACCTAGCTATACTACTCTTGGGGTAATATCCAAAAGACACTACATCATACCACAATGATATTTACTCAACCATGTTCATAGAAAATTAATTTTTAATAGTGAGGAACTGGTAGAAAACAGATATCTCTCAACAAGAAAATAGGGAAAGAAAATGTGGTGCAGTTACACAATGATTCATTAAACAGCTGTTAAATTTCTGTCATTATGAAATGTGCAGGCAACTGGATAGAAATAGAAAAACATCATCCTGAGTGAGGTAAGCCAAACAGATAAAGACAATTATGAGATATATGCACTAATCAGTGGATATTATCTTTTAAGAAAATGAAAATTATACTATGATCCACAGAGCAAGAAAGGCTAAGTAACAAAGAGCACTCTAAGGGAGATGAACGGCTCTTCCTGAGACAGGAAAATAAAATAGATTTTGTGAGTGGACAAGACGCAGTTGGGGACTGGAACAGGAGGAGTCAGGTTGGTAAGGGAGGGAGGATGAGAGAGAGAGAGAGTACTGTGAGAGAATACTTGAAACTTAGATCAGTAGAAACTCCAAGGTTTCTATGAGTGGAGTCTGCTAATAATGGAGAATAAAGAGCCTGAAATGGTCATTTTCTGTAGTGGACTAGGACATGAACCCTGTAACAAATCCTTCGACCTCCATTCTATCCTACCTGCAAGGTATGCTGGGGCACAGATCATGCAGAATTAGTGAGAGTGTACAAACAATGACTGTAATTGGAGGACCAAGTCATGAAAGGTAACCAATGCCCAACAATGCCTTGATGACCAAGAACTTCAGTCTGGATTTCCCAGGGATCTAAAATGGAAAGGAAATCAATAAAATTGTTCCTAATGATTTTCTGCTATGCACATAAATCAGTGCATAGTTCAAATGTTATGAATTTTTTCCTCCAGGTTATGATAAAAGAAGATGCAGAGACCCGCAGGCAAATATTAGGTGATCAGGGGGCCTGAATTAGAAGATATTATTGTGTCTTCTAGGAGTTTGGGGAACACAGTAGAAGCAAAAGTGAGGAGGTCTTCATTCCTGGTAATGGAGCCAGAGGGATTAGGAGAACACTGATCTCATAATCAACCTAGTACATCTCAAAGGGGCTCAAAGAGACTGTGCAGGCAATCACAGACCCTGTAGAATTTTGTACTATGTCTTCTGCCTAAATTTTATGGTTATTTGGTTTGGAGTTCCTAAGGGACTCATATTAGTGGGTGTGGAAGTATATTTGATTCTTTTGTCTGCTCTTGGGACATATTTTCTTCTACTCTCCCAGCCCTGAAATAAAGTTATGTGCCTAGGCTAATTTTTTAAAATTTTTAATTGATAATATTCATATTACATCTCATTGTTATCCCATCCCTTGCATTCTGCCATTCCTCCCTCTCTTCCGCTTTTACCCTATTCCCCTCTCCTATCACTGCGACTGAAGGGGACCTCCTCCCCCTGTATATGATCCTAGGGTATCAAGTCTCTTTTTGGTAGCCTGCTATCCTTCCTCTGAGTGCCGCCGAGCCACCCAATGAAGGGGGCGTGGTCAAATATGGGGCACCAGAGTTCATGTGAAAGTCAGTCCCCACTTTCCACTGAACTTTGGAGAAAATCCTGTCCACTGGCTGGGGATTGATGCTTACTACATGTATTGTCAATGGTTGGTGCCGTAGTTCGAGCAGAACCCCTGCGCCCAGATCCGTCTACCCTAGTGTTCTTCTTGTAGGTTTCTGGGACCTTCGGGATCCTTCTATTTCCCCAGTCTCTCATACTTCTCTCAACTAGAGTTTCAATAGGGCTGCCTCAAGACCCAGCTCTTCCACTCCTTGGAATATATCCAGAAGATGTGCCTAGTCTTATTTTAACTTGATAAACTATGCTAGGTTGATGTCCCTCATAGTTATGCTCTTTTCTAAACAAATACATATAAATGGTTGATCTAAAGTCTGCGAGAGAGGGTATGTGTGTGTGTAAGGACTCAGAGAAATGGAGAGAAGGGATACGCATTGGTTGGGATGAATTGTATGAGAGGAGAATTAAAAATATATTGAATTCTTAAAATGGGGTTTCAAGAATTAAAGGTAAAAAGATTAAGGAAACTAAATGAGCTCATAGATTCAATAAAATTAATAAGAGACACTAAAACATTTATTGATCAGGGAAGAGTTTGTAAAATATGGGGACGGGGGTGGAAGTAGAGGCTAAAGAGATTTCTAAGCAGTTAACAGATCTTGAAGAAAATACAAACTCAATTCTCAGATTCTACTTCAGGTACTTCCCAGAAACATGTGACTGCAGCTTCAGAGATGAAAATTCCTAATCTGGATTCTGAAGGCACATACATGAATACACACACGCACACACACACACACACACACACACACACAGAGAGAGAGAGAGAGAGAGAGACAGAGACAGAGACACAGACACAGACTGAGAGAGAGAGAGAGAGAATCATAATAAGCTTACATAGACTAGTACATATTCATTAATAAAAATAGATATAAAAAGGAACAAGATAATAGAGTTGGAATTTGATTTTGAATTTGCTTAACACAGAAAATAGAAATGAAAGTATTTTCTTTTATCTTATTGTATTTTATTTTATTATAATTAATTATTATACATTTTGAAGCCTCTTTGTTTTATAATGAGAGACAGAAGGGGCTTGAATCTGTATGGGAGGAGAGGGAGGAAGAAATTGGAGAAGGATAGGGAGGGGAAAGGGTAATAAGAATATATTATAAAAATCCATATTCAATAAAATACAAAAATATTCATTTAAATTTAATTATTAAAAAACTAAATGGAATAAAATCCATACACCAAAGGTTAAATATCTGACCCATATATTACACTGTTTGCAATTAGTACTGAGTAAAAAAATGAGTAATTGCATTTAGAGCAAAATGTATGCTTCCTGAAATTCAGAATAAGTTGTTGACATTTCTATGATGTTTAATAATAATTACCAATTATATATTCATAATAGCATCACATCATGGTGTTTTGTCTACTTTTGGCAGCTCACAACTGTCTTTGACTCCAAGATCTGACACCCTCACACCAGCACACATAAATTAAGTAAAATATTTTTTAAAAAAACCTACCAGGATTTAAGAGAGACAGAGAGAGAGAGAGAGAAAGAGAGAGAGAGACAGAGAGATAGAGAGGAGGCAGATTTTGCCTTTAAAGAAACTTTTGTGGGTAAATGAAATATTTTAAAATCGTAAGAAAATGAATATAGATCCTTAGTGCCTAAGGAATTATGATCACATGCTGTGCATCCACGTACTGGCATTTACCAGATAAGTAAGATATCGTGCTTCAAAAATCAGGTGGAGAATGACAAAGAAGGATACCTCATTTAACCTCTGGCCTTTAAATACATGTGTAACCACAACACACACACACACACACACACACAGAGAGAGAGAGAGAGAGAGAGAGAGAGAGAGAGAGAGAGAGAGAGAGAAATTGTTTTCAAATTCAGCGATATAAATTTGTTAAAATCTGATGCTTTGAATGATATGCAAATTGTAATTTCGAGTTTCATTCTGTCATAAATGTGTATTAAAATGCACAGTGAGACCCATGTTATGAACAGTCATCAAGGTTTACTCCTGTGAATCTCTAGGAAGATGAGGCTATCAGAAACTGGAGTGGAGATGAGCACTAGGCTGGAAATAAGGAAGTGGCATAGAACTCCTTTCTGAGCTCAGTGAAAAATGTTTTACAGCATAACTTTTTCTATTCTGCAAGAAAAGAAAGGCAATTCAAGCTACTTTAATTCTAATATGTACTGAGGAAAAAAAAACATAATCAGAAGTAAGTACCTGTGACATTAGTAGGTAACTTTAGTTTATTAGGTATTTATCGAATGCTATTTTCTAATAAAGCATTTGTTTCTGTTATTTAAATATTAAATATTTTCTTTTAGAATAATTATATTTTAATATATTTTATTAATTTATTCATATTACGTCTAAATTGCTATACCATCCTTTGGATCCTCCCATTCCTTCCTCCCTCCCATTTTCCCCTTATTCCCTTCCCTTATGACTGTGACTGTCTTCCCCCTGTATATGCTCATGGGGTTTCCAGTCTTTTCTTGGTAGCCTGCTATCTTTCCTCTGAGTGTCACCAGGCTTCCCCATCCAGGGGACATGGTCAAATATGGGGCACCAGAGTTCATGTGAAAGTCAGACCCCACTCTCCACTCAACTGTGGAGAATGTCCTGTCCATTGGGTAGATCGGGGTAGGGGTTCGAAGTTTACTGCATGTATTGTCCTTGCTGGTGCCATAGTTTGAAGAGGACCCCTGGGCCAAGATCTGCCCATCATAATGTTCTTCTTGTAGGTTTCTAGGACCCTCTGGATCCTTCTATTTCCCCACTCTCGCATGCTTCTCTCACCTAGAATAATTATGTTAAAAATGATACAAAATATTTGTTAATTTGGAGTGTATCATTATGCTTCAATAATTAACAATTTAAAAATATTATTTATTCTGTTATGAGACTTTTTATTGAACTGATAAACCCAGGTAAAAATTAAGATACTTCTAAGAAAAAAATGACTGGATAATTGGACAAATGGAATTTTTAAACAGCATTATCTTATATTGTGGTTATTGTTTTCTAGTCTGTTGTCTATTTTGTTTAAAACTCATTCACATTTCACATTTCTGAACAAACATGTTGACATGCCTTAGATTCCATCTGCTTGCCAGATCATGGAAACAGCCTAAATGTCCCTCAGTAGAAGAATGGATAAAGAAACTGTGGTACATATACACTATGGAATACTACTCAGCTATTAAAAACAAGGAATTCCCGAAATTTGTGGACAAATGGATTGAGCTAGAGATGATCATAATGAGTGAGTTAACCCAGAAGCAGAAAGACTCAAATGGTATATACTCACTTATATCTGCATACTAGCCCAATGGGCATGTCTCATGAAAGCCTTCCCTTACCAGGAAACTGGGACCGAGGGGAGGACATCCTATTGGGACTCTAGATGAGAGAACAATGGGAGAATAGCAATGTAGAAGGATCCAGTGGGTCCTAGAAACCTACAAGTAGAACATTATGATAGGCAGATTTGGGCCAAGGGGTCCCGCTCAAACTAAGGCCCTAGCCAAGGACAATACAGGCGGTAAAATTTAAACCCCTACCCTGATCTAGCCCATGGATAAGACAGTCTCCACACTTGAGTGGAGAGAGGGATTTGACTTTCTCAAGTACTCTGGTGCCTCACATCTGACTATGTCCCCTGGCGGGGGAGACCTAGTGGCACTCAGAGGAAGGATAGCAGGTCACTGAGAAGAGACTTGATACCCTATGAGCATATACAGAGGGAGGTAATCCCTCTGAGGAACAGTCATAGGGGAGGGGAATAAGGGGAAAATGGGAGGGAGGGGAGAATGGGAGGATACAAGGGATGGGATAACCATAGAGATGTAACAAGAATAAATTAATTAAAAAAAAAAAAGAAAGAAAAAAGAAAAAAATCCTACTACCTTTTTCGATTTATTTACTTTTCAGACATAAAACTTTTTCTAGGGATTTTAAATTTTCTTAAATAAGTAAAATTAATATGTTACATAAGAGAATATTATGTAAGAACTATACTTCTTTTCACTTAAATACTATATAAAGCAATTAGTTCAATATGTATTTTTAGAAATTTTCAGGTTAATAGAAGTTGTAGCATCTAAGCCATAGTCAATTATCCTATAACTAACTGAAAAAAAAAAGTCCTAAAAATTCTGAGTTATTTTATCTAACATGCAGTAGATTCACATGGGTAAATAGCCACAGTTATCTAACTATAAATTTTCATTTTGTGATTTGTGTTCTTCTCACAAGGCTGGATTTGCATCTTTGACCTTTAAACTTTATTTACCTATTTTCATCTATTTTCCTGCCAGATATTTGGCCCTGTGGATGAGAACATCTTGCATGAATAAGAAAGTATAGCATCAGAGACTGACTCATATGATAAAACTAAACATATGTCAGGAATTGGAAGAAAGTCTTAGGTGAGAATTTTATACCTCCAGACATTCTTTTTTGTTTTTTCTGGTATACGATCTATCATTCTATCATCAGTTTTTCTGTGTCATTCCTCCTACAATGAAATTGAATTATCAATATTTCCTCTGGATCTCTGATATATAAATATTCTGAGATTATATATATAATGTATATGGAAAAGGACAATCTTAGGAAATGCTTACGAGTAAACTACTGATGTTTTCATGAACATCTTATCATATTTTATTTGAGAATTTTTTCCCATTTTGTGATAAATACTACCCTTATGTTGAAATGCTGCTTGGGGAAAGATTCATATCCCAAGGCTAAGGCCACAGAGTATAAAGGCAATTTTGTTTCCAAATGTCATTTTTATGATCTAAACATCTTACATTCTAAATCAGCCACTTGGGAACACTGGAGCTATTCAGATCTGGTTCAGAAAAGTAAGCTTTTTAAAGGCTACATTGTGTTTTGTTTTTGTGAGTTACAAGCAGAGTCATGTTGTCTTCTCCATACTCACTTGCCAAATTCATACAAAATTTGCTTATTGAAAAATACAATGTAAATATCATGTCTATATAGACACTAACCATAAAACCTATATTTAAAGTGTTTGTATTAATTATAGAACTAAATGCAATGAAAGCTACTCCTATCATAATTATTTGACTAAGAAGAAATTGGTAACATGTCTTATAAAGGGTTATTTCATGTAAAAATGATTTTCAATTTTCCATTTAATTGAAGTAGTAGCCAAATATTTTAAAAATAAAAATTGTTAAATAATAAATAAAGTGTGGTGTTTCTTAATTATTTCTCTAAAATGTGAAGTTTCTCAAGTTATCACACATGCAGACTAACTGGAAAAGAGTGTTATAATACTTTAAGATCAGCAGTATGTCTCATAATTGAGAACTCAAACTTAAAATCAACATAGGTCCCTGAATTTGAGAAAAGAGCTCAAGAAATCATGTTATGTTTATAAAAAATAGTGATTCTCATTGTTAAACAACAAAAATTTAGTATAATAAAAATACACAAGTTCCTTTGAGTGGGAAGGAAAGCATATAAATATCTCTGTTTCATAGGAACTGTTTTTAATAATATATACAGAAGAAGTTAACATTTCATACTGATAAATATATTTATTAAAGTAAGGAGAGTCCTTAGGTGTCTCTCTGGCCCGCGTGATAGTCCAGCCTGTTCGCTTTCTCCACACAAGCTCTCCAACCCCTGGCTGAATCTGTTTTCTCTTCCCCACCTGCCTGAGTCACATGGGAAGGGCGGTCTCCTTCTCCCGTTGAGGGTCCATTAGGAAAACAATAGCCCAGGTGGGGTTCCCAGGTCTGCTTCCTGAATTCCAGGCCCAGGATGGCTCCACTCAGTCTATCACAAGGTATTCATGGGGTGCCCCAAGGGTAAAGCCCGCCAAGACTGCTTCCACCTGTGACAAAGCTTAATCTTTGCCACAACCAATGATATAAAAAAAGATACTTTGAAACTTGTAACACTGAGCCTGCTACAAGAAAATTATTCTACATGATACAGGTATGAGAAAGGACGTCCTGAGTAGTGCTCTATTTGCCTAAGAATTAAGGTCAGCAATTGAGAAGTGAGATCTCAAATACTAAATGCAGTTGCACAATTAATAAAAAAAAATTAACTGGGTAAAGAAGAATCAAATAATCAAACAAATTCTTTACTTGCTATATATCTAACAGAGAATTTATTTCCAGAATATGCAAAGAACTAAAACAGCAATGATCTATTTTATATTTGGATCTGATACCTTAAAAAGATTTCTCAAAGAAGAAATAAAAATAGCTGAGGCAAAGTTTTGAAATGTTCATTGTTGACAAAAATCAACCCACAAAAATTTCAACTCAAAATTTGTCCTGCCTACATGATGTGCAGAAACAAACATGAAGCAAGTATAGAGAGAATGGCCACTCAAAGTCTGTCCCTACTTGAGACCAATCCCATGGGAAAGAACCAATGACTGACATTATTAATGTTACTTTGCTATGATTTTAGGCAGGGACATTGCATAATTTCTCTGGGAAGAATCACAGAGAAGCTGATAAAAACAGATGCAAAAAACCATATACAAACATTAGACAGAGCTCAGGGAGAACTACAGAAGGTTGGGGGCATGAATGGCTGAGCCAGAGGGCCTAAAGACTCCATAGGAAGGACGGCAGAGTCACCTATCCTCGGAACAGGGTTGATCACAGCGAACTGAACCACCCACAAAAGACCATCCACAAACTGCTCCTAGACCACTTGCACATAAGTAGCAGATACCTAACTTTGTCTTCATGTGGCTCTCCTAACATGAAGACCAATATTGAGCAGTGTCCTTCTCTAACTGTGAGGCGTCTTTTTTGTTACTTTTTTTGCTAACTGGCCTGCCTTGTTGGCATCACAGGGAAAAGATGTGCATCATTCTGTAGCAACTTAATATGTCAGGGTGGGGTGATACCAATGAGGACTGCTCACTTATATGAGGAACAGGAGAGGGAAGAACGGTGGAGGTGTGTAATGGGAGTATTGGAAGGAGAGGAAGGTGGCTACAATCAGAATATAAATTGTGGAAATAAATATATTTTCTAAAGTGTTTTAAAATGTTACTTTCTATACATGACAATAAAAATGCCCTTTCTTCAGCGTTAGAAAGGCTTAGATTTAGAGCTTAGTTTCATATTGTCTTGTTCTCTGAATATAATCAAGTTAATTATTTTACCTTTGTAAACCTTGATTTCTTCCCACCATATAATTTGATAGGATTTTGTTATATATATATATATATATATATATATATATATATATACATAAGGAAAATATAAAGGTCTTAAAATTTGCAGCATGTAGAAGGGTTTTCAGGTTTCTCAATCTGTTGTCAGAGGCTATATAAGGAAACATAAAATTCCCTTAGTAATTGTAGGGAAATATGTAAACTATTTCTGTCTTAACATTCAAGCTCTGATGTTGATAATGCACTGAGATTCCCTCATATGACCAAACTATAAAACTAATTTCTCGCATTGTAAATGAGATATGAATATAAGATACTTAAATTCAAAATTAGCTTAGTCAATTATTTTAAATTTCTTTACAGTATATGCTGAGCATCTAAAGGCAAGCTTACTCCATTCATCTTTCTTTCTTGTTCTATTTCCCTCCTTTCACATTCCTCTCTGTCTCTCTGTCTCTCTGTCTCTCTCTGTCTCTCTATCTCTCTCTGTCTCTGTCCCTCTGTTTCTCTCTCTCTATCTCTTCTTTCTTCTTTGATTCTTTCTCCTTCTTCATTCTTTCATTGCTCTCTCCCTCTTCCTGTCGATTCCTCCCTCCTTTCCATTCTTCTTAACTCTCTCTCCCCTTCAATTCATTTTCTGCTTCCTCCCCACCTTTCCATTTAAGGACTTCTTTGCTTAGCATCACATAATTGAATAGCACATACCTGAAAAGTATCCAATTTTACCATGCAGAATTATTTCATTCCTTACAGCTTTTCTTCAAGTGCCAACTCCCAAATAGTATATTTTTAAATAGTTTTCTTTATCATCCCTCCTTGATTTTTCCTGATATTTTCCTGCTTTCTCTTTGGGACTCTAAAGCTATCAATATATTTAGCTTATTATTTAGTAAAAGATCTCGCTGCTTTGTACAATTACTGCATATAGCCAAAACTGAATTAAGTAAAAATAAAATTTTAGGATAAGCTTTTAAAAAAAGAAGTCTATGAAAATTCTGCTATTCATTTGCTAAAATTATGAGGCCTCTAAACAATAATATTTAAAACTAGCCTTTATCAGGATGGTTTCACAGTTAAGAGCAAACATTAACTCCAAATGGCTATTGTTTTGTTTCCACCATTTATATCAGATGCCTAAACATTGCCTGCAAATTAAGTTCAAAATGATCTCTCCATGGCCACCAGTGCTGATTTGGAAATGATGATAAAGAGACAAATCTGAAGTATAAAACAAAAATAAATAAAATGATGAATTAAAGTAGTTTGGAGAGATGGTTCTATGGTTTACTCCACTAATCTTGGAGAGGACTTCATTTTGATTCTAATTTACTCTCATTGGTGCAGTTTGAGAATAATAAAAAAATTAGAGCTTTTCTTTCTTTCCTTCCAGTTTTCCCTATTTTTCTCTTTTTATTCATTTTCATTATGAAAAGTGTCCTACCCTACCACAAAGTTTCATACAACTTGAAATCAAAGACAATAGTTGAATCTTTCATTTCTATATTAGAATTCACAGAACATCTACTACAACCGCTAGAAAAAAAAATGTTGTATCTGTAGACAACAGAGATCTCTAACACAACTTCTTTTATTTTTCTCTCATAAACACTAATTAACAATGTTGTTTTTTTTTTTGTGCTTCCATATGAATTTTTTATTTTTTTTATTTTTTTTAATTAATTTGTTCTTGTTACATCTCTATGGTTATCCCATCCCTTGTATCCTTCCATTCTCCCCTCCCTCCCATTTTCCCCTTATTCCCCTCCCCTATGACTGTTCCACAGAGGGATTACCTCCCTCTGTATATGCTCATAGGGTATCAAGTCTCTTCTCAGTGACCTGCTGTCCTTCCTCTGAGTGCCACTAGGTCTCCCCCACCAGGGGAGATGGTCAAATGTGAGGCACCAGAGTACTTGAGAAAGTCAAATCCTTCTCTCCACTCAAGTGTGGAGACTGTCCTGTCCATGAGCTAGATCAGGGTAGGGGTTTAAATTTTACCTCCTGTATTGTCCTTAGCTAGGGCCTTAGTTTGAGCGGGACCCCATGACCCAGATCTGCCTATCATAATGTTCTACTTGTAGGTTTCTAGGACCCACTGGATCCTTCTACTTTGCTATTCTCCCATTGTTCTCTCATCTAGAGTCCCAATAGGATGTCCTCCCCTCGGTCCCAGTTTCCTGGTAAGGGAAGGCTTTCATGGGACATGCCCATTGGGCTAGTATGCAGAGAAATGGGGCTCAGAACTAAACAGAGCATTCTGAACAGAGGAATATCAAATGGCTGAGAAACACTTAAAGAAATGGTCAACCTCTTTAGTCATCAGGGAAATGCAAATCAAAACAACTCTGAGATTCCATCTTACACCCATCAGAATGGCTAAGATCAATAACTCAAGTGACACCATATGCTGGAGAGGATGTGGAGAGAGAGAAACACTCCTTCATTGGTGGTAGGAATGCAAACTAGTACAACCACTTTGGAAAGCTCTCTGGCGCTATCTCAGAAAACTGGGAATAGGGCTTCCTCAAGACCCAGCTATTCCACTCCTTGGAATATACCCAGAAGATACTCCAGCATACAATTAGGGACATATGCTCAACCATGTACATAGCATCCTTAATCATAATAGCAGAACATGTAAACAGCCTAAGTGTACGTCAGTAGAAGAATGGATAAAGAAACTGTGGTACATTTACACTATGGAATACTACTCAGCTATTAAAAACAAAGAATTCCCTAAATTTGTGGACAAATGGATTGAACTAGAAATTATCATAATGAGTGAGTTCACCCAGAAGCAAAAAGAGACAAATGGTATATATTCACTTATATCAAGACACTAGTCCAAGGGGTACGTCCCATGAAAAACTTTACTTACCAGTACAATGGGTCAGAGGGGAGGACATCCTATTGATATTTTAGGTAAGAGAAGCATGGGAGAATGGGGAAATAGAATGATACAGATGGTTCTGGAAACCTACAAGGAGAACATTATGGTGGGAGGATCTGGGTCTTGGGATCCTGCTCAAACTATGGCACCAGCCAAGGAAAATATAGGCCATAAAATTTGAACACCTACCCAGACCCAGATGGACAGGACATTCTCCACCGTTGAGTGGAGAGTGGGGTCTGACTTTCACATGAACTCTGGTGCCCCATTTCTGACTACATCCCCTTGATGGGGAGGCCTGGTGGCACTCAGAGGAAGGATAGCAGGCTACCAAGAAGAGACTCAATACCCTAAGCATATATAGGGGGATGAGGTCTCTCTCAACCATAGACATAGGGGAGGAGAGTATGGGAGAAGAATTAGGGAGGGCGGAATAGGAAGTTACAAGGGATGGGCTAACAATTGAGATGTAATATGACTAAATTAATAAAATAAAATTTAAGAAAAAGAAATGATGTATGTAAGTCTTATCTATTGGTTTTAATAATTTTTCATATTGTCCTTACAGTATATAAAAAGAATGACCATTTTATTTAGATAGAACATCGGAATTGTTGGGGGTTGTTTTGTCATATTTTGATGCTAGTTAATAAAAGCCTTCACCCCTGAGCAGGGCAAATGATATAGGCTTGGCTAATGTTCCTGGGATTGGAGAGACAGGGAGAATATTGGAAAGAAGAGAAGGGAAAAAAAGAAAAGAACTGAGGAGCTGGGGGAAAAGAAGGAAGGTTGCCATGGCTTAAGAAGGAGGAGAAACACATTGTCAGTGTGGATGGAAAATTGGCCCTAAAGAAGAATATTAGCAAGAATTTGGGATTATGGCTGGGATGTAGCATGAAAGAAATTATTAGAAGCAGATGGAACAGGATTGGGGCAGGGATACAATCCCTGCCCCCATGTGGGTAGTATTTTAGGCTACTGATTTCTGCCCTGACCCAGGTTAACTAAGGCGATTTTAAAATATAACAAATGTCTATGTCTTGATTGATTGTTAGTGGGTTATATTGGCATAATCATCATAATAATTATTATAATAATATGCCAGATAATAAACAATTAATAGGCCATGCACATAATTTAAAAAAAACTCAAGAGGCTAAATTCAGCCAAAATAATTAACAAGTATAAATATTCCACAAATATGATATTTAATATTTAGCATAAACAGGTAATAGGAAACAGACCTTTATTGTATGGCAGAAATTCTCAGGGATATCAGTTTCATTTTTTGTTATTGTTATTATTGAAAATAGAGCCTTTGCTCATATGCTAGATCTCAACAAGCTGACACTTCTTCCATTCTTCCAAGGTTCTGCACATATACTCTTTGCTCCATCCAATCCCTTTCCATCATGCAGGCCAGTGAGAGATAACAACCAATAACAAAACAAAAATAAATAAATAAGACGAGGCAAAAGCCCTCACACAAAGTATAAACTAGTCGGGCTGGAGAGATGGCTCAGCCATTAAAAGCTAGGCTCACAACCATAAAAGTATAAACTAGTAAAAATATCTGAAGTCTTCCCTTATCAGCCATCTTTAGGCTTATTTTAAAGAAGGAGAAGGAGGTACTATAAAGGCCATCCAGTAGGAGGAAAAGAGTCAAAAGAGCAGGTAAAATATTCAAAGACACACCTGCTTCCACAGGTAGGAGTCCCACAAAAACACCAACCAAACAGCCATAGCATATAGACAGAAAACCTGATACAGACCTCTTCAGGCCCCGTGCCTACCGCTTCACTCACCGTAAACCCATACGCACTCTGCTTAGATAATTCAAAGGGCCTAAATATCCTCGTGATCTCCATCCTTTCTTACTTCTACAATATTTCCAACCTTTTTTTCCTCAGTATTCTCGTAGCTCCAGTGGGAAGGACCCAAAGAAAACCTCCAACTTAAACACTTTCTCCTTCTAATGACTGTTTGCAGGCAGTGATCTATCAGTATATCAAAACATTACTAGGGATCAATTCATTGATGTTTTTCACCAATCATAATTGTTTTCATCCTGGTTCTCTGGGCTATCCTGTCTCTATATCCTTGACATTCAGGAAGTGTAAGGATCCTTCTCAAGATACGGGCATAAAGTTAAACAACGCTTTTTTGGCCACTTCTAAAGTTCTGTGCTACCGTTACACCAGTACATCTTGCAGTCAGAAAAAAAGTATAGGTAGAAGTTTTTGTGGCTGGGTTATTGATTGGGTTTTTCTTTTACTAGCATTCAGACTACCTTCCTCTACCAAAGAGCTAAGAACTTAGGGGTGAAGGATCCTTGAGGGCATCAACTTGACATCTCTACTTTCAATGAGATCTGTGTATGTTATCCTCAGCAGTGAGGTCTGCTGAGGTTTTTAGAGAGCATACTGCTGCCTTAGTTTCAGACTCGGTTGCATGGACATCTCCATGGGACCTTCTTAGCCAACAACTCAACTAAATGTAACCCAGTTCCCTCAATGAGGGCATTGCCTAGCTATAAGAGAGGGTCATCTGTGGTTTTATTGATATCTCGTTTCTCTAGTTTTGTACCTATTTAGGATATTAGTTCTCTATTGTATCTGGAGTGGGTAAAAATGCGTTCCTATTCTGTAGTATGCATCTTTGTCCAACTGATGGTAACCTTTGGTTGGGCAAACTTTTGCAGTTTTATGAGGCCCAATTATTTTTTGTTTTAGAGCCTTGTTAATAGGGTCCTTTTCCAAAACTCATCTCCTGTGGCAATGTCTTTAAGGCTATTGCTCACTTTCTCTTATATCAGATGCAATGTATTTGGCTTTATGTTGAGGTCTTTGATCCAATTGGACTTGAAAGTTCATGCCCATAATCACAACTCATATGATACTGAGTTTGAAAGAATGCTTTGCTTTTGAGGCCAATGGTAAATTCCAAAGCTATCTAAGGTACACTGTGGGGTTTGGGGGAAACAAAACAAGACAAAACAAAATTTTTGTATGTAGAAAAACTTAACTGTTTCTTTATGGACAAATACATGAAACAATTTTTGTAGATCTTATATGTTTGCTCATATTTCAAAAAACATTTAACATTTTAAAAATAATTTCGTTCTTCTGTAGTTTCAAAACGACTTGGTTTCATTTTAACTTTTTGTTATCTTATAAAACTACAAGTTAGACACACAACTATTACATGTCATCTTTCCTTCTTTTCTTCACACACACACAAACACACACAAACATCTAATTTAACTACTATTTAACCATTGATTTTTTTTAGTTCTTCACTAGGAAAAAGAGCTATATTATGTCATTTTTTATCCATAATTGTCAATCCACAGAGAATTGTCTTAATCAGAGAAAATGAGTAAGGTGATCATTTGTTTATTTAAAAACATTTCAAAACATTTCAAAATTTATTTTTGCAGAATCTAGGAATGTGGCTGCAGTAAGAAGACGTTCTGATACAAAGTGTCAAAACTTGACAAGCATAATCTTGATGATATCATTGGAAATACAAGGAAAATTTAATAGAGGGCTACGCTCTGTCATCTTCATTTGCTAATCTTTGACAAAGGTAATTTTGCATTGGCAGAGCTTAAATTTTAAAATGGCATTAATATTATCTGCATAATATGTGGAACAAATGTAGATTAATATTACTTCCATTATAGTCATATTGACAGAATATCATTTGCAGCACATGCAAAGCAAATCAAGATTATGTTTGTCAGTCATATTTTGTACCTTAACCACAAATAAAAATAAACAAGAGAAGATGTACATGTCTTTTAGCTTCTAACTCAAATAAAAGAAGTTTGTCTATGGGATCAACTATCTGGCCATCATATCAGACATTTGAAATCTGAAGCCAATGGTTCAAATTAATTGATATAGTTTTAGATACTACAGTCAGTGTTTGGGTTTTAATAAAATAAAAAATATATTTTTAGCTTATAGCTTCTCACTGAAACCATCAAACAGAAGATGTGATAACCAATTGCCTTCCCCTCCCTGATACACACACACACACACACACACACACACACACACACACACACACACTCATATGTGTTCATCATCTTAGTAAAGCCAGCTTAGGCTGGGGTGACGGAAATAGTTCATACATGGAATGTACACTGACATTAGGAAAACATACTCTGAATTTGGTGCTGTAGCTTACTGTCTGTCTGAGATAAAACTACACAGATGAGTAATTCACTTGGACAATCTAAATCAGCTCCCTCTCACACACTTCAAGTCAAAGAGAGTGACATATGAGTAACACACATCAAATATATTGCACACAGGCAAAAGAAAATTCTTACAAATTCATTATTCAGCATTTTCACAAAACAATAAAGATATGACCTTGCAATACTATAAAACTGATGATGAAGCAGTAACTAAAGGCTTAATGCAACGAAAAATACAGAAATGAAATAAATTGACTTGTAAAAAGAGATTCCCAAAGGCCTCTATCTGGTAAATGCTAATATTTTGATTACCACAATAAAAAATGGAAGTTTTATGTGCCTTATGATTTTTATTGAAAGTTAATCAAAATCCCACATGAGGAAACCTGAGAGCCAAAGGTGCTGATGCTTCCAGGCTGCAAAGTGTTCATAGTACCCTTATTAGCAGATGCTAGGAGTTCATTCTAGGAGGAACTGGAGGAACTCTTCTATGCTATTTTAGGACTAATGTACCTCATCAAGTATCTTATCCAAATTTAGCCAGACTTGACATACTGTATCAAGGTCACGTCATCAGTACTAAACTGAAAAGATAATAAAATATAATTCTTCTTTTTAATTTTAATAGCTCTATTTTCATGTTTTTTAAATATTTTGAACCAAGAAGAAAGTGTATAAAAAAGAATTTTTTAAGAAAACTATGTTTAGAGAAATGAAATAATTTCAATTTTGAAAGTGTCCATTATTTTTACTTATATTATGTTATAAAGACAAAATTCACAATTAAAATGTGCTTTCTATGGTCTTGTTTATTTTCATGTCATATGAAACTCCTTCCCATTCTCTCTCTCTCTCTCTCTCTCTCTCTCTCTCTCTCTCTTTCTCTCTCTCCTTCCCCACTTACCTTTGTCTCTGTCAATAATTTGGGACAGAGACTAATTATGTAGCTTAGGATGATTTCAAACTCACTACATAACCCATGATGCTCACAAGCTAATAATAATCTTTGTACCTCAGCCTCCCAAGTGCTAGATTACAGTTCTGCTCTACCACACCTAGTTACTTTTCAAAAATTTTTCTTGTACTTTCTATACCATCCTCCAATACTGAGCATAATTTTCATTCTCCTGTATATGTTTCTCTGAGATTTTTGTCAAAGAACTCCAGGGACTAAAATTATGTCAATTCTTTCTCTATTGGGTTTCTCTAAACTATTTACATCAAAGAGAATACATTTGCTATAGAAAATAATGCAGAAAGAATGGAATTATCAGGAATATTTCTTACCAGAGCAACAAGAATTTAGTTGGTCCCAGTAATATCATATTGTAGTATATAATTTTTGTGTCAACTTGGAACACAATCTAAGCAGTCATCTGTGAAGAATGAAAACAATTTGAGAAAATGGTATTGACAGATGACTGGTAAATTGCCTGTAGAACCTTTTCTTTCTTTTTTATTAATTAAACATTTTCAATTTTATATATACATATTACACATATATACAATAAACTACCTAAAGCAAGAAGAACCACGACACAATGAAGAATTATATAAATGTTACATCTTAAGTGTTTTGCTATTCATATTTGACAGCCTTGAAGAAAAAAAAAACATCTTTCCTCTCTTGTTGCACCTAAAATTCTGAATGTAAAACAATCTCCATCACATCTTGTCATTATCAGTGTGAAACATCCATCTAGACCTAAAAGCTAAGATACTTGGTCTTCAACTCCATCAGAGACTGGACAAGGAATAATCTTGATTACTTGAGTATTCTGGGAATGCAGATTGGTAACTTTTGAATGAGAAGATGGCAGTGACAGTTTGCTACTTGAATAGTAATTTTCATTGTTCCTGAAGATATGGGATGACTTGGCTGTTATGATTTGTGCCACTCCTGGGAAGCTGGACCTGGTATATGCAAGATTACAAGATGAAGGCATCCAGGAGTGTTCCTCCATGGTCTTTGTTTTCAGGCCTGCCTCCTGAATTATACCTTGCATTCCTACCTTGATTTCTACATCCCATTATCTTTAAGCATAAAGTGAAGTAAACCATTTCTTCCCCAAGTTACTTTTGGTTATTGTCTTTATCAAAGCAATAGCCACCTATCTAGAATACATAATAAATCAAGCCATCTTACTACAAACTATTTATGTAAAAAGAGCAATAACAAATCATATTGAGTGCATTTGATGTAGCACTAAGTCTTGATATATGAATCACTGTAGATCTCAGATTCAGTATATTTCAGTAAGAATTGCTAAAATATATTTCAATGTTTGTTCCACCGTTTAGAAAAGATTAAGAGGTATAGCCTAGCTGGAGGTGGTGTGTTACTGATAAGGTGTTTTGAGGTTTTCAAAATCCCACACTATTCAGAGTTGGCTTCCTCTGCTTGGTGCAAGTGTATAAGGATGTAAGTTCTCAGTTATTGCTCCAACAGCAAGTCTGCATATATAGTCACATGACACTCATAACTTTAGTCTGCAACTTCCTCTCTAAACCTGTGAGCCACCAATAAAATTCAGTGTTCTATAAGCTTCTCCCATTGTGTTGTTGCTAAGAGAACATCTTGCCTCTTTTGTCACCAATGATAAGATCTGGAATGTAAGAAAACTGGAGTTCGCTGTCAGTCTCCAGTAATGTATGAGTGGCTCAGGGCAGACAGACAGTTAATTTGCCTGCAGCTATAAGATAGGTATGCACTGGAATTATTTGAGTTCTATAGTTATTTTTATATGTCAAATATATTTATGCCAACTAAATTAATATCACACATTGTCTATCATTATATTATAAAAGTATTAATATTCCATGACTATAACATACCAATAGAGCAGAATTGTTCCCACGTTTCATAATATATCACTTATTGACCGAACTATGGTCTTCTTTTACAAAAATCTAATAGAAAATTATACATTTTTAAAAAATCAAATATAATGTATTGTTTTTATTGAAGTGATACACTATTTAATTGGTTATAATTAAATTATACTGAACAGCATTTTCAAACTAATTTTTGGTACATATTAGTGTTTCATCAGTATGTTTCCTCTGCACCATTTGTGTGCCTGGTGCCTGAGGATGGCAAAACCTCAAACATCAAGCAATGCAAAACATCAAATACCAAGAAACTAGAATAACAGATGGTTGGGAGACGCCATATGGATTCTGCGAATTGACGTCTGAGAGTTTGAAAAGGTAGGTAGTGCTCTTAACTACAGAAGCATCTCTCCATCCCAACATCAACTATTTTCATTATATATCTATTTAAGACACACTTTAGAGGTGTGGTAAGTTAATATTGATTATAATATGTATTTAACATGCACATTTTATATTAAATGAATACTAAACATAAAGAATTTTACTGTATGCAGTAAGAAAAAATGAAATATATTAACTAATAAAACTAATTTTAATTCTGTATAGAATTTCTGAATATCACTAACTTTGAACTTCATGAGTCATAACAGAAAAAATTTAAAGTAAATTAAATAGTAACCTACTTAGTATGGTTTTTATAATTAAATAACCAATAGTAGAAATGTTCACTTTAGTAATTCTTATTTTAATTTTTTACATTTATTTATTTGAGTGTGTGCATGTGTATTCCTTAATGTTTTGTTTTTCTGTTTTTGTGATAGTCTTTTCTGACATCATCCCCAAATAATTTCTAAAAGAGATTTTGGGTTGTTCATATTTCATCAGAGTGGTGAAATGAAGTCAGAAGGAGTTTGTAGGAACTGATAATATCCTGTCCTATTAGAAAACAGAAAACAATGAAGAAATAAAGGTATGCAAGTGCCTAGTCCCTCTATCTCTACTTATTGTATCTGGGATCCATAAGCTGAGGAATAAGAAATGGTACTATCATCCTGCTGTCAGGTCTTCCCATATCAGTTATCATAACAAAAATAATCTTTTAAAAATATTCTTAGAATCCTTTCCTCCAGGTAACTCTAAACTGTATCAAATTGACATGGAAAACCAACCATCACTATATATGTAGTATTGTTCTAAATGACAATATGTAACATTTCCTAAAGAATCAATAGAACATTAACTCTAGCTTATACGTAGGAAAAACATTGCAAAACTAATGGACAAGTGAAAGACTAATACATTTTACTAAAGGTTGTTTGAAAATTGTTCTCTGTCATACATAGGTTGACATACACATTAAACATTCCTAGGAATATAGCATCAGAAATAGACACTGAACATTTGTAAGAAATATTTTAGCATTGCACAAGGTAACTTGATATAACCATCAGCATGTTAATTCATAACTACACACGTGAGAATATTGTAGTTCTTTTACAAGTTCTATATTAAACTTTGGTGTTCTTGTCACCTGTCCTCTTCATATACTTCTAACTAACTGCACCCACACAGTGACAAAAACCTTTGTTCCATTGACTGAATGACCTTCTTCTGTGTGGATACTCCTACAATAACACAGGCATATTTCCAGAAGAAGCCAGTGGCAGTTTTGCATAATTAAAGATTGCAGAATCAGGGCCATCCATACATTTCTATGTAAATCTATTTCAGGAAATAGCAAACAGTATATTATGTAAACATATTTAGAATGAATAAGCACAAATTTTCAGGCATCTGTTCAAACTCATGGCAATACCTCAGATTTGCATACCTAACAGCATATAAACAGGGCTTAATTTTCATTCCATATTATTAGATCATAGTAACCTTTAAACTGAAACATACATAACTTTCATAGCGTGGCTATTGACAGTGTTCATTTATAATATCCAGCTGCAGTTGTTCTTTTGATACCTTTTTGTGTTTTCTCTCAGAAAAAAGAAGCACAGAAGGACTTATGATAGGGAGAAATTTAATGCACATTCCAACTCCACTCTTATGTCATCAATGAAAGAATTGAAGCTTGAAACATTTGCATAACTATGCTTTGAGCCACATAAAAATGCAGATATTCTAAGCAAGATGCACTTTATACCTACTTAATGGCACAAATCTGCCATTTCTTTTATTTTATGTGCCCTAGAGTTCAAGCCATAAGGCAGTACCAGTTTTATGCTTTTTCTATTTTTATTTAGTGTAACCTACCACACTTTCCATCTACTTCTGTCAAAGAAACACAAACATATAAGATAAGGTCTAATAAAAAACTTCAGACTTAATATAAAATAAGTTTCAAAATGGGTACTATGGTTCACCTCCCAAGCAGTTAATGAGGATGATCTTCATCCATGTAAAAAAATTTAAACAAGATACTCATGTGCTTCTTTTTATAAAAATATGTTGTTAAAAATGCTTACTGTTCAAATAGAGTTGAAAAAAGAGAATGAGTCTTGATTAATTCACTCAAGACAATCTTTTCTAGTTTCATACACTTCCTTGAAAATTGGAGAATGTCTTTTTTTTTTTTAATAGCTGAGTAGTATCCCACTGTGTAAATGTACCACATTTTCTCTATCCTTTCTCACTGAGACTGAACCATCAGCGAAAGAGGGTGCATGGGCCTGTACACGGAGTCCATACACATATATAGTAGATGTGCAATTTGATAATCATGTAAGTCCACTAACAATGGGAGTAGGGTCTATCGCTAATTCTGTTACCTGCCTTTGGATCCCTTTCCTCTAGATAGGCTGCCTTGTATGGACTTGATTGGAGAAGATGCCCTTCATTCTGTTGCAAACTGAGATGCCAGAGTGCATTGGTAACATTTAGGGACCTCCCCTTCTCTGTGAATGAGATGGTAGAAAGAGGGCAGGTAAGCATATGGTTAAGACTTGGAGAGTAGGAGAGAGAGAGCAGGGATCAGATTAAAAATTGATTGCATAAATATAATTTTAAAAATTGAAGAAGAAAAATGGAATAGTCTTTCCAGACTTGATTTAAACATATTCATATTATTTATTAACAAAAAGTGTTTTGAGTCCACAACTCACAAAATGTGAGAATAAGATGCTTTATCAATGACTGTAGCCTTAGTTTCGCAAACTAGGTCATTCTGAAAGGATGTGTACAATAAAAATATTTTTAATGTGCTGAAATATTGTATTATTACATAGCATTTAAAGTTATTTAACAAGTATATATAAGTGTTCATGTGTAAAAAATGTATAAAAAAATATTGTTTTTGTTACCTTTTCCATTATGAGAAAAACTGTAACTGCCCTTACAATTTCTTATCTTAAGTTATTAAGTTTTTGTTTTTTCTTTGTTTTATTTTAATGTAGATAGGGATATAAACATGTATGTGCAATAATCTGAAGAGAATAAGAGTTGGATGCCAGAATCAAACTCAGATCATCTGGAAAAAAGCATTCCTACTGTCTAAGCCATTTCCCCTTTTCTGCCTTTAGAAACTTGATGAACATTTAATTACTGTTTTTCTTGACCTAATAACATGCAAATAATTCTGATTCCATTTTAAAACTTAGATAAAAATAACTTCAATAAAAATTTTAAAACATTCTATAGCAACTACAGCATCTACTCCTATTTTGTGATAGATTAGCTTAAGAGTTGAGGAGTGCCACTCTATGTTTGTAAGACATCACCACAGTGGTGATGTTCTGCTCAAGTAGTCCTTTGTGGAATTTTGTTCAGTGCTTCACTGGGTTTCCACCTTAACACATTGTGTATGTGTGCATGTGTGGTGGGAATAAGTGTTCCTCCATGTGCCAGATTAAGAAACATGCCGCTCAAACTAAGGCACTAGCCAAGGACAATACAGGCGGTAAACTTTAAACCCCTACCCAGATCTAGCCAATGGACAGAACAGTCTCCACACTTGAGTGGAGAGAGGGATTTGACTTTCTCATGTACTCTGGTGCCTCATATTTGACCATGTCCCCTGGAGGGGGAGACCTGGTGGCACTCAGAGGAAGGATAGCAGGTCACTGAGAAGAGACTTGATACCCTATGAGCATATACAGGGGGAGGTAATCCCTCTCAGGAACAGTCATAGGGGAGGAGAATAAGGGGAAAATGGGAGGGAGGGGAGAATGGGAGGATACAAGGGATGTGATAACCATAGAGATGTAACAAGAATAAATTAATAAAAAAAAAAAAACAAAAAAAATTAAAAAAAATAAAAATAAAAAAATAAAAAAATAAAAAAGAAACATGCCCTGCAGGAATCCACTTGGTCTTATAGGAATCAAATAATTGTGGTGATTTTTTCTCTAATTTTGATGAATAAATTTTGAAAAAAATTGAAACCTTAGAGATTTTTTGTTTTGTTTTGTCTATTTTACTAACTATCAAGCCACAAGTTAATAAATCTTAGAAAGCAGTTTACCTGAACCTACCAAAGTTCTTAAACACTTAGTGAAAGTACATATGGGCTATGGGACAATAAGACAACTGGAAAGGACAAAAAAGGGCTAGGAATGAGTCCTGTTGTAAGAGCAGCAATGTTTGTTGATTTTGTTACTTGAGATAGTGCTTCATGTAGAGCTCGATGGGCTTATCCTTATCATATACGCAAGGACAACATTAAACCTGATCTTCCTCTAAAGAGGGTTGAGAGTCACAGGTTTGAGACATAACTCCTGACTATAAGTGATTCATAAATGTTGATGAAAGTTTAAAAGAGTGTTAAAAACAAAGGGTTACCAGCAAATGATATTGGGTGTTAGATGTTTTTACCAGAAAATGGATGAACATACTCAGTCTGCACCAGAGACTAAAATTTGCAGATACTTATCTTAAACTACTTTACAAATAATAAAGTAGAGGACAGAGGAAAGGATAGGTGATATTTTAGTGAAGGAGCAGAAGGAGATATGAATTGCTTAGTTAAAAAGTGTACCAGAGCAAACTCAGATCCATGTGTTTGAAGTGTTCACTTAATCTTTACTAAGATGGGTGTGAAAATTTAATTCTTTGGTACAACACAAAAATTACCATCACATTTCATTAGTTTAATCTTAACATTGTAATTAGTTCATTATGGTCCTGAAATCATTACATGAGTTTGAGATAGACTGGAATGTCTTTTTATATTTATTTTCTTCTCTATTTCCCTCTGTTTTGGTCACTTATTAAACATGCTATGGGAAGCCATTTTTATACCAACCATTCCAACTCCAAGCCACAATTCTCATTTACTGTTTGTAAGCTGTAACATGTAGTTTGGAATTATTTGCTGAAAATATAAGTGTTTAAAGTTTTATGCAGTCTCTTTAAGAATCACTTCATTCCTCAACTCTCCAGGTAGCTCCTTAAATACCATATTGTATAATTGCATCTGCAGTCACATACAAAATAGAAAATATGCTTTCAGACTTGTTGGCTTGAACCAAATAAAAAATGCTGAAAAAACCCAACAAAACTCGATTTGTTATGTACTACTTTAAAACCAGAGCACTGTATGATTTGAAGGCTGGAGCTATCTACAGAGCCAGATCCAGGCCACTGCAAATCTTATTTTCCCTCAAAAAATAAACAAAATAAAGCACAAAGTCCCAAAAGAACTACAAAGACAATAAGAAATAAATTAGGTATAAAAAGGAAGAATCTTGTTTAGTTTTAAGAATTTCCAGAAATCACAGAGATCTAGTCAAAACTGATTCTTATATCTCTTCTCTTATTTAATAAATCATCTTGTAAAAATTAACTCAGAAAATCGCAATTATTTGAGACATTTTAATAAAAATGTTAATAAAATATAAATAATAAGAATGTTTTAAATTATATCAAAGATGGATGTTTAAATGCAGGCTTTAAAAACTGCACAGCTGTAATGCAAAATCAGACTGTGAAAATAAAAGCCAGAATGAAGTTAAGACCTAAGACCTAGAAAGCCTTTTTGATACTGGATGAATAGAAGTTATTTAGGGAAGTAAAAAAAATACTACAAGATTTAAAAATATTGTGAACTATTAATGGTTACGTGTCTCTTACTTTTGTGTTTTGAATCAACCTATCTATTGCAGTAGTTATATGCCTTCTTGTCAGTAAAGTAGATATAGATTCTGTATCTCTCTTCACTAGTTTTAGTCCAGAAGACATTTCATCAACAGAAATGAATCAAATAAAATGAATGAACAGGATATAATGCATACTCTGTTCAGTGACCAGCATGGCTTAATTGTTAAGTGCATGTTGAAACAATAATTTAAAACAGGGAAAAGATTGATGGTGTAGTTCTGAAATTCCAGTACCACAGACATTGACATACAAAGAATAGGAGTTCAGGTCCTGATGAAACAAGTTCAAGGTGATCCTGGGACAGTAGAGTCTCTGTTTTTTTTTTTTTTTTTTTTTAAGCCACCTCAACTCACAAAACTTATTTAGATGACAATCAGTTCCTCTGACATTGCTGCTTCAAGAGGTTGTCAGGCATTTCAGAAGGCAGCCTGCTAAAAGCTCCTTCTCTATTATGCCAACCAATTAATATCTGACCAAAAACTACCAAGGCAGTCCACACTAGTGTCTCAACAAAATCAATAGCAGAAAACATGACCACAGCTGATAATTTGTGAAGGCAAATAATGAAATGAAAAATTGATAATATTTCTAATTAAAAAGCAAATGCTTCTAATTTTTGATTTTACAAATATTTGTGTTTTAAAAAACATAAAACAATATTTGAAAGGTCATTCTTAGTCCAAACCACATTGAAACTTTTTTGTTATTTTCACATTTTCATGAACTCATCAATAATTTAATAATGATTATAATGCTTAGTAACTTTCAATGAAGTCTATTTTTGAAGAACAGGAATAACAAGTCTAATATTATTACTTGAAGTATAGAGAAAGTTGCAATAAAAGCTGCTATACATTTCACAAATTCAGCTATTATGCCACTGATAATTATTTTCACAGATCCGTTGATATACTTCAAGGCAAATAATGATGTTCATAATAAGTACTACTTCTAAACAATTACTAGATAAATCATATAACTACATTAAACTCTAATTTTCTTATTCTTTTTACCAATTGCTTATTTCATAATTTCAATTTAATTGTAGATCAAAGAATCTTTTTTAAACTATTTATAAATAATAGACAAAAGTAAACTTGTTTACAACTTTGCCATATATATATATATATATATATATATATATATATATATATGTAAGGCATTTTAATGTCTTGACAACATATGTTCAATAAATAAATTGAAGTGAAATGGATGTAACTTTAATATTCATTACAGGAGTGGAGAGAAGGCTCTATATATAATGGTAATTGCCATCAAGCATGAAAATCTGAGACTATCTACTTGTCCTCTGATCGTCACATACAAGATATGGCACACTCATGTTTTCACAAAACTCACACATATTCATGTGCAAATGCACACACACAAATTGATACACTTAATAAAGTTTAAAATATATGTTAATGATGAATACTTTTCTCCTGGAAATTTTATATCAAAAGTTACTCCTTGAACAATAATGTACACTTTATAGGTAGCAAATATACCTGAAAGTTATAAATAAATGTGAAAAAAAAGAAACGTTGGAGAAGCTTTTGACCTATGAGAAAACTTAATCGCAAAATTTATCTTTAGAGAAAACACACAGAAAAGGACAGAATCTTTACCAGTTATGACAGAAAATTGCTATCCAGAATATATAAAGAACTCAGAAAGTATAGTAAAATATACTTGTTCAAAATATGAGCCTTCAATCCTGATGAAAGAGTTCTCCAAATTTTTTTAAAAATGGGTAAGAAAAAGTCCAAAAATGCACCTCATCCATAACAGCTAGGAAAATGCAATTCAAAACACCCTTAGGATTTTTTCTTAACCCAACCAGAAGGCAATAATGAAAACAATTTCCAACAAATGATGGAGGGGATACAAAATATACAGGATAAAGGAAGCACACATTCATTTTTAGTGAGACCGAAAATTGTTCAAGGCAATATGGAAATCAGTATAAGAATCCCTTAACAATTTAAAGTTAATCTACCATGTGGCTCAGCTATACCTTTTCTCAGCACAAGCCCAAAGGATGTCATATGCCACTCCGTAGATACCTGCTCAGAAATGTTCATCACTGCTCTATTCCTAATAGCTAGGGAATTAAAACAACCTAAGTGACTCACAACAAACAAAATGGATAATTAAATGTGGCATATAACTGCTCATATGCTAAGAAAAATGAAATCATGAACTTTTCATGTACATGAATAAAAAGAAAACCAAAACCAAAATCAGAAAAGTTCATATTGAGAGAGAGCTTCCAGAAACAGAAAGACAGCATGTTCTTTCTCATCCAAAGCTCTAAGTTGCAAGTCATTACATGTGAGCACATTTTCGGGAGTAAGTACAAAAACCAGAAAAATTAATTTGCATGACAGCCATTGTGGGATCTTTGGGAAACAAAGAGAACAGAATATAATTGGGTAAAAGTGATCTGATCTCAGAAAGGAGAAAAGAAAGAATCTTTATAGAAGGATCAAGATGATAATTAAGGAGGAGAAAAAAGAGACTTACATGGTAAAAATAATATTTTTTTATTATTATTAGTGTTTAGTGCTTTTTTTTATTAATTTATTCTTGTTACATCTCAATGGTTATCCTATCCCTTGTATCCTCCCATTCTTCCCTCCCTCCCATTTTCCCCTTATTCCCCTCCCCTATGACTGTTCCTGAGGGGACTACCTCCCCCTGTATATGCTCATAGGGTATCAAGTCTCTTCTTGGTGACCTGCTGTCCTTCCTCTGAGTGCCACCAGGTCTCCCCCACCAGGGGACATAGTCAAAGGTGAGGCACTAGAGTACGTGAGAAAGTCATATCCCACTTTCCACTCAAGTGTGGAGAATGTTCTGACAATTGGCTAGATCTGGGTAGGGGTTTAAAGTTTACTGCCTGTATTGTCCTAGGCTGGTTCCTTAGTTTGAGCGGGACCCCTGGGCCCAAATCTGCCTATCATAATGGCAGTGATGGTGGTGCACAGCAAAACAGGTGAGCATGAGTGAACAGGCTACTAATTCAAAACATAGTCATGGTACTTCTCACACTAAAAAATTGGAGAGGTTCAGAAGAAGAATCTCTCAAAATGAAAGAATTCTTGAATGGAACAGATAATTATAACTAAGAGAATTCAGCAAGTGGAGAAGGGGATTTCAGGGGCTGAAGACAATACAAAAGATTGATACATCTTTCAGAGAAAATGGAAAAAGAGAAAAATTTGTGATGCAAAGCATCCAGGAAATCAAAGGCAACATCAAGATTATAGGTTATTATAGATGAAAAGGAAGATGCCAGGTTCCAAGGATCAGAAAATGTTTCGAAGGAAATCATAGAAGAAAATTTCCCCCAAGCAAAGAAAGAGATACCCTTGAACATACAAGAGACCTGCAGAACAAAAAATAAGTTAAATGAGAAAATGAATTCCTTCAGGCACATAGCCATCAAAACACTAAACCTGAGAAACAAAGAAAAGATATTAAAAGCAGCAAGAGAAAAAGTCCAAGTAACATATAAAGGCAGGGCTATCAGAATTACACCTGACTTCTCAACAGAAATCATAAAAGCCAGAAGAGCCTGGGCTGAGGTCATACATACACTAAGACACCACAGATGTCAAACCAGACTACTACATCCAGCAAAAATTTCAATCACCATATATAGAAAGAAAGACATTCCATGACAAAACCAAAATTAAACTATATCTATACAACAAACCTAGCTCTACAGAAGATAGTAAAAGGAAAACTCCAACACAATAAGGTTAACTACACTGAAAAAAGCACAGTGTAGAGATAATCTCACAACACTACAAACAAAAGAAGCCCAACCACACATGATCACCACCAACTCCACAATAAAAGGGTCCAACAATCATTGGTCACCAATAGCTCTCAATATCACTGCCTTCAACTACCCAGTATAAAGACAAAGACTGACAAAATGAATGTAGAAACAATATCAAATATTCTTCTGTATTCAAGAAACATACCTCAGCAACAAAGATAGGAATTACCTGAGAGTAAAGGACTGGAAAAAGATTTTCCAGAAAATAAAAATAAAAATAAAAAACCGACCCAGGAGGTAAGCTAGAGTAACCATTCTAATACCTAATAAAGTAGACTTTCAATTAAAATTTATCAAGAAAGATGGAGAAGGACACTTCATTCTCACAAAAGGAAAAAAATCAATCATGAGGACATTATAGACCTAAATATCTATGTCCCAATACTAGCATACACACATTTGTAAAAGAAAAATTTTTAAAGCTTAAATCACCATTGAGATGTAACAAGAATAAATTAATTAAAAAAAGGAGAAAAAAGAAATTGGAGATATTGCAAATAAGCAACTTAATGGAAGACTTAGTACCCTAGGATAAAAGGATGCAGATGCATCCGAGAAGAGTAGATGTCTAGAGATAATCAAACTCAGGGCTAAAATCAATGAATTAAAAACAAAGAAAACAATTCAAATAATCAAAAAATCAGAAGTATTCTTTGAGGAAATCAATAAGTTAGACAAAACCTTAGCCTACATAATAAAAAGCAAAGGGAGATCACACAAATTACCAAAATCAGAAATGAAAAGGGAAACATGACAACAGATACATAGGAAATCCAAAGAATCATTAGGTCTTGCTTCAAAAGTCTATATGCCACAAAATTTGAAAATATAAATCATACGGACAATTTCTGTGGTAAATTCCACTTGCTAAAGTTGAATCACACTAAAGTTAATATCACAAAAACAAATTCAATTGTCTTATATCCCCTAAGTAATTAGAGGCTGTTAACAAAATGCCCCCACCCCCAAAAGATCCCAGGCCCAGATGTATTCAGTGCAGATTTCTGTCAGACATTCAAAGAACTAATAGAAATACTCATCAAACTATTCCACTAAGTAGAAACAGAAGCATCACAACCAAACTCATTCTATTAAGCCACAGTTACCTTAATACTTAAGCCACACAAAGACTCAAGAAAGAAAAACATTTTCAGATAAATTTCCCTTTTGATCATAGGTGCAAAAATACCTAATAACATACTGACAAACAGAATCCATGAAAACATAAAAAAAATCTCATCCACCATTAACAAGTAAGATTCATCCCAGGCGTACAGGGGTGGTTCAATATGCAGAAATCCATCAATGTAGTCAATTATATAAACAACCCCATGTGTACATCTCTTTAGATGATGAAAAAGCATTTGACAAAATCCAACACTTTTTCAAATTAAAAGTCTTCGAGACATCAGGGATACAAGACACATACCTAAACATAGTAAAGGCAATATAGAGCAAGCCTATAGCTGAATCAAACTAAATTGGGAGAAACTTAAATCAATTTCATTGAAATCAGGGACATTAAAATGCTACCCACTCTCTCTGTTTCTCTTCAGTATAATACTTGAAATGTTAAACAGAGCAATAAGCCTCCTAAAGGAGATCAATGGAATACGAGTAGGAAAGAAAATTGTTAAAGTTTCATTCTTCAAAGATGATATGGTAGTATACATCAATGACCCCAAAATTTCACCAATGAATTCCTACAGCTGATAAACACCTTGATTACAGTGGTTGGATAGAGAATCAACTTGAAAATGTCAGTAGCTCTCCTACATACTAATGAAAAATATGCTGAGAATGAAATTATGGAACTACACCCTTCACAATAGCCAAAAATAATATAAAGTGTCTTGGTATATCAAGTGAAAGATTTATATGAGAAAATTTTAAAGTCTCTCAATAAAGAAATTGAAGAAGATATCAGAAGATGGGAAGATATCCTATGCTCATGAATTGGAGAATCAACATAATAAAAATTGCCTTATTACCAAAAGCAATCTACAGATTCAATGCAATCCTTATCAAATTACCTACACAATATTTTACAGAACTGGTAAGATCAATTCTAAATTTCGTATGGAAAAGCCAAAAACCCAGAATAGCAAAAACAATCCTTTATAATAAAAGATATTCTGGAGGAATCTCCATCCCCCATCACTAGTGCTGCTATAGAACAACAATTAGAAAAATGGGATGGTACTGGAATAGAAATAGGCCAGTTGATCAATGGAATCATGTTGAAGACCCAGAAATAAATCAACACACCTATGGTTATTTGATTTTTGACAAAGAAGCCAAAACCATACAACATAAACAAGACAGCATCTTCAACAAATTATGCTAGTCTCAATGGATGTCTACTTGTAAAATAATACAAATATATCTACATTTATCACCCTAAAGTCCAAGTGGATTAAAGAACTCAATATAGAACCAGACACACAAAATCTCTTAGAAAAAGGATTGGGAAAAGCCTATAACTCATTGCCACAGAGGACAACTTTGTGAACAGAACTCCAACAGCTCAGGCATCTCCACAGTACTGTGGAGAACAGGGACTGACTTTGACACGAACTTTCTTGCTCCATATTTGACCACCTCCCCTTGGTGGGGAGGCCTTATGGTACTCAAAGAAAGAATAAGGAGGCTACAAATATGAGACTTCGTAGCCTATGACCATATAGTGGGGAGGAGGTCGCTCTTGGTCATAGACCTAGGGGGGGCAATAGGGTGAAATCAAGAAGGAGAGAGAAATGGGAGGATACAAGTTATGGGATAATAGTTGAGTTGTAATCTGAATAAATTTATAAAATTAAAATTAAATAAAAAAGATTAACAATGAATAAGTGGTACCTCAAGAAACCAAAAAGGTTTTATAAAACAAAGCACAGTGTCAATAGAACAAAGCAACAGCCTACAGATCTTTACTAACCCTACATCCAACAAAGGTATAACACCTAAAATATATTTTAAAAACTCAAGAAAGACAATACCAAACCAAATGATCCAATTAAAAACAGCGTGTGGAGCTAAACAGAGAAGTCTCAACATCTGAAAATGGAATGTCTGAGAAACACTTAATGAAATGCTTAATGTCCCTAATCATCAGGGAAATGCAAATCAAAGTGACTTTGCGATTCCATCTAACACCTATACGAATGGTAAAGATGAAAATCTCAAGTAACAACACATGCTGGCAAGGATGTGGAGAAAGGGCATCACTCCTCCACTGCCGGTGGGAGTTCAAACTTGTCCAACCACTTTGGAAATCAATTTGACGTTTTCTCAGAAAATTAGGAATAGTTCTTCCTCAAGACCATGTATACTACTCCTTAGCATATACCTGAAAAATGTTCCACCATACACAAAAAAAAATTTGCTCCACTATGTTCACAGCAGCTTTATTTGTAATAGCCAGAATCTGGAAAAAACCTAGATGTCCCTCAACTGATGAATGGATAAAGAAACTGTGGTTCATTTACATAATTTAATAGTATTTGGCTATGTAGGAGTTCTCTGGTGGAATTTTAGGGGTCACTTATAAATACTATAATATCATCTGCGAACAGTGATAATTTGACTTGGTCCTTTACGACTTGGATACCCTTAACCTCCTTTCGTTGTCTAATTGCTCTTGTTAGAATTTCATGAAATATATTGAAGAGATATGGAGAAAGTGGGAAATCTTGCCTGGTCCCTGATTTCAGAGGAAATTCTCTCCATTTATTTTGATATTGGCTATTGGCTTGATGTATATAGCCTTTATTATGTTTAGGTATGGGACTTGAATCCCCAATCTCTCCAAAACTTTAAACATTAGTGGGTGTTGGATTTTGTAAAATGCTTTTTCTGTATCTAAGGAGACGATCATGTGTTTTTCTTTCTTTCAATTTGCTTATATTGTAAATTACATTGATGGATTTCCATATATTAGGTCATCTCTGCATGCCTGGAATGAAGCCTACCTGGTCTTGGTGATTTTGAGTATTTTATTGAGTATTATTGCGTCATTGTTCATAAAAGAAATTGGTCTGGAATTCTCTTTCTCTTTGAGTCTTTGTGAGTTTTAAGTATCAAAGTGACTATGGCCTCATAGAATGAGTTTGGTAATGTTCCATCCATTTCTATCTCTTGAAGTAACTTGAAGAGTATCGGTATTAGCTCTTCTTTGAAGGTCTGGCACAATTTGGTGCTGAAAACATCTGGCCCTGGGTTTTTGTTGGTTGGGAGACTATTAATGAATGCTTCTATTTCTGAAGGAGAAATAGGAATATTTAGATTGTTTATCTGATCTAGATTAAATTTTGTCAAGTGGAATTGATGAAAATACTTGTCCATTTCCCTTATATTTTCAAATTTTGTGTCATATTTGCCATTGAAGTAGGATCTTATGATTCTTTGTATTTTTCAGTGTCTGTTGTTAAGTCTCCCTTTTCATTTCTGATTTTGTTGATTTTAATAGTGTCTCTCTGTCTTTTAGTTAGTTTTGCTAATGGTTTGTCTATCTTGATTTTATCAAAGAACCATCTCCTGATTTTGTTGATTCTTTTTTCTCTGTTTGTCTCTAATTTATTGATATCAGTCTTGAGTTTGATTATTTACAGATGTCTAATCCTCTTGGGTGTTTCTGCTTCTTTTTTCCCTAGGGCTTCTAGGTGTGTTGTTAGCTTGTTTAATCGTGATGTTTCCAATATCTTTATAAAGGTACATAATGCTATGAAATTTCCTCTTAGTACTGCTTTCAAAGGGTGCCACAAATTTGGGTATGTTGTTCATTCATTTTCACTGGATTTCCAGAAGTCTTTATTTTCTTTCCTTATTTTTTTCCTTGACCCAGGTGTCATTAATTAGAAAGCTGTTTCGTTTCAGTGTGTGCGTAGGCTTTTTGTTATTTCTCTTGTTGTTAAAATCCAGCCTTAGACCATGGTGATCTGATAGGATACTAGGTACTATTTCATTCTTTTTATATCTGTTGAGGCTAGCGTTTTGACCTACTATATGATCTATTTTGAAGAAGATTCCACGAGGTGTGAAGAAGAAGGTATAATCCTTTGTGTTTGTGTGAAAACTTTTTGTAGATATCTGTTAAATCCATTTGATTCATGATGTTGGTTAGTGTCATTATTTCTCAGTTTAGTTTCTGTTTAAATGACATATCTTTTGGTGAAAGTGGGGTGTTGATATCTCCCACTATTAATGTGTGGTGATCAATGTGTGGTTTAACTTCGTTAGTATTTCTTTTACAAATACATGTGCCCTTGTATTGGGAGAGTATATGCTTAGAATTGTCATGTCCTCTTGGTTGACTTTACCTTTGATGAGTATGAAGTGACCATCTTCATCTCTTTTGATGCATTTTGGTTGGAAGTCTATTTTGTTAGATATTAAAATGCCTACACCAGTTTGCTTCTTGTGTCTATTTTCTTGAAACACCTTTTTCCATCCTGTTAAGCTGAGGTTATGTCTATCCATGTGGTTGAGATGTGTTCCTTGAGTGCAGAAGAATGTTGGGTCTTTATTATGCATCCATTCAGTTAGTCTTTGCCTTTTTTTATTGGAGAATTGAGACCATTGATGTTGATGTTAATGACCAGTGACTGTTAAGTCCATTGTTTTTTATGTTGTTTGCCGTAGAGTATTTGTGTGGATATGTTTTTGTGACAGTGTAGTTATCTATTTCGTGTGCGATTTTGGTTGTAGCTTGTCACTTTAATTTGAAGTTTTCCTTCTAGTAACTTCTGTAAGGCTAGATTTGTGGATAGGTACTGTTAGAATTTGTTTTTTCATGGAATATCTTGTTTTTCCCATCAATGGTTATTGATAGATTAATTGGGTATAGTACTCTGGAATGACATCTGTGGTCTCTTTTGGGCTTTAAAGACCTCTGTCCAGACCCTTCTGGCATTTATGGTCTTTGCTGAGAAGTCAGATGTAATTCTGATATGTCTGTCATTATATGCTACTTGCCCTTTTTCTCTTTCTGCTTTTAATATTTTTCTTTCTTCTGTATATTTTCTGTTTTTATTATTATGTGGTGGGAAGATTTTCCTTTCTTGTCTATTCTATTTGGTTTTATGTTGGCCTCTTATATATTTATGTGCATTTCCTTCAAATTGGGAACATTTTGTTCTATGATTTTGTTGAAAATATTTTCTAGGCCTTGGAGGGGGGTGTCTTTTGTTTCCTCAATGCTTATTAACCTCAGGTTTTGTCTTTTCATGGTGTTCTTGATTTCTTGGATGTTTTGTGGCAGGAATTTTTCAGGTTTAGAATATTCTTTACTGGTTGCTTCAAGTTCTATGATAGTGTATTCTAGTTCTCCATCTCTTGGATTCTGTTAGAGCAGCTCACCTCTGTGTTGTTTGTTTTCTTCTCTGAGCTTTCTCTTTCCCATATTTCTTCTGTCTGTACCTATATCATTGTTTCTATTTTCATCTTCAGATCTTGATCTGTTTTATTGACTTGTTTCATATCATTGTTTGTATTTTCCTGAATTTCTCCCAGTGCCTTTCTATAGGCCTCTTTTATGTACATTTCCTATTTGGCTGTATCTTCCTGCATTTGTTTATGGAATTTATTCATTTCCTCCATTATTATTTTCATTACTAAGGGTTTGACATCTTTTTTTGTATTTCAATAGTTTTTGAGTTTTTGGGGTTCTTTCTTTGGGATAGCTGACATCTGGGAATGCCATATTTTTTTGATTTTTTGTTATGTTTTTACACTAGCCTTTAGTTATATTGCTGTCTCTGATGTTGGGATGTAGCTTCTGGTGTCCTTCACTGGTCATTGAGAGCAGTATTTTGGTGAGATTTTATAGGTCGAGGGCCTTTGCCTAAGGTAGTGAGGAAACTCTTCCTGGGACAGGCAGGCAACCTAGTTTGGGCTCCTGGAGACTTTGCTCCACACCCTGCCCACCTCACTTGGTAGGATGAAGTAGTTTCTTGTGCTCTGCAGCTCGATTATCAGTTTGAGGTACTGTATGTAGACCCAGTTATCCTATCTTTGGCTGGTTTTGGAAACTCTGACTTCAGGCCCTGGGGCTTTGTGTCCTAGTCTCAGATCCCCCTACAGTGCCTAAACCCCTGTTGGCTTCTAGAAGTTATTTAGGTTTCTGTCTGCTCCATCCAAGTAGTGGGTCCTACGTTCTGCTTGCCAGGGGGAGAGCAGCAACTGCCTTCTGATTGATGTTGGTTGGCTAGATTTTTGACTCTCCTCTCCGGCCTGCCCAGACTTTCCCAAGAGCATGTGAGTCACTGCTAGGCTGTGAAGCCTGGTTAGGCTGGGTCCATTGTGACCAATTGTGCTGTGTGACATTACTCTGGGGACAGTAGTTAAGCTCTTTCCAAGGCCTGCTCAGATAGCTACTGCAATCAGTGACTCCCAGTAGTATCTCTGGTCTCAGACCACGCCACTATGGCTGTTCATCCCCAGCATCATACAATGTTGCTATGGCTGGGCAACATGCACACAGCCATCTGGGCCCCCTCAGGCTCACAGGCAGGGTCCTGTCCAGGGTCTGGGCACTGGGCTGTGATCAACCGTGGGCCTCTGCATGACCAGAGGACAGACTCACCCATGGGCCACACTGTGCAGACCTCGGATTTCTCTCATCTAGTGATTCCCTGCTCCCACAGTCCATAGCTCCTGGTAGCATCTGCTGTCTCCTTCCTGCAGATTAGACACCATATGTCTTCACTGCTGCCATCTTGGAAATCCCAAATGCTTATTTTCATAGGGAGTTGGTTTTAAGTATTAATTGTCTTTTACAGAGAGGAAAGTAGGTTTGAATCAGGATGTATCTGTTTTCCTTTATCTTTCTTTTGTGGGTAAGGAGACATGAGCTGAAAAGAAAGAAAGGGGGATATGGAAATATAGATGGAGGATAGAACAAAAGGTGGATTATTGAATCTACTTTTCATCTAAAGGCTATAATTGTTACTCATAAAGAATGCTATTTTTTAATTCAAATAGTAGTTAATAGTGTATATTGATGCAAATCATGCTCATGTAAAAAACTACTCTAATTTTACCACAGGAATATATTCTAGGTCTAAGAGATAGATATGATGCTATAGATTCAAGAGGTAAAATAATTTAAAAAGTTCTTCAAAAAACCTCAGAGACATACAAAATATGGCATTTAAAGATGTTTTTATTATTCTAAGGAATCTTTGACAAGACAAGTTAACTCCTGGTAACACCCAGACTTCCTCGAAGAAGATCAGCATTAAAGAACCTCCCTATGTAGTTGGCTTCAAATGTGGCAAACTAGCTACTGGGCAAAATGTCCTCGTTTTTATCACAGACAGAATTTTCCCTAAAATGGGAACGTTTAGATGCAGGCAGTGTACTGCCAAACTCTGCCAAGACAGGGTAAGCATGTCCTCAATAACCCCTGCCTCACAAATACATCTGTCAGATATATTGGGTGAGAAGGCTACAGATTGGTGCTCCAATTTTAGAGAGAGTGTTGGGTTACTCTTCAGGTGGTAAACTGTCTCAGTCATCATTTTCATTTTGGAAGCTGCTAACCTGCACTTCAGGTTCACTCAGATACTTAAGTTTTATCCTTTCTGAAGTCTCTGATGTGTTTGAAGACCAGATAGCTTAGTCTTCCAATTAAGCATAGTAGGTAAGGGGTTAAGATGTTTTTAGATCAAGATGCATGTTTTAAGTTAATAGAAATGAGATATGATAGATATTAATCGCTATTCAAATACTAGGTCTTAATGGCCATTCTCACTCAATAAGAATCATACTTAGGGAAAACACTAATCTTAGGCCAAATGGGACAAACTTGCTTTAGATCATTTAAATTATTGATTGATTAGATTTGGTGATGAAGATGAAGTTAGGAGCAAGAGGATAAGATGTTCTTTCAATGCATGTGTTGGGAAATACTTGTTTATATGTTGGGAATACTATGTGGAAGAATATTAAAACCTAATGTCTTTTTTGTTCAAATCAATTTACTATTATAATACCTATAATGTGTGGGCTAATATGTAAAAGATCACAAATCATTCCAGTTATTTTGATAGCTTTATAAAATATCCAAATATACATTTAATTATTCAAGATTTAAAAGGACAGTTTTCCTCTTTGTTTCCAGGAAGAAAAGATATCTCGTGAAACTGAGAATAGACAGAATATTTTTCAGTAACAAGATATGGCTTCTCACTTTGAGGCTACTTCTCCAAAGAAGAGACAGAGTACCTTTCAGAGTGCAAATAATTTTAATTCTCTTATAATTAGAGGCTCATAAGATTTAATAACTTTTCAATAACCCAGAAGCACTACACTGATCAAGACATTGAAGAAATTTAGTGAAGTAATAGTAAAATTGGATCTTTTACTTTATTTATTTATTTTTTTTACCTAATCTGGGAAAGAGCTGTAAGCATAGTGAAAAAACCCTTCTGGAAATGTTAATGCTCAATATCAGAAGCAATGCTATACAATGCTTTTAAACAGAAAATTTAAATTAATTTAAGTTTATTCTCAGGATGTTTCATATATATAATTTTGTCCTTCTTAACCTTCATTATTTATGATTTATTTTCCCTCCTTCTCATTGCAAACACATTTTTTGTGTTACTAACAATCTCATCTCCTTCATTCATGAACTTAGTGTGTGTGTGTGTGACCACTAGTTTTTTATCCTGCATATGCATTGATTGGAGGTTATTTACTAAACCATGGAAAACTTAACAATGGCTCCACCACGGTAGATAGCGATGCCCCTTATTTTCTATTTTGTATTTCTGTTGATGTGAAAAATGCTGACTAAAAACAAGTTCTAGGAGAAAGGCTTTATTTGGATTATCAGTAACATTCCTTTAAAATGAATATGAAATCATGAACTTAAAGAAGAAACTTTAGAAACGTGCTGCTCTCTGAAACAGTGCCCCATTTCCCCTAAGGGGATTTAGGTAGGTTTTTGTTTGCTCTCTTGGCCTATAGATGTTTGTTTTCATTAAACGTTGGCTAAAGTAATTATTAGTCTTATTCAAAGAAAAAACAAGGTTGGACTGAGGGATATCACTCTTTTTCTTTATCTTTCTTTCTAGGGTTGGAAACAAGGGTTAAAAAGAAACAAGAGGACATATATGAATATATATCAATGAGAGGATGATCAGCGGACTCAAACTGAAAACCAAGATGTATATCCACCCACCTATGTTTACTTGATTTTTGGTAAACATGACAGGATCATATAATGGAAAAAAGAAAGCATGTTCCACAAATGGTGAAGAGGAAACTGCTTGTTGGCTTGTAGCATTGTGCAAATAAATCCATACTCATCAACATGTGCAAAACTCAAGTGCAAGTGGATCAAAGCCCTCAACATAACACCAGATATAATCAATAAACCTAAGATAATAGAAAGTGGGGGAAAGTCTTGAACTCATTGGTAGAAGAGACAATTTCCTGAGCAGATCACCAACAGGTCAGGCACTAAGAGCAATAGTTAATAAAAGGAACTTCATGAAACTTAAAAGCTTCTGTAAGGCAAAGGATATTGTCAATAGGACAAAACAGCATCCAACAGAATAGGAGAATATCTTCACAAACCCTACATCTCACAGAGTACCAATATTCAAATTATATAATAAAATCAGTAAATTAAACACCAGCAAACAAAATAACACAAATTAAAAATAATGGACAGAGTCAAACAGAATTCTCAACAGAGAAATTTCTAATGGATGAGAATCACTTAAAGAAATGTTCAACATCCTTATTCATCATGGAAATGCAAATTAAAAGTACCCTGAGTTTCCATCTTATACCTATGAGGACGTCTAAGATAAAAAAAAAAAACTCCAGTGACAAACATTCTGGCAAGAATGTGAAGAAGTAATAACACTCCTCCATTGATTGCAGGAGTGCAAACTTGTAAACTACTTTTCAAATCAATCTTGTGGTTACTCAAAAAATTGGGAAAAAATTATACCTCAAGAGGCAGATATGTGTCTCCTGGTCATATAACCAAAATATTCTCCATCATATCCAAAGGACACTTGATGAAAATATATTCATAGCAGCTTTATTCATAACAACCAGAAACTGGAAACAACCTAGATAACCCTCAATAAAAATTGGACAAAGATAATGTTGTACTTCTATACAATGGAAACATACTCAGCTATTAAAAGCAAGGACATCTTGAAATTTGCCTAAAAATGTGTGGAAATAGAAGATATCATCCTGATAAGGTAACTCAACCCCCCAAAAATATATATGGTATATACTCATTTACAAGAGGATATTAGTCCTAAAGTACAGAATAAACATGTTACAATCCGCAGACACAAAGCATCTATGTAATATTTACTGACCAGGGGAGTATGCTTGAATCTCACTCAGAAGATCAGTTGTCAGGATAAGGATTAGAGGATCAGGAGAGGGAGAGCGCCATGTGAAAGAAAGGAAATTGGACCTAGGGTACACCTCTGGGACATGCCAGAGACCTGGAATTAGGAGGAAGTCTATAGTGATCACCTTAGCCACGATTTCTAGAAGCAGGGTATATGGAGCCTGAAGTGGCTACATCTTGTAGTCAGGCAAGACTTCCAGTGGAGGGATAAGGACACCAAATCTTAGAATTAAAATGTGTAACAATGGACATAGCAATGGACAGGGCTGTAAGTAGCAGACACTCTATTCTCAATGTTTCTGGTTATTATCCATCAATAACCATCTTTCAGAAGAGAAGATAATATTAAACCTACAAATTATCGGGGATTGGGCTCATAGCTATCAAATTTACCTGGTGCCAAATGCCTAACACAGAAGAAGGTGAGAGAACAATCAGCCAGCAATGGCTCAGAGCTCTGTGCACATAGGATATACAAGCAACTGATTCCAGTCCTTGTCATAAAAGACAGAGCTACCATCCATGGTATCTTCTTTAGCCTGGCTGAGCATCCTCTTGGTTCAGTATCTGAGCATATTCCTATCTAAAACTGGTTAAAACTGTTTTCCAAATGTATGCTATAGGATGTAGCATTCAGACTCCCTGATTTTGTGATTTCTCCTGGTTTTCAGGTCTTTAGAGAAGTTCAGTACCAATAGGCATGTTCTAAAGGTGACATTTGGATGTAAGTCTTAGAGACATAGGAGCAAGGTCATAAAGTTATCCTTGAATACTATCAGTCTTGAAGGAAAAGCTGCCTTCACCCATACCAGCCATTACTACCTCTGTACTGGAGCCTATCCAGAACTGTGAGTGACCCTTGTAGCTTCATTGTCTTCTTTACGCTTCTTGCTACTTTTTAGCTGTCCTGTCATATATTTCTTGATGTGGAATATAATATGCTTTTCCTCAAGTTAACTTAATTATAGCAATATAGATGTTTACAATATCTAGGTCAAATATACAAGTAATAACCTCACAAATATACTGTGAGGAAAGTCAGTAATTGGAAAATAGCGGTGACTTAGTGACTCAGAAATCTAGAAGTAAGCGTAGAAAAGACTTTTGGAACAACATAGAAAAAGTGACTAATTGGGGTTAAACAGATAATACAAAAGTCAACAGCATCTATAGAAGTTCACAATAAAAAGAAATTATGTTTTTCTCTGTGGATGAATTATAGTTGCTATTCCAAATTACCTTAAGTTTCCCAAAAAGGCCCTAATTCCCAAATATCCATTGCAGCAGAGAAGCAGACTATGGGGTCATGGAAGAGATTTTCACCTCAATGCTGCTATATGACTTTTGAGAATATGTGTAAAGAAAACAACTAGAGAACACAGAATCTTCAATCACTCTTCTCTCTAATTTACTGAAGAAAAATATTTTTCTCTATTCAATATTAAAGACACTGTTTCCCATTTAAGTCAATATTGAGTAAGTAAACTAATAATCCCTTTAAAAGTTTCACATTCTGTAAGTTCTTTTTTCCCACTTGTGGTATATGTATTTAGTGTTCATGTAATAGCTTATTGGCTTTCTGCATACTGGCTTTGGGTTTTGAAAGCAAGGAGAAATTATGGTAGCCTAAATCTGATATCATCCAGTGTGTTTTGAATAATAAAGTGGTTTTTTTTATTTGACACATGATTCTTTTTTGCACCACAAATATGAATCAGGGAAAAATTTCAGAACATCAGATCTAATTACTATGAGTTAGAAAACATCAGATTATTACAAAATTGTGAGATTTAAATATTAGAAGGAAAACTGCATTTGTTACAAGAAATAGTCCATATTTTTAGCTTTATAATGAATATAAATGTTAGGATACTTATGGACATGTGAAAATAATAATGGATATGATGGTACAAAATAAACCTGAAGTAGATTTAAAAGTAAATAGGCTTCAATTGAATTGGAATGTGACAGTTGTAGTAAGCTGTGCTTAAGTGTGGGTCTCTCTACCATCTATCTATCTGTCTATCTATCATGTATCATCTATTTTTCTACCATCTATCATCATACTCCATCTATCTATCATCTATCACCTGTCTATATAACCATTTATCTATCGTCTCTCTTCATACCTATATATGTTTACTGGTATATAATGAAGAATATTAAAACCACATCATAAAAGAGTATAGGAGAACAGAAATTATGTCACATTCACTGTGAATATTCATAAGTAAGTAATAAAATAAAAATAAATAGTTGATGAAAATATGAAGCCATATGACACACTAAAGTTAAGTTTGCAGCCAGGCAGTGGAGGTACATGCCTTTAATTCCAGCATTCAGAATGCAGAGGCAGGCAGATCTCAGTTAATTAGAAGGCATCCTGAGCTACAGAACAAATGCCAGTATAACCATTGTTACATAGAGAAATTATTTATCAAATGATGATTTTGACCATCATCCTGATACCGTTAATATTACTGATCAAAACCAAATTATTAAATTAAAAATGGGGTACAGAACAAAACTCAGAAATCTTAAGAGAGGAGTATCCAAAAGCCAAGAAAATTTTAAAGAAATGTTTTCATTTGGGAAGCTGCTAACCTTCACTCCTTGTATACTCAGGTAATAAATTTTATTCCTTCTCAACATTTTCTTGGGGTTCAAGACCATATAGATTAGTTTTACAGTTTAATTTATTTAGTGGTCAAGATGTTTTTAGGTCTAGATAGATGTTTCAAGTTGATAAAGATGAGATATGTTGGTATCAAATAACATTCAGAATTTTAGGCTAACCAACATGGGAGAGATGTTTTCTTCAAGCCTGCCAAAAACAAATAGCCAAAACACTGTGAATGTAACATACACATATACATATAAATATACATATGGATATATACATTCATATATATGGATATATGTAATTCCTGATCTGGTTCTTCTTGCTGTAGGTAGTTTATTTATTATATGTATGTATAATAATGTTAATGTATATATAAAAATATTTAATAAAAATTGTAATAAAATACTTAACATTGCTAGTCATCAGGGAAATGAAAATCAAATGATTCTGAGACTCCATCTTATACCTATCAAAATGGCTAAGATCTAAAACTCAAATGATATCAAATGTTGTCAAGGATATGAGAAAGGAGATCACTCCTCCATTCCTGATGGGAATGTCAACTTGTACAACCACTTTGGAAATCAATCGGCCATTTCTCAGAAAACTAGGAAAAGTTTGACCTCAAGATCCAGGTATACCCAAAAGGTGTTCTAATACACAATGACATTTCAACTATTTTCATAGCAGTTTATTCATAATAACCAGAATCTGGGAAAAAAACCTGCATGTCCTTCAACCAAAAAAATAGATAAAGAAACTATGGTACATTTACACAATGGAATATGATTCAACTGTTAAAACAAAGATAATCGGTAAACTTTAAACCCCTCCCCAGATCTAGCCAATGGTCAGAACAGTCTCCACACTTGAGTGGAGAGTGGGATATGACTTTCTCACGTACTCTGGTGCCTCACATTTGACCATGTCCCCTGGAGGGGGAGACCTGGTGGCACTCAGAGGAAGGACAGCAGGTCACCGAGAAGAGACTTGATACCCTATGAGCATATACAGGGGGAGGTAATCCCTGTCAGGAACAGTCATAGGGGAGGGGAATAAGGGGAAAATGGGAGGGAGGGAGGAATGGGAGGGTACAAGGGATGGGATAACCATTGAGATGTAACAAGAATAAATTAATAAAATTTAAGAAAATGAAATTTAAAAAAAGAATATCTTAATATATGAAGGCAAATGGATGGAACTAGAAACAGTCATCCTGAGTGAGGTAACCTAGACCCAAAAAGACACACATGGTATATACTAACTTATAAGTGAATAGTAGTCACATAATACAGCATAACTACACTAAAAACATAGAACTAAAGAAGCTAAATAACAAGAACCCTAGGTAGAATGTTTAATTGTCATTCAGAAGGACAAAGAGAATAGAAACGAGAAGCAATTGAAGAGAAGAAACAGGACAGGAGCGTACCATATGGGTCCTCTGAAAGACTCCACACAAGGGATCCAAGCAGATGCTAAGAAGCAATTGGAAACTTCTGCAGGAATGCAGGGTATCTTTTGGAAAAGTTCTGGAATAGAAGGACTGGGAGCGTTTATGAGCTCCACAAGGAGACCAATGGAGCCAACAATCTGGGCTGAGAAGGAGGGATGCTGCACAGGCTAATATACCAACCAAAGATCATACATATTGAGGACCTAGACCCTCTGCTCAGATGTAGTATATAGGTAGCAAAGTTTCCTTGTGGGTTACATAAGGTGGGGAGTAGGGATTATTTTTAACATGTATGTTGGCCCCCATAAGTTGATCACTTGCCCCTAGGAAGGGAACCCTCGTTACCCACAGAGGAAAAGGACATAAGCTGACTAGATGAGACTTCATAGACTAAAGTTAGATATTGGAGGAGAAGGACTCCCCTTTTCTGAGGAAGAAGGAGGGAGGAAGACAGTGTAAGTGCAGGAGAGTGGTACCAGAAGGTGACAAGGGTAGGGGCTACAATTGGGATATAATGTCGTCCAATTAGAAGAAGATTGCTGTTCAAAGAGGTATAAGAAATGTTTTAATAAAATGCTTTCGGAAAGTGCTTTAAAGCTTAAATATTGTATTTTTGGAAAGCCTTCTGTATTTTTAGGTAACAAGATCAAGAGAAAATTACAGCCCAGGGCACAGACCAAAATCTCTCTCTCTCTGTCTTTGTTAGTTGTGCATTCTTCCAAACATTAATTTTGGAAACAATAAAAGTAGAAATTAAAATAAACAATTTAAGAAATTGGTAAGGAAATGTGGATACTGATATGCCTTTGAAACAAAACAAGTTAAAGACAAAGAAACAAAATACCTCCCAAATTTCTAATGATTACTAAGGAAAAAACACTACAGAATTATGGGAAATTTTATTCCAGAGTTTTATTTATTATTCTGCACTTCAGACTTGAGTCAGTTTTACCACAGAAAAAAAATTGATGCAGAAGGTATAATTTTAAATGGAACTAGCCCCACATCCATAGTACAATAATATCCACTATAGTTATAACATTTGCAGATGTCCCTTCCCAAATATTTTATTTGCATCTATGTTCCCCTTGAACTAAATAATATTTCAAAGAAACCCTTCCATATGCATATATGGCTTACTTTTATACAAGTTAACTTTTCTATAGCACTCATACTTCCCAGAATACAGTGAGCTTTTTAGGACCTTGGAAGCAACTTAGAAGAATTGCATTATTAATGGAGTATTTCAGTTGCTATTTTGTAAATCTAGTGTCAGCAGAACTTCTCCTGCCTGTCTCATTTGACTCAAAAATGTAGAATGAAGTCTAATCAATCCACAATCATGCTAATAAATGTACTGTGTGACTTCTATCACAGCAAAGAACTAAGCCATTAAAAACCTAGTTACATTTTAGAATAATGAAAAAAAATTGAAACTGCTATTCTATGTGATAAGAAAATGAGCATTTTATGACCTGAGGCTCTATAATCAAAATTCCATTAGAATGTATCAATTTTCCTCGGCAAGTTAAAAGAACATGTAACTGAAGAATGGGAAACAATGAAGTTAAAGTGATTGTGAATATGGAATACTACAAAATGAAGTACTTGTAATAACAATATGCTCTCATATTTATACTGTGAAATTAAAATCTTAACTTGTTCTATATGGCACTGAGATAAATATTATTAGGACACTGTTTTTTTATGACTTAACAATTTTGTAGCTAAAGCAATGTCTGTTTTTTTTTTTAATTTTAGGCCCCATAAATTATAGGCACATTGCTGACTGTAATCTTATTTGAAACCTTCCAATTTTTAAATTTCTTGCATCCTTTAAGCTTCTTCATACACCTTGATCTTCTTAGTGTGGGAATACTCAAAACCATTAAATATGTAGGTCTAACTTAGTAGAAGAAGAAATGATAGATTGTAGGTAATCCATCTTTATTACTCAGCACAGATATTCTCTTGTATGTTTATATGCATCTCTTTCTTTAAATTGGGAAATTTTTCTTCTATGATTTTCTTGAAAATATATTCTATAAGTAGAAGCCAGGCATCTTATCTTTCCACAATTCATATTATCCTTAGGTTTTATCTTTTTATAGTATCCTCAATTTCTTGAACGTTTTCTCTCAAGAATTTTGTGGCTTTAACATTTTCTTTGATGGTTGCATCAAATTCATCCTTGTATCTTCTATACCTGAGATACTTTGCTCTAACTCTGTATTTTGTTGGTTATGCTTACCTCTGCCCTCTGCAGTTCTTTTTTCCTTTGCTGGGTTCTATTTTCCAGGTTTTCCTTAGTTTGTGCTTTTATCATTGTCTACATTTTCATAGTCAGATCTGGAATTGATTTCCTTCTCCTGTTTGTATTTTCCTGAAATTTTTCCATTGATTTCTTCATTTCCTTTCTATAGGCTTCTGCCCTGGCCTCACAAAGTCTTTAATATGTTTGGCTGTATTTTCCTTTATTTGCTTATGAATTTTGTTCATTTCCTCCATTATCATCATCATTATGAGTGATTGGAGGTCATTTTATTGTGTTTCAGTTGTGTGTGATTGATCCAGGGCTGATTACTTTGTGATAAATATTTTATAGAGATGCCATATTATTTCGTCTTTTGTAGTTTGTGGTTTTTTTTCTGGCCATTAGACATATTGTTGTTTCTGGCATTGGATGTTAGTTTCTGCTGTCTTTTACTGCCTGTTTAGAGCAGAACATAGGTGAATGGGTATAGATTGAGACCCCTCACCTGTGGGTATCAGGGAACTCTTCCTTGGATCAGGCAGATGACCTGGTGCCATATCCTGGAACTTTCCTTGGACTAGCCAAGTAGCCTAGAGTCAGAATCACTTGTGATCTACACTGTGGGCTCTCCTCTGGGATCTAAGATCCATACAGTCTTGACTTGTGGCCCATAGTTCCATCTGAAACAGAGAGCATGTGGGGTACTCATCAGCTGGGGTATGACTAGCTGGACTGTGGAGCCTGTACATGTGGGCCCTGCTTGGACCTGTGAACTCTCCACTGATTGGTCTGGTGATCTTCTGTCAGGTCTACCCATATTCCACACCTTGGGGTCTTTCATGGGCTAACAATCCCTATTCCTGTTAAGCTGCAGAGTACAGTTCAACCTGAGCAGAGTGCAGTATACTGGAAGGCCTGTGGCTAGGCTTTGGAGATCGTGTCTGCCTAGGCCATCCAGCTGGTTCATTAAGGACTTTCTGGTTCCCTGCGGGTGGGTGCCCAATCCAGAGATTCTGGATGCATACCTGCTTGTGAGCTGCATCTGAACTCATCTCAGTATCTTTGTGTCAGATTGAACTCTGGACTGCAGAACACATGCCTCTGGGTCGGCTATCCCAGGGGAGAACCCAAGGTGTGGATTTGACCACCTATCACCCAGTAATCCATGAAGTCTGTGATCCATGCAGTGTGGACCCATGTCACCCAGGGTACCCCAGGTCTGGTACTCTGCAACTCACAGCCTGGTCCCTCAGCTCAGACCTGCTGATTAGACACAGTGCGTGAAAAGCCATCTTTGATACCTTGAAATATTGTATGTGTTATAGTTACTGACATATTATTGGAACAATAAGAAATTGTATATAGCACTGAAATATTATTTTCAACCATTTCTACTGCACATTACATACATGAATGGAAATAATCACCTTAGTATTTGAGTATAGATACAAGCCATTTTTCTATTTAATGACTATATTTTATGTACATTACAATCTCAGTGATTAGCCAAACAGTGATTAGAAAATGTTCTTGAGATAAGGGTGGCATAGTAGCTTCGAACACAGACACGCTATGGTATAGGTGATGCAAAATGTTAGCAGTGTAATAGATGATCTGTGAGGAAGTTAGGGACTAAAAAGCTTATTCCTGATCCCATGGGTAATTTTGAAGATACTGAAATATATACTATGTAAAAGAGAAAATATCTCTAATATTTAAATTGGGTGATTAAACACATGTTCCTTGTTTATTGTTGCAGTACTGTGGAGGCGGGATACTTTTGTTTTCTTTTGCTATAGAAATGCTGAGAATGAAACCTCAGCATTTATTCATAACAATTAGTAGCTGTACCACTGAGTCATTGTCTGAACCCATGCAATGTGCAGACCACACCACAGCTTTAGGTTATAAATCACTTTTATGACATCCAAAGTTTTTAAGTTTAAATATATAAATACATTTGTATATTTAAGTTGGAACAGTGTTATTGGAAACATTATTGGAAAGTTTTATTGGAAAGTTTAAATATTATGAAAGTGATCCCAGAAAGTGTATTGAATAAAGATAAAAGTGTTTTCCATGAAATTACACTGAGTTGAATACATATTTTCAGGCATATAAGATTAGCCATGTTAACATTGATGTTATCTCCTAGAATCATACATTGCTAGTGTTAAAAGGTCATTATGTTAGGTATTTTTAAAAGTTCTACCATGTTTTCAATGTTAAAACTATTTATACTTGAGATTAATGTTGATTGATATAGACATTACACATATACAAACAGAAACACACACACACACACAGAACAATAGGTTATTTGTATGTTTTAAGTACAGTAAATTTGCCCAGTCCCCTCAGATCCTTTGGACAGACACTCCATCCCTAAGCACAGGACCTGTATGCAGATGATTAGGTAGGATACTGACCAATGCAGTGCTTCAAGCAAAAGTATCCTCAATCCCCTTCTCCTTACCAACATATCCCTGCCTCACACTCAGATAGATACCCATGGCTGGACCAGAGACCATATATCAGCCATCAAAGCTCCAGGTAGTTTGCCTACACTCAGAACTCTGCCATTCTCTTATTTGTCCCCACAACACTATCCCTCAACTCCCCTTGCCTTCTCCTGACCAAGTACTAGCCTCCAAATTGAGTAGAGACTTCTTGCTGGATAAAGGACCAAGTATGTTGCCAGAACTTCACTGCATACCATAACCGAAGAACCCATGTTCTCCAAAAGATGATATCTGTTTCCAGAAGTCCAGCACCCAATTTGGGAGGATTCCACTGCTCAATTCCAATCCAAACAGATCAGAAGACCATAGAGAAGAAGAAGAAGAAGAAGAAGAAGAAGAAGAAGAAGAAGAAGAAGAAGAAGAAGAAGAA
>OU015747.1:71152035-71183004 GCA_907169655.1 Acomys percivali
AGAAGAAGAAGAAGAAGAAGAAGAAGAAGAAGAAGAGAAAGAAGAAGGAGAAGAAGAAGAAAACCACTCGCGCAACAAAAACAAACCTAGAAATCAGCACCTACTCCTATAAACACCCCAAACCCAGATGTCCAGATGCCAGAATAAGAACACAATTAGAAATAATCAGGGCAGTATGTCACTATTAATGGCCAGATATCCTAAAACAGCAAATTCTGAGTTTCATCAGCACAGCTAAGCGCAAGAAAGAGTTAATAAAACCAAATTGATAAAAAAAATAATCCTCAAAAAAGGGAATGAATCCTTTAAGCAAATAAAGGAAAAATGAACAAAAATTGCAAAAATTAATGTCCTTTAAAGAAAGTCAAGAAAAACTAAACAAACAGTTGATGGGAGCAAAACTGTTTAAGTCACAGAAAATATTTTCAACAATATCATATAAGAAAATTTTCCTAACGCAAAGAAGATAACTATAAAGTCATAAGATACATTTTAAAAAATAACATAATGGACTAGAAAAGAAAGTCCTTTCTCTGTAGAGGAATTAATAATAAGAAACAGAGAAAATAAGATCTATGAATTTAAGTCCAGCCTGTTATTGCTCAAGTTTCAGGTAAAGAAAAACTTAGGTTCATGTATAGTGGTACACACGTTTAATTCCTGCACCTAGAAGACAGAGGCATACAGATCTCTGAGATTTGTTCAGGCAGTTAGTTTGAGGCAATGAGTTGAGTGTCAGTACAGTGGAGTTGAGTTCAGTTCTTGAAACGCAGAGGAAGGTTTTTTTTGTTTGTTTGTTTGATTTTTCTGGGAGAATTCTTACAGAGAATGGTTAAAGAGATAACAAGATAGACACAGGTAAAGACAAAATGTCCAGAGAATGAGAAGGAAACAGAAGATTAGAACAGATTTCTAGAGTTTGTTTGAGGCCAGACAGAGCAAATTCAGTCCAAAGCTGAGCGAAGCTAGTATGAATCAGTCAGCTCGTCAAGGAGTTTGAGTCAGAACAGCTAAGGGGAACCAGAGTTCAGAAATAATAAGAAAATGTGAACTAAAATGTTCTAGACCTAGATTAAATTTAATGAAATCTAAAATCTTCCAGGACTAGGCCTAGGTTAGCAGATGGAGGCAGTAAGTCTCTGAGATGACAATTAAATCAATCAAATAAAAGTTACTTTAAAATCTTAACACATAATAATCAAAACAGTAACATACAGAACAAAGAAGTTAAATAAAAATAAAAACTGAAAAGAGCCAGTAAAATATAAAGGAAACCTTATTAGAATCACATCTGATGCTTCAATGGAGATAAAAGTATAGAAGGGCCTTGTCTGATGTACTGTTGACTTTAAGAGACTACAGATGGTAGTCCAGACTGCAATAATCAACAAAACTTTCAATCATCAAAGAAGAAAAAACAAGATATTCCATGATATGCTCAAATTTAAACAATATTCCCTGTAAATCCAGCCTTACAAAGACTTAAGAATACACCCTAAGGAGACTAACTACTTCCATGAAAACACAAATGATCTCACACCAGAAAAGCTAAAAGAAGGGGAAATCATACTACTACACCAAAACAACAAAATAACAAATATTACTATCTTACATTTTCAATGAACTCAATACTGCAGTTAAAAGTAACAGGCTAACAGAATTAATGTTAAAACAGGACCCATCCTTCTGCTGCATACAGGAAACATGCCCCAACATATGATAGAAATTACCTCAGAACAAAAAGGGATGGAAAAATATTTTTAAGCAAATGTAACAAAGAAGCAAGCTACTTGTAACCATGCTAATATTTAACAACTTCAAAACAAAAGTAATCAAAATATATGGCAAACATTAAAGTTAAATTAAATTAAGAGAAAAATCCACTGAGATAATGTTTCATTTCTTAATAACTATGCCAAAAACACAAGGCAACATATATTTGTAAAAAAATTTACTAAAGTTGAAATAACACAAAAACATTCACACATTGATATTGAGAGTGTTCCATATCCAGAAAGATCATCTAGAAAAAGCATAAACATTGGAGTTAATACACATTATAAATGAATGGATCTAACAGATATGTACAGAACATGCCACCCAAACACAAAAGAATATTCTTTCTTCCCAGCAACTTGCAGAACTTTCTCCAAAGTTGATCAAATACTCTGTCACAAAGCAAGTCTCAAAAGATACAATAAAATTAAAATAAATCACTGCATTACATCAAACCACAGTGGAATAAAACTGACATTTAAGAGCAACAATGACAAAATAAGAACAGAAATTCTACAAACTCATGGAACCTGAACCACCTTTTACTAAATGAAAATGTCAGGAAGGAAATATAGAAATCAAAGACATCATAGAATTCAGTGCAAATGAATATGTAATATATCCAAACATACAAGACACAATAAAAATGGTGCTAAGAGAAAAGTCCATAATATTAAGTGACTGTAGAAAAAAGCAACTTGGCAAGACCCCATACTAGAAACTGTTCAGCCCACCTGAAACGTCTGGAACAAGTAGAAGCATGTAGCTGTAAGAGAAGTAGAAGGGAGAAAATAATCAAATTTAGGGCTAAAAATCAGTAAAATAGAAACAGAGAGAACAATACAAAGAATCAACCAAACAAAAACTTATTATTTGAGAAAATCAACAAGAGAGGCAAATCCTTATGCAATCAAGGGAAAGACTGAGGGAGATTCTCCAATCAACAGTATCAAAAACCAAGAAGAGACTTGATACCCTATGAGCGTATACAGGGGGAGGTAATCCCTCTCAGGAACAGTCATAGGGGAGGGGAATAAGGGGAAAATGGGAGGGAGGGGAGAATGGGAGGATACAAGGGATGGGATAACCATAGAGATGTAACAAGAATAAATTAATTAAAAAAAACAAAAAACAAAAACAACAACAACAAAAAACCCCAAAAAAAACAAAGGGGGAACATAAGGCAAGGCATGAAAGAAATCCAAAAAATTATTAGGTCATAGATTAATCCTGTTTTCCTGCAAAGTGAAACAATCTCAAAGAAATTAATTATTTTATCTATAGATTCAGTTTGCCAAAGGTAATTCAAGATCATATAAAAATATAAATAAACCTATAACCTCTATATTAATAACTATTAAAAAAAATCCCAACCACCAAAAATGGTTTAGCACAAAATTTTAACATGATTTCAAACATGCCCTAAGTTACTCTATGTAAGAGAAACAGAAGAAATATTGCCCAATTCATTTTATGGGGCTTCAGTAACCCTGATACCCCAACCATAAAAAGATTCAACAGAGAGAACTATGGAACTATTTTTCTTATGAACACAGTTGCAAAACTACTCAGAGAAATACTAAGAAACCAAATCTAATAATACATATAAAAGATTATTTATTATTATCAATTAGCCTTCATCCCAAAAGGTGCAGGAATGGTTCAACACATGATAATCAGTCGAAGTAATCTACAATATGAAAAAAACTGGAGGAAAAAATAATATTTGAGTATTTCCTTAGGTGCTGGAAAAGTCTTTGGCAAAAATCCAAAACCACTTCATGCTAAAAGTGTTGGAGATGTTAGATACACAAGGAAATATCTAAGTATAAAGGGTATTTATTGTGTTTTTAGAAATCAGGAACAAGACAGGGTTTTCTACTCTCTCAATATCTATTCAACATAGTACTTGAAGTCCCAGCTGCAGCAATAAGAAAGTTGAAGGAGATCAAGGGGATACAAATTGGAAAGGAAGAATTCAAAGTATCATTTTTGTAGAAGATATGATGGTATCCATATTTGTCCCAAAAATATTTTACCAGAGAATTACTAAGTTTGATAAACAACTCTGGCAAAGTGGCTGAATACAAGATACACACACACACACACACACACACACACACACACACACACACACACACACACAGGTCAGAGAGAGAGAGAGAGGAGAGAGAGAGAGAGAGAGAGTCTGTGAAAGACAGAAAGGAAAGTACATCTTTCACAATAGACACAAACAATATAAAATATCTTTGTATATCCATATCAAGATAAGATATCAGAATACAGATCTCTCATGCTAATGGATTGACAAAGATAGCAAAATAAAATGGTCATTCTACTAAAAGCTTATTTACAGGTTCAAGGCAATCCCCAACAAAATTTCAACATTTTTTTACAAAATTTGAAAGGACAATATTAAATCTTATATCATATTATCTCATCTTCTGAAGAGTTTCTTGGCCCATGGCAGGAAGGGATTGATGAAGATATTCCATTTAGAACTATTTTTCCAAGGGAGAGACAGTTTCCTATAAGAGTGTAGACACTAGTAAATTTACAACTCCTCAGTGTAGGGTCAGATATTCAAGTATATTTGAATAGCATGAATGATGTTAAAGAAATATATATAAATTTGAGGGGGCAGGGAAGATGAGGTAGACCTAGAAAACACTGGACAATGGGTTGAACAGTGAATGTTAGCAAGACGTATTGCATGAAACTCTCAGAGAACTAATACCTAATAATTTACTAAGGTTTTAAGAACCAAAAGAAAGAAAAGGCACCAAGGAAACAATGTCTTACAGACACAACAAGACAGAGGAATATATGAACGCATAGAGATTGTGTCAACATGAACGGGGCCTACACAGATCTAAGTGAGATGAGGTGCCCATGCTTAGAGGGAAATTATACAGGAGCCCATAACTAACTCAGAAGATTTTTCCAATTGTCAATCACTTACATTAAAAAAAAAAAAGCATTTCTACAATGGAGTCTCACTGGATATATAAAACACAATTAATGGCAAATGATGTGAACAGCAGTAAATACGTAGTCAACACAAAATGAACTCAATGGTATTTTAAAGACATTTTCTCTCACAATGCTGGATGTATATCTATATCTATATCTATATCTAATCTTTTGTTAATTTGAATACTTTCTCACTGCTTTTTTAGTTATTTTGACTAAGGTTTTGTCTATCTTGTTGATATTCTCAAAGAACCACCTCTGATTTTGTTGATTGTCTGGATTGTCCTTTTTTTTTTTTTCTAATTCATTGAAATAATCCCTGAGTTTGATTATTTCCTACCACCTACAGTTTATTGTGTTTGCCTTTTTTTCTGAAGCTTTCATATGATCTGTTACGTTGATAATATGAGATCTCTCCAATTTCTTCTGAAGTCACTGTTTTTATTGTTTTCAATAAGTTTTGGTATATTGTCCCTTTGTTATTATTTGATTTCATTAGATTTTTCATTATTTGTTCCCTGGTACAATGGTCACTGACTGGAGATTTGGTCAGTTTACATGAGTTTGTTATTTCTGTTGTTGTTAAAGTCCATCACTAAACCATGATGAGGTACAATGTATCAATTCAATTATCTTGTATTGATTGAGATTTACTTTGTGACTAACAATATGGCTTATTTTGGAGATAGTTCCATGAAGTGTTGGGAAGAAGGTGTATTCTTTTTGCTTGGGTGAAATGTTCTTTAGGTATCTGTTAAGTCCATTTGAATCATGACATGTCTTAGTTTTATTATCTCTTTATTTTCTGACTTGATGGTCTGTCAATTGGTGAGAGTAGGGTATTTAAGTCTCCCACTATTAATGTGTAAGGATTGATGTGTTAATTAAGCTTTAATGTTGTTAATTTTCTATATGTGGGTGACTTTATTTGGGGCATAGATGGCCAGGATTGTGATGTCCTCTTAGTGTATTTTTATTTGGTTAGAATGATGTCTCCTTTCCCATCTCTTTCGATTAGTTTTTTGTTTAAATTCTGTTTTATTTGGTATTAGAATGGTTATGCCAGCTTCCTTCTTTGGTCCATTTGCTTAGAAAATCTGGCAGACCTTCATTGTGAGGTAATGCCTATCTCTGTTGCAGAGGTATGTTTCTTGTATGCAGTAGAATTTAAAGTCCTGTTTATGCATGCATTCTATTATCCTATGGCTTTTTATTGGAGAGTTGAGTCCATTGATATTGAGAGATATTAATGACCAGTGATTGTTAACTTCTATTATAATAATATTGTTGTGGTAGTTTGTCTATATGCTTGACTTTTTTGGTTTAGCTATAGTGAAGTTATTTTTATCCTGTGTTTTCTTTCATGTTGTTAACACACTTGCATTGGAATATTCCTCCTAGTATCTTCCGGAGGGCTTTGTGCATAGATATTGTTTAAATTTGATTTTATTACAGAATATCTTGTTTTCTCCATCTATGGTGATTGAAAGTTTTACTGGGTATAATAGCCTTGTCTGCCATCTCTGTTCTCTTAGGGTCTCAAAGACAACTTCCCAGCCCCTTCAGATTTTCATGGCCTCTGTTGAGAAATCAGTTGTGATTCTAATAGTTCTGTCTTTATATGTTACTTGGCTTTTTCCCTTTGCTGCTTCAACAGATTTTCTTTGTTCTTTGTTCTGTTAGTGTTTTCACTATTATAAGGAGACAGACATTTATTTTATAATCTAATCTGTTTGGTATTCTTTAATATTTTTCAATGTTTATAGGCATCCTTTTCTTTCGCTTCTGGAAATTTTTTCTATGGTTTTCTTGAAAATATTTTCTCATCCTTGGATCTGTGAATCTTCTCTTTTTTCTATACTTATTAGTTTTTGTCGTTTCATTGTGTAACTGATTTCTTGGCTGTATTGTGTGAGGAATTTTTCTATTAAATACTTTCATATATATATATATATATATATATATATATATATATATATATCTTCAATTATATTTTCTATTCGAAGTATTCTCTCTACCATCTCTTGAGTTCTGTTGATGATGCTTGCCTAAGTTGTTCCTTTTCTCTACCTTGTTTTCCATCTCCACTATTTCCTATGTTTGTGTGTTCTTTATTAATTCAATTTTCATTTTCAAATATTGAATTCTTATTTATTTTATTCACCTGTTTGCTTGTAATTTCCTATAGTCTGTTAAATGATTTATTCATTTCCACTTTGAAGGCCTCTATTTGCTTGAATGTACTTTCCTGTATTTCACTGAGGGATTTACCTGTTTCTTCTTTATAGACATCTACCTTTTTTTTTTGTTTTGTTTTGTTTTGTTTTTCAAGACAAGGTTTCTCTGTGTAGTGTTGACTGTCCTGGACTCGGTTTGTAGGCCAGGCTGGTCCTGAACTCACAGTGATCCACCTGGCTCTGCCTCCCGAGTGCTGGGATTAAAGGCATGTGCCACCACTACCCGGCCTCCTTCTACCACTTTCATTAGCATCAAATTAAGATAATTTTAATGTACTTCAGTTTTCCTAGGATATCCTGAGCTTGCTGCCAAATTGCCCTGGTTTTTTATCGACTGTGTTTTTATTATTGCCTTTAGCCATATGGTTATCCTTGGTCTTGGCCTCATGTTCCTTGAGAATGTTGAGTTTCCTCCATATGCAAAGGTGTGGAGATTTCCTATAGAACAGCTTCTGGAATGGAGAACAGAAAATCTTGGTGTTTCTGAAGTAGGAAGAAATGAGCAGGCCAGGAACAGCTGGCCATAGAGACCAACATTTGGTGAACAATTAAGGGAACTAATTGTATATGCAAGATTGATGAATGGAGGAAAAAAGAAATATTGATTCCCAGGCCTAAATTGATGTGAAAACCTAAAAGGGTTTCTAACCCAGAAGAACCTTTTTTTTCCCTTCATTTTCTTCTCTATCTCCTTGTGCCAACCCCAGCATTTTATTTAATGTAAAGTTCAATTTTATTTCATTACAGATTACATCATGTTTGTCATCTTTTACAATCTATAAAGCATTTTAAAATTAACAGAGGAAAAAAACAATCTAGGAAAGAAATACAAACAGTCAGTTTAACTTACAATAAAGCATACAAAAAAATCAATCAATATCCAAGCAACGGTCAGCATGATCTGACTATTATTTTAAAAAATACTCAGGAAAATTTAATGATAAATTTACTCAGGCTTTAAGCCTTTATGTTTATGTTTGTCAGAGCAGCGTAGCTTGAAGCTAAATGTCCTTAACATTGAGATGACTGAAGATCATACTTGAACAATATAAAGAAAATTGGGTGACTACTCAGGCAGCAAATCATCTCCATCAACTTCTCATTTGGGAAGTTGCTAGCCTGCTCCCCTTGTATTCAAGTAATTGATTTTATTCCTTCTCAAGTCTTGGATGGGGTTGAATACCAGGTATATTAGTTTTATAATTAAGCTTAGTTGTTTAGGGATTAATATGTTCTTAGGTCTAGATAGATGTTTTAAGTTGATAATGATGAGATATGATAAATATTGATTCACATTCAGAATTTTAGACTCACCAAGATAGGAAAGATATTTTCTGCCAAGGTCCCAAATGCAAATAGCCAAATATATATATATATATTTGTATATATATATATATATATATATATACAATAATATAAATGTATATGTAAAAAATATTTAATTAAAATTGTAAAAAAATCAAACAAACAAGCTAACTTTGACTTACTTCCTATACCAAACCAATAGGTATGCCATTCATCTTTCACTTATTATAAAGTTAAGTTTTAATTTTCTACAACTAACAATATCTAAGCAAAAACTCTTATGTTAAAGTCTTAACTTTGCTTTCATGCAGTTTCTGCCTGTCTAATCACAAGAGTCAGAGCCAAAACTCTCTTGTCTCAAGCTTTTGGACAGATGCCTTCTTTAACATTCTCTGTGAAAAAAAATTTTCAAGTGTATATATCATTAGGCGCTGAGAAACAGAAATGAAGTTTATGAGAAATAGCAGATTTCAAATTAGTGTTTATTGAAGAATAGACTTGGACCTCATACATAGACCATATTTAAGGGCAATGGTGATCAGTGAGAGATCTTTGGAACTTTGTCAAACAAAGCTTCAACAGCTGTTCTGGATGTCTAAAGATCATGCTGGGTAATTGGAGGTCTTTGAAAATTTGTCAAACAAAGCCTCTACAATTTGTCCTCATGTCTTTGACAGGGATATGGGCTGTGTGTTGGATCTCCTTAGGCAGCACACAAGGCTGATGTCCTGACTTTGTCCAAATTGGACCTATGGGAGAGGAATTTTGTGTGGGATTTTAACCTGTGTGATCCTTTGAGGTTCTGTACATTTCCTCATGACACAGAATAGTGAACTGTAAGCTGGGTGTTCGCTTCTCTGGAATTTGGAATTGGAGTCCGATAGTGATAACATGAATGTCTGTCAGTCTGAAACTTCTCCTCTCCCCTGGAAAATCTGAATGGACGCTGGATTTTAGTAGTCAGTAGCTTACCCTGCAGACACTGCTCCTGGTATTCAGATTCTGTTGGGTACTACCATCTTGGAATGGGACCCTGTATGCTCCTATTGGAGACAGGTAGAACTGCAGACCAGAGTACCCATCCATGCGCCTGGTAACTGTAAGTTGTCCTGCCAGACGTTGGAGAAGTCTTGTGTCCAGATCCTAAAATCATGCATTTCTGGAACTTGTGAGTCATTTCTCCAGTAGGCATAAGGTGCCAGGTCCTGGCAGCCTAGGATTTTGTGTGTCTCTTGTACCTGGAGCCATCAGCATGGGTCCTGAAACAAGGAGTCCCTAACTCCCAAGATGCCTCCTGTCCTCTGAGAAACACAGACATTCACATTTGGAGCCAGCAGCCAGGTCACTCACTTGGCATCAATTAAAGTTATTAGACATACACAGACCAAACCAATAACTATCATATGTTTTCATAAATATTTTAATGGAACAAATAATACATATAAAAAATGGGGAGTACAAATTGCCTATTTAATTTTACAAATAAGAGGAAAAAAGTAAGGAGATTAATGAACTGAAACATACAAGGACACATGATTTTCTAAGTATTTCATTGGGGAATTAATTCTCACTGCATTTGGCACAAGAGACATTCTACAACCTTAGATAACTTTCACCCAATGATAAATGTAAGGATGTTTAAACCCTTTGGAGTTTGAGTTTCACTCATTAATGAACTGGACTCTAAAAAAATCTGTTTTTAATCCCGCAAAGGGAAAACAAATAGAAAACTTGGATGCTTTCCTTTTTTCAGGAAATCATTCAAACTTGAAAAGTATTTTTATTTTCTGTCTTCTTGTTCGATGAATAAAATATCCTCACAAAACTTTGAATGTGGCAGATTTCTTCATTTCACTTTATAATATATTCTATACTGAGGTTGTGATCTAAAATAAAAGCTTCTTTTTTTTGTAAAATAACAGAGAGAATGCGTATTAATATCTGGAGAGAAATAAAAGGGTGTTTCTATTTGAAGTGCAATTTGAATGTTTATTTCAGCTCTACAAAAACTGTAACTTAAAAAATATCTTTATCAAATATTTTTCTCTACAGCTGTGGTAATGTTTATAGGGTTTTATGATTGAGATTTTGGTAACTTAAAAACTTATAAAATAACTCAAATCTAACAGTCTCAAGTTATCCACAATTGAGTATTTATATATTTATTTTGTTTTTTTGAAGACAGGGTTTGCTTTTGTGTAGCCTTGTCTGTCCTAGACTCACTTTGCAGACCAGGCTAGCCTTGAATTCACAAAAATCATCTTGCCTCTGCCTCCAAAAGTGCTGAGATTAGAGGTATACACAACCACACCTCATTTTGGATTGTTATTTGTAAACCAAATATGTGTCCTTCCAAGAATATGATCTCCAACACCACCCCCATAGGAATTTTTTTGTTATTTGAAGTTTCCTTTCTGATTCAAAATTGAATCATTATCATAATGGCTTCAAAATCAATATATGCACTAACAGCAGATACTGCAAGTGATAATATAAACACAGTATTTTAAATATTACACTTATATTTCTAAAATGTAGTATTTTGCGAACAATGAAATCTTTCTGTGTATGTCTATGATACACATGCATGCATGTATGATTGTGCTGTACACAGCACTTATAAAAATTTCTGTGGACACAAGTCCATGTGGCAGGCACAGGATCCACGGGGTTCAAAAGATTAGGTTCTCAATGAATTCTGAGGAGGATGATTGTGTTCCAGAGCTACACAGAAATGTTCACCCCTAGAGCAGCCTGATTGGGAGGAAATGCTGAGCACAATGTATTAGACATACCTAAGCAGAGATCATCCTAGATGGCGATGATCACACACTGTGTCTGATTCACAGAACTGCAATGACTGCACAGACCCAAAGGACCATACTGAGAGCTCCAAAACACAGTGCTGGTGTTTCCCAGAAAGAAATCTTGTCATGTGGATTGTCTATCCCTCCCATGGAAGGACCATAGGACCAAACTCAGGTGAGCTCCCAGGGACCCCGAGCCATAGTCCCTGCCTCTGCAACTGCTTTGGGGTTTCATCCTGGTGTAGTGAGGGACAAAGAGATAGTATTCGAGGAAGGGGTGCTGTTTGAGCAGGAGCAAAAACTGCACTACCCACATGAAAGGCTCACGTCCTTCCTCTCAAGGGCCAGGTCATGCTCAGTGCTAAGAGCTGGATCATGCAGAAGTGGATACTAGGGGCAGCACCAAAGCAAAAAACCATGGCAAATGGAACAAAAGATGGAACCATAGACACTGGAGGCACAAATCAATAGAGCCACAAATTCCCTGGGACAAGAAACTGAACTGGGCCAACATCAATGGTTTCTGCAAGCTACTCCAGGAAGGCTTTAAGGGGCCTCCACTTCCCACCTGCTTGATGGCCCACAAGATCCAGTACCCACAGGAGTAGGATGCCATCCAGGCCTTGATGGCCAGCAACAATCTGGTAAATTGAAAGGGAGCAGAAGAGCTGGACGTGAGGACGTGGAAGCAGGAGAGCTGACCCTGGGGACACCAGAACAAGAGAGCTGGCCCTTAGGATGTGAGAGCAGCTGAGCTAGCCCTGGGGATATGGGAGCCTGACAGCTGGCCCTGCCTTGAGGATACCGGAGTTAGAGAGCTGGCTGTGCCCTGAGGACAGAGAATTGAGTGAGCTGTCCTTGCCATGATGGCACAGGAGCAGGAGAGTGGGCCCTGTGCTGAGGATAAGGGGGTAGTTGAGCTGGCCCTGCCCTGAGGACATGGGAGTAACAGATAGGGCCCTGCTCTGAGGACAAGTGTATAGGCCCTGATCCGGGGCTCTGAGTAACCTCACCCCAACATCTACCCCATGTATGACCTACTGGACCACATGAAGGGGCTGGACCTGCAGATTCAAAGATTAAGAATCACCTTGGCACACAGAAACAACAGGATATCTGACAGCAGTTGCAGTGCAGATCTGGTAAGGATAGGCCTCCAACTAGACCCATGACTCATAGCAATGAACATTTGAAAGTAAACATATACAGACAAAAGGCTATACTATGTGATACATTACAGATTCTGTGACAGGAATATTTGTTTGTCTGTTTGTTTTATTTTACTGAGGAGAGGAGAAGGAATTTGGTGCTTGAAGTGTAATTCATAGACATTCAATAAAATTGAAAAAAATCTGGAAAGGATGTGTTTCTATCTTTGCTATGTAAAACCAATCATATATATTTGATAAATTCAATTAAATTAATGACCAAATACTTCTACAATTTTTGTACACACACATGGAAAAACAAAAGACCTCTTAGTTATATTTCTTTTAAGCTGTGCATGTAGCTTGGGCACAGAGTTCTGTCTTATCATGCTCAAGTACCAGTTTTCAATCACCAGTAACAAACTTTCACACACAAACACAAATGCAAACACTTTCCTTTCTTTTCTTCATTTATGTTACATGTTTGATAAATATGTCTTCTTCAAAATATTGATTAGTTTCAATGTTCTGCCACAGATATACATGATTGTTCTAAGAAGCAGGGAATGTGTTCTGGAGCTCTGCTTCTTTTAAAATATTGATTTCACTCATGTAATTTAAGTGTATTTTTAATTGTTAACTATGCAACATTAAAATAGACTGTGAAGTAATAATTGCACATTCCATGAAACAAATGTCCCTTATGCACAAGGTTATTGAGAAAAAATTAAATCAAAGAGATGTTTTAAAAACAATATTGAATACTTTAATTACCATTCATAACCCATTATTTCCACAATTCTTACTGCCTTAATGAATTATGCCTGAAACCTAGGTCAAAAGTTTTTCACATGGGAAACATAAATAAAAAAGCAGAGATTGTTAAACATATCATTATAATCTATATTATAATAGACATGATCATTAAAATAATCAGAGATAAAAAAGGGTAGCTTTTTTATTTCCGGTTTAATTCACGGTGTCAACAGAGGCAGAAACTTTTAAAAAGTGAATTCAAAATATTTTATTTTTATAAGTAAAAGGTCAATTAACCTAAAAAGTGAGGATAGAGTATTTCTAAATTAAGAATGTGCATTTAAATAAAGGTATGAAAAATATAACAGAACAGTACTCTTCACAAGACTTTTAGTGTTTGAATTACATAATAAATAGTGCGTGATACAATTTTCTAAGCCTGAAAAATAGTTTCTATTTCCATGTCTTTAAAAACCAAAAGTCTGAAATATTATTCACTCAAAATACACTCTGTATAGTTATATCAAATATCTGAATTTATTAACCTTTTAAATTAATGGTCAGAAATGAAACACATAAAAATAATTTCACAAGAAAAGGAAGAAATGTAACTGATTATTATTCAGTTTCATTTAATACTTAATATAAACCACCAAGTGCATTTTATGTTAGAAAAGCTGTGATCAGGGTTCCATATGACAAGTCATAATTAATAAAGGCAAATTGAGGATATTTCCAAATGTACCCTAGAATGAGGTAGACAATAATGTGATGGTATCCTCTTGAATGTCAAGGACATTTTATGCTGTTTAAAATGGAAAATAGTGTATAGTATCCAGCTTGGAAACTATTCATTGCTCCTATGAAGACCTCAAAGAAACATACTGAGCATTTTACTGGAATATATCATGTTCTGTTATAGATACAAAGGCATAACAAATGTTTATAGGTAATCATCATTTAAATGCCAGAGAGAATATGTCAAAACTAACTATACCATTATAGTTTATAAAATAAATAAATCAACACGGTCACACTCTTCTCATTATTCTCATTTGCAATGCCTTAAAATAATCAATCAAGATTCAAACAAGCAATTTGGGTTTGGATCTCTTTCCACCCACTCCTCTCTGACTTGGCCCATCTGAGATATAGACAGTGAACAAGAAAATGGGTGGCATGGGCCACAACTGTCATTGTCAGGAATACCAAGGCAGCCTGTGAGGCAACTAAGCAGTTTCAATCTTTGCAATCTGTCAGCCTGGCCCAATTGGGACACAGACAGTGATACCATCAGAAATACCACCAGGCCCACTAATGCCAGAGATAGCAAGATGGCTAGAGGCAAGCATAAAGAAAGAAAGAACAGAACTCAGAGATATATGACACCACTGCAAACCAGCAGTCCAATCACAGAAATGCCTAGAGATACAATCATTCCAAAGCAGAAGAAAAAGATTTAAATATGAGGTGATAAAATGATAAGAGCCTTGAAGAAGTAATCATATCTTTCAAAGAGATACAGGAAAGTACATTCAAATATTTGAAGGAACTGAATTAATCCATTAAAAAATTACAGAAAGATAAAATCAAAGGGGAGAAAGAAGTGAATAAAACCGTTCAAGACCTAAAAATGGAATTACAAGCTTCAAAGACAACACAATCAGAGGAAATCCTGGTATTGGAAAACCCACAGATGAGAACAAGAACTGTATGAAAAGCCAAGAAGAATACAAGACAATGAAGAGAGAATCTCAAGTGTAGAAGATAAAGATGAAATAATCGATACATCAGTCAAAGAAGTTTCTGACACAAAAATCCAAAAAATCTGGGACACTATATAAAGAACAAACCTATGGATAATAAGAATAGAAGAAGAACAATACTCCAAGCTCTGTGACCCAGTATAATCATCCAAATCATTGAAGAAAACTTCCACAATTTAAAGAAAGAGATGCCTATAAACACATAAGAAGCCTAGAGATCTCAAAATAGATTGTACCAGAAAAGAAAATCTTCCTGCCACATAATAATCAAAATGCTAAATATTCAGAACAAATAAAAAATATTAAAACTGCAAGGGAAAAGTACAAATCACATATAAAATCAAACCCATAAGAATTCCATCTGACATCCTGACACATACTATGAAACACAGAAGGCCCTGGATATATTTCATACAAACAGAAATAGACCATAGATGACAACCACATGACTGTAGCTAGCAACACTTTCAATTATAATAGATGGAGAAAAGATATTATAGGACAAAATCAAGTTTAAATAGTACCTAACCAAAATACAGATTAACAGAAGATACTAGAAGGAAATCTCCAAACCAGCAGGCTAACGACACTAAGAAAAACAAAAGAAATATATAAACCTACCGCTGCAAATTTAAATAAAGGAAACACCCCTCTCTCCTTCTCTAACATGAAAATAATAGGAATGAACAAAATTGTTCATTAATATCTCTCAACATCAATGGCCTCATCTCCCCAATAAAAAGACATGAGCTAGTTATGTGGATATGAAAATAGGACCCACCATTCTTCTGCATACAAGAAGATACAAGAAGTACACCTCAGCAATAAAGATAGATATTATCTCAGAATAAAGGGCTAGAAAAAGTTATTCTAATCAAATAGACCCAAAACAAAGCTGGGGTACCCATTCTAGTATCTAATAAAATTAGTTTTTCAACCAAAGTTAATCAAAGGGGATTTGGAAGGGCACTTTATACCATCAAAGGGAAAATATACCAAGATGATGTCTCAATCCTGCATATCTATTCCCAGATGCAAGAGCACCCACAGTCATAAAAGAAACATTACTAAAGCTTAAATCACATATCAAATTCCACACAATAATAATGGAAGACATCCACACTCAATCTCACCAATGGACAGATGATCGGAGCAGAAACTAGATGGGGAAATAATGAAACTAATCAATATCATGAATCACATGGACCTAACAGATATCTACAGAATGTTTCACTCTAACACAAAAGAATATACTTTATTCTTAGCACCTCACAGAACCTTCTGCTAAATTAAGCATATACTGGGTCACAAAACAAAATCAACAGATACAAGAAGATTGAGATAACCCTTTGCAACTTATCAGGCCACCATGGATTAATGATGTAACTCAACAACATTTAAAAAAAAAGAAACAGAAGTACTACATTTCAAAGAAAATGAAGAACTCCATACTTAATGTCCTCTGAGTCAGTTTCCAAATGAAGACAGAAACTAACAACTTTCTAGAATTAAATAAAAATAAAGAAATATAACCAACACAACAAAATAATGCATAAAGAAAGTTCATATCACTAAGTTTCTTCTTCAAGAAATTGGAGAAATCTCATACTGGCAACTTAACAGCACCACTAAAATCTCCAGAAAAAAAAAGTTGAAATAAATAAATTAGAAGCAAAGAGAATAATTTAAAAACTCAATGAAAAATAAAAAAGTTGGTTCTTTGAGAAAATCAACAAGATACATAAACACTTTGCCAAACTTATTAAATGTCAAAGAGAGAGCATTTAAATCAACAAAATCAGAAATAAAAGGAGAGATATAAGGACAGACACTGGGGAATTCTAAGGAATAATTATTCTTACTTTAAATGCCTATATGCCAAAAACCTTGAATATTTAAATGAAATGGACAATTTTCTTTATAGATAAAACTTAAGGAAATTGAATTAAGATCAGATAAAAAACTAAATATTCCTATATCTCCTAAATAAATAAAATCAGTCATCAAATAACTTCTAAGCAAAAAAAGCCCAGGGTGAGATGGATTCAACACATAATTCAACCACCATCCAAAGAAGAGCTAACACTAATACTCTTCAAACTCTTCCACAAAAATAGAAACAGAAGGACCATTACCAAAGTCATTCTTTGAGGCCACAGTCACCTTGATACCTAAACTTCACAAAGACCTCCAAAAGAAAGAGTATTAAAAATCAATATCCTTTATAAACATTGGTGTAAAAATATTCCATAAAATACTCAAAAAACAAGTCCAAGAACACAACAAAAATATTATTCACCATGACCAAGTAGACTTTATTTCATTCATGCAAGATGATTCATTATATGGAAATCCATCAATGTATAACACTACATAGAAAAACTGAAAAAAATACACCCAAGTTTATCTCTTTAGATGCTGAAAATTATTTGACAAAATTCAACATCCATTCACATTAAAAGTCTTGGGGAGATCAGGGATACTGATCACGTATATAAACATAGTAAAGGAAGTATACAGCAAGCTCAAAACCAACATAAAACTAAACAGAGAAAAATTTTGACCAATTCTACTGATATCAGAGACAAGAAAATGCTGTCTTCTCTTTCCTTATCTCATTATTATAGCACACATAATCCTAGCTAGAGAAATAAGATGAATAAAAGAGAGACCAAGTACATATATATTGTAATGGAGACGTCAAAGTATCACTTTTTGTAGATGATATGATAATATACATAAGTAAAGCCAAAAGCTTAACCAAGGAGCTCCTATAGCAGATAAACATCTTTAGCAAATAGGCTGAATACCAAATCAACTAAAAAAACTGAGTAGCCTTCTTCTGTACAAATACAAATGGGCTGAGAAAAATTAAGGAAACAACATCCATCACAATCGCCAGGAAAAACGTACAGTATCACAGTGTAACTCTAACCAAGAAAGTGAAATATGTCAAGTCCCTGAAGAAAGAAATTGAAGATGTCAAAAGTTGAAAAGAGCTCCCATGATTATGGATTGGTAGGATTAACATAGTAAAAATAGCCATCTTTCCAAAAACAATCTGCAGGTTCAATGAAATTACCATCAAAATGCCAACACAATTCTGTACAGTCCTTGAAAGAGCAATTCTCACCTTCATTTAGAATAGCTCCAAATAGCTTACACAATTCTGTACAATAAAATATCTTCTGAAGTTATTTCCATACCTTATCTCAAACTGTACGATAGAGCAACAGTAATAGAAAAAGACTGATGGGTGAATGGAACTGAATTAAAGACTCAGAAATAAACCCACACTCCAATGATCACTTGAATTTTGACAAAGAAGCCAAAACCATACAATGGAAATCTGACAGCATCTTAAACAAATGGTGCTGATATAACTGAATTTTTATATGTACAATAATTCAAATAGATCTTTATTTATCACCTCTCAGAAAAATAAAGTCAAAGTAGATTAAAGGCCTCAGCCTTACACCAAACAAACTAAATCTGTTAGAAGAAAAATTGGGGAAGGGCATGGAGATTGTTGGCATAGGAGACAACTTCCTGAACATAACAGCTTAGGCTCTAAAATCAACAATTACTCAGTAGAACCTTATGAAACTGAAAATCTTCTGTAAGGCAGAATGCTCTGTCAGCAGAACAAAAAGACAGCCTACAGATTGGGAAAACATCTTCACTAACCCTACATGTGACAAATGGCTAATATCCAAATTATATAAAGAACTCAAGAAATTAAAGAGTAGCACACAAAATTAAAAATCCAGTACTAATTAGAGCGAAACAGAGTATTCTCATCAGAGGATTTCAAATGTCTGAAAAACACTTAAAGAAATGCTGAACAAACATTAACCATCAGGGAAATGTGAATCAAAAGAACTCTGGAATTCTATCTTACACAGCTCAGAATAGCTAGTGAGATGACCGCTGGAGAGGATGTGGAGAAAGGGGAACACTTCCCACATTGCTGGAATATAAACTTGTACAACCGTTTTTTAAATCAATCTGGCATTCTCAGAAATTTGGAAATAGTACTACTTCAAGACCCAGCTATATCACTCTTGTGTATGTACCTGAAAGATGTTCCACCAAACAAAGGCAATTGCTCAACTATGTTAATAGGAGGCTTATTCATAATAGCCAAAATCTGAAAGCAATTTAGATGTCCCTCAAATGAAGAATGGATAAAGAAACTGTGGTACAGTTATACAATGAAATACTACTCAGTTATGTAAACAAAGAAACCATGAAATTTACAGGAAAATGGATGGAAGTAAAAAAGATCATCCTGAGTGAGGTAACACATACCCAGAACCACAACAGGGTATATATTCACTTATAAGCAGAAAACAAGGAATTCCCGAAATTTGTGGACAAATGGATTGAGCTAGAGATGATCATAATGAGTGAGTTAACCCAGAAGCAGAAAGACTCAAATAGTATATACTCACTTATATCTGCATACTAGCCCAATGGGCATGTCCCACGAAAGCCTTCTCTTACCAGGAAACTGGGACAGAGGGGAGGACATCCTATTGGGACTCTAGATGAGAGAACAATGGGAGAATAACAAAGTAGAAGGATCCAGAGGGTCCTAGAAACCTACAAGTAGAACATGATAGGCAGATTTGGGTCAAGGGGTCCCGCTCAAACTAAGGCCCTAGCCAAGGACAATACAGGCGGTAAAATTTAAACCCCTACCCTGATCTAGCCCATGGAAAGGACAGTCTCCACACTTGAGTGGAGAGTGGGATATGACTTTCTCACATACTCTGGTGCCTCACATTTGACTATGTCCCCTGGCGGGGGAGACCTAGTGGCACTCAGAGGAAGGACAGCAGGTCACTGAGAAGAGACTTGATACCCTATGAGCATATACAGAGGGAGGTAATCCCTCTGAGGAACAGTCATAGGGGAGGGGAATAAGGGGAAAATGGGAGGGAAGGGAGAATGGGAGGATACAAGGGATGGGATAACCATAGAGATGTAACAAGAATAAATTAATTTTTTAAAAAAAGAACCTAATCAAAAAAAAAAAAGCAGATATTAGCCAAATAATACAGGTTATTCACACTACAGCACACAGCCCTAGGTAAGCTAGATAATAGGGAGGTCTCAAGGGAAGATGCTTAATTTTATTCAGAAAGGAAAATAGACTAGACACTGGGAAGCAGTTGAAGAGGAGGAACACGATGAGTGCCTACCATAGAGGTCCTTTGAAAGTGTACATCAAGCAAGGGATTGAAGCAAATAATGAGAATCACAGCCAATCCTAGGGGTGGAGTGCAATGAATCTTATAAAAGTGTTGAGGCACAGAGGGTACTTGATGGGACGTGAGCTCCAAGTGAGAAGAATGGAGCCAACAAATCTTGGCTGGCTTGTGAGGACTGCAGACACTGATGCACCAACCAAGGACCGTGTATGATGAGGACCTAGACCCACTGCTCAAATGTCGAATATAGGCAGTGCAGTCTCCTTGTGGAGCCCATAATATCAGGAGTAAGGACTACCTCTGTCATGACTCTGGTGCCCACTTGTTAATCACTTGTGCTAGGCCATGGAGGAAGATGATTCAGGCTCTCCAGATGAGATTTGATAGGCTGAGGTAAGATTACAGGGGAGGAGAGCTCATCCTTTCTAGGGGAGATGAGTGAGGGAGAGTAGTACCAGGAAGAGACAAGGGAGGGGGCTACAATTGGCATGTTAAGTGAATAAATTAAAAAAAGAAAACAATAATAAAAATAATTGGGGCTGGAGAGATGGCTCAGCGTTTAAGAGCACTGTCTGCTCTTCCAGAGGTCATGAGTTCAATTCCCAGCAACCACATGGTGGCTCACAGCCATCTATAATGTCCTCCTCTGCCTTCAGATGTACATGCAGGCAGAGTGCTGTATACATAATAATAAATAAATAAATCTTTAAAAAAAAAATAATCCATTAAGTTTTGTATAATATATAATTAAGTCTCTAAGAAAATCAAAATAACAGGTGAGTTATTTTCGAATACTATTGTTAGTGGTAAACTATGATTCTGTTTAATTGCATCATCCTAAATGTCAACCATACCTATTACAAAGTAAAAAGTACAAAGGTAAAGCATCAATTCTGTTTCAACTGTATTCATTATTAAAGGATGAAAATACTGTTAACTTTAGAAACATATGGTTTATAATCATTTAAAAATTCTAAAAGTTTTCATGCAGAGACTGGAAAGAGGCTTAGATGTTTAGGACGCATTTTTTTTATTAAGTATTGACTGAGAATTCATATTGCTCCTGCAAAGAAACCAGTTTGAGTTTCCAGAATCCCTTTCTAGCATCTTAAAACCATCTGTATCTCCTCCAGCATGGGGATCATATGGCTATATCTTCTATGAGTATCTGTGCACATACTGACATGCTTACACACTGATACACCCAGAGAAACATAATTAAAAATAACAATAAATCTTAAAAGTTAAGCTTATTGGAGAGGTGATATTATTGTTCATAGGAAATATATTAACTCTATCAGTAAGTAATTAGATCTTCATTAAATTTCCATTTTATGTCTCTGAACTTCATTTTCTTCTTAGTTAATCCTAATTAGATCCAGCTCATGAATTGGCATGCAGTATTGGATGAACATATATATGTGAACTTAAATTTATAAAAATTATTGTTAATATTGAGATATAAACAATAAGAACAATAAACTGAGTAAAATGTGTTGAAATATTATATTCTGGAAAGATATGAGCAAGGAGCATTATGAAGTAACAGAGGACACATTTATGTGTCTTAAAAATATGCATTATTCCATTGTAGTGACCACTGTTAAAGTATGTAAATGATTAATATTTTTGTATACTCTATACACTATATATATATATATACATATATATATATATGATCATTAGATCACAAGAAACATTTAAAATTATTCTAGCTCATATTGAATCTGTATTGTATTTAAAATCAAAATAATGGACTCCAAATAGTGTTAGGGAAGATGTAAGTATACTTTGAAGCCATGAATGAAAAGAATAAAGTACAGAAAGTATATCCTTACATAGGTGTTAGATATTACGTAAGTTGTATTTGTTATGAATTGTGAATTATGCACACTTCCATTTCTGCATATTTCCTTATGTTTTATGCTACAACAAGAAAGTTTTACGTTAGTTGTTTTGGTCTCTTTATAAGTACAGCTGATTCTTTAGCTCCAGCTTTCTATCTTTGAATATACAATGTCTTGTCTATCTGAAATTTCTAAAATCCTTCCACAATCATCCACAAAATAAAATGGTCAGGACTCCCACAGCAATACCCTGGAGTCAATTCTTCTTATTTGTAGTTACCATTACTGTGATGAACCATCATGAACAAAGCAACCTAAGAATGGAAGGATTCATTTTGCTCAGATTCATATAACAGCTGGTCATCAAAAGCAATGAGGATAAGAAATCTAGAAGGGCATGTCCCTGGATGTAGGAGGTAACGCATATACGTTGAAGAAATGTTGCTTTCTGGCTTACCACCATTAATTGTCCAAACATTTTTCTTATAGTACACAGGAGCACCAGCCCAGTATGGTGAGCTTTGCCAACCCACATGCATCAGTCACCTTGCACCCAAATCTTAGATTAGCATTTTCTTAAGTTGAGGTTCCCACATTTACTGTGATCTTAGCTTCCGTCAAATTGACATAAAACAAACCAGGGCACTAGGTTGATATATTTAATTACAAATTGAGTTCCCAACTAGGAATCATTGTAAGACATAAACTAACATCAAAATTAAATTAAATATAAATACAACACAAATGTAAAAATTTGTGTTACAGCTAAGAAACAAAACCAAAAGAGTGTATTCATTAAAAAAAAAAACTCAGAGTGACAAAGAAGAAATATTTTGTGATATTTTTACAACAAATCTAAACAAGACAATGTAAAGGTCCATTAATGAACATAACAAAATGAGCTGGTATGATTCTGGAAACTTCACTAGTACTGGTTAGCTTCATAATGTTGGAAGATTCTATTCGTGATATAGGAATTGTAAAGTGGCATCAATCATATCCAATCATAAAAATTTCAAGCTCTGAAAATGATCATCCTGACAAAAGATGTCCACTGCTCCAACAGTGGCACAAATATCAAGGTAGAAAATGATAAATTTATGGTTAGATTTATGTCCTGTTAAATAACCACTATTGAGATAAAAGTCATTGATTAGAAATGTAATAGACCCTAAGGGAGAATCTACTACAATTATGTTCCTAAATGGACATTTATTAAATTGATTCTTAATGACTTATTATACCAAAAGATCAATGTATTTCCTAACCTTCATATGAAAAGTTTCTATTTTCAGTAGCTGGTGATTAACACAGTGATTCTCAAATAGCCAAAATGCAGATAATTATGACACTGTAGAATGTCCAGCCTTAAGTGGAACAAAGATACTATACCACTGCTCCCAAGGCAAAGGTGTTATTGCAGAGGAAAGGACAGAAAAAAAACGCATAAACCAGAGGTAGTGGATGACAGCAAAGAAAAATATTTTGTATGTAGCAAGACATTTGAACATTGAAACTCTTCTTGGCTTCTGCAGCATGAAAAAAAGCTCCTTAAACCAAGCCATTCCAAATTCATGGTCAAGGAATTTGGAAACACAGTCCCACCCATAGTCATGAAGGTAATGTGAAATCTTTGCTTTTGGCAGAGACAGTTTTCTCTAAGAATGTAGACACTGCTAAGTTGACAGTGGCTCAGTGGAAGAATATGTAAGCATACAAAATTGATCTTGAAAAGAAAAATAGTACAATAACATAGGGAATGGGAAATGGATCTGAGAAAAGTCAAGTATGAACATGATTAAAAGCAAAAACCGAGGAACTCTCAAGGTACTAATAAAAATATGTTACATAAAATTTTAAAACATAGTACAAATATTATTAAAACGTCCAATAAATACAAAGCATTCAAAATTACATGTCTGTCTTAGACAAAAATGTAAACCCAATTTTAGAACCAGGATCCTATTATTGAAGAGCACACTTTGTCTGTAAAACAAATGCTTTTATATAAAATGTTAGACATAATGAATATGTATCCACTGCTAGATGATTTAATTTATTTGAAGAAAAAATGAACCAAATGCCTCTTTCTCTGAATTTCAGAATTAGTTTTTTGTGTATTTTATTGCTCTATCAAAAAAGCTTTGGGTTACATTTAATCACGTAATTGTCACTGAATTACTAGTAAAGATTTATTAATCTTAAGTATCTTTATCCTATATTATTGAAATTTCGTTATTACAAACAAAATAGAAATAAATAAAATATTCATATATATATTACCATCAATATTAAAAAGTATCTAGTTCACACAGGCATTCAATCAACTAATTATCCATAAAAATACATTTACTACTTGAATTGCTGTCTACCAAGAGTAATTTTGGTAGATATTGCAAGAATTTTCTGCCCTAAACCACATTCATCTTTTTCTTTTCAACAGAAAAATGAAATAAAGCACAAAAGAGAGATTATAGTGTGCTATTTAGACAAGAGTGTAGAAGCTATATCATATCTCATGCTGTGAGGGGGTGATTGTATATGATAACACTGCATATGAAAATACACAATATACAACCATATTTTATTTTTTACAACACAATGTAAACATTTCAATTCTACTTCAAAACTCATAATGGAATGTGCTATTATGAATTTTGCAAAAAAATGTGCCCTGGATTTTATTACTAGTCCTAATCAACAAATATCTACCTGATATTTATTCATATTCCATTCAATATACTCTTCTTAACTAATTAATTTTCACAATATTTATTTCACCTCTTTCATTTTTAAATTGTCTTCATTTTTGTCAAAAGATATTGTGATAATTTTAACTATAATTTTCATGTATGCTCTTAACATTTTATTCTGAGCAAACTTTTTTCGGTTTGGCTTAATGTTACCTTTGTTTTTCTTTTCTAGAATAAATAAATAAGATTATCTGTAAAATTGCTTGAAGTTTGTGTTTTATGTTCAACTTATCTTCTGGATATACATAGCTACACATGATATATTTGTATTTATGTTTTTATACTAAATATTAACTCAATTATATTAATCTCAAATAGTTTTAACCTTTTTCTTAATTTTTTGAGTTGTGCATAAGATTACTGACATAATTTTCTAAATCTACTCTGCATTTTTCTATTCACCCAAATTACTGTGTCATAATTTTAACATATCAAAACCAATTAATGCTACCCAAAACACTAAGGAAAAAAACGCTGTTTCTTCCTGTCTCAATAGATAAAAATTATCAATTCTATATGGTTAGGTATAGTATGTGTGCAATGACCTTTCCATGCTGAAATTTGGCATGGGCCACACATGTACAGTTCTCATGCCTGGTGTTGCAAACACTCTGAATTCATATGTACATTTACCCTGCTGTTTCCAGAAGATAGTATTTCTTCTTAATCATTATTGCCTCTATAATTTTCATTTTCCTCATTCATTGAAACAATGTGATATGCTATTTTCCTATCGCTAATAATTACTTTGGATATGCTATATAATTTATGCTTACAGGAAACAAGCATGAGATGGAATATTTTTTGTGTATGAACACACACACACACACACACACACACACACACACACACACACATATCCAGAGTGGTCAAATTTTGTGTGGGTACATATCTGAGCTCAGGTGGTGCTTGTAGAGATCAGAGGTCAAATTCAGGAATTCTGGAGACTACCGTCATTCATCTTCTTTTGTTTCTATAATTTGTTCCTGCTATTGAGACAGTTTTCTTGGCTGAGAGCTTACTGAATGTCTAAAGTGAATTGACAATGAATTCAGAGATCTACCTCTCTTTTCTGGCCTAAAAATTACAAACCCCTTGGTTGGTGCTTCAGTCCCTACAAACCATTTTGAGTTCTGGTTATTTGCCTCTGTTGGTCTTCTTGAAGAGCTAATATCACTTCCAGGTCCTACTATCTATCCCCTGAAATTTCCACAAAACTCCCTATACTTCAGCCAGTGAATGACTATGAGTCTCTACATTTGTTTGGATCCACTGCTGAGTGTAGCCTCTCAGAGGACAGGTATGCTAGGTTCCTGTCTGCAAGCATAGCAAAATATTGGTAACAGTAGTAGGATCTCTCTTGTGGGGTAGGTCTCAGGTTGCTACAGACATTGGTTGGACATTCCCTCAATCTTTGCTCTGATTTTGAACCCTGAACATCTTGTAGGCAGGGTAAATCTGGTTCAAAGTTTCCAACCAAGAATGATGAAAAAATAGACCTAGGTAATCTACATAGATGTGGATCTCCTCGTAAATGGAGTAGGGGTGGAGGTCTCTCTGATATTGAGTTGGTTACCTGCTATTTGATCTCTCCCTCCTGAAGGGGCTGCATCGTTAGGCCAGAGGGGAAGAGGGTCTACTCAGTGTTGTTGTGACTCGATGAGCTGATATGGGTTGGTATGAAAGGCTCCTCTTTTCTGAGTATTAGAAGAAGGGGAAGAAAAAGGAGAGGCAGAAGGGCCTAAATTAAGGATGTAAAGTGAGTAAATTAATTAATTAATTAAAAATATTAGAAGGAACAACTGTCACATCCGGTTTTTGTTATGTGCTTTCTGGGTGTAGATCTTTGCTCCTTGTGCTTGATTTATTCCATGGTTTCTACAGATCAAAGTCATGTGTGCATGACTGAGTGGCAAGCATTTTATAAACCAATCTATCCTTCCAGCTCAGACACAAAGTTTTTAAGAGTATCTTTTGAAATGAAAACACAGTTGTTAATTTTAAATTGCTAAAATTGTAATAGAAAGTGAATATTTCATTAAAAGTAGCAGAAATCATATTCTAAGTGTTTTTTTTTGTTAAGTGTGTGAATGTAAAAGGATCCAAATGTATTTACAAGATCCAGTGTTGATTTTGACAACTTTTTCCTTAATATTAAATCTTGATTATGTGCATGCTCATCAGAATTAAATAAATAATTTTTGTTGTATATGGTGAAAGATTTCTTTAAACCTATGCAAAAGCAAGATTATAAAAGTAAATAAATCTACAATATGATTTTAAAAAATCAAACATGTTCATTCAGGCAAGAAATGCCATGATAAAAACCATGTGATGTGGGTGCTTGAGAGATGACCAGCAGTTAAGGACACTGGCTGCTCTTCCAAAGGAGCCAGATTCAAAAACCAGGACCCACATGGCAGTTCACAACTGTTTGTACTTCCAGTTATAGAGGATTTAACATCCTCGAACAGAAATATATGTAGGAAGAAGAGCAATGTAAATAAAATAATATTAATAATAAAATAAGTAACCATGTAATAGCCAAACACTATGATTCATCCCCAAATTCCAGCAAAAAGAAAAGGGTGGGAGAATCTTTAGTTCAATGTCAAACTGGGCCACTTAGGAGACAAAGTCTCCCAATCGCCAATTCAAACAAAAACAGCTTAATCTGAATCATTGGGACCTATATAGATTTTCATGATGTTTCTTTTTCTTTTATTTACATCAAAAATTTTGTTAAATGAATGAGATGAAAAACGAAGCCTTATGAAAACACCCTAGAGTTTTTTGAAGTCAGTGAGGCGGTTACTCAGGAAAGTGGGAGTCAATCAAGCCCAAGACCAAGCTGTGCTTTTTGGGCATATAACCAAAGGTTGTTTCATCTTACCATAGAGACACTTGCTCAACTATATCATTGCTCTACTTATATTAGGAAGATAGTGGGAAAAAACTAGATATCCCTCATAAACATTTTAAAGAAATTTGAAAGTACTCTTAGAGAGCTTTTGAATCATCTTTTTTCCTCCAAAAGCTTTATCATTATATCTGAGAATCCTTCAATGCAATACTCATTTTGCACTGTGCTGACAGAAATCTGACAAAAGCATGTTTATAAGAGCAATGGAATAAAGCTTTATTTCATAGCTTTAGAGATTTCAGCCCATGGTCATTGTCTCAGTGATTATTAGCCCACAGGGAGGTTGAATATCAAGATGATAGGGAAATATAGAAAAATCAAGCTTGTTACTCAACAGGGAAAACTAAAAGACATAGGAAGGGTTGCTGACCAGATAGTATTCAGAAGCATGCCCACAGTGACCTGCATTTTCCAGAAAGGCTGTGCATTTTCGAGATTCTAGTACCTCCTAAATATAATCACCATTTGGAAATTGTGCTTTAAATATGAGAAGGGATGTAGAGGAGTTAAGGTATACAAGATGGATATTTATTGTCTCCTTATATCATCCGGTACATTTAATAAAAATTAATTGATAATTGATCAAATTAAATTTTAATAGCAATTTGTTTTTAGAACCCTGGGTTTTTCTATAAATCTGATGAGACATAAGGTTTGTGTCATTTTAGTTGATTCTAGTGCTTTATAATAATTAGAATTGTGTCTGTTCCATTTCCAAATGCACTATAAAGACTAACCTACAAAAAGTATGAGATTTTGGTAAGACAGTAAACCCACACATTAAAACAGAAAAGACAACAAATGTTGGTGCTCAGCTCAGTGATAGAGCTTTTGTTGTGTATATGCAGGATCTGAAGTTCAGTTCCAACACTGAAATAATTTGAGCTCTAGGTTTACAGAACCATCATTGATCAAAGTAACACAACTTCCAGCCTTCAAGATGATCATGCAGGTCAACATGAGGAGAAAACCACTTCTGGCCAGAACTGCAAGTATATATCATATCCAGGAGTTTTCTTATTGTTTTATTTTTACTGATAATGGAAACATATTTCTCCAGAAACACTTGTAAATGCTATAACACCATCCTAGAATAAATTTTTCTGTTATTCAAGTGAATACATTCAGCAGATTAGTTACATCTAAGTCTGGCCTTAAATTGCTCAATGAAGTTTATCTTTAACATGCCAATGTCACTCCACTTAAGAAAATATATTTACTACTCTGTTATACATGCATTCCTCCAAAAATTTTTAGAGACAATAAATAAAAATAATAAAGTTTGATAAGTATTAATAGTTTGACCATTTCATATTGCAAATATATTCACACCTATACAACTTGCTACTTTTATATCTTGCAGCTGAATTTAATATCACACATTTGTGAAAATTAATATAAATTTATATACTTCGAAGAATTTCAGTAAAACAAATTTAATGTTTTCATAATTTTTTTTTCAATTTGTGGGACTGGCAGTTGTCTCAATGATAACACATTTCACTATGTGTGAAGGGTCATTACATATGAACTTATAATATCAAGTCATTATTAAATATTAATATTCTTATCAAAATTCACCTTATACATTTATGCTAATGACTTTATCTTTATGTTGTAATATTCATTATTTATCAGCATCTGATATATGAACTTTTCTATATTTTTGGATATCTCTTTATGCCACTATTTAAACAGTGAAGCATCTGTATCTAAGGTACTTTTTTCCTAGTGGAGGAATATTTCAGGATCATCTAAACATGGATCTGTTAGAGCAGGGATAATGCAGGTGCTGTTTCTGATAATAATGACATATCACTCTTTATCAATTTTATAATATTTTGTTTATTTTTCCTATATTTGTACTACAATATTTGTCACTTATATTTTTCAATCTTTGGTAAAATCATTTGTGTCTTTAATTTGAATTAATGATTATAAATTATAAATTTTCAATTGTAGAGAACTATTTTTCTCCAAAATTATAATTATTAATATATTAGTTTGGTAAGGTTTTGAAAAAACTTAATTTTTAAATGTATAAAATTAAATATTTCAATACATTTTAATAAGACAATATAAATTCAAATGTCTTCAAGACTAATATCTTAGTAAATAAAATGCTTTTTAAAAAATATAATGTATTTATTAGACATTTGAAATGCAAAATATTTAATGTATAAGAAGGAATGCATATGAAAAGTGAGTGTTATTTCTGCACATATGTGTAATTTTGTTAAACCTAATGAGCTAAGTATACTGCATCTGATTGTCCATTAAGTTGTTTCTAATTTATCTAATAGTAAAGACTTTCTAAGTCCCACTTAAATATCTGAATATTTTAATAAAATTATGTGTTGACAATATCATAATTGATGTGGCCTTCTAATTTTTATTGTCACATTTTAATGCATGCCATTGGCATTTTTGCCTTTGTGTAATATATGTCTCTGATATTTTGAACACACTTTCACACCATGTTCTCAAACACTGTCTTCTTCCACACATCTGTTTCTTGACCTTTAATCTTCCTGCACTTTACATTTGCCAGTATTATGGATTAACATTCTTCACGCAGCTGGACACACTGACCTTTCCATTTGTTTCTGTTTGAGAAAAATCTCCTCAGAATAAAGAGATTTCTAGCAATTAGTTACATTTGTGTTCAACCTATCACAATGTGATGAATGCAGAACTTGCAAGCTTAGAGAAATAGATGTAATCTAAATCTGAGGTTTACCTGGCTTTGTTCAAATTTGTACAGCCAATTAAGGAAGCTTTTAGCAAATGAGACAAACAATACATGAACTATAATTGGAAGTAATTCATTATTTAAAATTTGAAATTAAAACCAATTCTTGGAGGAATTTATTTTAAATTCAGACTTTTAAAATATTTGTATAAAGAATAGTTTATGATTATATAAATATGCAAACACATAAAATGATGATATAATAATTTATAATCGACACATTATTTTATTTTTCTAGTACATACATTGGTTTATGCTGGGTTTGATTGTTAATTATTTATTTGTTTTTGTTTTCTTTCTTTTCTTAAAATTTATTTGTATATTTATTTATTCACTCCACAGCCTGGTCATTGCTCCATCCTTCTTCACTGCCCAGCCCCATATTCCCTACCTCTCTCCCATCCCCCTCCACTATTGCTCAGAATTTTCTGTTCATCCAGCTCATCAAATTGCACCAGGACTGAGTGAGTTGACAACTATCTTTGAAAGATATGTGCCTGGAATGATGGCATATTCTTTTTTTTTCTCCCTATTTTTAAATTTTTTATTAATTTATTCTTGTTACATCTCAATGGTTATCCCATCCCTTGTATCCTCCCATTCTCCCATCCCTCCCAGTTTCCCCTTATTACCCTCCCCTATGACTGTTCCTGAGGGGGATTTCCTCCCCCTGTATATGCTCATAGGGTATCAAGTCTCTTCTTGGTAAC
>OU015747.1:71183014-71249534 GCA_907169655.1 Acomys percivali
AGGTCACCGAGAAGAGACTTGATACCCTATGAGCATATACAGGGGGAGGTAATCCCCCTCAGGAACAGTCATAGGGGAGGGGAGTAAGGGGAAAATGGGAGGGAGGAAATAATGGGAGGATACAAGGGATGGGATAATCATTGAGATGTAACAAGAATAAATTAATTAAATAAAAAAAGAAAAGGAAAAAGAAAAATAAATAAATAAATATTAGAAAAAAGATTCTATGATTCTGAGGTATTGTGTATGTGTTTGTGTGTTTGTGTGTGTGTGTGTGTGTGTGTGTGTGTGATTATTATGTAGTAAAAAAATGTGGAGATATACCATGATGCAATAAAGAAATAATTTCTGTTAGAATTCTGCTTCAGTCTACCTACTAATGATGTCATTGCATACCTGTCATGGGGGAGAGGCCCTGTTCTGCTCTTCAAAAGATGTCTGTTCTCCCGATGTTATGTTCCACAGGTTCCAGAAAATTTGCATAAAGCTTCATTCTGTCATTGCTAACCTCACTTCAAAGAGTATTTGTGCTTTTAACACAAAGCTCAGTTCCCAAGCCTCTGCTATGCTATGTCTACTGCCTTTTTTCCACAATGTGTACATGTCTAACAATGTGTATTTAACTTCAGATTTCAAACAATGACACTAACATGTCAACAGTTTATCTCCCTTCATAAATTTAAAAGGATTCTTGTAAGTTATAGAAAATCCATCTCAGGTCAAATGAAATACAGATAAGTACTGTCAGTGAACAGCCAAGTTTCTCAACTATCTCCTATCTCAGAGAGTGGGATTCCTCCCCTTTTTCATTGGTTTTGGGATTCCTTTCTCCCTAACTACCCAGTTGCCAGCTTTCTGCACACACCAGCTGACAACACCAGTCTAAGGTCTACATGGCTGTGGCTGTTTCTTCTTGCTAACTTTCAACTAGGACTTTTTTCACTGGGAGGAATTGCCAACACAGTTCTTTTTCTGCCACCACCACTGCCACAAAATCCTAGTACTGTGTTTTCTCTATCTCCAGTCCAGCTGCGCCATGGAGCTATGCTCTTTTCATCACTGGTCAGTGCTGACAATCTGTTGTACAGTCTGTACCTGTTATTTTTGAATCACTTTGTTTTGGGGGAGCCCTAACGAATTATTGGCTTCACTGTCCCATGAAAAACAGTCCATCCACCACTTCTCCGGGTTCCTATGTGATGTCTTCTGAGAATTTCAAATCCATAAGCCCACATTTAGGACTTTTAAGCTTTAACACATCTCTAAACAAACTTGGACAGATCCAAAACTAAACCATTTTAATTATTGCCAACAATCAGGTAAAATGGAAGGAAGTTCCCCACATTCAAACCTTTTCTCTGCTCTCCTAAAATTTTCAAGGATTGTTAACATTGCCTCTTCCCTTATTTTCAAGCCTTTTCTCTTTGCTCTCCCAAGAGTTTCAAATGTACCTAAAGTAAATTTTCTCCCTAACCTACTAACATTGTCTTCTACCACATATATGCTGCAGTATCCTGACAGACTTCCTACATACATGAAATCACCAAAGTAGCTACACACAGTTCTTGAGTCCAACCTCACAGATCATAACAACTAAACTTGCATTGCCCCTCTTAGCTGCATATGTTCTCATAGCCTGGAAAGCAAATGCATGGAACCCAGCAAACATTTCTGCCTCTTAACCCCCTGTCACTACCCTACTGTCAGCAGGAAGTAGTTAAGAGGATTACTTCACCCCTTATCCATTTACAAAAGACTGAAATGGTGTGCTCAAGACACAGGGCAAACAACTCTAGTTTCTCCCAGCACTCAGTCCCTATCTGCTGCAGGACACACTGACGTGTTTGCCAAATTCAGAACACTTATGCTACTCAGATCCCAACCACGGTCATAAGAAGACATAGGCTACACCAGACAGAAGAACCCTAACCACAACAAATGTCCAGCTAGCCACTAAAAGTCCTGATACCAAAACCACAAAAAGCCTCAACAAAGAAAGAGAATCATAGACCAATACTATGCGTGAACATTAATTTTAAAATACTCAATAAATTCATCCAAACAAATATCAGAATATATGAAAAAGGTCATCCAACAAGATCAAGTTGTCTTGATCCAGAGATGGATGAATGGTTCAAAAATATAAAAACCCATCAATGTAATCCACCGTGTAAGTAAACAGAAAGTTAAAAGACAAAAACTAACAAAAACCACATTATAACTTTCTTAGATGCAAAAATTGCCTTTGGAAAACATAAATCCAATACCACTTCATGATAAAAGTCTTGGAGAGATCATGAATACAAGGAGCATATCTTAATATAATAAAGGTAATTTACCTTACAGACAACATCAAACAAAATGGAGAGAATTTTAAAACTTCCATTCAAATCAGAAACATGACAAGCTGTACACTCTATATATTTATTAAAACTATGTAAAGCCACCTACATATGGGCAGTTGATTTTTGATAAAGAAGCCAGAATTACACAATGGAGAAATTCATCAACAAATGGTCTAACTGGTCTACTGTTCTAATTAGATTAGTATTTACAAGAATATATCTCTGCATAAAACTGAAGGACACGTAGATCAAATATCTCAACATAAAACCAAATACAGTGAACTCAAAAGAAAATAAACTCAGGTATAGCCTCGAAGATATTGGAGAAAATTTCCTAGACAGATATCAATAGAACATGCAGTAAGATGAACAATAAAAAGGAACTCATGAAAGTGATGCTGTAAAGCAATGAACACAGTCAATTGGACAAAATGGCAACCTAACAAATGAGAAAAAAATTTTACCAACTCCACATATTATAAAGGGCTAATATCATATATTTATATAAAGCATAAAAAGACAAAGAAAATAATGTAATTATAATGAGGTACAGTTGTAAATAAAAATAGTCAATACAGAAATGGTGAACATCTTTAGCCTGCAAGGAAATGCAAATCAAACCATGGTTGAGATTCCATCTAACACCTGTCAAAATGGCTAAGATCAAAACCAAACTGGACAGTTCATGCTGAAAAGGATGTGGAGCAAGAGACACAGTCCTTCACTGCTGATCTGAGTGCCAACTTTTAGAGCCACTTCGGAAATCTAATTTGTTGGTTTCTCAGAAAATTAGGGAACTGATCTACCTCAAGCCGTGGCTATAGCATTCCTGATATATAATCAAAGGATGCCCTGTCCTGTCATGAGGATAATTGTTTAGCTATGTACACACCAGCTTTATGCATAATATCTAGAAACTGGAAAAACCCTAGATGACTGTTAACCAAAGAATGGATAAGAAAAAAATGGACATCTACCCAATGGAGTATTACTCAGCTGTTAAAAACAATGACACTGTGATGTTTGTAGACAAGTGGTTGGAACTAGGAAAAAATAATCCTGAGTGAAGTGTCACAATACCAGAAAGACAAACATGGTATGGACTCACTTATAAGTATATATTAAATGTAAATTAAATAGCAATCATGCCACAGTCCACAGGCACACGGAGACTAAGTTACAGAAAGTGCAGGGGTGTGGTAAACTGCAGCTATGCTGTTACTAACCTTTATTTGTTTTTGTCTGCAATTGAAATATTACTTGTTTTTTCTGCAGTTGAAAAGTTATGCTCCACTGGTTGCCTTCATTTTCCTTGTTTTGAGTTTCATGATTTGGCCCTTGTTTTGCCTCCTCTTGGGGAATTTCCACAGTGCTGTTCAATTGCTGGTTCCTCCCCTATATAAGAAGCTCTGTTATTTCCATTCTCTTAGCACAAATGACCCATTGTTGTGTCATCTTTTCAATCTGCAGACCCTCACAGTACGTAGACTAGTAGTGTAATGGTTAGCACTCTGGGCTCTGAATCCAGCGATCCAAGTTCAGATCTCCGTGGAACCTCCAAGGGGCTGAAGATATTGCTCACATGTTATGAACATGCATTTTTTAGCAGAGAACACAACAACCCAGCTTCGGTTCCTAGTGTCCCCTATGGCTAATCAGGATCCAGGAACTCGAAGCCTGGATTCAGTGCATGCAACCTCTAAGAAATCCCCGGGGACAAAGACCAATGGGCAGCTGCGGAACAAGACAAAACTAGTCCCCCTTCTTTATGTAAAATGAGCTTCTGTCTTAGGTATCCAGGATGTCAATGTATGTCTTGCCCATCATGGGAGAGCCCAAGTATACCATGAACTTCCTGTCTTAGGTTGATCATACATCCCCTGGATCTTACTGGTCATTGAAGACTCATTTATCCAGATTTGGGAAGTGATTGCCCATAGCTAGGGACAAGACTGTTTGCTTTAGCCTGAATTTTTGAGCAGTGTGTTGTGTGTGGAGTTGACATAGAAACATAAGGGAGAAACCTCCCCATACCACAGGCCATAATACCAATGGCCAAGGTTCCATCCCACCCCTTCATCAGCTTGCCAAAAGTCTGCAATCCTTGCAAAAATGAGCCTCCCATAATTGGGGAGAATCAGAGTCCCATTAATTTAATAATTTGGGTAGTCAATTGCCCTGTATAATTTGTAAAATTTACATTCCAATGTCAGGCCAAATATTGATTGAGTTTGCGAAGGTGATGGGAAGCATTAGTGGCTGGAACAGGGGTGACAAAGGTGTGGGAGGACACAGGGGAGCAAGTAACCATGTACATGTCCCACAACATGTGAAACTGCTTCTGCAACAATGCAGTTTGCTGATTCAAATTCAAAATGCCATACTGATAGCCTGCCCATTGGCTAGATCTGGGTAGGGGTTTGAAGTTGACAGCCTATATTGTCCTTGGCTGGTGCCATAGTTTGAGCGGCACTCCTGGGCCCAAATCTGCCTATCATAATGTACTTCTTGTAGGTTTCTAGGACCCTCTAGATCCTTCTACTTTTGATACCCTATGAGCATATAAAGGGGGAGGAAGTCCCCCTCCGTCACAGTCATACGGGAGGGGTATAAGGGGAAAATGGGAGGGAGGGAGGAATGGAAGTATACAAGGGAGGGAAAAGCCATTGAGATGTAATATAAATAAATTAATTTAAAAAACTAGTTTTCCTAAATAAATAAATAAAATAAAATAAATTTGATCTTTATTTCTTAAAAAAAAAAAAAAAAAGTGCCATACTGTATCACAGAAGTCAAATGATTCTAGTAGCAAAGCACTGGACACTTCCCTTGACAACTTACCCGCAGTGTTGACGATGGTTGTTGATTGGGAAATGACAATCCCTGCCACTGCAAGGACAATAACTGCGATGACACCAAAGTCTCATTTCAAGGTAAAATCACAATCCCAGTGGCTCGAACGACTACAGTTGTTTCTTCATTAGTCCAACAGCTGCGGAGATGGCATGTCTGTGAGGAACAAATCTCTGAGAATCCTCTGGTATCGCTGCCTTCCCAACGTTTTCTTTCACTTTCCTATCTTCACTAAGTAAAGCGTCTCTCGCTAACCTCTAGAGAGAAAGGGTGGCTATAGGAATTGTCTCTGGGCCTTCCTTATGTAAGGCCTTTTGGAAATCTGACTTTACCTGTTCCTAGTCAGAAAGATTTTGTTCCCCAGAGACTAAAAACCATGGGCTGCTCTGTTCCACAGTTCAGAAAAAAAAAAATCTCTTGCCGTCTTATACTTAAATCAGGTGACTTGTTCCCTAAGCAGTTTCACTAGTTGCCCCACCAGAACAGTGGAAGAGCACCCAATCCAGAACACCCATGTCTTACCTCCAAGAGGCACTGGCCAGCTTCTCCAGGTGATCCGTCAGACTTTCCCTGTTTTCTGTGTCTCGATGGGACTTCCACTTTTAGACCCTGCTCTAATAGTCTAGGCTATGGCGAGGTTCTGTGGATTGCAATGACGATACAACAATGGGTCATTCATACTAGGAGAATGCCGTTTATTGGAAGTAATAGAGCTGCTTATATAGGGGAGGAACCAGCAATCAAACAGCACTGTAGAAAGTTTCCAAGAGGAGGCAAACCAAGGGCCAAATCATGAGACTCAAAACAGTGAAAATGAAGGTGAGAGTGGAACACAATGTTTCCACAGCAGACAAAAAGAAGTAGTGTTGCAACTGCAGACAAAAACAAGTAAAGGTTAGTACCAGCACAGCTGCAGTTTCCCACACAGGGAGGAGGTGGAGTTAGTTGTGGAGGCATGACACACATGACATGACTACATGGACAAATTGATCTACTTGGAATGAGTAATAGGTTTCCTGGGTGGACTCTTGGTGACTGGATTGTGGAATTGGAGGGATCAGGTGCGTATGGAAGGTGGGATGAAATATTTGTAAAAATGACTGGTATTGGGGGGCATTTCAAGGGTAAGGTGGAAATAGGGTGGAATGGAAACTCCATGGAATCTACGAGATTATCCCTAGCAAAGACTCCTAATACTAAGGGACAAAGAGACTCAAGTGGAGGGATTGGGACACTAAACTCTACCACAAAATCTTTGGCCTACTATTATCTTGACTGTAAAGTGTTCTGGGAACAGAACCTAGCAGAATTGTCATCTATGAGACCAGAGGGATTTCATCCAGTACTTAATGGGTGTAGATGAAGACTCCCACATCCAAACATTAAATGGAGCTTAGGGATTACTGTGGAGTAAGGGGATGATGAATCTAAGGAATCGGAAATGTCAGAACCACAAGGAGAACACAACCATAAAGTCACCTGACAGGGACTCATAGGGCCTTACCAAGATCAAAGACACTGACTGTAAGATCCTCACCTTAGTCCTTTGCATATATGTTATGGATGGATAGCTTCTTGTTCTTTTGAGACTCCTAACAGTTGAAGCACGGGATGTCCCTGACTCTTTTACCTACTTGTGGAATGTTTTCTCCTAGCAGGTTATCTCATAAAGCATTGATGTGATTATATGTGCCTGGCCTTATTGTAGCATCTGGTCCTGTTTGGTTGATGTCTTTTAGGGGCCTGCACTTTTCTGAGGGAAGCTGGGGATTGGGAAGGCTGATATGGAGGAGAGGGGATATGGGAAGGGAGACTCGGGGTAGAATTTAATAATATGAAAGACGAATTTAAAATAATATCTCAAATAGATTTTCTGATAAATTTGGAAAAGATTATGTAATGAATATGAACACCAGAGTTGTTTTTACACCAGCATCTTCACATATATTCTAACATACTATATTATAATTTGTAAAAATAGCAATGTCTATATTATAGTTTTCCAAAGCCGGATACCCAATGGATAAACATGGACACGGAATGTTTTCTCAATGTATTTTTTCTTTTTATATCACCAAGATACCATGGAAATTTTTTCCTCCATTTTTTTCTCCAACTGAAAATACATTTTTTTTTTCAAATAAGACATTCTAGTGGTTCTATATCCCCAACAGAAAGAGAAATATTCAATTTCTTCCAGTTTCTTTCCACCTACCATGCACTGGATCTACTGCATTTCTGGATCAAGTGAGAAAAAAACCCACTTGTAAGGAATAATAACAAATAAAACAACAATAAATAAAAATACAAATAAACGTACAAACAGATAAGATCCAAAATAAAATCATAAGAAACAAATGTGAACTGATACATGTGCAGTATGAGCAAACACATACACACACACGCGCACACACACACACACACACACACACACACACACATTTGCACACATAGAAATTCCCAAAAAACACAACACCAGTAGCCAACAAATATGTGTAATGAACCTTTAAGCTAAAACTAAACAAAACAAAAATCCCCAAATGCAGCATTATTAGAGAAAGAATCACCAAAGATATTTTTGCCAAATGACTGTTAGCTATGGGGTCAACCAAAATCATTTGGTTCACATAAGAGACTTCTTGAAGAAAAGGTAATTTAAACCTGCAAGTGGTTATCAATTGAAAATAGCTTATATAAGGTTAGGGATGTGTGCACGCATCCACTTCTCACAGTTTTAAGAACCCATGGATATAGACATGTGCAAACCGTATATGCTGCCACATTATCTGTGAGTTCATATGAACCTTACCAATGCTGACTTTTCCCCCTTTGTGTCATCCATAACCTTTGACACTTACATTGTTTCTGATTTTTTTTCTGAGGAATTCTTTGAGTACTGAGCAAATAATTTGACAGAGACATTCTTTTAGTGCTTAGAGTTTCAATGTTTCTTACTATGCAAACTGTATAGCTGTGGTCCTCTGCACTGGTTCCCAATTTATGCAGAAGAAAGCTTCTGGGATGATAGTTGATCAAGGCACTGATCTATAATTATAGCAGGATATCATTTGGGTAATTGTGTTGCTATGTTATTTTAATAAATGGTAATATTTATTTTTCATTAAGGTGCATTGATATTTACTTTTCCATTAGGTCCCTCCTCTATCTGATCTCAGGTTCTGGGCCACATAAATTGTGGCAGAAATATGGGTTCCATCTCATAGTTTGACAAGGGTCTCTGTGGTAGGATGAACCATCCCTTGCCTAAATGGCCAATAGTGATATAGTTGAATCTTGAGTTAGACCAATTTTGATATTCTTGAGGAATTGTTACAGTGATTTAAAGAGTTGCTGTGCATGTTTGCAATCTCACCAATAATGGATGAGGGTTCCCTTATCCCACATCCTTGCCAGCATGAGCTGCCACTTGTTTAATATATTTTAGCCATTCTGACTGGTATAAGAATAAATTTGCACATAATATATATACACACTTCCATTATTATTAAGATTGTAATCTTTTAAAAGTGTTTTTTTTAGTAATTTTGGTCTTTCTTTTGTGTATTCTGTTCAGACCTGTACCCCATTTTTATTGGGTTATTAGTTTTCTTGATATCTAGGTTTTTTTATATATTTGGAATATTAGATGTCTATAGGATGTGTTGTTGCTATTTTTCCCAATTCTGTAGGTCGATGCCTTTTCTAAATTGTGATGCCCTTTTCCAGGCAGGTGATTTTCAATTTTTAATATACCATTTGTTAATTGTTCTTCTTAGTTCCTGGGCTAAAGGAATTCTCAGGAAGTCTTCTTCTCTGCCTATTATTTCAATACAATTTCATATATTATTCAGTTATATTCAACATATCTTGACTTGTATTGATGTCTTTGATCGATTTGAAATTGAGTTTTGTACAGGTTAGTAAGTATAGATTTATTTTCATTCTTTGATTTGCAGCTACCCAGTTAGAGGAGTACCATTTATTTCAGATATTGTTTTTTTTGTGTGTGTGGATTTCTAGACTTTTAATAAAAAAGAAAAGTATCTATATGTTTGTGGACTTCCTTCTGTGTTTTAAATTTGATTCTATCAATTAACACATATGTTTTTATGAAAATATGCTATATTTTACTGTATCTTTGTAGTACAATTTTTAAAAGGATATGGTGGGACTTTCAGAATGTCTACTCTCCATTCACTATCTAACTTTTTAAAATTAATTTATTTTAAATTAATTTTAACATATAAATTTATATTGTTACACATGAATAAAATAAACTACATACAGCAGGAAGAACCATAAGACAGTCGGGCGTTATATAAATGTTACATTCATAGTGATTTGGCTATTTCTACATGTCAAATTTGAAGAAAGCATATTTCCTGTCTTGTCGAGTCTAAATTTCTGAATGAAAATAAGTATCAATTATATCTCATTCTTTTGAACTTAAAACCTTTATCTTGATCTAAAAACATCTTAATCCCTGACCAACTAAGCTTAATCGTATCACTAAATTATCTGGTCTTCAACCCCATCAGAGACTTGAGAAGGGATAAAACATAAATACCTGAGTGAACTGGAAGTGCAAGTTAGCAGCTTCCAAAATGAAAAGATGATGGAGACAGTTTTCTGCCTGAATAGTAAGCCAGCACTCTATAACATGGAATCATTATCTTTGGCCTCCTAACCCAGTATCTCTGACAGACATATTTGCAAGACAATAACTATTGAGGACTTGCTTATTCTGCATTGGCAGAGTTTGGCCATCGACCCTGCCTGCATCTAAACTTGCCCATTTTTAGAAATAATTCTTGCTGTGTCAGAAATGAGGACATTTTTACTAGTGGCTGGTTTGCCACATTTGAAGCTAACACCATAAAAGGATTCTTTGATGTTGATCATCTTCTTTGAGGTAGTCTGGGTGTTGCCATGAGTTAATTTGTCTTGTTGCCAAAGAATCTTTAGAATAATAAAAATATCTTTAAAATCCATATTATGTATGTAGGTCTCTGAGGCATTTGAAGACCTTATTTAACTTTTTAACCTTATTTATCTATAGAATTATTTCTATCTGTTAGACCTATAATATATATCTTGTGATAAAATTAGACTAGTTTTTTATATGACCGTGATTTGCATCAGTATCTAAAATTCTATACCAATGAATTAAAAATAACTTCATTTGTGAGTAACAATTAAGGCCTTGAGTTGAGGAGTAGATTCAATAATCTACAATTTGTTCTATCCTCCCTCAATATTTCTATATCCCCTTTCTTTCTTTTCAGCTCCTATCTCCTTGCCTATGAAACAAAGATAAAGGAAAAGATTGATGTACTTGGGTCCAACCTAGTTATCTCACTTTCTAAGACCAGTAATAACTTCTAACCACCTCCCGATGAAAATCAGCATTTGTAGCCCAAGAGAGCAAACAGAAACCTACCCAACCCCCCTTAAAGGAACTGAGATTTCATTCTCTAAGGATGATTTAGGGTGAATAATACCTTTGAAAGGCCCCAAAAATGGGGAAAATGGTTAAGTAAGCCAAGTATAGTATTTGTGGCCCAGTTTCTAAATGTTGAGAAATTCCTGGCTTAAAAGAAGTCCTGTGTAGGATAGTCTGAAATTCTGGCCCAATTGGGATCAGATGCTTTCCACAACACTGTCCTGGGATCTGGCCAGTTCTGGTGGGTGACAGCAACTGTGGTTCCTGGGGCTGAACCTGGAAGATGCAGGATATTAGCATGCAGTACGCTGAGAGGAGTGAATCCTGACAGATGTGATCCCAGCCTCAGTGTCCGGTTCTTTTGTTCTGAAAACATAATTTCTCAAAGGTATTAAACAGTTCTTTCATTATAATTTTATGTGGTGTGCAAGATATACAAAGCCATTTAGGCTGGTTCTCTGCTCATAGTTTGAGGAGAAGTAAGACATCTGCAAATCTACCTTCATACCATATTAGGAATCACCTCTAATAATAAGTAATAGAGAATCTGTGACCAACATGAGGCCATGATTCTGCACATACCTTCGTATCTCAGCCAGTCGCAGAGCTATTCCCATGTAGTGGCATTAGCAATATAAGTTGTCTGCTTGTTCTGCACTTTGACTTATTTACATCTCAATTGTAACTCCCTCCCTCATCATCTCCCAATCCTATCCTCTCCCTCACCCTTTTTCCCTCCCTCCCCTAGTACTTAGAGAAGGGAGCCCTCCATCCCTAACCTCTGATCACAGCTTATCCAGTGTCTTCTGTACTAAATGTAACTGCTTTCTCTGTGGCCTGGAAAGTCTACCTTACAACTCTCAACACTCTGTACAGTGTCGAGCTTTGTATCTCGCTAACTGTCCTTATCCCCAACTAGGTAATGTCTCTCTGAGGACATCTTTGTTGGGCTAAAAGCCACGTATAAGTGAGTATATACCTTGTATGTCTTTTTGGGTCAGGGTTACCTCATTTAGGATGAATATTTCTAGTTCCATCCATTTGCCTGCAAATTTCAAGATTTTCTTGTTTCTAATACCTGAGTAGTATTTCATTGTGTAGATGTACCATACTTTCTTTATCCATTCTTTGATTGAGGAACATGTAGGTCATCTCCAGGTTATGGATATATTGGATAAAGCTGCTATGAACATAGTTGAGCAAATGTCTTCATTTTATGATGGAGCATCTTTCAGATATATATCCAGGGGTGGTATAACTGGGTCTTGGGGTAGAACTATTCCCATTTTCTGAGAAGGCACCATATAGATTTTGAAAGCGGTTGTACAAGTTTCCACTCCCATCCGCAGTGGAGGAGGATTATCCTTTCTCCACTTCCTTGCCAGCATGTGTTGTCACTCAAGTTATTGATCTTCTCCATTTGAGTAGGTATAAGATCGAATCTCAGAGTTATTTTGATTTGCATTTCCCTGATGACTGGGGATTGTGAGCATTTAAGAATTTCTTAGATAATTCAATATTCCTCTTGTGAACTTTCTGTTTAGTTCTGTACCACAGTTTTTAATTGGATATTTAGTTTGGTGGTGTTTAATTTCTTGAGTTCTTTATATATTTTAGATATTAGCCCTTTGTCTGATGTGGGGTTTGTAAAGATCTTTTTCCAATCTGCTGGCTGTTATTTTGTTCTGTTGACAGTGTCTTTTCATTAAAGAAAGTTTTCAATTTCATGATGTCCCATTTTTCAACTGTTGATCTTACAGTCTCAGCAGTTGGTAGTATGTTCAAGAAGGTGTCTCCCGTGACAATGAGATCTAGGCTCTTTCCAACATTTTCTTCTAACAGATTCAACGTCTCTAGTTTTATTTTCAGGTCTCTAATGCTCTGGAAGTTTAGTTTTGTACAGGGTGAGAGATATGGATCTATTTGCATTTTTAAACAAGTATGCATCCTGTTATATCATCACCATTTGTTGAAGATGCGGTCTTGTTCCCTTGTATGGTTTTGGTTTCTTGGTCAAAAATCAAATAACCATAGGTGTGTGAATTTAACTCTGGGTCTTCAATTTTATTTCATTGGTCAACTGTCCTATATCTATGCCAGTATCATGCTGTTTTTATTATTGTTGCTCTATAGTACAACATGAGTTCAGGGATAGAGATTCCTCTGTAAGATTTTTTTTTACAGGATTGTTCTAGCTAGCTATGATTTTTTCATTTTTCTATATGAAGCTAAGAACTGATCTTTCAATTTCTGAAAAAATATTGTGCTGGTATATTCATAGGGATTGCATTGAATATTTAGTTTGCTTTTGGTAGGATGGCCATTTTTACTACGTTATTCTCCCAGTCCATGAACATGGGAGATATTTCTATTTTTTGAAGTAGTCTTCAATTTCCTTCTGCAGAGACCTGAAGAATTTTTATATAAGTCTTTTACTTGTTTTTTTAGATTTACAACAAGATATTTTATATTATTTAAGACTATTATTAAGGGTGTGGTTTCCCTAATTTCTTTCTCAGCCTGTTTGTCGTCTGTATACAGGAGGGCAACTGACTTTTCCATGTTAATTTTGTATTCTGCCACGATGATGAAGTTGCTTATCAGCTGTTGGAGTTATTTTGTAGAATTGTGAGGGTCTGTGAATAGTGAGACTTTAACTTCTTCTTTTCCCATTTGTATCCCCTTGAACTTTTTTAGCTGTCTTACTGCTCTAGCTAGGCCTTCAAGTCCTGTATTGAAGACAAATGGAAAGAATGGACAGCCTCTTCATGTCTTTGATTTCAGTGCAATTGATATTGGGTATAGACTTTCTGTATATTGACTTTACTCTGGTTAGGTATGTGCCTTGTATCTTGATCTCTCTAAGACTTTTCACATGAAAGCTGTTGGATGTTGTCCAATACTTTTCAGCATCTAAAGTGATGATCATGTGATTTTTGCCCCTTCAGATTGTTTATGTGGTTAATTATACTGATGGATTTACATATATTGATCCACCCCTGCATGTCTGGTATGAAGCCTACTTGGTCATGATGGATAAGATATTTTTTTGTGATCTTGGATTTGGTTTGCCAGAATTTCATTGATTGTTTTTGCATCTATGTTCATAATGGAGATTGGTCTGTAATTCTTTCTTTGTTGGGTCTTTATGTGACTTAGGTATTAAGGTGACTGTGGCATCATAGAATGAGTTTGGTAGTGATACTTCTGTTTTTATGTTGTGGATTATTTTAAAAATTATTGGTATCAATTGTTCTTTGAAGGTCTGGTAGAATTTTCCACTGAATCCATCTGGCCTTGCACCTTTTCTAGTGGTAGTCTTTTGATGACTGCATCTATTGTCATAGGGGATATAGAGCTATTTAATTTGTTTCCTAATGTTGAGTCAACTTTGATAAGTGGAATTTATCAAGGATATTCTTTGTATCTTTTAGATGTTCAAATATTGTGGCATATAGTCTTTTGAAGTAAGACCTAATGATTCTTTGGATTTCATTGGTATCTGTTGTTATGTATCCCTCTTTATTTCCTATTTTGTTAATTTGGGCCTTTTAGTTTGTTTGGCTAAGGGTTTCTCTATCTTGATTTTCTCAAAGAACTAGCACTTGGTTTCCTTGATTCTTTCAGTTGTTCTCTTTGTTTCTAATTTATTGATTCCAGCCTTGAGTTTGATTATTTACAGCAATCTACTCCTCTTAGGTGTTTCTGCTTTTTTTTTCTAGAGTTTTCAGGTGTTTCATCAAGTTTCTTGTATGTGATGTCTCCAGCATTTTTTATAAAGGCACCTAGTCTGATGAACTTTTTCTTAGCACCTCATTCATTATGTCCCAAAGGTTTGATTATGTTGTGCATTCATTTTCACTTAATTATATTGTGTCTTTAATTTTTTTATTTCATTCCTGACCCATTTAGCATTGACTAAAACATTTTTTTAGTTTCCATGTGTTGATAAGCATTTTGTTAATTATATTGTTGTTGATATTCAACTTCTGGCCATAGTGCTCTGATAAGATGCACGGGATTATTTGATTCTTTTGTATCTGTTATGTCATGTTTTATGATCAATTTTATGGTCTACTTTGCAGCAGATTCCGTGTGGCACATAGAAGAAAGTATATTCTTTTCTTTTTGGGTAAAAAGGTTTGTAGATATCTCTTAGGTCTATTTGATTCATGATCTCTTTAAGCTTGATTGTTTTTCTATTTAGTTCTGCCTCAAAGATCTGTCCATTGGTGAGAGTGGAGTGTTTAGGTCTCCCACTATTATTTTGTTGGGATCTATGTGTGGTTTAAACTTTAAAAGTAATTCTCTTATGAATGCAGGTGTCCTAGTATTTATCGCAGAGATATTCAGGATGGTTATGTCCTCTTGGAGCATTTTTCCTTTGATGAGAATGAAGTATCCTTCTCCATCCTCTGGATAATTTTAATTGAAAGTCTATTTTACCAGATATTAGCATGGCTATTTTATCATGGTTCTTGGATCCGTTGATTGGAAAAATCTTTTTTCCAGCCCTTTACTCTCAGGTAACACATATCTTTTTCTATGGAGATGGGTTTCTTGAATGCAGCAGAATGATGGATCTTATTTTTGCCTCCATTTTGTTAGCCTGTGTCTTTTTACTGGCAGTTGAAGCCATTGATAATGAGAGATATTAATGAGCAATGGTTATTGGAATTTTTATTGTGGAGTTGATGGTGATTCTCTGTCACAGTGCCTTTTTGGGTTTTTCTGTTATGTGATTATCTATATACTGTGTTTTCTTGGATGTGGCTGATCTCACTCTGATAAAATTTTCCTTCTACATTCCTCTGTAGAACTGGGTAGGGGTTTCGATATTATTTAAATTTGGGTTTGTCATAGATTATCTTATTTTCTCCATCTATGGTGATTGAAAGTTTTGCTAGATATAGTAGTCTGGGTTGGCATCTGTAGTCTCTTATTTTCTGGATGACCTAAGCCCAGTTCCTCTGGCTTTCATGTGTTACTTGCTCTTTTTCCCTTGCTGCTTTTAATATCTTTTTTTTTTTTTTTTTTTTTTTTTTTTTTTGGTTCTGCAGATTTAGTGTTCTGATTATTATGTGGCATAAGGAGTTTCTTTTCTGGTCTAGCCTATTTGGTGTTCTGTAAGTTTCTGATATGGTCAAGGGTATCTCTTTCTTTAGGTTCTGGAATTTTTCTTCTATTATTTTCTAGAAAACATTTTCATGTCCTTTTCATCTACTCTTATAATCCTGACATTATGCCTTCTCATGGTGTCCTTGATTTCTTGAATGTTTTGTATCACAAAATTTTCTGTTTTAATATTTTCTTTGAGCAATATATAAATTTCTTCTATTGTGTTTTCAGCGCCTGTTGGATTATATTGATTACAATTGTCTGTTGGGTTACCACTTCCTTCTTTAATTGTTCAATTTCAAAGATTTCTCCGTTTGAGATTTTTTAATGGTTTATAATTTCATTTTCATGTCTTGAACCAGTTTGTTCATTTCCTTCACATATTTGATTGTGGTTTCTTGTTTCTCCTGAAAGGCTTCTTTTCCTTTGTTTGTATTTTCCTGAAATTCTTGGATCTATTCATATCCCCTTATAATTCTCCAATAACTGTATCAACATAGTTTTGAGTTAATTTTCTTGAAGTTAAGATATATCAGGGTATCTGTTGATGTCTGGCTTTTCTGGGCCAGGCATGTTGTCCTGGGTTTTAGTTGTCTTTTTATGCTTTCCTTTAGGCATCTGACCAGAGGGCTTGGGATTTCTAAGCTGGCAGTCTTCGAGGTGAGTATCTTTGGAAGGAGGCTGCTTAATATACTGGTTTGGCAGGCACTGTCTTCCTGTATCTATATTCGTTCATATTCTGCCACCTCGGATTTGTGATTTTGGAGGGATCTTCTGGCTACTTGTTCTCCTCAGAGGAATCAGCCAAAAGTAGAAGAGTGGTTCAGATCCCAGAAGCTGTATTGATGCTTTTTTCTATAAAGTGCCTATAATGCTCCAGTATGCAAAAGAGTGCAGTGTACTTGGAACTTTGGTTCCCAACTCCACGGGGGGGGGGGTGTTGGTGTGGGTGTAGGTGTTGGCTACTTTTTATCTTCCCCCATTTTTGGACTGAGGGGTCCCAAATTCTGTGGTTTGGGTAGTTGCCCTTTCATTCCCCCACTTGCTTTGCTGTGCTTAGCTGCCGTTTGCTGCTGCTTACTAATGTTCACTGCCCCCCTGCCAATGAAGCCACCACAGCAGACCCTCTGTTCCCCAGGGAGTCCATGCTCTTTCCTGTATTCTGAGTAGTGCAGGGTTTTTGATGTTTGTGCTTTTTGAACTGCAGGGGAAGCTGTCTAGCTGCAATGAGGGGTAGGTTTGGTGTTTCTGATTTAAAGACCAAGTAGCTTAGTTTTATAATGAAACTTTGTTGTTTAGAGGGTTAAGATATTTTTAGGTCTAGATAAATGTCAAGTTGATAATGACAAGATGTGATGGAGATTGACTTACATTGATAATTTTAGACACACCAAGAGAGGAAATATGTTTTCTTCATGGCTGTCAAATACAAATAGCAAAACACTAAGAATGTAACATTTACATAATTCCTGATTGTGCCATGGTTCTTCTTGCTATAGGTAGGTTATTGTATATATGTGTAATAATAAAAATGTATATGTAAAAATAGAGTATGTTTAATTACTAAAAAACAAACAAACAAATCAGTGCTTTTCAGAGCCTCAGTTACTCTGCCTTCTAGACATGGTCCACAGTGTGTGCTGCCATCTTGTCCAATCCCTCTCAGTATTTAATTTTCAATGGGGTTCCCTTTAATCAAAATTGCTTTGAGTAAGATGGTTATTTTTACTATGGTATTTCTCCAAATCCTTGAGCACGAACCATACATTTATCTTCTGATCTCTTCTTCGGTGTCTATGTTACCTATCATATAAACGAACTGGAAAAAAATTAATTATCTGCTTTCATGCTGAAAAAGCATTTGACAAAATGCCATACCTACTCACGTTAAAAATCTGGGAGGCATCTGGGATACAAAGCATGTATCTAAACATAATAAAGGCAATATACCACAAGCCTGTATCCAACATCAAATAAAATGGTGACAAAATTAAATTCCACTGAAATCAGTGACAAGACAAGTCTGTCCACTGTCTCCATATCTCTTCAGTATAGTACTTGAAGTCCTAATTAGAGAAACAAAACAACTAAAGAAGAGAACATTGATAAAAATTGAAAAGTCAAATTTTCACTTTACACAGATGATATAATAATATACATAAATGACCCCAAAAATTCTACTAAGGGACTCCTACAGCTAATTAATACTTTCAGCAATGTGGATAGATACAAAGACAACTCAAATACATCATAGCTCTTCTTATCCAAAAGACAAACAGGCTGAGAAAGAAATTAGGGAAACAATATCCTTCAAAATAGCCACTTGGCCGGGCGTGGTGGCGCACACCTGTAATCCCAGCATTCGGGAGGCAGAGGCAGGCGGATCGCTGTGAGTTCGAGGCCAGCCTGGTCTACAAAGTGAGTCCAGGACAGCCAAGGCTAACACAGAGAGACCTTGTCTCGAAAAACCAAAACCAAACCAAATCAAAACAAAACAAAACAAAATAGCCACAAAAAATGAAGTATTTTGGTGTAACTCAAGCAAAGCAAGTGAAATTCTGAATGACTTGTATGAAAGAAACTTAAAATCTCTGAAGAAATAATTTGAAGAAGATATCAGAAGATTGAAAGATCTCCCATGTTCATGGATCAATATGATTAACATAGTAAAAATAGCCACTTTACCAAATGTACTCTGCAGATTTAATTAAATCCAATCAAACCACCAACACAATTCATTACAGACCTTGAAAGAACAATTATCAACTTCTTATGGAAAAGCAAACAAACAAACAAACAAACATAATACTGGAATAACTTTGCTGTACAATACAATCCGATAAAATAAAAGATATATTAAATGTATTTCCATCCCTGATTTTAGGTTTTACTATACAGCAAAGGTATTAAAGCTACCTGGTACTAGCATAGACACAGAAACAATGCAATGGAAGAACAAGAGATAAACCTCTACACCTATTGACACTTGAATTTTTGACAAAGAAGTCAAAACCATATAATGGGGAAAAGATAGCACATTCAACAAATGGTACTTTACTAACTGGATGTCTACATGTAGAAAAAAGTAAATTGAAGCCTATTTATCACTCTGAACAAAATGAATGTTCAAGTGGATTAAAGACTAGAATATAAAACAGGAATATATAAGAAGAAATATTTGGGAAGAGCCTTGAGCTCATTGGTACAGGAAGCAACTTCCTGAAGAGAACATAAACAACTGAGGCTTTAAGGTCAACAATTAATAAAAGGGACCTCATGTGAAGGAAATATTTCTATAAATCAAAGTATATTGTCCACAAAACAAAACAACAGTTTATAGACTACAAAAGATATTCACCAATGCTATATCCAACCTAGGTCTAATATCCAAATTATACAAAGAATTCAAGAATTAAACATCACCGAACCAATCAAATTTAAAGTATTGTACAGAACTAAACAGAGAATTCTCATAAGGGAAATGCAAATCAAAACAACTCTCAGGTATTGTTTATACCCATCAGAATGTTTAAGATAAAAACTCAAGTGAAAGCAAAAGCTGGCCAGGATGTGGAGAAAGGGAAACACACCTCCATTGTTTCTGGTAGTATAAACTTGTAGAACCATTTTAGAAATCAATCTGGCCCTTTCTCAGAAAATTGGGAATATGTCTACTTCAAGATCCGCCCCTGGGTATATACCCAAAAGATGTTCTACCATGAAACAAGAACATTTGCTCAACTATGTTCATAGCAGAATTATTCATAATAGAATCTGCAAACAACCTATATATTCCTCAAACAAAGAATGAATAAAGAAATTCTGGTAAATTTATACATTGAAATACTACTGAGCTATTAAAAATGAGGAAATCTTAAAATTTGGAGGCAAATGGATATAACTAGAAATGATTGTCCTGAGTGACATAACCAAGACATGGAAAGACACTCACTTATAAACAGATATTAGACACATAATACAGGATAACCATACTACAATACACAGGCCTAAAGAAATTAAATCACAAAGAGGACCCTATGGAAAATGCTTAAATATCTTTCATAAGGGCAAATAGAATAGACACAGGAAGCAATTGAGAAGGAACAGGACAGAAGCCTACCATATATGTCCTCTAAAAGACTCCAAGAAGAAAAAGATGGAAACAGATGTTTAGTCCCATAGCCAAATTTTGGAGTGCAGTACAGGTAGTCTTATGGAAGAGTTGGGAAATAAAAGTACCTGGAGAGGACATGAGCTCCACAAGGAGACAAATGGAGCCAAACTACCTGACTGGAGGGACATTTGCGCCAATCAATAACCATACATGTTGAGGATCTAGACCCTCTGCATAGTCAATTAAGAATCACGGTCTCCTTTTTAGGCCTATAATATAGGGAATTGTGACTGACATGGACTCTGGTGCTCACTTCACAGTGGTGGGTCAGCTTTGCCACCCCACAAAGGAATTGGATTCAGGGAGGCCAGATGAAACTTGAGAGGCTGTGGTCAGATAATAGTGGCGGGGCTGGGAGGAAAGATGAGGGAAGGAGAATGAGACCCAGCAGGGATTAGGAAGGGAGCTACAATTGGGATGTAAAGTGAAATAATAAAAAAAAAATTCACCTCTTAAGAAAATTTAGTTATTCATGTAAGTATATGAAGTATATGAAGCTGTGGTAATCCAAATTACAAAAAGATAAATGTTACCTGTTTTTCCCTTTATTTGGATGTTATGTTTTAAGCATTTGATATGTGTGTTTCCAATTAAATAACTTCAGAATTATATACTAAAGGATGGAGGAGAGGAATCATTTAAAAAAGAGACTATGTTGCTTGTTTATAGCTATCAACTATTACATTAATTTTTAAAAACACCCGTGATTAACTAAACTAGTAATTAACAAAACTAAAAACTTGATTGATTATTAACATGCATTTCTTAGATATCCTACACAGTTTGTACAAGCAGCTTTCTAAAATACTAGAAGTTCATATTGCATTTCTAAGAATTGCATACATACAAGATCTTTAGAAAGTTGAATCAGTATGGTAACCAAAACATAAACTTCATATTGTATCACTACACAAGGATTATATTTATTAACCAAATTTTGGGAGCCCAAGTAATTAGGAAAATGGTAAAATCTTAAGAAATCTAGCTGTAATATTTGCTATCCAGTCTCTGTGTGCTATAAATATACAGCATAAATGGAGCCCTGACTGGAACAGTGTGTGAAGCTAGACAACTTAGCCATTTTGTAGTTGTTATGAATGCAGATTTTGAGGAAACAATTATTGGGACACTTTGTGAGGCTGGATCATCAGGTATATTTGTCCTTTCATCTTGTGTATTTGGTCCTTCTTCATATTCTTCACATATCCAGTGGTCTCCAGATTCCTGACTTTGATGCTTTTATTCTGCAAATATAAAAACAAAACCCTGACCCAATGCCAACATTCCTTTTTTAGTGGGTATAACTTTAAAAGGGCAAAATGGTTTTGGCAACTGAAAAAGTATGGTCATTAAATTGAAATTAAAACTTTAAAATATTTTTGTGAAATTTAAAATCTATACATTTATGTATATTTTATCTTTGTTTCAAATTACTCCAACTCTTAGAGATTTAGAAAAGAAGTGAGAATTCTAGTACCCATTGAATTTACTTAATACAAAACAATAAAAATATTATTTTTATGGAAGAAGAAATCTGTAGTATTTTTTTTAAGTTAGTTTGGACTGAATGACCAAGCTGTCAGATAAAATACTACCTTTAATGATTTAGGAGCACTATCCTGCTTGTATCTAATTTTGTTATTTTACTTATTTATTGGTATCAACAACCCTTTTTTCTTATGTACAAATGAAAGAAAAACCTCTACTGTAATGTAAAACATATCCTGGTTTTCATTCTAAGGTCAAGACATCATTATGTTGTAGATTATAGCCGGAACACTGTTGCTTTTAACACTGGCATTAACTATTTAATTGTACTGTGAATGAATTTATCCAATGTCAGTAAGGGACAATTGCATTGAATTTTATATCAGAGCTGCAGTAGTTCCCCTTGGGTCTTTCCTAAAGGTAAAGGGCTACCTTGCCTATTCCTTGTTGGTCTGCTTTCCTTAGTCCAATATCCGTTTTTGCCAAACCTTCTGCATATTCAAAAAGGTTAAGTCCTTCTTTTTCTTTTAGTTCTAGAAAAAAAAAATTTTTCCCTAGGAATGCCTTAGCTAAAATCCTTTATCAAATGGCCTTGCTTACTACAAATAAAACATTTGTCATTTTTATTTTTCTTGGTATTTTTAGAAATTACTTCTTCAACTAGATTAGCAACATAACCATGAAATCCAATAACAGCTGTATCTCTAATAAATCCCTCCATTGGTACTGATCTTCCCTTTCAAGGTTTAATCACTCTTTTGCATTCTGAACTTCATTTTCAAAAGTCAAAGATTTGATTAGCATTTTTCTGACTTCTGAATCCAATATTATTCCAATTACAGCTGAAGTCAATCCTTCCAAAAAAAAATCACCGAAGGCTTCTTTTGGGCACTGTATAATTTTAGTAAATATCTTAGAACTTTTTCCTGCTAAATGACATAGTGCTTGATAAATCAGCACATTGAACTGCACATGGCAACTGAACCTGGGAAATGTCAATACACCTGACCTGATTTTGTTTTTCTTTGCCCCTAGATTCCTTTTTGCACCATGTTCATCATTGTGATTGAAGACCAGTTTCCATTATTCCTGTTGCCAAATCTTTCAGTCTTGGTAAATAATTCTGTCCTGAGTTGTCTATGCATTTAATATCTGCTTCACATAGAATGAATGCATACCATGGGAAATGAGCACTTCCTTAACTCTCCTCCAGTCTAATATGTCTATAGGATTCCATTTAACTTCTTCATAATAATGAGGTTTCTTATCATCTCCTAGTAATTCTGGTTTAATAACTGGATAAACGAAGATTGATTTTCTAATACCCTTGTCCACACCTTTCCTTTTCATTATGCTTTGCTGTGGTAGGCTCTTATATAAAATCCTCTGCCTATGTTGGAGAATTTTCCTGATTCTCATTTATAGACCTTTCTATAAATTCTCATTTAGAGTTTGTCTAAATTCCATTACTTTGTAAGTCTTTCCAAAGTTTGTGTCATATCACTATGCTTTTTATTTTATTTTTCCTTTATCTCTAAAGCTCCTGTTTTTGAGAGGGAACAGAAAGCCACCATCCCTATTAAGAATGAAATATAAAATACCAAAATGATAATAATCATAATTGGTATTGAGGCATTGTCAGTGTTGCCATTTAGCTTTTTATTTTGTGTCTATTTTCAAACTACCTAGAGTAGCAATATAAAGATTCCTAAAGCCTTCTATCATTGTACTTCCCATATGTAACTTTCATTGAGAACTTCGCCGATCACTTAGCAAATCAGATAGCTTTTCAGTTAGTCCAAAGATCGAGTGATTTTTTTTTGTCTGTGGAGTCTTTTCCAATGTGTGGTGACAAAATACTGTTACAAATAAAGAAAATCCAAATTATTTGAGTTTTAATGAAGACTCAGGAGCCAGAGATTTGGGTGAAAACTTGGTATCTCTGAGAGGCAGAGAAAGCATCCAGGTTACCTTCACACTCAACTGACATCCCAGAAGGAAAAAGCCCTGCCTACCCAGCTCACATCCTAGAGGGAAAAAGCCCTATCAATTCAGCTCATGTGTCAGAAGGAAAAAGCCTTTTCTCCTTCTCCATGCAGTCTTAAATATACTTCAATTCAATATCCCTACCTTCAGTTTACTCCTTGTAAACTAGTTTCTTGCTGTGCTGCTTGACCTAGGGTTACCTTTATTTAATCCTTTTTACAAAAAAATAACCTGTTGGATCAAAGATGTTTGCCAGGGCCTAACCACACCAAACAGAAAACAAGTTATTCTAGTTCACATTCTTGGGTTAACAGTGGGATTAAATATTCTGTGACATCCTGCTACTTTTCTCTCCCATCTCTCTACCAACTACGAACTCATCTTACTGGCTCCTGGGGTATCCACTTATCTGGGGTCCTCTCAGGATTATAATACACTACCCATGCCATGTGACGTTGGGTATGGGTCACCTGGGGCATTATTGGACTTCCTCGGCTGTGTGGTACTGTACTTGAGGTTGTCACAGGCTTGCTCCCTACATGGACCATGAAGTGCTGTGTTAGGGGCTGCCTCTGATATGGTCTTTCAATGGGCATGGCTCCTTGCCCAAGCTGTGTGACTACAAATAATTTTTTAAAGAGAAAAAAAATTCTGCGTTCAATCCAGTTGTTGTGTAATTTGTTACTATTGTGTAGCAAATGTTACCCAAACACTTTGAGGCCTCTCCTTACTCTGAGTACTCTATGTTTTGTAATTGGAGTATAAAATATGAGTTCTCAGCTTTTATTCCTATGGCTGTATTTGATGCTTGCTTGCATTACTCCCTACCATAATAAATACACATCCCTAGAACTGTAAGCTCAAATTAACTCTTCTGCTTATAACTTTGGGTTACCTTTTTCTTATTTTAAGTTAGATATTCACTTTACATCCAGATTGTAGTCTCCTCTCTCCTCTCCTCCCAGGCCCCACCTATTTTTCCCACTCTCTTTCCATTTTTCTACCTCAGAAAAGTGGATCCCACCCCAGCACATCAACTCATATCTTTCCTGAGTACATTCTTCTCCACTGAGGCCAGGGAAGGCATTAAGAAAAAGTGATAAAAAGTAGTCAAAAGAGTACATGTCATAGACATTACCCACTCAACTTAGTAGGGGACCCACGAGTGTATCAAACTGCCCATCATGTTAATATGTATATGGGGCCCAATTTTATTCCATGCTTGTTCTTTTGTTCATGCACTCATCTCTGTATGTTACCATGAGTCTCGGTGAGTTTACTTTGTTGGTCTTCTTGTGGCATTCTTGTCCCCTCTGGGTCCTTCTATTCCCTAACTCACACTTTGACAGTACTCCCCGAGCTCCACCTAATGCATGGCTGTGACTCTCAGCCTCTGATTGATCAGCTGTTATTTGGAGCCTTTCTAAGTATTGTTATGTTAGGCTTCTGTCTGTAACTATAACATTAATGGTGTCAGAGATTGTCTGTCTCCCATGGGATGGGTTTCTGGTAGGACCTGGCATTGGTTGGACATATCCTCATCCTTTATGTTTATCTCTGCACATATTTGTAAATAGGGTTGAAGGTTTTCTTGGTGGACTCATGTTTTCCTCCTACCACTATGATTGCTCTCTGGCCAGAATGTGGCCTCAATATTCATATGCTTCACTTCTAGGAGGTTCAGGGAAGCTACAGGCAACTTTGAATTCCACTTAGATGGAGGAAATAGAGTAGAGAGAGGAAGTTGATATAGAGAAGAAACTGGATAGGAAATAGGGTTCTGAGGGAAATGCGGGGGCATTAGATGTGGGGAGAGTGGGAATAGAAGGGGAGAGGGCTTGAAGAGAAGTGAAAACCAAGGGCAGGATCATTACTAAGACAAGTTGGATACTTGCTCCATGGTAGGCCACAGCGAATATAGGGATGTCTCTAACTGAGCCTCTTAGCACTGGGAGACATGAAGGTTATGCTCTTTTAGTTATAGTAATAAACAAACAAGTGACACACTAGATTTTAAGAAGAATAGGAAGATATAAAGGAAATGTTTGCCTCTGATAAAGTATAACATGAGCTTGAAGAGTAAGAATTATTTCCATGAATGATATAACCATTGGGAGATTAAATGAAAAAAACATATATCCAGATATGTGGAAAGAGGGAAAATACAGAGGGTAACAGAAAAAAATGAATATAATTATAATGATACATAAATACGTTATAAACATAATGGATCTGTCAATTTTTTTAAAGTATAAAATGCATAGTGCTGTTGAACACAACTTATCTTTTGATGATATACCAGTGTCTCAAATTGAAATATTGCACAAGTTCATGTGTCCTATTATTAAAACAAACTAAATATAAACAAATAAGTACATGATTTTAAAAATATAATTAATTAAATGTTAATGTACCTAAAGTTTTTAAATATCAGTTTGGCTAGATCAAAGATTCTAGACATTTAAAAAATATTTGTCTGCACTATGTTATATAAATAATTCTCGTTTTTGATGCTCTGAATTCCATTATGTCCTTAGGTATTTCCTATGATATTGACTTAACTTCAGTTAGTTGTCTGTGTTCCTCCTTTCTATCATCCACTCTCCCATTTGCCTCTTCCATTCCTTAGTATCTCCTCTAATATACGTTCTGTACTCCCACTCCACTCCAAATCCTCTCTTTTTCCTTTGACCTGCTCCAAAGTCATCTTATCCTACACTACTTCTTCCCTTTCTTACTCCCTCATTATTTATCCTATTTGTCCTCTACATTACATATATAATTTACCTTCTTTGTTTTTAATTAGAAGAATAAAATTATTCATTTTTCCTTTTAAGATGAGACTAGAAGAAGCCAAAATTGTACAATCAGAAATATAAAATTATTGGAAATTCCAGTTTTAAAATGGCAAGCACTTCACTTCTGTTTATAACTTGAATGATCAAGAAACATTTTTTTAATTTTATTTTATTAATTTATTTTTGTTACATCTCAATGGTTATTTTAAAGGTGAGAAATATATCTGTGTGAGCAGAGACTTGATATGAAAACACAAAATATGGAGTTGAGAACTCCTTAAGCTGTGTAAAATATTTATATGATGGAAACTCTCTCTAACATCAACAATTTATCTAAGGGACAAGAGAAACTGTAGTTTGGGGAGAACTTGTTAATCAGCAAATACAGCCAAACAATTACCCATCTGCTTCTATGGCAAAATTGTCTCAAAAAATGAAAACAGAAACAACTGAGGAAGGCATATTTATAACCTCTTGCCTCAATATAGAATGTTAAAAGTAAATGCACTTGTACAAAAATTCATATATACATAAAAGAGACAGGCATGCACACACAGCCACTTAAGTATATTCAGGAATTATATATATTACTCATATATTGATTTTGACCAAACTTGAGCAGTAAAGCTCTATCTATCTTTAATCTGCTTTAAGCCATATGGTTAATTAAAGTTTGATACTTCCCCATTAAAAAATAAAGAAACTTATATGACTTATTTGATTAAATATACAGCTCAGAGTTAATTCTAATAAAGCAGAGATGAATACAGTAGAATATTTTCAGCTATTACACTGAATACACTTACAGTAAACATTATCAACCGCAATATAATAGAATAGAATAGTATAGTATAGTATAATAATATAATATAGTATGGTATAATATAATATAAAATTGAATGAAAATTGGAGTTCATCCTCACCCCTATTAGAAGGGCTGTTATGCAGCGCAAGGAAAGAAAGAAAAATGCAACAATTGATAACTTTAATTCATGAGAGGATTCTGTGTAAAAGAGCATGGAAATACATCAAATGAAAGGAACAGACCCCACATTTGATCCAGAGATCTGCTTTTTAAAATGTATACAAATTAATTGATATTAAGATATTATAAAGAAATCAAAACACACATATTCATAGAAGCAGCAATTACAATGGAATACTATAGAATATTATTAAGTCAACATATGTATAGATAGATTGTGAAAATGTTATATATATTTAAAATGATTAATTAATATTGAATTTATAGTTTAGTAAGAGAAAAAAATAAAATCACAAAATTATAAATGCCATGTTGTTATCATGTGTTTGTTATATACAGTATAATAGACACAAGACTCACAATGGTTTGGTATTTATCTGGGCTTAGGTAGAGGGCTGTGGTGAAATACAAATTAGCTACTTTTTATGATGTTGAAATGAGGTTTATGTTAATAGAATAGCATGTATTACTGAGATCCACCATCAGTCATATACCACTAGTAGTTTAACACTTATCATTGTGAATAACTGAGGGTATGTCCTAACAAGTAAAGCCCTTGGTTCATCAGCATGATCAGTGTTTATATCCATCACACTCTTATAAATATATGCAAGAATATAAGTTAGGTGTTTGTTTTTTATGTCATGAGCTTACCAGTGAAATAGTCTTGCCAAATTTCTCTGTTTCAGGTTCACTGAGATACGTGGTCTTGAAAAAAAGATGGTTATTGAGGAAGACAGGTAACATTAAATTTGTAACACTAAGTACATGTACACACACACACAGATAAAAACCTTATGCTTACACATATAAACACATGCTCACACAAAAGTTTTATGGCATAGTCCTTGTTATAACATTTGCTTCAATAAAGTAAGCTAACAAGGTAAATGAAAACTACAATAGGCATATAGGGATGTAAAACTCTAAGAGAAAAATCATTTTACTCACTAAAAGGTGATAGAATTTTTTCATGTAAATGGTAACCTTTTTTCTTGGTAGTGCGTATTGGTAATTCCAGGATGTAATGTATCAAGTTGGAAAATTCATTAGATCAGATGATATCTTTGCTTTACATAACAATTAAAGCCAATCTGCAAAGAATAACTTCTAGTTGGCTTAAAATTTAAAAGCCAGAAATATTAGTAACTAATATTTTATAGTTAAAGGAAAAATATATATATTTACTTTGCAAAAAGTGTAACTATAACAACAGTAGAAGTAAAAAAAAAAACAACAACAACAGTAGAAGTGAGCTGGCTGGGGTTAGCAATGCATTAAGAGAGGAAGAGCAAGGAACAGTTCTTATTTAAGGTTCAAAGTCACATATAATGAATTTAACCAGAAATGCTTTCTCCACTTATTAGTGTGGTGCCTTGGTGACATCATAATCACCTTATTTGTTTGTTGTTGTTGTTGTTGTTTGGGTTTTTGTTTCTTTGTTTGTTTTTGTATTTCAAGAAAGAGTTTCTCTCTTTAGCCTTGGCTGTCCTGGACTTGTATTGTAGACCAGGATGACCTTTTCCAAGAATATACTAATAACTAATTTTTCATTTACAACCTAAGACAGGCTCTTCCCTGTTGCCTGTCACAATCTACTCTTTGGAGGGTTTTGTTTTAATGTATTTTAGCATATTATTTTTGAGTTGCTTACATGTATATACTGTGTTTTTATTATAACCATACCTTACTGTTTCTTCCAATTTTCTGAGATCTCCATAATCATGGCCCATTCCAACCTCATTTTTATAACCCAGTGAGAGTAGTAAGTGCCAAAGTACAGAGATATCCACTAAAGCAAACTTCACAGGAGCAACATCTGGAAGAAAGGTGACTGTCCCTTATCCAGAAATCATCATTTGCCTGTCATTCTTCACCTAATGATGGGGCTTCTGTTTTTTAAACAAAGATTCTAATTTTATATTTAGCTATCTTCCCAAAATAAAATGAATCTTTATACTTAATTTTTTACTATATGCTAAAAGAAATAATAATGATATTTTACAGTGTATTTTAATAAATGAAATGTTACATTTATTACAGTGGCTGCTTAATTGAATTATTAACAATGATTGAACTTTCAAAATATGGGACAGTATTGAATGTTATTTTTATAAAGCTGTGTTTTATTCTTTTAGATTATTAAACCTGGCTATCACACTAATATTTGAGATTCTTTTGTATTCATTTATAAAGCTTTACAACACAATCTTAAGCCATTTAAGTCTGTTCTTAACCTTCTATGTTATCTTTTCTCCTCCTCTTCCAAACTTCCCAAGTTACTTGGCTTTAGTTCTTTCTTTGCAACAGCTAAATATTCTTCATCTCTCCTGCACCTCAACTGAAGCTGAATGCCCTTCTGAATTCCCTACTTCATCTTCTAACTCCTTCTCCCCTAGCTGGGAGGAGGTGAAGCCCTATTCTCTACCCAGATCAGTGAATGGCTGTATACTGTTTTATTGGCATACAAAGGGATAATGAGAAACAGTGTTTATATAACACAGAGACTGGAGATTCTCAAAACAAGGCTTGCAATGAAATGTGGGGGTATAGGAATCAGCATTTGAATTATATAATAACCTTATGCCTACAGAACATATACTGGGAAATTATTTCAACCCATTCACTTAGTGTTAATGAGCAACAGTTTTTAATGAACAGATGGTAACACAGTCATTGTAGCCAGAGGAAAACAGTTTAGCTAAGATAGTCTCAGAGACTGGAAATAGTCTCAAATAGTAATGATATTCTCTCCCATTTAAGAAAACTTACTTTATGGTCTAGTTCCTTAGTAGAGTTTCCACAATTTGAATTATGCTGCAATCTAGCTTCATTTGTTTGACAGCTACCAGAGACAAGTTGCTGGAGAAAGTATATGAAGTGTCCTCTATGTCCAAAGAAATGTTCCAGAACTGAATTTTAGGTTTAGGGCAATTTAAGAAAAATAAGTTGCTTAACAAGTAATTTAAATGCAGATGTTACCATTTTCTCTGATAGTAAGAATTGGAAAGAAGTTGGAATCTATCTGGGAGATAGCTTCTTTGTTGTCTTGTGATAGTTTATTTTAAGGAAAGGGCTCTGTAAAAAAGCAGTTGAGCAACAGCTGGTGCAGTTTGGGACATGAGAGATAACAATACTTAGGCATGGCTTTGAAGAATAAATACTTATTTCTTATAGAAGTTAGAAATGAACATTGTTTTAGAAACTTTTGCATGATGATACAACACATGAAAATCCTTGTAATTAATTCCTCAAAATAGCATAATGATTATCACCATTAACAAGAATCATATACTTTGTGTTTAACACTATAGCTGATAAAAATAATAAGAAGTGGAAACCTACAACTTATCAGTTCTTTAAAAAATATGTAAAGAGATGCGTGTAGTAATAATTTACATGCTGATTAAAGCTAAAACACAGAAAATATTGTATTCATCTAAAGTGTCATTTACATTTCATCAGCATATAATTTTTTTCACTTTTGATTTAAAAATGTTTGGAAAAAGAAAGTACAAAAATAAGATTTTTCTGAACTTTCATTAGTTTTAATTCTAGGTTAATGAAAGATGAACATGAACATTAAATTTAATTTTCCTAAGAATCAGAGTTACCATGAACATTCCTAAGAGTGTCCAAAAATAACCAAAGAATATGTAAACATTAAGAAAAGAAAAGAAAGAAACTATTACATTAGTCTAAACTGACACAATTACGTACTTCTGCTGTTTAAGGAACAAGTGCCAACCTGAGTTTTGCAGTATCCTGCTAATTACTTTCATACTTCATTCTCTTTATGTTAAATTAAATTAGTTAATTTACTCGTTAATTTTGTGTGTGTGTGTGTGTGTGTGTTATTGTGCGTGTTTTAACCATGTTAAAAAACCTGAGTATGCACATGTGTTTGCATGGTACATTCATTAGGAGGCCAAGGAGAGAGACTGAATTCTCCTTTTCCTTATACTATTCTCTTGAGTCCAGGTCTCTCACAAAATCTAGAATAAAGCTGATAGATTGAAAGACCCAGCAATATTCCTGTCTGTGCTCTCAATCATAGCAGTGGACTTACAGGCAGGTAGACCACGAATCTCAGCTTTTTGTGTGGGTCTTGAGGGACCACGAATCTCAGCTTTTTGTGTGGGTCTTGAGGGACTTGAACTCAAGTACTTATGCTTGTGTAATAGGTGCCCTAAGTTTCTGAGCCATCTTACCTAATCATCAATTCCAGTTTTCAGTATTTAAATCAAAGTTGAATAGTGGTTGTGTTTCAATGAATTTTTCTATATCTATAATATGTATATGCATAAATTATAAACTTGTATCTGTAGGTGCTTGTATAAGTATGAAAAGGAAGGAAATATCATGTTTTGTTCCATGTGCCATTAATTTTTCTTCTGTTTTTGAATTTTTTATTTTGCATATTATCATCATTAGAAACTTCAGATGTTATGGCATATAATTCTTTAAGGTGTCACATATAATAGCACAATGGAGTCCGTTATAAAGGATAGGCATTGAAAATATACAATTGAAGTAGAAATATAATCTTAATATACATGCATTTTCAAATTTTCCTTATATTTCAAACTTAAAGATATGACTACCTAACATTATTCGTTTCTTAGATCATTTTATTGTGAGTTTATTTTTATCTTGAAAAATATATAAAAAGTGCATTTGCTACAACTAAACATATCCTTATTTTTAAAAATGTGTCATATTAAGAATTCATTTCATTTTAATTATTCAAAAATCCATTAGTTCACCACCAGTTATGAAATAACTATAATTCTTCCATCTTTACTCTTTGAACACCTCTTTTTCCTTAAAATTAAATAATTATTCACCACTATCTTTTATTCTAACAAGGCAATTTATATCTCCAGCAAAAATATATCTGTGAAAACCCATTTTAGCCTTTAACAGATTAACTTATTTCAAGTCATTGATTTTAGGATGTTAAAAAAAAGCAGCAGTAAAAAGGTTTTGGTAATTTTTACTGGAAAGACTCCTATTAAGGACTAGAGCTATGGTAATAAATAACAGTAACCTTTGGGTAGCACAGCTTTTGGCAGTATTAAGGCACAAAACTTCTCAAGGGGTTGAAGACAATACTGGTGCTAATTACCATTTTTTCTGTGTGAAATGTTAACTGTCTAAGAATTAATGGAACAAATCCTTTCAACTGATCTAATGTTTCAAGAATTATGTCATTTTTAAATGTCTCAGTTTTCCAGTGGTAATCAGAATATGTTCTCTCCATTTTATGGCTCCATTTCTTTTTTTCATATTCTGAGAATTGGAAGGCTAGAATAGTGAACCTAAGCCTCTTTTTTCTCCTCTTATCTCCTATATCTGATAAGGTGTATGCATCCAAAAGCAAAAATCTCACATTAAAATATTAGTGGAATTTGAGGTTTAACTCACCAGCTTTATAAAGCAGCTTTATCTTTCCATTCACTTTTAGAACCATCCGTCCCCACACAAATGGACATTGAGATAAAACATTCAGACAAATGCAGATAATGACACCTTGTTCCTGTCACAGATTCAATGAGTAGCTAGCACTGAAAAAGCCTGGAGTTGCAGGTTATCCCTTGGGGTATAAGTATGCTCTGTCAAACGCTGGCCATGCCACAATGATGTTAAAAATTGGACATATTAGACAATCAGTCTGGCACTCTGTTTAACACTGGATTCTATGATTTAATACCATGATAAATGATGTAATTTGTCCAGAAATTAGTTTAAGGCACAAAGGTAAATCTTGAGATTATTATATTGTTTTAATATTCTCTGAACAAAACATACTATAAATGTTTTGAGAAAACACAACAGTTTCACATTGCTTCCATGAATAGGATAAATGAGATTTCCTCTATATATATCAAATTATATGAAATCATTTTAAAAACTTAGTGTTGAAAAAGACTATACTTTTGCATTACAAAACAGATATTAGGTAAAAATAAGAAAATACATAAAAAGAAATAATTTAGGTTTTAAACAGATGTAGGAATCAACTTTGCAGAATGAAGTTAACTCCTTTATATAGATTTTTAGCACTTTATTCAGAGTCCAAATATGTAAAGACCACCTTAAATTTTAGGATATAAATGATGTCATGCTAGTACATTTGTTGTTGACTCTGCTCCGACAGGTCTAAGTCATTAGTATAATGTTGACAAACATCTGATATGGAAGTCAATTTACCAAAGTATTAAGGTACTACAAAAAGATACAATGAAACAAGTCATGGTTACTTTGTAAGAAAAGCTAAAACAAAGTTAAAAACATAGTAGTAATTGTGGGAACAATAACTCATGTCATATGTATTGGTTGTATTCTTCTAAGTCTATTACAATCTGCAGCTGGATGCTGGGGCCTCCATCTCATGTGTATGATAATCACTAATTTGTCAATAGTGATGCTGACAACTGATTAACAGATTATGGTTTCTCAAGCCACATACAATATATGTATTCTTTCCTCTACCCTGATTTCTTATAATGACCCAATGTTATAATTACTAAATGCAGTTTAGTTATAAAAGTAGATCAAGTACTGTTATGTGTCTCTGATTTATTCTTTCTGATTTGGTTTGGAAATGCATCTTCCTCCAGCTAGTTTTTTAGCAAGATGACTTCTTCACATTTTAATTAATGATTACAATTATTTTTTAATGTGAAAATGAGGACTAGTGAGATAGCTCAGAAGGTAGAGAAGTGTTCTATCAAGACTGATAATATGAGTTTGATTTCTACAACACACTGAGCAGTGCTTCAGATCTTGAAAGTTATCTTTGGTCCCAGAAGCATACCATGATTACTTTCTACGTGAACAAATCAAAAATCATTAAATTGATGAGTGTAAAATTAATAGGTGGACCAACTGCAGATAATTACATTTTCAAAGTCCGAATCATTATCATGATTTACAAGGCTAACTATTTAAGAGGTAAGGTATACCTAAAATGTTTCATGATCTTGATGTTTGAGAGCCCCTGGAATGGCCCATATATTTAGCCTAGTCCAGTAGTGAGATAACCTATTTGACCTTTCAGTTTCAAGCTCATAACATACATTCTGCCTCAGAAAGCCTATTTTTAAATACTAGAAAATAATATTCTAAAAGTTTTTGAAAGTTTGTTAATCACAAAAATATTATCAAATTTCTTTCTCATGAGGGTTAATGTTATTGTAGATGTAATACTACACTAGTGTTGTAATAATGAAGAGCTTAGAGAAAACACGAAAATTTTCTTAGAATGTTACAAAACAGAAAGTAACTTCAGTCCTATTTCAAGAGAAAAGTATGCTTCCTTTTCTCACTAACTAAAAAGTAATATATCTTTTTTTGGGGGGGACATAGCTACTTTATTCTTTTTTTAATTTTATTTTATTAATTTATTCTTATTACATCTCAATGGTTATTCCATCCCTTGTATCCTCCCATTCCTCCCTCCCTCCCATTTTCCCCTTACTCCCCTCCCCTTTGACTGTGACTGAGGGGGCCTTCCTCCCCCTGTATATGCTCATAGGGTATCAAGTCTCTTCTTGGTGGCCTGTTATACTTCCTCTGAGTGCCACCCATAGTTGCACCTATACTTAAAGTTTATTTTGCATTTTTTTTAAAGTTTGCTTTTGGGGAGCTAGAGAAATAGCTTGATTGTCAAAGCAGTTTGTTTTAAACCACAGGACATATTTTGTTGTCAGCACTTATTATGTAAGGTGATATATAGGTATATATAAAAGGAAAACCAGAGTATATGATGCTGTCCTTTGGCGTCTGCCAAAAAATGGATCACTCTACACACATAGACGTACACAGAAACATACACACACACACACACACACACACACACACACACACACACACACAAGCACACACACATGCACACATACCAGTAAATAAATAAATGAAGCATGAGTAATTAAAATATAGTAAATATTGCTATCACAATTGCCCTGAATTTACAACTAAATAGAATAATTAATATAAAATAAATTTCAAAGTGAGACATATAAAGAAAGAGATTCTAAATTTTAAATTATGTCTTACAGATAATTAAATATTAACATTTACATAAGGAAAAAAGTTTTAGACTTGAATACAGTTCTATACAAATCATTAAAAGTAACTTTTCTCTTTTTTTCTCTTCCACATTGATCTTGAATTTGAAACAATTGTGGATTTCTGTTGAGGACATTTCAGAGATCCTGGTATTATTTAGTGTTCCCAGGTATGTGTTACATTTGGGTATTTTACTCTTCTGAGGAAGTCCAAGATTCCATTTTAATTGATATATATTATTAGTCTAAATGGTCACAATGATTTACATAATTAACATAGGGTCTCCAGTTCAGAATGTTTACTTCTTTAGTAATATAAATAATTCACTCAGTACCTCTTTCCTACAGTTACTGATAAATGAATGAGCTATTTTGTAGAACAAAATCCACTTAATTTGGTGATAAATGGCTAAGAAGAAGAAAGAAAAGAAGAATTCTTTCTTTTCTACATTGGAAAATATTTCTGTTCAAATATGCTTTTAGGAACACTTGAAAATATTAGAAATGCAAATTAATATTTCTAAAATATCCATAAAGCCAAAACTTTATTTATCAGGGACAGCATTATAAAATATAATGTACTTTATAGAAATATAAATATCCAATTTAATACGGAACCATCAAAGAACTCAAATATGGTTCTTTTCAGTTTAGCACTAGTTAAAAAAAAAAAGAGAGACACCACAATAAAGATATGCTAGAAAAATATGATAGAAAACCATTGAATGCTCATCAAATTTGACACTTTCTCAAATGGAATAAAAAAATCCTAACTGCAGAGTCCATTTGTTTTTGACAAAAGTGTCATGGCAAAAGAAAGAACCAAAATATATTATAATCAATAAAGTGTACTAAGTACACTGGATGCACATATACCAAGTGATGATACCTGGACAAAAGTGTATAACCCTTTAGTCCCAGGAATCATATACAGAAGCATATGGGCCTCTGAATTTGGGGACACACTGTTCTAAAGAACATGTTCTAGAATGTCCAGGCAGGAAAATATTTCTCAAAAATGTCTCAAAAATTAAAAAAAAAAGAAAAAAGGAAAGAAATATGCTCTTATTAAACACAAGTTAAGAAAAATCAACTCAAGTTCTAAATATAAGATTAATAGTTTCTATAAACAACATGAAGGAATAGTTTTTTGCCATTGGTTTTGGCAATAAAAATTTGAAAAGCTTTTAAATCACAGCTAAGATAAACAAAAGTTTTAAAAAAATATATTCTGTTAGAAAGCCTTTTCACAGAGAAACAACACAGTGAAGAGTCAACTGAGAAATTTTTTATGTTGGATAAAGTGTTCATCTCAAAAACATTTAAGGAAGTCAAATAACTGGAGAGCAAGTAAACACATGCTTTAAAAATTGGAAAGAGCAGGGGAGATCCAAAATGGCGGTAAGAAGCATGTACCACGTGTAGAAGCTCCAGTAAATGATTCAGGGAATTGCACAGAATTCTGATCCAGGAACACCAAGCTCCCCATCCCACTACAGCTGGAATACTCCTCAGTTTGAAAGGAGCAAAATAGAAAAAACCTGCATACCCCTGCACACGGGATGAGCTCAGATGTTCTGGGACCAGAACAGCAGTGGGAGTGGCTGAGGTTTGCAGCTAGGAACCCTCCAGCAGAGGTGACAGGCATAGTAACCAATGAGAATTGCTGGCAGGGAGGGGACTCAGTGCAAGTTTAGGGTCACGCAAACCTAGCTGAATTCAGCGTGTGGTTTGGGCCCTATGACCTAAGATCACCTCGGTACAAGGCTTGTGCCCTGAGATTCAAACTGAACTCAAAGCACAATTTGGCTCTTGAGACTCTAGCTGAGCTCAGTTTGTGGTTTGGCAGGCAGTTTGGGCCCAGAGACACTAGCTGAGCTTGGAGCACAGTCCGGGACCTGAGACTTTGGCTGGACTCGGAATGCAGTCCAGGGTCAAGTCCCTTGCAGTATGCAATTTGGGTCCCGGACCCTAGCTGAATGGGGCACATGGTTTGGGCCCAGAGAACCCAATGGGAATTGGCGGGCAGTTTGGCCCAGAGACTCTAGCTGAGATGGGCAAACAGTCCAGGCCTTGAGATTTTGGCTAGACTCCATGTGCAGTTTGGGCCCAGAGTCCCTGACTGAACTTGGAGAGCAATTTGGGTCCAGAGAACCTAGCTGAGCTTGGTGGGTAGTTTGGGCCCAGAGAACCTAGCTGACCTAGGCGCATGGTCCTAGCCCTGAGACTTTGGCTGGACTTGGCGCACAGATTGGGCCCACAGTCCCTACATGAATTTGGCACGCAGTTTGTGTCCAGAGTCCCTGGCTGAACTCAGTGGGCAGTGCAGGCCCCGAGATTCTGGTTGGACTCGGCGTGTGGTTTGGGCCCAGAGTCCCTAGCTATGCTTGGCAGGAAATATGGGCACAGATAATCTAGCTGAGTTTGGTGTGCAGTCCAAGCCTCGAGATTATGGCTGAACTAGGCAAGCTCAGTGTGTGGTTTGGGCCTGAGACCCTAGTTGGACTCAACACTAACTGGACTAAGTGTGTGGATTAGGCCCAGAGACCCATTTGGGTCCAGAGACCAGTGTGGGTCCAGAGTGAACTGGACTCAGTATGTGTGCGGTTTGGGCCCCATGACACTAACCGGAACTCAGTGAGTGGTCTGGGTCCCAAAACTCTATCAGGAACCACAGAAAAGCAAAGCATCAAAGCCCTGGGACTAAGGAAATCTCAAGAAGACAGGGAGTTGGGTGGCCATTAGACCCACTCCACCCTACCTGCTTCAGTCCCTGGAGAGCTCCAGTGCTAAAAGGGGACCCAGAAGGCTGTGGACACTTTGGCCTGACACAACACACATTCAGAGACCCAGGATGATTACAGGACCCACAGTACAGGGGAGCTGGGGATCACTGGTTATGACAGACCCAAACTCCAAGGATAGCCTCTTGCCATCCCGACCAGTGAAATATCAGAGCTTCTTGCCTAGGGAAATCATGAGAAAATGTATGAATCTATCCCCAGACTCCTTTCAACAAACTCCAGAAGCTACCTGCCAAAAACATAGATGGCAAGATGACTAAAGGACAGCATAAAATCATATGCAAAAAAACGAAAACAATATGGCATCTCCAGATGACAGCTATCACAAAGAAAACAACCCAGAGAACTCAAACATAACGGAAATACAAGAAAATGACCTCAAATCCTTAGTAATGAGGATGATAATGGCAAAAACAAATAAAATTTGTAACCAAATGCAGGAAGATGCAGCCAAACAGGTGGAAGACCTAAAAGAGCCCTATAGAGAGGCACTGGAAAATTTTAGGTAAATACAAACAACCAAATGAAAGAAATCTATAAAACAGTTGAAGCACTGAAGACTGATAGAGTCAATGGAAGAAACCCAGGAATATACAAAAAAATCAAATGAAAGAAATAAACAAAAGAGTTCAAAATCTGAAGAAGAAAATGGATTCAATGATAAACACAAAGACAGAAGAAAAACGGGAACACGAGAACTCAGAGAGGAAGGCAAGCAACACAGAGGTGAGCCTTTCTAACACTATCCAAGAGATGGAAGAACGAATCTCAGGTCTAAAAAAATACAATCATAGATCTTGAAGCACTCATTAAAGAAAATGCTAAATCTGGAAAAATCCTGACACAAAACAACCAAAATTTCAAGGACACCATGAAAACAAGAAATCTGAGGATAATAGACATTGAAGAAAGAGAAGATGCCAGACTCCAAGGCCCAGAAAATATTCTCAACAATATCTTAGAAGAAAACTTAGAAAACTTACCCAATCTAAAGAAAGAGATGCCTATAAACATACAAGAGGCCTAGAGAACACCAAATAGAATAGACAAGAAAAGAAAAAATTCCCATCACATAATAAAAACACAAAATATACAGAACAAAGAAAAATATTAAAAGCTGCAAGGGAAGAGAGCCAAATAACAATTAATGGAAAACGTATCAGAATTACACCCGACTTCTCAGAGGAGACAATAAAAGACAGAAGGGCCTGAACAGAGATCCTGCAGACCCTAAGAGACCACAGATGACAGGCCAGACTCCTTTACCCAGCAAAATTATAAATAAACGTTGACAGAGAAAACTAAATAGTTTATTAAAAAATGAAATTCAAACAGTACCTATCCACAAATCCAGCTTTACAGAAGGTACCAAAAGGAAAGGGACAAGCTACAACCAAAACTACACAGGAAAGAGGTAACTACACCATTCCAAAAACACAACCACAGAAACGCTCTACTGGAAACAACATCAAAATTAAGATTCTTAACAGTCACTGGACATTAACCTCTTGTTGAGGTCTTTAATCCACTTGGATTTGAGTTTTGTGCAAGGTGACAAATATGGGTCCAGTTGCATTTTTTTACACATAGACATCCAGTTAGACCAGCACTATTTGTTGAAGATGCTATCCTTTTTCCATTGAATGGATTTGGCTTCTTTGTCAAAAATCAAGTGACCATATGTGTGTGGATTCCACTGATCAACCAGCCTGTTGCTGTGCCAGTACCATGCTGTTTTAATTACTATTGCTTTATAGTACAATTTGAGATCAGGTATGGAGATTCCTCCGGAGCACCTTTTATTGTACAAGATCGTTTTTGCTATTCTGGGTTTTTTGTTTTTCCATATGAAGTTCAGAATTGAACTTTCAGTGTCTTAAAAAGTTGTGTAGGTATTTTGATAGGAATTACATTGAATCTGTAGATTGCTTTTGGTAGGATGGCCATTTTTACTATGTTAATTCTCCCGATACGTGAGCAAGGAAGAGCCTTCCATCTTCTCATGTCATCTTCAATCTCCTTCTTCAGAGTTTTGAAATTTTTTTCAAACAAGTCCTTCACTTGCTTAGTTAAAGTAACTCCTAGATATTTTATATTGCTTGTGGCTAATGTGAAGAGAATGGTTTTCCTAATTTCTTCCTCGGCAAGCTTGTCATTTGTGTATATGAAGGCTACAGACTTTTTTGAGTTAACTTTGTATCCAGCCAATTTGCTGAAGGTGTTTATCAGCTGAAGGAGTTCTCTGGTGGAATTTTGAGGGTCACTTATGTACACTATCATATCATCTGCAAATAGGGATAGTTTGATTACTCCTTTCCCATTTGGATACCCTTGATCTCCTTTTGTTGTCTTATTGCTCTGGCAAGAACTTTGAGTACTATATTGAAGAGATATGGAGAGTGTGGGCAGCCTTGCCTTGTTCCCGTTTTAGAGGAATTCCATTTACTTTGATATTGACTATTGGCTTGCTGTATATAACCTTTATTATATTGAGGAAAGTGTCTTGTATCCCCGATCTCTCTAAAACTTTAAACATGAATGGGTGTTGGATATTATCAAATGCTTTCTCTGCATCTAAAGAGATGATCGTGTGGTTTTTTATTTCAGTTTGTTTATATGGTGGATTACATTGATGGATTTACGTATATTAAACCATCCCTGCATGCCTGGAATGAAGCCTACTTGGTCATGATGATATCCTTTATGTGTTCTTGTATTCGTTTTGCAAGAATTTTATTTAGTATTTTTGCATCGATATTCATAAGAGAAATTGGTTTGAAATTCTCTTTCTTTGTTGAGTATTTGTGAGGCTTAGGTGTCCAGCCAGGGACACTGGGCCTGAACCAACCACCGAGCTCAGCTAGAATCTCAGGGCCTGAACAGTCTGCCGAGCTCAGCTAGGAATTGTGGGCTCAAAATGCACACTGGGTCCAGCCAGAATTTTTGGGCTGGGACTGAACCAAGTTCAGCTAGGGGCTTTTGGCCAAACTGCGTGCTGTGGTCAGTTATTGACTCAGGCCCAAACAGTCTACCCAGCTCAGCCAGGAATTCTGGATTCAAACTGCACACTGTTTCCAACCAGAGTCTTTGAGCCAGGACTGCGCCAAAAGCTCTACTAGAGTCTCTGGGCCCAAACTGTCTGCCAAGCATAGTTAGGGACTCTGGCCCTAAACTGCACGCCAAGCTCCACTGAGTCTCCAGGGTGGGATTGTGCACCGACCTCAGCCAGGGACTGTGGGCCCACACTGCATGCTGAATTCAGCCCGGGACTCCTGACCTATACTGTGTGGATAGTCCAGCCAGAGTCTTGGGGCCGCCGAGCCTGTGTGCACTGCTCAGCTATAATCTCTGGGCCTAATCTGCCCGGCAAGTCTAGCTAGGGCCTCTGGGCTGCATCTGCTTGCTGACCTCAGCCTGCGTCAGCACCCCAAAACTGCCTGATGAGGTGAGCTAGTGTCTTGGGCAGAACTGCTCGTTGATGTGAGCTACCACCTCTGGTGGGACTGAGCTCTCCACCCAGCCTGTGTCACAGCAGGTAAACTGCGGCTGCGCTAAGCTGGCGCCTTCGGTGGGACTGAGTGCTCCGCCCAGCCTGTGTCACAGCAGGTGTACTGTGGCTGTGCTGAGATGGTGCCTTCTGTGGACCTGAGCCCTCCGCCCAGCCTGCGTCACAGCAGGTGTACTGCGGCTGCGCTGAGCTGCTGCCTAGGGTGGACTTGAGCACTCTGCCCAGTCTGTATCACAGTAGGTGAACTGTGGCTGCGCTGAGCTTTAGTCTTGGGCAGAATTGCTTGCTGCACTGAGCCAGCGTCTCCACAGCACTGTGCACTGAGCTGTACCCGGGACTCTGGGGCTGAACTGTCCACCAAGTCCAGTTTGGGTCACAAGGCATCACGCAACCCAAATCCTGTCCAGTGTCCTCTCTCTCGCAGCAACTCCCACCAGCCACCACACTAACCGCCTCCACTGGAAAGTTCTGAGCTGCAAACCTCAGTCCCTGCCGCTGGTGTCGCTGGTGCCACTTGTGCAGGCACTGCTGCTCTGCTCCGAGAAAATCCGCACTCCTCCTGTGTGCAGGGGCACGCAGGTCCTCCACACCCTGGTCCCTCTGAACTGTGGAGCACTCCTGCTGCCATGGTGTAGGGACCTTGGTGTTCCTGGCTCAGAAATCTGTGCAATTCCCTGAATTGTTCATTAGAGCTTCCAAACACGGTCCACAATGCTCGCCGCCATCTTGGATCCCCAATACAGTCCTGTCTTCCTTGAATACATGACTATGTATTTGCATCTAGATTTGCATGATTGAAGTTATTATCTTCAAGTGAGGGACAACTGTGAATAAGAACTGCTTTTACAAGTGCTTGGTTGGGTGCAGAAATGATAAAATGTTGCACAAGGCACTCTTGTAAATTAGAACATAGCAAAGAAAGATATACATGCATTTATTTCAATTTTAAATCTTAAAACTTAAGTAGAGCACAAGTGATAAAGATAATATATGATACATATGAAAATTTGTGTGATTATATTGAGGAATTTCCTTAAGGCAAGATACACTGATATCTAGAGGAATATGTTCTAGACAAATGAGACAACAAATCAAAGGTACAAAATATAAGGCAAGGGCACTATCTAAGAAAGAAAGATTCATGTCCATTTAATTAGAGTGGCTCTTATCTCGTTACCTCTGACTCTTTTCCTTGTTCTTGTTACTTTTGTTTATTGTTTTTGTGTTTATTTTGCTTTATGTTGCTAACAGGATTCATATAAATTTCTAGATAACCATACCATCTGTTGTCTTTGCCTCCAGTTGGTGCTAGTCCAACTGCTCAGTAAAGGCAGATGTGCTATGATTCTCAACCTATAGTTCTCCATTTACAGTAAGAGGAAATCAGAATATTAGAGCAATAATTAAGCCACTTTATAGCCATACATTTGCAGCCCAAGTTGCATTTTAAGATATGAATTTCACAAATCCAAGGGCTGTCCCTTGGTCATAATATTAAATTGAGCCTTCACATTTAAAGATTATGAAATTATTGTAGTTGAATCTTTAATGTCACCCATAGATTCATATTTTCATTATTAAGTTTCTAATGCTAATTTGGAATTTTCTGATGGTCTAAGAGTTGGAGATTGGTTGGAAATAGATCACAGATGTCTTCTTTTCAGAGCTGTTCCTTGTCCTAAGTTATTTCTACTATTTTATATTATTTTATTTTTTTTGTTTGTCATCATTAATATCTTCTGATACTGGATACTGGTTCTCAGTGCCATGATGCTTAGCCAAGCACATAAAGACAAAACATTTTGCACCAAATTATCTAAATCTGTTAGCTAAACTAAGCCTTTCTGTCATTAAATCTTATGTATAGTTGCATAAAAGGAATTGACAATAATTAAAATTTACCCATATGAATAAAACTAAGTAAGCACATTCACTCCATAAGTTTAAAAAGAAAAAAATGGTATGTGTGAAAGTATTTGCTATGGCTATTAGCACCATTTAATATCAATGATATTAACAACTCTCATTTAATTATACAGATTCATCATTAGTTATATAAAATGTCCTATACTTATGATTTGTTTGAACTGAGCAAAAGCATATGGGGAATAAATATGACAGGGTTTTTCCTGGTTTTATTTAATATACTACAGATATATAGGCAGTCTGACTTTTTCATTACATTAATGAAGAAAGAATTTAAGTATAGTAGATTATTCTCCCATAATTCTAAAGATTATTTTTAATTCATTATCTTTAAAATTAATATAAAACATTGTTTAAAATTATATTTTAAGAATTACTCTTTATTTACTTTATTAAGTAAATAAAACGACTCAAAATTAAATATAGACAATATATTAAAGCTTTAAATTTGCCTTCCTGATATGGGTGGTTGGTTCAATTGTTCAAAATATGTCAGAATTTTCTAGATGATTGTTAGCAATTTTAAAAATGTATTTCATCTTGAACTTCAAATAAAAATGGTGCAAATAAAAACTTGTAGGCTTTCAAGGTCCCTAGTGAACCATAATGACTGAGAATAGTGAGCACCTAACTTCACAATTGAACAACATAATCTATTATGAAACATCTCTAATATATATAGAATTGCAAAGTATTATAAAGAGGTCTGTCCGCTATGTTGTAATTTTCATACTTGCATATTCTTAATACACTATTACATTGAACACACGTCCTTATAAAATGTGGCCTTCAATAAGGCAATGTGTTTCTTGTTATCCAGACACCCAAACTAAACTGCTTCAATAGCTAGATAGTAGGTAAATACACAAGTTAAAAAGGTCTTCTGTGTAATTGGCATTTTGACTTTATAAGTTCCACCAAGTGAAATATTCACTGATAATGATAAATGCAATATACTTTATGCATAAAATTAACTGTAGCTTTCTCCACAACCAGAAATTACAGTGAATGTTATAAAATAAGAAAATTGCTATTATCCTAGCCATCAATACTGTAGGAAATCTAAAGAAGTAAAAAATTCTAGATCTCAGAAAGACATTTGAGTATATACCTGAACAAATTGCACTCACCCTAGCATGTGACTATTTTAACCATTTCGTAATAGGCCACATTAACTATTTTGAAGAGAATTGATTCTGGCTGTACAAATATATATATATATATATATATATATATATTTAATATAAAATAAACCTGAAAACTCAATATTTTTACCATCTCCCTTACTAGCAGGCGTTTTAGAAATGTATGAGAAGTCACAAAGGTAAAACTTATAGAGTTCAATAGTAATTTGAAGTTTTCCATTTTTTTAATCCTTTGAAGGTGCATTGCCATATGGTTTGATCCTACATCACCCAAAATTATCTTAGATCAATCCCTGCTTCTTCTATATGAACATGACATTGAGGTTTCCTCTCCCTTTTAAGAACATCAAGTCTAAATTGTGCTTCTTGTACACTGATAAGTATATGGATATATTTTTGAGTATGATCACTTACTAGAGATCATACATACCCTGAAAGAAGACTGACTTTCCCTCTCTCAGCATCTATCAATAGTCAATAGTTTCTCAGCTAGGGGGCAGATATCACAGAACACTCCCACTGGTATGACTTTCACAAAAGCACCAAGGTATAGAGCATGAAATATATGCAGAGGACCTAGCTCATACCCATACAAAGACCCTGATTTTCTTCAATCACTGTGAACATCAAGAAGACCTTTTTTAGCTACTTCTGTAGGTTTCTGAAATCTTTCCCCTTCCCTTGTCTGTGAGTGTTTCTAGCACCACAAGGTGATTGGCTCTTAGTCTCTGCATCTACTTCTATTAATGATTGATAACACATCTTTGCTGACTATTGGCTAGACACGAATCTTTGAGTGTAGCAGAATACACTTCATTCAAGTTCTCCCAGTTGTGCTTGCTTCTGTCACCTACATCTGGGTAGATCAGCCTTGGATTTTTGGCTATGCAAGCAGTGTTAGGCATTTTCTTACTCTCAAAGTATGGCTTAAGCAGTATCAATTATTGCATGGCTACTCCCACAAGCGTTTGCTAACATTACTTACCACATCTTGGAGCAATGAAAGCTTGTAAGTCAAAGGATTTATGGGTGGGTTCATACTCTAGACCCAGTGTTTCTAATGCCAATTACTAGGAATCTTTGCTAGGTTACTGTAGAAAACACCAGGGATTTTCCTCTGCACTAGGTCTCCACAAAACCTCTCAACGATCCTCAATTTCTGCCATCTCTCCTCTTAGTCCTGCCTTTCATCCAACTCATTCACGCCTAGTCCCATCCTTATCAAAATCAAGTCCACTCTGAAAACATATTCTGTTTTCTCATCCCATGGAGATCATTGTGTCCTTCTTTGAGAACGCCTTGCTACATATCCTTTCGCTTTCTGTATACTTTAGCATGATTATCTTTTATTTAAAAGTTAACACCTACATATAAGTATGTAAACACCTTGTTTTTTTCTTTCTGGATCTGTATTGATTCACAGAGAATTTTTTTTAGTTCCATTCATTTTCCTGCAAATTTCATGATGCCACAGTTTTTAATAGCTGAGTAATATTCCATTTTATAAATTCACCACATTTTCTTCATCCACTCATTCATCTGTTAAGGGACTTTTAGGTTGTTTCCAGTATCTAGTTATTATTAAGTTCTGATGGATTAGAGTATGGGGCTCTTATTTATGAGACTATAACCACTCTATTTAAAAATATTATCAGATTTAAATATCAATCTTTAAAAATATTATTTTTAAATAAGGAGAAATTGTGATGAATAAAAATAAGATGATGATAGAGCATTCTATCTTATATACTCTATTGTTTTGCTTCTAATGGTTTTATATGCACATCTGTGCTATTGGTTCCTGTTTCAAAAATTTGAGATTATATCTATGACAGTAGTGAAACTTATTGACTTTAAACTCCTTTGTCACATATTTTTTCTAATACTCACAAACACCATTATTATTAAAGTATTTGAAAATATTATTCAAAAAAACTGTCATCATGAACAGAGTTGAAAAGAATGATGTTTAGTAGAATGGAATATCTTTTGGCTATACATAAAAAGTGATGTAATTGGGTTTTGAGGTAGATCATGTCCCAGTTTTCTGAGTTAACTCCATACTGATTTCTATAGTGGATAAAGAAGTTTGGACTTCCTCCAGAAATAATAGAATGTTCCCATTTCTTCACAATCAGTATAAATTGCCTCTTTTGTTGTTGATCTTAGCCATTCTGACATTTGTAAGATAGACTCTCATAGTTGTTTTGATTTGTGTTTCCCTAATGACTAAGGATGTTGTACATTTCTTTAAGTGTTTCTCGGCCATTTGCAAAACCTGTGGTTGGCACAGATCTGTAATCTGAGCATTCATGGAGGCAGAGGCATGTAAATCTCTTTGATTCTGAGGACATCCTGGTCTACAAATGAGTCCAGGACAGCCAAAATTACACAGAGAAACCCTGTCTCAAAAAGGTGTGTGTGTGTGTGTGTGTGTGTGTGTGTGTGTGTGTGTGTGAGAGAGAGAGAGAGAGAGAGAGAGAGAGAGAGAGAGAGAGAGAGAGAGAAAAGTATCTGTTTTGATCTGTACTCCAATTTTTATTGGATTATTTAGGTTATTTGTATAATTTTTTAATATTTATTTATTTTTAATTAATTTATTCTTGTTACATCTCTATGGTTATCCCATCCCTTGTATCCTCCCATTCTCCCCTCCCTCCCATTTTCCCCTTATTCTCCTCCCCCATGACTGTTCCTCAGAGGGATTACCTCCCTCTGTATATGCTCATAGGGTATCAAGTCTCTTCTCAGTGACCTGCTGTCCTTCCTCTGAGTGCCACTAGGTCTCCCCCTCCAGGGGACATAGTCAAATGTGAGGCACCAGAGTACTTGAGAAAGTCAAATCCCTCTCTCCACTCAAGTGTGGAGACTGTCCTGTCCATGGGCTAGATCAGGGTAGGGGTTTAAATTTTACCGCCTGTATTGTCCTTGGCTAGGGCCTTAGTTTGAGCGGGACCCCATGACCCAAATCTGCCAATCATAATGTTCTACTTGTAGGTTTCTAGGACCCACTGGATCCTTCTACATTGCTATTCTCCCATTGTTCTCTTATCTAGAGTCCCAATAGGATGTCCTCCCCTCGGTCCCAGTTTCCTGGTAAGGGAAGGCTTTCATGGAACATGCCCATTGGACTAGTATGCAGATATAAGTGAGTATATACCATTTGAGTCTTTCTGCTTCTGGGTTAACTCACTCATTATGATCATCTCTAGCTCAATCCATTTGTCCACAAATTTCAGGAATTCCTTGTTTTTAATAGCTGAGTAGTATTCCATAGTGTATATGTACCACAGTTTCTTTATCCATTCTTCTACTGAGGGACATTTAGGCTGTTTCCATGATCTGGCTATTATGAATAAGGCTGCTATGAACATGGTTGAGCAAATTTTCTTGCTGTGTGCTGGTGCATCTTCTGGGTATATTCCAAGCAGTGGAATAGCTGGGTCTTGAGGAAGCCCTATTCCCAGTTTTCTGAGATAGCACCAGATAGATTTCCAAAGTGGTTGTACTAGTTTGCATTCCCACCAGCAATGAAGGAGTGTTCCTCTTTCTCCACCTCCTCTCCAGCATGTGGTGTCACTTGAGTTTTTGATCTTAGCCATCCTGATGGGTGTAAGATGGAATCTCAGAGTTGTTTTGATTTGCATTTCCCTGATGACTAAGGAGATTGAGCATTTCCTTAAGTGTTTCTCAGCCATTTGCTATTCTTCTGTTGAGAATTCTCTGTTTAGTTCCAAGCCCCATTTCTCAATTGGGTTATTTGGTTTGGTGGTGTTTAATTTCTTGAGTTCTTTATATATTTTGGATATTTGACCTTTGTCAGATGTAGGGTTGGTGAAGATTTTTTCCCAGTGTGTAGGCTGTCGATTTGTTCTCTTGACCGTGTCTCTAGCCTTACAGAAGTTTCTCAGCCTCATGAGGTCCCATTTATTAATTGTTGACATTAAGGCCTGGGCTATTGGTGTTCTGTTCAGGAAGTTGTCTCCTGTGCCAATATGTTCCAGGCTCTTCCCCACTTTTTCTTCTAAGTGACTTAGTGTCTCTGGTTTTATGTTGAGGTCTTTAATCCACTTGGATTTGAGTTTTGTGCAAGGTGACAAATATGGGTCCAGTTGCATTTTTTTACACATAGACATCCAGTTAGACCAGCACCATTTGTTGAAGATGCTATCCTTTTTCTATTGAATGGATTTGGCTTCTTTGTCAAAAATGAAGTGACCATATGTGTGTGGATTCATATCTGGGTCTTCAATTCGATTCCACTGATCAACCAGCCTGTTGCTGTGCCAGTACCATGCTGTTTTAATTACAATTGCTTTATAGTACAATTTGAGATCAGGTATGGAGATTCCTCCGGAGCACCTTTTATTGTACAAGATCGTTTTTGCTATTCTGGGTTTTTTGTTTTTCCATATGAAGTTCAGAATTGAACTTTCAATGTCTTTAAAAAATTGTGTAGGTATTTTGATAGGGATTGCATTGATTCTGTAGTTAGCTTTTGGTAGGATGGCCATTTTTACTATGTTAATTCTCCCTATCCATGAGCAAGGAAGACCCTTCCATCTTCTCATGTCATCTTCAATCTCCTTCTTCAGAGTTTTGAAATTTTTTTCAAACAAGTCCTTCACTTGCTTAGTTAAAGTAACTCCTAGATATTTTATATTGCTTGTGGCTAATGTGAAGGGTGTGGCTTTCCTAATTTCTTCCTCTGCAAGCTTGTCATTTGTGTATAGGAAGGTTACAGACTTTTTTGAGTTAATTTTGTATCCAGCCAAATTGCTGAAAGTGTTTATCAGCTGTAGGAGTTCTTGGTGGAATTTTGAGGGTCACTTATGTACACTATCATATCATCTGCAGATAGGGATAGTTTGACTTCCTCCTTTCCCATTTGGATACCCTTTATCTCCTTTAGTTGTCTTATTGCTCTATTTGTATAATTTTATGGGTCATTTCTATAGTTGATACATTTGATTTTCTACTTCCACAAGTGTTATGCCTATCAAACAATAGAAAATATGTTTATGTCACATATTTTTATTTAATATTTAAAAATTTTGTTTTATTACCTTTCTATTTTTAAATTAGGTTTGTATGTTTTTTTAATGTTCAGTTTTATTTAATTTTTGTTTCTTTGCTTATTTTAGATACTAGCCATTGAAAGATGAATAGCTAGTAAAATTTTTATTCCTTCAAACATAAGATGATTGTATCATCAGATTATTATGTCATTTGCTGTGCAGAACTCTTTTATTTCAGGACATCATAGAGATGACTCAGCAATTAGAGGCTTGCCTCTCAAGCAAAAATTCTGGTATTAGTACAGGTGATATACAGAAAGTCCTTTAATATCAGAATAACTTCAAGGATACTTCTTCCTTTCTATTTTATCAGATTCATAGTATTGTATTTAGGAGTAAAAAGTTTTAAGAGCCAGATAGATTTAGTACAAAATTCGACTAGACTATTAAAAAGGAATGGCACCAATGGTTCACAAATTTTTCTATAAAAATGAGAAGTCAGTATTAACACCAAACAAAAGCTAATGCCACACATACACACACAAAATAGAAAAAATAACAGGTCGAAATATCTGAAACTCATAGATACAGAAATACTCAATAAATTACTTGGAAAACAGAATCAAGAACACATAAAAATAATTTACCATGATCAATAATGTTCACATCATACCAGGACAGATACACTTCCACATATATAAAACTGAAATAATAATCTAGTATGTGAGTAGATTCAAGTATAAAAAGTATATGATTATATCATTAGATGCAGAAAATACTTCAGAAATTTTAAATAATGCTTTGTGATACAATTTCTGTAAAATCTATGGTATTAGAAGACATTTCTCAATTTAATAAAAGCAGTATACATCAAACCAACAACCAAAATCCTGCTAAATTGAAATAAACTGAAAGATTTTTCACAAAAATTAGGAACAACATACAGTTTTCTACTTTCTGTATTAGTGTGAAGTCTTAGCTGGGCCAGTAAAATAGGAAAAAAATCATATAAAGTGTATTTAAATGGAAAAGGAATGAATCAAAGTTTATTTGTAGATACTATCACTCTATGTATAAAAAGCTGTAAAAATTACTTGAATCTTTCATTGCATAAAGATTAATGCTTCTCAAACTTCCTAATGCTATTATACATAAATACAGTTACTCATGTTGTGGTGACCCCAAACTATAAAATTATTTTTGTTGCAAATTCATAACTGTAAATTTACTACTGTTAGGAATCAAATGTTAATATTTAATAAGCACACTATCTAATATATGATCTTTGTAAAATATTGTTTCTCAGTCCTAAATGGGTTACTACTTGTAGGTTGGAAACACATTTGGCTGTGTAACAAAATATGAAGTTAACATGCATAAATCAGTAGTTCACAATATACAAAAGATAAATAAAGTGAGAAAAAATGAAATCAACCCAGCAGAGCTGATCTGGGTGCAGGCTCCAACAAGCATTGTCCTCCATCTTGGGCAGGTCTCTAGAAACCTAGCAAAGATCCTGTTACTTGGAGCTCACTTTGCCTGCACATGAACAGCCTGGCCCATTCAGAACAAAGACAGAAACTCCATTTGACAAACCTAAAAACCTAATAACACCAGAGACCACCAGATGGCTAGATGCGAGCTCAGAAATGCAAGCAACAAAACTCAGCATCTTATGACACCACTGGAAAGCAGTGATTCTACCACAGACAGCCCTTTAGATACTAACACAACCTAAGTATAAGAAGAAGGTTTTAAATTTGATGTGATAAAAGTGATAGAAGCCTTGTAGGAGGAAAATAAATCTCTAAAAGAACTACAGGAAAATACATTAAAATGGATAAAGGAATTGAATAAATCATATAAAGGATTACATGAAAATTCAAGCTGCAGTAAGAAATGAAAGAAAAGAATAAAACTATTCAAGACCTGAAAAGGGAATGAAAAGCAACAAGGAAAATACAATCTGAGGCAATCTTAGAGTTGGAAAATATAGGGACACAAATGCAGACACAAACAAAATCAACTCAAGAGATAGAAGAGAGAATCTTAAGAATAGAAGATACTATCGAAGTTACTGACACATCAGTCAAAAATTTTCTAAAAGTTAAAAGTTCCTGACACAAAACATCCAAGAAATCTGGGACACTTTAAAATTAACAAATCTGAGAATAATAGAAATGAAGGAGAAGACTCCAAGCTCCACAGCCCCAAAACATTTTCAAAAAAATAATAGAAAAAAATGTCCCCAACATAAAGAAGAAATTCTCATAAGTGCTAAAGAAGCCTACAGAATTCAGAATGAATGGGCCAGAAAAGAAAATCCCTCACCACATAATAATCAAAACACTAAATATTTAGGACACCAAAAGAATATAAAAAGCTGCAAGGGAAATAGTTTAAGTCACATATAAAGATAAAACTACTAGAATTACACCTAACTTCTCAAGAGAGACTATGAAAACCAGAAGAGTCTGGAAAATAGTCATGTAAACACTAAGAGACAACAGATGCCAAACCAATCTACTATAACCATTAAAACTTTCAATCACTATAGATGCAGAAAAGAAGATTTTCTATGACAAAAACAATGTTTAAACAGTACTTAGCCACAAATCCAGCTTTACAGAAGATACTGGAAGGAAAACTCTAACCCAAGGAGGGTATATCAACCCACAAAAACACAGGAAGTAAGTAATCCCATATAAATAAATAAAAATAAAAACAAATTCAAATTCTAACATTATCATTAAAAATTATAACTAAGAACCGCTGGTCATAAATATCTCTCAATATCAATGGCTTCAACTTCACAATAAAAAGTTTCAAGCTAACAAAATATATGTGAAACAGTACCCATCATTCTGCTGCATAAAAGGAAAATAAAAAACCTCAGCAATAAAGATAGACATTAACTTAGAGTAAAGTGCTGGAAAAAGGTATTCTAAGTAAACTGATCCAAGAAGAAAGCTGTAGTAGAGATTCTGGTATCTAATAAAATAGACATTCAAGAAAAATTGATAAAAAGAGATGGAGAAGGGCACTTCCTATAATCAAAGCTAAACTATACCAAAAGGACATCTCTCTCGATCCTGAACAACTATACCCCAAAAGCATGAACATTATAAAAGAAACATTATTAAAGATTAAATCACACATTGTACCTCATATATTAATAGTAGCAGAGTTCAATACCCCACTTTCACCAATATACAGATAAAGACAGAAACTAAATGGAGAAATAATGAAATTAATAAATACCATGAATCAAATGGACCTAACATAATTACAGAACATTTCACTGAAATACAGAAGAACATACCTTCCTACCAGCATCTCACGAACCTTCTCCAAAATTGACCATATACTTGGTCAAAAAAGCAAACCTCAGCAGTTACATGAAAATCGGAATAATCCCATGTCACCTTATATTAAAAATGGAATTCAGGCCACCTTATATTAAAACTGGAATTCAACAAAAACAGAAAAAAACAAAAAGCCTACAAACTCATGAAAACTAAATAACTCCCAAGTCAGTAATGTTTCAGTCATGGAAGAAACAAAAAAGGAATTAAAGAATTCTATGATTCAATGAAAATGAGAGTACTAGGTAACAAAACTAATAGAACACAGTGAAAGCAGTGACAAGAGGAAGATTCATAGCACTAAGTGTCTTTATAAAGAAATTTGAAAGATCCCATACTAGCAATTAAACGGCACAACTTAATTCTCTAGAAATTAAAAAAAAATCAAACACATACAAGAGGAGTAGATGCTTGGAAATCATCAAACTCAGGATTCAAATCAATAAATTGGAAGCAATGTTGAAAATTCAAATAAAAATGAATCCAAGACCTATTACTATGAGAAAATCAACAAGGTAGACAAATCTTTTGCCAAACTAATTAATAGGCAGAAGGAGATTGTGAAAATCAACAATATCATAAATAAAAAGCAGGACATAACCACAGATACTTTGGAAATCCAAAGAATTATTAGATCTTACTTCAAAAGAGTCTACGCTACAAAACTTGGAAATATAAATGAAATGAAGAATACTCTTGATAGCTACCAATTACCAAATTGTCAAGAGTAGATAAACAAATTAAGCTAAAGAAATTGAAGCAGTCAACAAACATGTCCCAAACAAAAACAAAAACAAAAACAAAAATAAAAAACAAAACAAAAGAATATAAGAAGCAACCAACCAAGGAAACAAACAATTCTAAAAAAAAACAAAAACAGGGCAGGATGAAATCAGAGCAGAATTATATCAGCTCTTCAAAGAATGGCAATACCAACTCTCTTTAGATTATTCCATGAAATAGAAACTGAAGCAATGGGGCTGGAGAGATGGCTCAGCGGTTGGGAGCACTGACTGCTCTTCCAGAGGTCCTGAGTTCAATTCCCAGCAACCACATGGTGGTGCACAACCATCTATAATGTGATCTGGTGCCCTCTTCTGGCCTGCAGGTGTACATGCAGGCAGAATACTGTATACATAATAAATAAATAAATAAATATTAAAAAAAAAAAAAAAAGAAACTGAAGCAACATACCCAAACTCATTCTATGAGAGGACAGTCACCTTGATACCTAAAACATACAAAGTCACAACAAAGAAAGAGAATTTTAGGCCAATTTCTCTTTTGAACATTCATACACAAATACTCAATAAAATACTCGCAAATAGAATCCAAGAAAACATAAAAGATACGACCAAGTTGGCTTCATCTCAGGCATGCAGGGGTGGTTCAATAAGCAGAAATACACCAACTTAATCCAAGATATAAGAAAACTGAAAGAAAAATCCCACATGATCATTTCCATAGAAGCTAAAAAGCATTTGACAAAACCCTACATGCATTTTATTAACAGTCTTCGAGAGATCTGGGATACAAAGCACATACATAAGCATAGTAAAGGCAATATACAACAAGCCTATAGCTATCATGAAACTAAATAGAGAGAAATTTCAAACAATTCTACTTAAATAAGGGACAAGTCCAGGCTATCCACTCTGTCTGTAGCACTTAAAGTGTTAGCCAGAGCAAGACAACAAAAGGAGATCAACGACATGTAACTTGGAAAGAAAGAAATCTAAGAATCACTATTTTTAGATGCTATGATAGTATACATAAGTGACCCCAAGAATTCTACAAAGGAACTTCTTCAGCTGATAAATCACTTCAGCAATGTGGTAGGATATGATTTTTTTTAATGTAGACCTGTTATATACAAAAGAAAAACAGGCTGAGAAAGATATTAGGGCAACAGCCCCATTCATGATAGCAACAAAACCCATAAAGTATCATGGTGTAACTCTAATCAAACAAGGGAAAAATGTGAAGGAACATAACTTCAACTTTCTGAATAAAGAAATTGAAAAAGATATCAGAAGATGGATATATATACCATGCTCATGGATCAGTACAATTGGCATAGTAAAAATGACCACTTTATCAAAAGAAATTAACAGATTAAAGGAAATTTCCCCTTAAAATGCAAACACAATTCTTTACAGAACTTGGAAGAAGATTTCTCAACTTGATTGGGAAAAAGAGAAAGCAGCAAATAACTAAAACAATTCTATACAATAAGGAATGTTATGGAGATATTTCCATCTCTGAACTCAAATTGTACTATAGAGAAACAGTAATAAATATGACATGGTACTGGCATAGAAACAGATAGGTGGATAAATGAAACAAAATGAAAGACCCAGAAACAAAACCACCATCTTATAGAATCTTCATTCTTGACAAAGAAGTCAAAAGAATACAATGAGGCAAAGATAGAATCTTCAACAAATTGTGCTGGTTTAAAAGGATGCTTACTTTTAGAAAAGTACAAACCTTCAAACAACTAAAGTCTAAGCAGATTAAAGATCTAAACATAACACCAGAAATACTAAGTCTGTTAAAAGAAATGTGAGAAATAGCCTTGAGCTAATTCGTACAGGAGACAATTTCTTGAACAGAATGTCAAGAGCTCAGCCTCTAAGACATACCATAAATAAATGGGAACTCATGAAACTAAAAAGCTTTTTGTAAGGTAAAGGGCACTGTACATAGAACAAAAGGACAATCTACTGATTAGGAAAAGATCTTCACCAACCCTACTTTTGACTGATGGATTATATCCAAAATATATAAAGAACTCAAGATATTAAACACTATCAACCCAAATAATCTAATTGAAAACTATGATAAAGAACTAAACAGAAAATTCTAAATAGAGGAATAGGAAATGTTTGAGAAACACTTAAAGAAATCCTCTAAATCTCTAGTCATCAGAGAAATTCAAATAAAAATGACCGGGGAAACTATCTTATTCATTTCAGAATGGCTAAGATAAAAAAACATAAGTGACAGCAAATGCTGATGAGGGCTTGGAGAAAAGGGGACAGTCCTCCATTACTGGTATAGGTATAAACTTGTACAACCATTTTGGAAAACCACTCTGTGCTTTCTCAAAGAACTGGGAATAGTGCTACATCAAGACTCACCCATAGCACTGCAACCCAAAAGTTGCTCAGCCATACAACAGGGATATTTGTTCAGCTATGTTCCTAGCAGTTTAATTGTAATAGCCAGATTCCTGAAACAAACTAGATGTCCGTAAACCAAAGAAGAAATAAAGAAACTGTGGTGTATTTACACAATGGGATACTATTAAGCTTTTAAAAACAAGGAAATATTGAAAATTTCAGGCAAATGAATGGAACTAGAAATGATTGCCCTGAACAAGGTAACCCAGACTGAGAAAGACATGCATGGTATATATGGACTTATAAGTGGATATAGACACATAATACAGGATAACCACAGTACAATACACAGAACTAATGATACTAAATAACAAGGCGGACCCTAGGGACAATGCTTAATTCTCATTTAGAATGACAAATAGAATGACACCAGAAGCAGTTGAAGAGAAAGAACAAGAGGGGGCCTACCATATGGATCATCTTAAAGATTACACTCAGTAGGAGGTCCAAGCAGATGCTGAAACACACAGGCAAACTTAAATATGGAGCTATTAGAGTCTTACAGAAGAGTTTGTGAATAGAAGAACCTGGAGGGGTCAGAAGCACTTAAGGAGAGCAGTGAAGCCAACAAATAGAGGCAAAGGAAGGAGGTGATTGAGAGACTGATGTACCAACCATGCACAACGCCTGGTGAGGACCTGGACTCTCTGCTCAGATGTTCTAGACAGGCAGCATAGTCTCCTTTTGGGCACCATAAAATGGGAGTAAGGATTACTTCTTACATGGTCTCTGGTTCCCAGATTTTGATCACTTCTCCCCAGTGGGAAGGCCTTGCCAGGCCACAGAGAAAGAGAATATAGGCAGTCCATATGAGACTTCATAGACTGACATCATCAAGAATTGCAATTAGACAAAGAAGCTGATTGTTCACAATTTCAAACACAAGCATGAAGTAGAGAAATAATAGGATGGATACTATAATCACACAAATTTACCTCCTAATTTGTACCTCCTGTTTTGCAAAGCCATCTACTTAAACCTTTGCATATATAGCCAGCAACTCAGAAAAAGTATACAAATATCTGAGCATACAGGCAACATTCTCATTCGTGCTACTAGAGTCCACTTCCTGGCTTCTATGGCCTCATGGCATTTAAATGATGCAACATTCATTTATTCTAACTTCTAAAGTCTCCATAGTCTTTCCTTCTCTTAAAATTATTCAAAAGTTCAAAGTGTCTTCTGGGACATGAAGCAATATCTTAATTGTTAACCTATGAATTCTAAAAGGAAAACATAGTTCCAACATTTAATAACATGTAATATGTATTAACTTTGTTTAAGAGAGGAATGAGAACAAAGTGATTAAATAGTGACCCAAAGATATAAAGTACTTTAGTTCCATGTTTGTTTTGAAAGAGCTGTGATGTTTTTGTGCCTCCTATTGCACAGCTTGCAGCCTATAGCTCTCATTTTGATTGGTTCTACTTTCTGTGTACAGCTGTCCTCAGAAGATTTCTTTTGAGTGTCTCATCTCCAGCATCTTAGAATATCCAATATAACATGTCACATTAGAAGAAAATGTTAAATGTCTTGAGAACATATTATTAGATTTTCAAGCAGAGGCAAATAAATATGACTTTATACATTACCTCTATCAAAATTAAGGGTTTTTTGTTTATTTGTTTGTTTTTGGAGTCTACATGAGGATACTTGTATATTGTAAAGGCTGGCAATACACCCAGAGGTGATATGTGATAGTTATTTGTTATTATGAAGATGTGATTCACAGAAATGATATTCTGAATTGGTACATGTAACAATTTAATGAAAGGCATTTACCTTAACCTCTATTATATATTCTTCAAGAATTGCTGTTTTCAAAAAAATATTTCTTCATGTAAATATATATATATATATATATATACATGCATAGCATACAGATTCTGTGCGTATTCATGTGTGTGTTTCTATGTTTGCATGTGTGCATGCATTTGCATGCAAATGTATTCATGTTCTTTTAATAGAGGTCAGAAGTCTATATCCTCAGCTACTACCCACTTTATCTTTTGAAAAATAGCTTCTCACTAAATTTAAATTTCATATTCATTACAAAAATAGCTAATTAATGAACTCCAGAAATCCTCCTGTCTCCATACCCTTTAAGAGCCTATTATTAATGGGGTCATAGCCTATTTTCACAGGTATGATAAACACTCCAAATTGACTACTTTCTTATCTTGTGTGGTAGGTAGTTTACCAAATCAGCTAATGTTAGTCCTTTATATGTGCATCAATAGTATAACTTTATTTTTCACAGTTTCTGAAAACTATGCAAGTTTTTGCACCCTCCATGTTGTCTTTATGTATCCTAAAAAGAAATTCCTTTCTGTCATATACAAGTCATCTTATAAGACAAATAATTGCTTTTATTACTACGTTGGTAAAAATATTTTGAAAAGAATTACTAATTGTCTCTAAACCACCTACTATCTTTATTCAATGATTAAAAGAATCTTTTCAGCTTCATTTATTGTTTTAGGAGTGTTGACCATTTTTATAAAATTGAAATGTACCCAATATTGATATTATAATCTGAGTCTGCTTCACGTGGTCCGGGTTTGTAAATTGACATTCAACTTGTAATTCATCATAATTAAAGTATAATCCATTATTACCTCTTTGAATGATGGACTTTATGTTGCTTGATATTTCTTCTTATGCTACAGATTTGTTGTTGTAAGTTTTTTAACAAATGATCTGTGTATTAACACATTTTTATTAAACTTCACCTTTGGTGATTTCAAATTTTGAGTTACTTTTAGGTAAGAAACAAACAGAAGGCTTGTGTGAAAGGTTTATCTTCATCAAGACAGTATTTGTTTCACTCATCTTCATCATTTATTCTATATGTTGGTACATGTACAGAAAGCTTTTCCTTGATGACAACAAATACATTTGAAGGACACTGTAGTACCTTGGTACTTTGTTCCCACTTGTAAAAGAAGTTGCTTTCTAATTCCTGATTTTCAGTTCAGCTTAGTTTTTTTTAACCATTTCTACATCATTTTAAAAGTTCTTATCTATGTATACAAGATATAATTTTACCATAACTCACTCATCTCTCTTCACACTGTTCTTATTATTACTTTAATTTAAATTCTTTTTTAAATATATTTTATTAATTTATTCATATTACATCTCAATTGTTATCCCATCCCTTGTATCTTCTCATTCCTCCCTCCCTCCTGCTTTCTCCCTACTTCCCTCCCCTATGGCTGTGACTGAGGGGGACCTCTTCCACCTATATGATCATAGGGTATCAAGTCTCTTCTTGGTAGACTGCTGTTTCCTCTGAGTGCCACCAGGCCTCCCCATCCAGGGGACGTGGTCAAATTTGGGGCACCAGAGTTCATGTGAAAGTCAGTATCCACTCTCTACTCAACTGTGGAGAATGTCCTGTCCATTGGCTAGATCTGAGTAGTGGTGAAAGTTTACTGCACATATTGTGCTTGGCTGGTGCCATAGTTTGAGCAGGACCTCCAGGTCCAGATCTGCCTCTCATAGTGTTATTCTAGGTTTCTAGGATGACCTTGGTCCTCCTATTTCCCCATTATCCCATGCTTCTCTCATCCAGAGTCCCAATAGGATATCCTCCCCTCTGTCTCACATTCCTGGTAAGTGGAGATTTTCATGGGACATGTCCCTTGGACTAGTGTCCAGATATAAGTGAGGATACACGATTTGACTTTTTCTGCTTCTGAGTTAACTTACTCACTATAATCATTTCTAATTCAATCCATTTGTCCAAAAGTCTTGGGAATTCCTTGTTTTTAATAGCTGAGTAATATTCCATAGTGTAATTGTACCACAGTTCCTTTATCCATTCTTCTACTGAGGGACACTTAAGCTGTTTCCTGGTTCTGGCTATTGTGAATAAGGCTGCTATGAACATGCTTGAGCAAATGTTCTTGTCACGTGCTGGAGCATCTTCTGGGTATATTCCAAGGAGTGGAATAGCTTGGGTCTTGAGGAAGCCCTATTCCCAGTTTTCTGAGATAGCACCAGATAGATTTCCAAAGTAGTTGTAGTAGCTTGCATTCCCACCAGCAATGAAAGAATGTTCTTCTTTCTCAACCTCCTCACCAGCATGTGATGTAGCTTGAATTTTTTTATCTTAGCCATATTGATAAGTGATAAGATGGAATCTCACAGTTGTTTTGATTTGCATTTCCCTGATGACTAAGGAGGTTGAGCATTTCTTTAAGTGTTTCTCAGCCATTTGATATTCCTTTGTTGAGAATTCTCTGTTTAATTCTGAGCCCCATTTCTCAATTGGATTATTTGGTTTGGTGGTGTTTACTTTCTTGATTTCTTTATGTATTTTGGATATTAGACCTTTGTCAGATGTAAGGTTGGTGAAGATCTTTTCCCAGTGTGTAGGCTGTCGCTTTGTTCTCTTGACAGTGTCTCCTGCCATACAGAAGCTTCTCAGCCTCATGAGGTCCCATTTATTAATTGTTGACATTAAGGCCTGGGCTGCTGGTGTTCTGTTCAGGAAGTTGTTTCCTGGGTCAATGTGTTCCAGACTCTTCCCCACGTTTCCTCTAACCGTTATAATATCTTTGGTTTTATGTTGAGATCTTTAATCCACTTGGACTTGAGTTTTGTACATGGTGATGAATATGGGTGCAATTGCATTTTTCTACATGTAGACATCCAGTTAGACCAGCACCATTTGTTGAAGATACTATCATTTTTCCGTTGAATAGATTTGGCTTCTTTGTCAAAAATCAAGTGACCATATGTGTGGGGATTCAATTCCATTGATCAACAATTCTATTGCTGTGCCAGTACCATTCTGTTTTAATTACTGCTGCTTCATAGTACAGCTTGATATCAGGTATGGAGTTTTTGTCAGAGGATCTTTTACTGTACAAGATTTTTATAGCTTTTCAGGATTTTTTGTTTTTCCTTATGAAGCTAGGATTCAACTTTCAATGTCTTCAAATATTGTGTAGGTATTTTTAAAGAGATTGCATTTAATCTGTAAATTGCATTTGGTAAGATGACCAGTTTTACTATATTAATTCTCCCAATCCATGAAACAGGGAGAACATTACATCTTCTCTTGTCATATTCAATCTCTTTCTTCAGTGTTTTAAATTTGTTTTCAAATACGTCCTTCACTTGAGTGGTTAGAGTAACTCCTTGATATTTTATATTGCTTGTGGCTAATGTGAAGTGTATAATTTTCATACTTTCTTACTCTGCATTATTGTCCCCCAGGAAGGGTACTGACATTTTTGAGTTAATTTTTATCCAGCCAATTTGCTGAAAGTGTTTATCAGCTGTATGAGTTCTCTGGTGGAATTTTGGGGGTCACTTATGAACATTTTCATATCATCTGAAAATAGGGATAATTTAATTTCCTCCTTTCCCATTTGGATCCCCTATTCTCTTTTTGTTGTCTTATTGCTCAGGCTAGAACTTCCCATACTATATTGACAAGGTATGGAGAGAGAGAGGGCAGCTTTGTCTTGTTCCCTATTTTAGAGGAATTTAATTGAGTATCTCTACATTTAATTTGAATTTGGCTATTGGCTTGCTGTTTATAGCTTTTATTATGTTGAGGTATATGTCTTGTATCCCTGATCTTCCAAAACTTTAAACCTGAATGGGTATTGGATTTTATTAAGTGCTTTCTCTGCATCTAAGAAGATGATCATGTGTTCTTTAATTTTCAGTTTGTTTATATGGTGTATTACATTGATGGGTTTTCATATATTAAACCATCCCTGCATGCCTGGAATGAAGCCTACTTGGTCATGGTGAGTGATATCTTTGATGTGTTCTTGTATTCGTTTTGTGAGTATTTTATTGAGTATTTATAATATATATATATATATATATATATATATATATATATATACATAATAAATTTATAAAGTAAATTGGTCTGAAATTCTCTTTCTTTGTTGAGTCTTTGTGAGGTTTAGGTATCAATGTGACTATGGCCTCATGGAATTAATTTGGTAAAGTTCCATTCGTTTCGTTCTTTTGGAGTAGACTGAAGAGTATTGATATTAGCTCATCCTTGAAGGTCTGGTAGAATTCTGCACTGAAGCCATCTGGCCCTGGACGATTTTTTGGTTGGGAGACTATCAATGATTGCTTCTATTTCTATAAGAGAAATTGGACTATTTAGCTTTTTTATCTGTTCTTCATTCAAATTTGGCAAGTGGAGTTGATCAAAAAATCATTCATTTCCCTAAGATTTTAAAATTTCATGGCATATATGCCTTTGAAGTAGAATCTTATGATTCTTTGTATTTCTTCAGTGTCTGTTGTTATGTCTCCCTTTTCATTTCTGATTTTGTTGATTTGGCTACTGTCTCTCTGCTTTTAATTAGATTTGCTAACAGATTGTCTATCTTGTTAATTTTCTCAAAGAATCAGCTGTAGGTTTTGTTGTTTCTTTAGACTGTTCTCTTTGTTCCTAAATAATTAATTTTAGCCTTGAGTTTGATTATTTCCAGTCGTCTCCTCCTCTTGCATGTTTCTGCTTCTTTTTTCCCCCTAGGGTTTCCAACTGTGTCATTAAGTTGCTTATTTGGGATGGTTCCAATTTCTTTAAAAGGCACTTAGTGGTATGAGTTTTCGTCTTTGCACTGCTTTCAATGTATTCCACAAACTTGGGTATGTTATTCCTTCATTTTCATTGAATTTTAGGAAGTTTTCAATTTCTTTCTTTATTTCTTCCCTCACCCAAGTGTCTTTAAGTAGAGAGCTGTTTAGTTTCCTTGTATGTGTAGGATTTTGTTATTTCTGATGTTGTTGAAGTACAGCTTAAGACCATGGTTATCTTATATGATACAAGGTATTATTTTAATCCTCTTGCTTCTGTTGAGGCTTACTTTGTGACATACTTCATGATCAATTTTGGAGAATGATCCATGGGATGCAGAGAAGAAGGTATATTCCTTTTTGGGTGGGTGAAAAGTTCTGTAGATATCTCTTAGAGCTATTTGACTCATGACATTGGTTAATGATGTTATTTCTTGGCTTAGTTTCTGTTTCAATGACTTATCCTTCATTGATAGTGGGGTGTTGAGGTCTCCCACTATTATTGTGTGGGGATTGATGTGTGATTTAAGCTTCGTTAATAGATCTTATACAAATGTGGGTACTCTTGTATTGGGAGCATAGAAGTTCAGAACTGTGATGTCATCTTGTTTGATTTTACCTTTGATGAGTATGATGTGTCCTTCCTCATCCCTTTTGATTAATGTTGGTTGAAGGCCTATTTTATTAGATATTAAAATGGCTGCACCAGCTTGCTACTTGTGACCATTTGCTTGGAATATTTTTCCAGTCTTTTACACTGAGGTAATGTCTATCTTTATGAGTGAAATGTGTTTCTTGAATGCAGAAGAATGTTGGATCTTGTTTACACATCCATTCAGTTAGTCTTTGTCTTTTTACTGGAGAATTTAGACCATTGATGTTGAGAGATATTAATGATCAGTGACTGTTAAGAGTCTTAATTTTGATGCTGGGGTTTCAGTAGACAGTTTGTGTGGTTGTGTTTTTGAGATAGTGTAGTTATCTTTTTTCTGTGTATTTTTGGTTGTAGCTTATCTCTTTGGGTGGAGTTTTCCTTCTAATACCTACTGTAAGGCTGTATTTGTGGATAGGTACTGTTTGAATTTGGTGTTGTCATGGAATATTTTGTTTTTTCCATCAATGGTTATTGATAATTTCATTGAGTAAAGTAGTCTAGCCTGGCATCTGTGGTCTCTTAGGGTTTGCAGGATCTCTGTCCAGGCCCTTCTGACTTCTGCTGAGAAGTCAGATGTAATTCTGATTGGTTTGCCATTAAATGTTATTTGGCCCTTTTCCTTGCAGCTTTAAATATTTTTCTTTGTTCTATATGTTGTGTGTTTTAATTATTATATGATGGGAATATTTTCTTTTCTGGTCTATTCTATGTGATGTTCTATAGGCAGCTTGTATATTCATATACATTTCCTTTAAATTGGGAACATTTTTGTTCTATGATTTTCTTAAGAATATTTTCTAGGCCTTGGAGTCTGGCATCTTCTCTTCCTTCAATACCTAATATTCTCAGATTTCTTCTTTTCATGGTGTCCTTGATTTCTTGGATGTTCTGTGTCAGGATTTTTCCAAATATAGCATTTTCTTAATGGTTGCTTCAAGATCTACGATTGTATCTTCTAGACCTGAGATTTGTTCTTCCATCTCTTAGATTCTGTTAGACAGGCTCTCCTCGGTATTGCTTGCCTTCCTCTCTGAGCTCTCACATTCCCGTTTTTCTTCTGTGCATTTATCATTGATTTCATTTTCGTCTTGAGATCTTGAACTGTTTTATTGATTTCTTTCATTTGATTGTTTGTATATTCCTGAGTTTCTTCCATTGCCTCTTTATAGGTCTTCAGAGCTTGAACAGTTTTAATGATTTCCTTCATCTGGTTGTTTGTTTTTTCCTGAAAATTTTCCAGTGCCTCTCTTTTATGTCTTCCACCCATTTGGCTGTGTCTTCCGGCATGTGATTACAAATTTTATTTGTTTCCTCCATTATTATCCTCATTACTAAGGATTTGAGGTAATTTTCTTGTATTTACAGTGTTTGTGTTCTCTGGGTTGCTTTCCTTGCATTAGCTTGGATCTGGAGACGTCATATTGCTGTGGGGTTTTTTGTGTGTGATTTTATGCTGTTCTTTAGTCATCTTGCTGTCTCTATTTTTGGGAGGTAGCTTTTGGAGTTGGGTGGAGGTAGTCTGGTGATAGATTCACCCATTTTCTCATGACTTCCCTAGGTCAGAAACTCTGATACTTCACTGTCTAGATGGGAGATGGCCAGTCCCATATTTTGGGTCTCTCACAGCCAGTGCTCTACTGCTCCCCTGTACTCTGGGTCCCAGAATTGTCCCGGGTCTCAGAATGTGAGCTGGGTGAGGTCAAAGTGTCAACAGCCTTCTGATACCCCTGTGGTACAGGAGCTCTCTGGGGACTGAACCAGGTCAGTCTGAGGGGGTCTGATGGCCACACTACTCTCTGTCTCCTCAAGATTTCCTTAGTCCTGGAGCTCTGAAGCTCTGCTGGTCTGTTGTACCTGATAGTGTTTCAAGACGCAGACTACTTGCAGAGTCCAGGTTAGTGCCACGGGGCCAAACGGCACACACACTGAGTCCAGTTAGCATCTATGGACCCAACCTGAGCATTGACCCAGTTCTCATCTCTGGACACAAACGAGTCTTGGGGCAGTCCAGTTAGCGCTGAGTCCAACCTGGGTCTCAGGCCCAAACCAGGCACTGAGCTCAGTCAGAGTCCTTGGGCCCAACACTCCATGCTGAGTTTAGGTAGGGTCTCTAGGCTCAAGCTACGCACCAAATTCAACTTGGTCTTGGGGCCCGAATTGCATGCCAAGGTCAGCTGGAGTCTCAGGGGCCGAACTTCACACTGAGTCCAGTTTAGGTCTCAGCCCCAAACTGCTGGCTTAGTTGAGCTTAGGTTACAGGGCCCACACTGAGCGCTGAGCTCAGCGAGGGCCTTGAGTCCCAAATCTTGCACTGAGTACTCTCTCCTGCAGCAATTCCCACTGGTCACCACGTCAACTGCCTCTGCAGGAGGGTTTCCAGCTGTCAACCTTAGTTGCTGCCACTGCTGCTATGATCTGAGAGCATCCACACTCCTCCCTTGTTCAGCAGTATGCAGGTTTTCTATATTTTCTTCCTTTCAAACTGTGAAGTACTCCTGCTGTAGTGGGGTGGGGAGCTCGGTGTTCTTGGTTAAGAATTCCATGCAATTATTTGAATTATTTACTGGAGCTTCTAAACATGGTCCACTCTGCTCGCCACCATCTTGGATTCTCCCCTACTTTAAATTCTTAATCTTCATGTCACTAGTTTGAGAAATATTTTTATACTACTCATTTCCTTGCTGAGTAATATGCCTGATCTGAAACATATAAGTATTCATAATTTTTCTTGCAGTAACCATATTGTTCTATACTTATTGAAACTGATATAAATGGCCCTGACACAAAATTAAAATTACAAAGTATATACCACAGATGAATGTCATGTAGTTCAGTATTCTTTCATTACAAATGGATATTCTAAGAATGATCATTCTACTATGATTATTGTGAAGGTTAATTAAGTGGACATTTGTAGACACAAAAGAATTCTGGCTTACATTGTAACCAATTGTTACTTCGATATGAGGAAAATAAATGAATGATTTCGAGCAACTGTGAAATCACTATCAGCATCAGCCCACATTCACCCTTAGGTCCTTTCAAACCATTAAGAATGTTAAGTTTTCATGGTTTTGAAAGCTAT
>OU015747.1:71249544-71312801 GCA_907169655.1 Acomys percivali
CTATGGATACATGGCACCCATCTCAAACTTCAATGTCACCAAACTATCATTGAGTTATATGTAGGTTGAAATTAACGAGTAGAAACCAATACTTATGGCAGTTTAAGTTATCCATGACATGCCCCTACATACAACACATTTTGATAATTTAGTTTTCAATTATATTCATCATAAAGTCATACACATATGACATAATAAATTATTATTTACTAGAATTAATCAATGAAATCTATGAAAAAATAAACTCATGATTTTTTACTTAATTGAAATACCTGGGCTTATTTATTTCTATGTAATATACACGCACGCGCACACACACACACACACAAAGGAAAAACAGAGAGTGAGATAGACTTAGATAATAAATACTATCTTAAATCAAGCATGAACCAGATAACTTAGATGCTTAGTCAATAGTAGATTCTCATGAAGATTATAATGTTGCAAATGCAAAAATCAATACGCACTTGTCTTAATTCTCCTACTTTGCGAAATAAGCTTTTTATTTCTGGAGAAGAGGACTGTGGTAGTTAAAATATACAAGTACAATAAATGAATTAAACAAAACCTATCCTTTACAAAAGTAAAATATCAAACAATACAAATGTCAAATAATTTTTATAAAATAGTTAAAAGAGTACGAGACTATGACTAGATTTATATATGTGCTACTTTAATCTGTCTAATACATACATACATTAGATACTTCCTGTCTTCTCCATTGTACCTCACATATTTTTCTCCCTTTTAGACATACACACAAAAGTGTGTTTCTATGATTGTTTACCACCAACACTTAGGCTGTGAGAGTGTGACCATACTTTTATTTGCACCAGATAATGCTCACTAGTCAACCCAGTGTAGTTAAATGATCTGAAATCCATTCTTTAGCTTTTGGTACATGGGCATGTCTTGTCTAAAAGTTAGTCACCTCTTCTGTGACACAGGCTTCCTCCATGATTAGAGAGAATAAATTAGCAGGAGGAAGCTTGCTTCTTGTATAATGATATTTTCATGTATATGAATTTACTATTTAGTTATAACTTAAGCTAATTTTGTGAATAAGGATAAACTAAAAAAAATTAATAGAAATAGTTTGACTAAACTTGTTTCATTGGTTTTAATCCCTTACTGACTGAGATACTTAAAATAATACATAAAATTATAAGACAATAGACCTATATATGGCAGTCACCAATTCACCTGAGTATGAGGTTTAAGTGGTTTTAGACCACTATAATTTCATTGTGTAATTTTAATCAAATATACATCAGTTTACTCCAATAATCAAATATTTAAAGAAGTTTAAGCTGTATACTTGGCTCAGTCATCAATTATACGCCCTAATCTTCCAGGATATTTTAGTCCAGTTTCTTGGATTTATGGTGGGCATCTCACAAGTATCTCTCACTTCAACGTCAGAGAAATCTGTATACATTTCTGAAATCAGTGGATACCCACAAATACCTTCCATGTACTCACACAAACACAGAAACATATGCATACACACTCTAATAAAAATATGTATAAACTTGATTATATATTTTACTGATAACAGTATAAAGTTTACCAGTCTTCAGAGAAATGTTAGTTCCATTGAACTAATGGCTCAGAAAAAATAAAAATTATCTAAAACTACATATACAATATGAATCAGTTATATTGCTCTTCGGCATATGACCAGAGAATATGATATTCATTCCATTGATAATTTCTCACCAATGCTAATTATTTTTCTTTTACATTTGTTAGAAAATGGACACAAACTCAATGTTGTTGAACAAGTGAATGATGAAAATATGTGCACATACCCAATAGAATAACATTCTGCTGTTAAAATAAGTGAAGTCATGAAATATGCTGGTAAATGAATTGACCTAGAAAAGACCATATTTAGTAAGGAATCCCAAGATTACAAAGATAATTTCCACATAATTTTTTTAACTTGAGATTTCTAGCTCAATATCTTAAGATATGAGTATACTTCAGAAAGTATAACTTCAGAGACTAGAAAACGCTAAGGGGCCTATGGTTGTATGTGGGTGAAAAGGGGTTATGATAGGAATGACAGAATATGGGTTTTATGAAAGGGACACAGAAAAATGTGTAAGGGCTCCAAAATGAGAACAGGAAGGGATGGCAATACAGAAAAGTAACAAAGAAAACTAAGAACAAAGTTTTCTGATACATCATTAAGGAATTTTTATTATTTTAATATACATATGTACTTTATTCAGATATAGATACAGACAGATAGATAGATCTGGAAAAAGAATCCTGATACCAGACATGATATTCCACATAGTTGTCCATGTACATGTGCAACCACACAAGAATTCATGGAAAAGAAAAGAACAAAGTATATTGTCATTAATGTAGACTTCATGTTATTAGTAACAATGGCTGAACTTATTTCCACATTCTAATAGTAATTTTTTTCTTTTGTTTGGACAAACAATATATATGTATACACATGGAGGCACACACACACATAAACACATGTGCACACACACACACTTGAGTTTGCTCTGTTCCTCATAGGAGCATATACTGACAAACACTCCAGTACCAGACACTAAAAATATCCTTTTTTGTGGTTAGTCAGGGTAATCTAAATGGTTACTCCAACAGAGTAGACTATTTTTATTGCCAGCTATTACCTATCAGAAGCTAAAAGCTGAGTCCATAGAGCTGAATAAAGTACATACTTATGATATGGATTTCATATAGTTCCATCAAGATCTCACCCAAAAGCCTCTTTCTACATCTAGTTTTTTATATTAACAAAAAATATTATGTAAGCTGCAATAAGAAGGGAACAATCTACATTCTAAATCTTATCCTCATACCGAGAGATAAATGAAGCTATCATTCCTCTCCGAGGTAATTTCTCTTAACAATCAATGGCTATCATTATAGAAAACTACAACAGACACAATGAAGAGACCAAGAGATAATTAAGGATCCAGTGCCCATATTTATATCTATAGCACATTTCATGAATGTACAGCTCAGAAAACTTTGTAGAAGTTGGTCTAGGAAGAGGGTAAGAGCCAGAATAACGGGAAGTCAGCTATGAGACTTGTCTCCTAGAAATAGTGTTATAAAAGATAACTGAACCATGAAAATATCAGTAGATATGCTGATGCAGAAATAGGGGAGGGAGAAAAACCTTAAGAGTAACCACCTTAGAGAGAGAACTCTGGGACACTCACAATTAAAGAAAGAAGGAGAAATATTCTCTATACAAACTGATAAGACTGAAAATAATAGACATGTAAAAATGGACTCAGCAAACAATAATTACATATGTTTGCATATGTGCATATAGAATATGTAATAAAAGTAAAGGAGGTTATCAATTTGAGAGTGATGGGAAAATCAGAGATATTGGAGGGAGTAATGAGGGACATGGAGAAAAAAATGTTGGGAGGTGGTGAAGTAACTCTTGCTTTTTTAATTTTTCAAAAATAGTAACTGTTCTGAAAAGTGAGAGAGTATTCAATTTCTGGGAATAGACACAATCACTGACTACTTAGGTATATGAACAAAGTCACTGAAAGAAAGACAAGGGCTATTTAATCTCTTTCATAGGTAGAATAAAAAACTATTGTTGTTATAAAAATAATTATGTTGTGGTTATAAAAAGAGTGAGATTGCTAGGGAGAAGTGGGTTGACATAATGAAGAATAAAATTACACTTAGAGAGTAGGGCTGAGGTTAGCGACCCTAACTAACAACATGACAGCTTCATTAATGACAATCTACTACTTTTTTATTTTACATGAATACTTATGTGGGTACATATGGGTACATGTCTTTGTGGAATATAAAGATTGAAATCAGTATTCTTCCATTGCTCTTCATACTATTCACTGAGATTAAGTTGATCAAACACAAAGTTTGTCAATATTACTGATCAGTCTGGCTAAATGTTTTTCTAGGGATTCTTTTTCCACTTTCTTACCTGTAGATTTAGAGGTAGATGACCAGAAGTACCATGTGTTTCCATAAGTCTGGTGATCTAAACCCTTATTGTATTCTTTAATAATAATGCCTGAACTTTTGAGTGTTTCACAAAAATTCACAACTCTACATGAGTTACCACAGAAGTGTTAGACTTAAAATTAGCAAAGCTTACAAGTTTACTTTATGCATACATTGTAAACCATCTGAAAATTAGAATACCTTTGTCCATTTCATTTTTTCCTTTTTTTATTTCTTATTTATTTATTTTTAATTTTATTAATTTATTCTTGTTACATCTCAATGGTTATCCCATCCCTTGTATCCTCCCATTCTTCTCTCCGTCCCATTTTCCCCATTTTCCCCTCCCCGATGACTGTTCCTGAGAGGGATTGCCTCCCGCTGTATGTGCTCATAGGGTATCAAGTCTCTTCTTGGTGACCTGCTGTCATTCCTCTGAGTGCCACTAGGTCTCCCCTTCAGGGGATATAGTCAAATGTGAGGCACCAGAGTACGTGAGAAAGTCATATCCCACTCTCCACTCAAGTGTGGAGACTGTTCTGACCATTGGCTAGATCTGGGTAGGGGTTTAAACTTTACTGCCTGCATTGTCCTTGGCTAGTGCCTTACACTGAGCAGGATCCCTTGGCCCAAATCTGCCTATCATAATGTTCTACTTGTAGGTTTCTGGGACCCACTGGATCCTTTTACATTGATATTCTCACATGGTTCTCTCATCTAGAGTCCCAATAGGATGTAATCCCCTCTATCCCAGTTTCCTGGTAAGTGAAGGCTTTCATCATCATGCCCCTTGGGTTAGTATGCAGATATAAGTGAGTATATATCATTTGAGTTTTTCTGCTTCTATGTTACTCACTCATTATGATCATTTCTAGCTCAATCCATTTATCCACAAATTTCAGGAATTTCTTGCTTTAATAGCTGAGTAGTATTCCATAGTGTATATGTACCACAGTTTCTTTATCCATTCTTCTACTGAGGGACATTTAGGCTGTTTCCATGATCTGGCTATTATGAATAAAACTGCTTTGAACATGGTTGAGCAAATTTTCTTGTTATGTGCTGGTGCATCTTCTGAGTATATTCCAAGGAGCGAAATAGCAAGGTCTTGAGGAAGCCCTATTCCCAGTTTTCTGAGATAGCACCAGATAGATTTCCAAAGTGGCTAAGTAGTTTGCATTCCCACCAGCAATGAAGGAGTGTTCCTCTCTCCCCACATCCTCTCCAGCATGTGGTGTCACTTGAGTTTTTGATCTTAGCCATTCTGATGGGTGTAAGATGGAATCTCAGAGTTGTTTTGATTTTCATTTCCCTGATGACTAAGGAGGTTGAGCATTTCTTTAAGTGTTTCTCAGCCATTTGATATTCCTCTGTTGAGAATTCTCTGTTTAGTTCCAAGCCCCATTTCTCAATTGGGTTATTTGGTTTGGTGGTGTTTAATTTCTTGAGCTTTTTATATATTTTGGATATTAGACCTTTGTCAGATGTAGGGTTGGTAAAGATTTTTTCCCAGTCTGTAGGCTGTCGCTTTGTTCTCTTGACAGGGTCTCCAGCCTTACAGAAGCTTCTCAGCCTCATGAGGTCCCATTTATTAATTGTTGACATTAAGGCCTGGGCTGTTGGTGTTCTGTTCAGGAAGTTGTCTCCTGTGCCAATATGTTCCAGGCTCTTCCCCACTTTTTCTTCTAAATGACTTAGTGTTTCTGGTTTTATGTTGAGGTCTTTAATCCACTTGGATTTGAGTTTTGTGCAAGGTGACAAATATGGGTCCAGTTGCATTTTTTTACACAGAGACATCCAGTTAGACCAGCACCATTTGTTGAAGATGCTATCCTTTTCCATTGAATACATTTGGCTTCTTTGTCAAAAATCAAGTGACCATATGTGTGTGGATTCATATCTGGGTCTTCAATTCGATTCCACTGATCAACCAGGCTGTTGCTGTGCCAGTACCATGCTGTTTTAATTACTATTGCTTTATAGTACAATTTGAGATCAGGTATGGAGATTCCTCCACAGCACCTTTTATTGTACAAGATCGTTTTTGCTATTCTGGGTTTTTTGTTTTTCCATATGAAGTTCAGAATTGAACTTTCAATGTCTTTAAAAAATTGTGTAGGTATTTTGATAGGGATTGCATTGAATCTGTAGATTGCTTTTGGTAGGATGGTCATTTTTACTATGTTAATTCTCCCTATCCATGAGCAAGGAAGACCCTTCCATCTTCTCATGTCATCCTCAATCTCCATCTTCAGAGTTTTGCAATTTTTTCAAACATGTCCTTCACTTGCTTAGTTAAAGTAACTCCTAGATATTTTATATTGCTTGTGGCTAATGTGAAGGGTATGGCTTTCCCAATTTCTTCCTCTGCAAGCTTATCATTTGTGTATAGGAAGGTTACAGACTTTTTTGAGTTAATTTTGTATCCAGCCAAATTGCTGAAAGTGTTTATCAGCTGTAGAAGTTCTCTGGTGGAATTTTGAGGGTCACTTATGTACACTATCATATCATCTGCAAATAGGGATAGTTTGATTCCTCCTTTCCCATTTGGATACTCTTGATCTCCTTTTGTTGTCTTATTGCTCTGGCTAGAACTTCGAGTACTATATTGAAGAGATATGGAGAGAGTGGGCAGCCTTGCCTTGTTCCCGATTTTAGAGGAATTTCCTTGAGTATCTCACCATTTACTTTAATTTTGGCTATTGGTTTGCTGTATATAGCCTTTATTATGTTGAGGAAAGTGCCTTGTATCCCCGATCTCTCTAAAACTTTAAACATGAATGGGTGTTGGATTTTATCAAATGCTTTGAGATCATCATGTGATTTTTTATTTTCAGTTTGTTTATATGGTGGATTACACTGATGGATTTCTGTATATTAAACCATCCCTACATGCCTGGAATGAAGCCTACTTGGTCATGATGAATGATATCCTTTATGTGTTCTTGTATTCGTTTTGCAAGAATTTTATTTAGTATTTTTGCATAGATGTTCATAAGAGAAATTGGTCTGAAATTCTCTTTCTTTGTTGAGTCTTTGTGAGGTTTAGGTATCAGCGTGACTATGGCATCATAGAAAGAATTTTGTAATGTTCCTTCCAATTCTATATTTTGGAATAGCTTGAAGAGTATCGGTATTAGCTCGCCTTTGAAGGTCTGGTAGAATTCTGCACTGAAACCATCTGGCCCTGGACTTTTTTTTGTTTGGGAGACTATCAATGATTGCTTCTATTTCTGTAGGGGAAATGGGACTATTTAGCATGTTTATCTGTTCTTCACTCAATTTTGGCAAGTGACATTGATCAAGAAAATTGTCCATTTCCCTTAGATTTTCAAATTTTGTGGCATATATGCCTTCAAAGTAGGATCTTATGATTCTTTGTATTTCTTCAGTGTCTGTTGTTATGTCTCCCTTTCCATTTTTGATTTTGTTGATTTCAATACTGTCTCTCTGCCTTTTAGTTAGTTTGGCTAATGGTCTGTTTATCTTGTTGATTTTCTCAAAGAACCAGCTCTTGGTTTTGTTGATTCTTTGGACTGTTTTCTTAGTTTCTAATTTGTTAATTTCAGCCCTGAGTTTGATTATTTCCAGACCTCTACTCCTCTTGGGTGTTTCTGCTTCTTTTTTTCTAGGGCTTCCAGCTTGTTTTGATAAGTTGCTTAGGTGCGATGTTTCCAATTTCTTTTTAAAGGCACTTAGTGCTATGAATTTTCCTCTTAACACTGCTTTCAATGTATCCCACAAATTTGGGTATGTTGTTCCCTCATTTTCATTGAATTCAGAAACTCCTTGATTTCTTTTTTTATTTCTTCTCTGACCCATGTGTCATTTAGCAGAGAGTTGTTTAGTTTCCACGTGTGTGTAGGCTTTTTGTTATTTCTGTTGTTGTTGAATTGCAGCCTAAGAGCATGGTGATCTGAAGGATACAAGGTATTATTTCAATCCTCTTGTATCTGTTGAGGCCTGCTTTGTGACCTACGATGTGATCAATTTTGGGGAAGGTTCCATGGGGTGCAGAGAAGAAGGTATATTCTTTCTTGTTTGGGTGAAAGATTCTATAGATAGCTGTTAGATCCATTTGACCCACGGCATTGGTTAATGATGTTATTTCTCGGCTTAGTTTCTGTTTCAATGACTTATCCCCCAGTGAGAGTGGGGTGTTGAAGTCCCCCACTATTATTGTGTGGTGATCGATGTGTGGTTTAAGTTTTTTTAGCAGATCTTTTACAAATGTGGGTGCCCTTGTATTGGGAGCATAGATGTTCAGAATTGTGATGTCATCTTGGTTGACTTTACCTTTGATGAGTATGAAGTGTCCTTCTACATCCCTTTTGATTAATTTTGGTTGAAAGTCTATTTTGTTTGATTTTAAAATGGCTACTCCTGCTTCTTCTTGTGACCATTTGCTTGGAATATTTTTTTCCAACCTTTTACACTGATGTAATGCCTATCATTTTAGGTAGGATGTGTTTCTAGAATGCAGAAGAATGTTGGATCTTGTTTATGCACCCATTCAGTTAGTCTATGTCTTTTTATTGGAGAATTGAGACCATTGATGTTGAGAGATATTAACGACCAGTGAATGTTAAGAGTCTTAATTTTGATGTTGTTTCCAATCGAGTGTTTGTGTAGTTGTGTTTTTGCCATGGTATAGTTACCTATTTCTTGAGTAGTTTTGGTTGTAGCTTGACCGTTTGGGATGGAGTTTTCCTTCTAGTACCTTCTGTAAAGCAGGATTTGTGGATAGGTACGGTTCGAATTTGTTTTTGTCATGGAATATTTTTTCCTCCATCAATAGTTATTGATAGTTTTGCTGGGTAGAGTATAAGTAATATAAACCTAATGGAGAACATTGAAGAAATATATTTTACCCTTTATATTTACTTAGACAAAACAACAAAGAACAAGTAAGTGAACATGAGCATCTATGGCTGACAGTCGATGTGCCTTCATCTGATAGACAATGTTAATAAAGGGATGCCTATTCAAAAGTACTAGGAAAACACAAGTATTACATTTATAAGAAATTAGAGGGAGTAAAATTTAGTTCTAGACTACTTTTCTAACAGGAACAGTAGCCTCAGTCTGATTACCAGCAATGCAAAATTTTTATGTAGGTTTACTTTGAGCATTTATGCTTTCAAGTAAGTCTGTGGATTTAGCATTCAATAGCAATTTGTTTATTTCAATACAGAATAAACAATAAATATATCTAATACTGATGTTAATCTCTAAAAGTTCATTTACTGTTTTTGTGAACATATATAAAATCATTGAGTAGCATTTTAATAATTAATTTCTATTAAAATACCCAATCTCCTAAATTTCCTCTGTATACTTAGTTTTCAGATAAGGTAGAAATAAATCATTGCAATTCTGTGAATGTGAAAAGTGAAACCATTGATAAGATGATATTTGGAACCATAAATCACATGAATAATTTTCTATGTTAGAAAAAAGTGGGAACACATAAAATATGTACTTGTGTAATTAAAAAAATAACTCTTGGATTCAATTTACAAAATTGAAAATGCTGGCCCTCATTTTAAAAAGTTAATCACTATGCATTAATCTTTCTAGGGCACTATTGAATTAATCTTTACAGTGCAAAATCTTCATTTTTTGAAATTCCAAACCTGACAAATATTTTAACAGCTTCAGCACTCATGACCTTAGAAATATAGATATATTTTAGTAAAAACATGCACCACCATCATTCTTAATATATGTTTGCACGGTAACTACATCCTATGATATTTAAAAGCTAAACTAGAGGTATAATATACATGATCAACTTACCTCTCTGAATGAACAGCCCATCAGTGATCCCACAAGCCTTTTCTCTGAGACATTGGAGGGCATAATCATCAATTTAATCATTTGAAACTTACAATATGAAAACATTAGAGTGCTTAGAAAGTCAGATACTGCTCTCTCCAAAAATGGAAGTCAGAACCTATCTTTCTATTCTAGCTATTCATTTTCTTCTTCAACCTGACATGAGAAAATTTTATTTTATTTTCCATTTGCCAGTCCTTCAACAGAGTTTTTACAGACACACTTAAACAGATGTCCTTTCTGTTACGAAGTTGAAAATGAAGCATTTTGCCATATCAGTGATTAAGTATTTACAGCATGCTTCATCTGTACATTAATTTATGTATCCATATCCCCTTATATGTTTTCAGTATCTAAATATATATATATATATATATATATATATATATATATATATATTCACTCTTCTGATAAACTTGGCATGAGCATGTTGTCATCTTTAAGTTTCAGTATTGAAAATGATCTTAAAATATTTAAATGTGTGAAAGGCATATGTTCTTCATGAATAACTAGACATTTTATTACCATTTAATATTATTTACCTATCCTTTCCAGTAAAATAATTTTCAACTGATATTATATAATGAATGCTATAGTGAGTTCTTAATTTTACATTAACTGGTATAAGAATTGTATTCCTTGTTATGTGCTGGTGCATCTTCTGGGTATATTCCAAGGAGTGGAATAGCTGGGTCTTGAGGAAGCCCTATTCCCAGTTTTCTGAGATAGCACCAGATAGATTTCCAAAGTGGCTAACTAGTTTGCATTCCCACCAGCAATGAAGGACTGTTCATCTCTCCCCACATCCTCTCCAGCATGTGGTGTCGCTTGAATTTTTGATCTTAGCCATTCTGATGGGTGTAAGATGGAATCTCAGAGTTGTTTTGATTTTCATTTCCCTGATGACTAAGGAGGTTGAGCATTTCTTTAAGTGTTTCTCAGCCATTTGATATTCTTCTGTTGAGAATTCTCTGTTTAGTTCCAAGCCCCATTTCTCAATTGGGTTATTTGGTTTGGTGGTGTTTAATTTCTTGAGTTCTTTATATATTTTGGATATTGGACCTTTGTCAGATGTAGGGTTGGTGAAGATCTTTTCCCAGTCTGTAGGCTGTTGCTTTGTTCTGTTGACAGTGTCTCCAGCCTTACACAAGCTTCTCAGCCTCATGAGGCTGGAGGGGGAGATCTGGTGGCACTCAGAGGAATGACAGCAGGTCACCGAGAAGAGACTTGATACCCTATGAGCATATACAGGGGGAGGTAATCCCTCTCAGGAAAAGTCATAGGGGAGGGGAATAAGGGGAAAATGGGAGGGAGGGAAGAATGGGAGGATACAAGGGATGGGATAACCATTGAGATGTAACAAGAATAAATCAATAAAAATTTTTTAAAAAGAATTGTATCCCATCTTTTACTGAATAATCAGTAAAGCTTAAAGTATTTATAAGACTTTATAACTGAGATATTGTAAATATGATGTTAAAAGTATTAAGTTGATGAATGTCAAAACATACATTTGTCAATAATTTTATTGATTCTTATTTTGGGTAGGAAAAATGTTACATGCTAACATATAGAAAAGTGTGTCAATGAGTATGAATAAATATTGATACATTTTATACAATTGTACAAATGTTAACATCTCTTAAAACCATTATTTTCAAGAGAGATGTGATGACATTTCAATAGTAGACCTTACATGGTAGTAAATATCAGTCATTTGGAGAATTGAAAGTTTAAAAACTAATAAAAAATTTATACAAATTGAATGCATCAAGACTGATTCAAAATTCTCAAATTTAACAAAATTTGGGCAAGTACCTTCTTCTAAAGTGTGACTGTAAAAGCAAACTTTGTTTATTTTTATTTTGTGGAGGGCAGACCAAATCCATAGTTTATTGTCCATAGGGAGACAAGGGGGGCCAGTGTGGCCCTGTTCCTATCCAAGGTCAGCAGCTGGAGGCACTTGGCCACAGGGCAACCACAGAAGGGATAGATTGGGGGTCATGCTCCTGCCTGAGTTCTGCAGTGGGCGTGTCACAGGAAGGGACAGCCATGATGTCTGGGGACTGGAATCAGGGAGGTTACAGGCAGAAAATCTTGTGGATAGGAGCGGGATGGGACGGGGAAAGGCTTTAATTGCATTTTACCACAGTTTTGCAGAAGACAAGGTGGTGGTGAACTTGGGCTGGACACCCCTTGCCTTGCTTTGGTAATCCTAGGGTGATGGGTGCTGTAGAAAATAACGGAACCCGGACCGGGGTGGAAGAAGGCAAAGCAAGGGTGTATGAGGGCATCTCCTTGCTCTCATTCAAGAGCCTGTGATGTCCCCAAGTGCTGCCACCTGTGATGGGCCCAATTGTCCTTGGGGCTGTGGCAAGGTGTGGGGTGGAAACAGTGAGGTTGCAAGGGGTAAAACCAAAGTGCTTAAAGGGAACCAGCGTACCATCTGCTCCCAATCCCCTGAAGACGACAGGGTTGCTCACGGAAGCGCTTTAATTTGGAGTAGGGAGGCCAGAATCCACTTATTGGGAAGAAAATTCTTGCTCTCCTCCTGGGTCCTAACCACGGCTTGTGAACCCCGACTTCTGCTAGGTTTGGAGAAGCAGGGTTGCATGGACATTGCGAGTGGATATCTCCAAGGTCAGCTGGGTGTGTGTGAGACATTCACACACGCAGGGAAGGGAAGTGGCAGGGTTCCCTACCTTCTTGGTTGTCCCCCCTCTTATAAAGCCCCTTCCCTGATGCCGCTATTCCTTGGAACCCCATAATTTGGGGTGGGGCAAAAGGAGAGACCTTTCATGAAGCACAGGGAGAAGACGGCCTTGGTCCCAGCTAGAGGTGGGGGAATCCATGGGAGGGTTTAGAGGTGAGGTCATCAGAGGGAGAAGAGGAAAGGTCAGTGAGGAGTTCGGATGGGTCCTGGGACTGGGTGGAGTAGAGTGTGTGTGATCTGTAGTGCTGTCAGCTTTGCAGCATATCTAGGCTTCTTGTTATGGCTTAGTAGAGGATTGGGCTTCCAGGCCCCTCCATCTTGGGTTCCTGCAACTGGAGATGTGCTGTTTCAACTGGACCTCAGAATGGACCTTGATGTTGCAGATCTTACAGTGGAAGGCTTGGTCTTAGGCAGGAGCCTCTTGTTCCCCAGGAGTTAGAGTCCCCAGCCTAGGATAAGCTTTGATGAGCCCCAGCCCTCTTTGGGCCTCCAAAATTGTATTGTGCTTAGTACCTTTGTTGTGTGTCTCAAGCTGGGACAAGGAGTTCTCAGCCACCATGCACAGTGCAAAGTAGAGCAGATGCTTAGCCTTCTTCTTCTCGTCTTTGCCACCCCCAGGCATGGAAGCCGGGACTGAAGTTCCCCTTCTCTCTTGATTATACCCTGTCCAGACTCTAGAGCACTGGGAAGGGATGTGGAGCCAGGGTATTCTGGGGCTGGACCCAGGTCATTCTCCATGGAAACTGGATGAGGAGCTAATCCATTCACTCTTGGGGGAGTGCAGCCTGCTGGAGCTGGATCTTCTGGTTCCCACACTAGGTTCCCAGCTTCGAGTCTTGGCAGCTTCCATGCCTTTGACTTTATGGGCATGGCAATTACCACTGTAGTGTGCCTCAGCCTAGCTCTGAGAATTGAAGCAGATTTGACAGACATTGCAGGAAATGAATGGTGGTTTGATCTGGAGTAAGGGTCCTCCAAATTTGTGTACTATACTGGGTCCATCATGTAGTGCTCTAGCAGCCTGGAGCAGAAGACCCAGGCCAGGGCCAAGCCCAGTGGGCCTGGCAGGCCCAGCTAGCCAGAGACATGGCACCCTGTCCAGGAGGCTCTGGTCTATGAGACCCGCCTAGTTGGGCGCAAACCTTTTTAAATAGAAAATAATAGTTAAATACCTGTCTAAATTATTCTATGATTATTGAATTATTGACTGACTTTTATATTTTTACTTAAGTGCTATAAATGAGAGAAGCAAAACTAACATATTTGTGAAAACTTTTGTAAAAAATGCAACCTTATTTTCTTTAAAATGAAAATTCATAATATAATTTTAAATCATCTAATATTTTTATTTTGAAACACATTTATTTTTCCTTCCAGTAGTTATTGACACTTTACATGTTCCTTCACATAAAAGATAATACCATTGCAGCTAACATTTGGATGCAATATTTTTGTATTTTTCCCTCATATTTTATGTCCTAATACTAGTTTCCCCTCCACCTATTCCCCAGTCTTTTCCCTGACCTCAGATCTACTTATCCCTGCCTCCTGTCAAAAAGCAAACTTCTTCTGGACATCATGCTAACAAAGCCTAGCAAGTTACAATAATACCAGGCACATAGCATCATATTAAGTCTGGACAACACAATCCATTTGGCGGGAAAGTATCCCAAAAGGCTTGGCAATAGCATTATGGAGGCAATGCAGGAGGACCAGTTTTTTTAAGGCTATTCTGTATGATCTACATAAGACCATAGCTGAAGTGATTTTATTTATAGAGAAGCATTATGAGTGAAGCATCTTCAAGGTGGCTCACAATCTCTTATAGTGAAATGCATCCGTCTATCCATCTGCTTAATATTTGCTGGGATACTGGCACATGTAGCCACATCAGGACTGAGCACATCCTCTTCCAATGACTCCAGGAAAGGCAGCCCCACCAGAAGGAAATCATAGAAGAGCAAGCAATGAAATCCATTTCAGAGAAAGTCAATGCTCCACTTACTAGGGAGATATAGCAGGACTAAGCTGCCCATCTGCTACGTATGTGTGGAGGGCCTAGATCCAGTCCATGCATGGTCCTTGGTTGGTGCTTCAGTCTCCATTTGCACTCCTGGGCCCAGATTATTTAACTCTTTTGGTCTTCTTTTGGAGTTCTTGTTCCCTCCAGTTCCCTCTATCTTTTCCCCAATTTTTCCACAAAGTTCTCTTCTAGGTACCTTATGTTTGGGTAGAAGTCTCAGCATCTATTTTGTAATGGTGCTGGGTGGAGCCTCTCAGAAGGATGGATTGGACATTCCATCAATCTCTATTCTAACTTTATCCCATCACAGTTTGTAGGCCAGGTAAAATTTTGGTCAAATATTTTGTGGGTGGTTTGGCATTCCCCTCTTCTCTTATCCTGTTCTCTCTCTTCATATACTTCTGCTATCTATTCTATTTTCATTCTCTCTTGTTGCTTAGCTTCTTGGGGTCTGTGAATTATAGTATGGGTATCCATTATTTTATTGCTAGTATCCACTTATAAGTGAATACATACCATGTGTTCTTTCTGGGTCTGGTTACCTTGCTGGGGATGATCTTTTCTAGTTCCATCTATTTTCCTCCAAATTTCAAGATCCCTTGTTCTTACCAGCAAGTAGTAGTCTATTGTATAAATGTACCACAGTTTCTTTATCCCTTTTTCACTTGAGATACTTCTAGACTGTTTCTAATTTCTGATTATTATGGATAGCACTGCTAAAAACATAGTTGAGCAAATGTCCTTGTTGTATAGTGAAGTACCTTTTGGGTGTATGCCCACAGGTTGTATAGCTGGGCTTTCATATAGAGCTGTTCCAAATTTTCTGAGGAAGTGCCAGATTAATATTCAAAATGGTTGTACAAGTTTTCTCTCACAACAGTAAGAGAAAAGCGTTCCCTTTCTCTACATCCTTGCCAATATGTGCTGTCTCTTGAGTTTTTTACCTTGGCTATTGTGATGGTTATAAGATGGAATCTCAGAGACATTTTATTTTGCATTTCCCTGATGTCTACCAGATGTTTAAGGATGTTGAGAATTTCATTAAGTGCTTTCCTGTCATTAGAAATTCCTCTGATGAAGATTCTGTTTATTTCTGTAAGCCATTTTAATTGTATTATTTGATTTGTTGCATTGTCTTTTTTTTTTTTTTGAGTTCTTCATAAATTTTGGATATTAGCCCTTTGTCAGATATGGGGATGATGAAAGATGTGTTCTCAATCTATGGGCTTCCATTTTCTTCTACTGACAGTGTCCTTGGGCTTTCAAAATCTGGTAAGTTCCATGGTGTCCCATTTATTAATTATTTGACTTAGGGCTTGAGCTGTTCATGTTCTATTCAGGTAGTTTTCTCCTAACAATTAATTTGAGGCTCTTTTCCAATTTCTCTTGTAAGAGATTAAGTTTATTTTGTTTTATCAAAGTGCTTTTTGATACATTTGAATTTGAGTTTTGTGCTGGGGGATTAATATGGATCTATTTGCATTCTTTAACATCCAGACATACAGTTAGACCAGCACCATTTGATGAAGATGCTTTCTTTTTTCATGATATGATTTTGGATTCTGTGTCAAAATTCAAGGTCCATAGGTGTATGGGCTTATGTCTGCATCTTCAATATGAATACACTGATCAATCTGTCTGTTTTAAATGCCAATTCCATGTAATTTTTTTATTAATGCTTTTTAGCACAACTTGAAATCAGATATATTGATAACCCCAGAAGGTCTTTTACTGTACAGTGTTGTTTTTGCTATCCCAGCTTTTTTTCATATGAAGGTGAGAATTGTTCTTCCAAGGTCTGTAAAGAATGGTGTTGAAATTTTGATGGGAATTGCATTGAATTGTAGAACATGTTTGGCACGATGGCTGTCTTTACTATGATAATTCTAGCAATCCATAAGCACAGAAGCTCTTTGCATCTTCTCCTGTCTTCTTCAGTTTCTTTCTTCAGAGACTTAAAGTTCTCATCATACAGGTCTTTCACTAGTTTCTTTAGAGGTACACAAAGATATTTTTGTTATTGTTATTTTTATTTGTGGCTATTGTGAAGTGTGATGCTTTCCTGATTTCTTTTTCAGCCAATTTATCGTTTGTATAAAAGAGGTCCACTGATTTTTTTTAGTTAATTTTGTATCCAGGCACTTTCTTGAAGGGGTTTATCAGCTATAATAGTTTCCTAGTAGAATTTTGTGGGTCACTTATATATACTATCATATCATCTGTGAATAGAGATACTTCTTGAATCTATAAATTCTTGAATTTATTTTTTTCTATTAATTTGTTCTTTTAAATTTTAGCTTTTAACATAAGTTATTTTTAAAAGTGCAACTCAGATCACTCTGTTCTCTTATTTTAAAATGGATACTACTTGAAAATAATGTATTTTGTTTTATACACTTTTAAAGCACTGTACACATTGTAGAGATTAGTAATTACCACTGAGTGCATTTTCTTTAGTGACAAATTTTAAAATTTCTGTTAAATGTTTCAATCAATATAGAGAATTAGGTTGTGTCTCTATTTCTGCAGTACAACTCAAAATAATGAAATCCACTTTAAGGTAATATTTGTCAATGTTAACACAAAAGGCCACTTTTAAGACCTGCTTTTGAAATGTTTATTTTTCAGGAGAAAATAGGTATTAAATGATTTTTATGGAATTTAAAACTGTGCCCAGACTCCAAATACTGACACATTTTTCCACTGTAAAGAAATAACGGTCTTTAATTGCTCCATTTAGATTTCTAATGTTTTTAAACATCTTTTCTGTTTGAACAGATCCTCATTCTTGTTTAGCTTTGACTTCTGAGATAATCGTTCATTACATTTTTATGTTGTCTAAGTTCTTCTTTGCCAACATCTTTAAAAATCCTGTGCTTGTCTATGGAATGTTTTTTAGTTTATTAAGTTGTCCTTCCATCCATCTTAGAGTACTCAGAGTTTTAAAGCCAGCACCATGTGCTACCTCTATAACAAAATTTAGTAATTATCCACATAAAAGTTCGCTTTTTTGGGTAATTAGCTAGTTTGATGTCATCTTTTCAGCTTGTAATACAATAAGAAAGTACCAAATTTAATTGATTTAAACATCAGTTTCAGTCTTACTTTGGCCAGGTATGATCATGATGAATCCATGTTAGATATTCATTGAGGAGTCTTCTTATCATGTTTCAGCTTTGGGCACATATTATCTTTACCTGGACTGTGCAAGAGAAAGACAGTGCTGTGACATCCCTAAATTTTAACAAGTTAAAAATTAAAATGTGTTTATTATGATACCCAGTATTTCAGAATTATAACTACTCTCTAAATTTTAAGAGATTGAAGTTATTCTAGGACTAGAATGTTCATTTCTGTAAATAACCCAAGTTCAATTCCCATAACTCAGCCTGGACATGTTATACACACACATAAATTCAGCTTCATAAAATTCTATGCCATTTCAGGCATCCATAGAAACCTGTACTCAGTTGCTCATACACACAAATAAAAACATATACATATAATTTAAAATTAAAATTTTCAAAAATTCAAAAATAATATATATTTATCAAGCATTATGTATATTTATTATTTATATTTATGTATTATATAACATATGCTAGTTAACAATAGATATGTAATAGTCTTAAAATTTATATTAATAAGACAGTTTTGTTACTAAATGAGGTTAGTATGATTTATATCAAAATTATTGTTACTTTTTCAATTTTATTTTAAAAACAAAAAATGTATCAAAGATACAGGCTTAAATTGTTGATAAAATATTCTGTTCATTGCATATAAAGTATGAGTTTGTTTTACTTTGTAGGAGTAGATTAAATATTCACAAGCCTGCTTATTAGTAAACAGATATAATGAAACACATCTTAGATTTTTAATTTTTTAAATATATTTTATTAATTGATTAATATTACATCTCAATTGTTGGAAGGATAGCAGGCTACCAAGACAAAAGTTGATACATCTTAGATATCTTAAAATATTTGCAAACAGTATCCATTTATTTTGTGAAAAGATATCATATCTGAGAGAAGGGAAGCGAGGGCCATCTCTTGTTCTGGGATATTAATGAGAAAAAATAAAGAAAAAGAAAAAACTTATTAGAAATTTCAGAACCATGTGCGTTAGTTGCTGTCCTCCATCAGAACAGGATAGCTGCCAAGACAGCTTCAGAGAAAGTTTCTGGTCCCAGTTGGTACAGCATTTCAGACTATCAAACATAATTTAGCCTGGAAGTTCTTAACATTTAGAAACTGGACCATAAATAGAATTCCAAACTTTTTAATCACATCCTGCAATTTTATTTAGGCCCCTAGAAAGGTATTATTCATCCTAAATCAGCAAGAAGAAACCCTAAGAGAATGATACCCCAATTCCCTTAAGGGAATGGGTAGGTTTTTTTAGTTGCTTTCTCAGACTTTAGATGATTATATTCATTGGGAGTTGGTTATAAGTTACTATTGGTCTTATGCGGAGAGAATACAAGATTGGACTCAAGGATGTATTTCTTTTCCTTTTTTCTTTAATATGTTTGGAGATAGGAGATGAAAAGAAAGAAGGTGGAATATAGAAATATATAGGAGTGATAGGACAAAAAGTAGATTATCAAGTGAATACCACACCTAAGGCCTTAACTGTGCATACAAGGTTATTTTTAATTCACTGGTATAAAAATTTGTATATTGATGCAAAATAAGTTTAACTTTGGTACATTGATATAGAATTCAAATTTAAGATTATTCTTCACACATACACACACACTATATATATATATATATATATATATATATATATATATATATATACTCTAAAGTGAGGTATTCCACCCATACCACTCAAGTAGAATACAAAATTTATCTCCAATACTTTGAAAATCCTACTGCAGGCTGTATAGGATAAGTAAGTTAGACATGTTAATTGTCAACTGATCAAATCATGCTCATTTCAATTACTAGTCTATTTACAACCCAAGAATATACATCCTAGATGTAACAGGTAGGGATAATTCTATAGACAGATAAGATAAAATACCTAGATAAGGTCTTCAAAAACCACAGAGTTCTATGGAATGTGGCATTTAAAGATGTTTATATTGTTTTAATGATTCTTTGATAATAAGACAGTTTGACTTCTGGCAGCACCCAACCTACCTCAGGGATGACAATGAACATCAGAGTACTTCCTTGTGGAGATGGCTTCAAATGTGGCAAAATTTCCTTGTTTTGAACAGTGACAGAATCTGCTTGGATACAGGCAGAGTCAACAGCCAAACTCTGCCAAGACATGGAAAGCATGTCCTCGATAGTTTCTGTCTCAGAAATATATCAGTCAGATATAATGGGCCAGAAGTCTGAATATGATGCTCCAACACTTTAGAGTGTTATAGTTGACTCTCCAGGCAGCAAACTGTCTCAGTCCTTTTTCATTTTTTACATATGGAAGTTGCTAACCGCACTTCCTCTTTACTCAGGTGATTGACTTTGCTCCTTCTCAAGCCTTTGATGGGGTTGAAGAACAAATAGTTTAGTTTCACAATTAAACTTGGTTGTCTAAGGGATTGGATTTTTTTGGGTCTAGAAAGATATTTTAAGTTGATAGAGAGAACATGTGATAGATATTGACTTACATTCAGAGTTTTAGACTCACCGAGATAAGAAAACCTTTTCTTCAAGGTTGCCAAATACAAACAGCCAAAATTCTATGAATGTATGCAACATGAATGTGATTCCCTGATTGGTCTGTGGTTGTTTTGCTGTATGTAGTTTATTTTAAACATGTGTAGTAATGTTAATGTATATGTAAAAAATAAATAATTAAAAATAAATAAATAAAATTTGTCTTTTATTTGTCAGTTTTTTTATCAGTCATTTCCTTACATTTTAGATTGGGTTGCTATTCTTTTTTTTAACATATTTAATTTATTGTAGTTTAGAACAATTTAAATTCATAACATTTACAGTCTTCAAGTTCTGTCAAGAATACAATGTCCTCAGGCAAACATATAGAAACTAGGGAAACTAGGAATACTTAAACAAATATTTTTGTTTTTCCAAAAAATGGAAAATACAGCTGCTAGCTATAATGCTTACAGGGCTAGAAGTCATCATTATGCTTGCTGTTCAATAGAATTTTGCATAAATCTCTTTGTTGTTCTGAGAGAGTAAGGTGTAGCCTTAAAATAAATTACTTTGAGATTATATGAAGTAAGATAATAAATGCATCTACACTACCCACAAAAGTGGTTATTACAAATACTTTAAGGAGAAGGGAATATGTATCATTCTTACCCTAAAGCCTGCAACAACAAATGTACAATCTGGGTTAAAATATTTGTATATATAATATTTATATTTTAGACATATATAAATTTATAAACAAATTTTGTTTAGTCATACTACTTATCTTAAATGAAATTGTAAAATATCAATAAATTTCAATTGATTATGTGATAAAATAATCTAAAGACAGCCACATTCGAATGTTTATGGACACTTCACAAAAATTAAAAATATTTCATAAGTTTCATTAATATAAACAGAAAATTAAAAGAAGTAACATGATGCTTTCTTTTGCAATTTCTCTTTATTTTGCTGAGACTGTCACTGAGTTTTGTCCTTGAACTTCATGCTATCTCTTATGTAAATGCGTTTTTGCTGGCTCTGATTTATGAGTCATTTATGAAACTATGCACTATGGCATACAACATCAAGGTAATATCTTCTTGGCCATTTAATTTGCAGGAGAATTTTAATTCATAACATATGAATTTTAGATCCAAGGCATTCAGGACCAACAGGAGTCCATACAGTCATTTTTCTAAAATGTGTTTCTTCCATCACATTGGAACTTTTCCCTGGGAAGAATATATACACAGTAGATTTCTTTTTAAATTGTTTTATGCTATTTATCTCTTCTTAAGAAAATAAATGTTATTCCACCCTCTTTTATCTTATGCCTTCCTACTATCTCCTAATCTTCATATTATATTTGAGTAATGTTATACTCAGAACATTTACCAACTTTTGTATTAATAGCATTTTTCATCATTTAAATTATAATCTTTATTAAAATAAGCTTTTATTAGTTATAAAATTTGTTATAATTTGGTAATTTAAATGTAGAGCATAAAATAATGCAAAGATATATGTATACAGTCAAATATATACCAGTAAATAATGCTGTTACCTTTTAAATTCATGACACTGAAGTAATAAAGGACAAACTCTCCTAGTGATTTTAGTGAACATTTCACAGATTCATTATGATGGTATCTATGTTTCCTCTTGAAACTGTATAAACATATAATTGGCTCATGTTCTTGATTTTTTGGCTGTAATTTATATATTTGAGGGCTTTTTTATTCTGAATAGAAACATTTGCCTTGGAGTATCTCAGTCTGTATTATTTTATTCATAACTTCAGTGTAGAATTCTTCTTGTTTGGAGTGTAGAGAAGTATGGAAATTCAGTAAATTTCACTTATCCATTGTGGCTATGCTTACTGTTTTTCTAATGTCCTTGTTGTATGGTGGAACATCTTTCAGGTTTATGCCCAAGAGTAGTGTAGTTGTGTAGTAAGGTGGAACTATTCCCAATTTTTTAGAAGGAGCCAGGTTGATTTTCAAAGTGATTGTACAAGTTTGTACTCATAGCAGAAATGGAAGAGTGTTCCCCTTGTTCCACACCCTCACCAGAATGCACTGCCACTTGAATTTTTCATCTTAGCCATTCTGAAAGGTCTAAGATGGAATCTAAGAGTTGTTTGACATGCCTTTCTCTGATAACTAATGATGCTGAGCATTTCTTTAAATGTTTTATGGCCATTCAATATTCTTCTGTTGAGAATTTTCTGTTTAGTACTGTACCTCATTTTTTAAAAGGATAATTTGGTTTGTTGGTGTTTAGTTTCTTAAGTTCTTTATATATTTTGGTTAATTTCTCTTTGTCAAATGTTGGGTAGATAAAGATCTTTTTCCAATCTGTAGTCCTTTACACAATGGAATACTACTCAGCTATTAAAAACAGGTAAATCTTTAAGCTTGCAGCTAAGTGAATGGAACAAAAAAAGATAATCCTAAGTTAGGTACCCTAGACCTAAAAAAATACACATGATATATATTCACTTATAAGTGGATTTTGGCCTTACATAGATGTTCTGTAAAAAAACTCCACCCAGCGGGATTTTAGGAAAGATGCTAGGACTCACAACAACTCTTAGCATGGAACACTGATAGTTGTATGGAAGAATGGGGGAGGAAGGACACAAAGGAGTCTGAAACTCCACAGGGATACCATCAAGACTTCAAGATCTGGACCCTAGAGGGCCTACACAAACTGAAGCACCAGCCAAAGACAATTCATGATAAGCACCTAGACCTCCTGTTCAGATAGAGCCAATGGACAATTCATTCTTCACAATGAGGGTTGGGGAGGTGGGACTGGGTCCTACAAGAACTCTGGTGTCTGCAATTTGATTGATCAATTTGCTTTGCAAGAAGGCCCTGAGGGTAAACAGAGGAAAGAGGATGAAGACTACCAGGATGAGACGTGATAGGCTGTTGTCAACCAGTAGGGGAGAAGAACCCTGTCATTTGTCTGACTTGGTAGGGGAATAAGGTTGGAGAGGGTGAGAGGTTGGGAAGTGGAAGTTATGCTCAAGTGGATAATAATCAGGCTGTAATGTGAAGAAATCATAATAAGTTTTTAAAAACCCACTCCAAGTAATACATCTACAAAAAGTCTATTTTCTAAAACTTTAAATTAAAAAGCAAAAATGAGACAACAAAAACAAAAAAAATTCCAGCATCCCCCCCTAAAAAAAGCTTACACACACAAAAAAAATGGAGTTTGCCTTATATTGCTAGAATAACACAGGGAATTTGGCCTGTGCTAGAATATGATTGATACATCCAGGGACACTTAATGGAAAAATATTGATGTTTCTTTCCCATAAGGTTAGTTATTTGATTATGGATGGGACTTAGTGAAAACTTCCCCTTCTTTGCTTCTGTTGTGTCTAATTTGGACTTGTGCAGTTTTTGTGATTATTTTCATAGTTCTATTTCTAGACTAAGCAGAACACATTAAAACATTTGGTAGGCAATGCAAAGTATATATAATTGCTCCTAAATAATTAGAGATTATATTTCATATCATTTGCAAATCTTTCTTAAAGGAAATATTTTTGGCACACAGTGTAAAAATATTTAAATAAAGAACTCATTGAGTCACCATAATTATTCTCTTAACAAAGAACAAATGACACATATTGTTTATTGTTTTTTCACACCTACTTATTATTACAAGTTTTTGAAACTTTAGTGAAATTTTTATGTTAGAAACAGATTATTTGAAAACATATAATAAACAGGTAGCTGTGTACAGTCTTAACATTGTTTGCACTGATACCAAACTCACATGGTTTGTTCCCCTTTAAAACAATCATGAGAAATCATAATGAGACTCCTTTGCTCTATAACCAATTATATTGAAAAAAGAGAGTAAGTGTTGTGTGTTGTGAATTGTTTGAAAATTTATATCATCCAAGTTTTGTATCTGCATCTGTTCTAACAGAATTTAGAATTTTTCCTGAAGTATATCTTTTCAAAATAAATGAAATACCTTTCAACATTTCCTAAATTATTACCAGTTCTGAGGTTAGTGTGTTTGTTTCTTCTGCTATATTGCACTGATGGTATTTTAAAGTATGATATAATATCTTCCTTTCATTATCTAAGTCACTCTCTGAAAAAAATGCATCACGGAAGAAGCATAAGTCTCTTTATTATTGTAAGATAAACTGTAATTTTCTCAGAACTTTAAAAGAAATAATGTTAAAAGCAATAATTCTAACACTACAAATAAAGTTATGAATTAAAATATGTGAATTAGCTAAATCAAGATGAACTATAAGGAGATAGAATACCATATATCCATTAAATTTATTCATCTTTTAAAATGTTATAATAATACATTAATTTCTAACTGGGTAGAACCTTTTTTAAAATGTATTTTATAAGGAATGTGTACTTCAGGTACTTTAAAATGAAATTAAAGACAAAACTTTATTATATCAAATAAAGATCTAATATAATAAATGAAATAAATATAAAATAAAGCATATCTAGAAAATAGTATGTTTGTAAACATATATATGCTTATATTTTACTAGAAAATTTACTTAATAATGTTTGTGTTATATTGGAATGTCACTAAATCATTTTTCTATACTATTGGAACAGAAATAACAGGGAATATTTAAGAAAGTATGATATGATAAGATTATAGAACTATATTATGAAATGAATAAACAATCACTAGAAAGGAGGGTCTCTAATGTTCATCAGCAACAAGGTCCTCACTTCAAAGAATACCAATTATTTTTATAAAAATATTTATCTTAGTTTAGATATTTTTGTCAGTAGATAATAATGTGTACTTTGTGAAATGTAATTACATTTTGGAAATTTTTAGTAACTGGATTTCAAGTAGTCTGCTATTACTATCAAATACATCATAGAGTAAATTATTGTTATTTAATTAGATGTCATATATAAAAAGAAGATTCAACCAACTTTTACAAAACTTCACAGGTAATGTGACAAGTAACTTTTGCTAATTATATTGCTTTCAGAAGTCTTTTGACATGACTTCCATAAAGTGGTTAAGTGTGAATTTTGTAATATTAATATAAATATAACATAAACAATAATGATGTTCATAAAATGAACCTCAGTTTTGCAGTAATGAGTCAATAATGACTTATCAGAAGAAATATTTCAGTGGACAGTTTATTTCTTCTTCATGTTATGTGGACTGTTTTTCAAAAAAAGAGAAATTTGTTAAAATGACTGATTAAACTCGATCTCTTGATGCTAAAAAACTGGTTCATACATCACTATCTTTGCTTGTTACAGGAATCATCTGGCCTCTTTTTCTCTTGATAAATCAAAGATTATACATACAATAAATTATTTTTCTCATAGAAAACAGAAAAGAAAAAATATATCCAAAAGTACAATACTATCCATCTTCAAATTCATGGGAAAAAAAGGTGTACACTGTGATACCTTGCCTAGATCATATTTCTTTTTAGACCTCTCTGAATATCAAATTTCAAGTAAAATATTTTGTTACATCTGGAAGACAATCAAACCTGGGCTTTTAGGAAAAGTGTAGTTAGACATGTGGGAAAATGGTGTAGCCTGGATTGACGTATATAGTTGTCTGGATCATTTAGATTTATGGGAATTTACAAATATTTTCTTTTTTAATTACCTGCACTACTTTATGCCATATGGCCATTGACTGTTGGCAGATATTTACATCAGATCATTCCATAGAAAGAATGCTAGTGACGTGTCAGGTTTAATTTTAAATGAGTCTTTATCTAATTCTTCCAAAAACAAATCATGAGTAATCAAGTAACTCTTGACACCTGCTTTCAGCACTTGTCTCTTCGTGGGATTGAATATCAAAACTTGGTAATGTCCCTACCACTGAATTCTGTAAAACAGTAAGAAAGAAGCGGAGAAAATTAAGACAATGAAATAAGACTAGAACTTTGCATCATGGCTCAATGGCTGTGATGTTCTTTTGCTTTCCAAGTGCCTAGAACAGCAGCTGTATTATGAGCAAGTTCAGGACAATCATCTGTAACAAAGAGCTGCTCTTCCATATGAACCCAGGTTTTAATCTCAGAATCAACATGGCAGCTTACAATTGTCTGTAACTCCAGTCCCAGGGGATCGAACACCATAACACAAATGCACATAAAATGAAATAAATAATAAAACAGAAACATAAAAAATACAATACACATAGAATAGCATGGTGTATCTCTTTTAATCCCACAAAATATTATTTCCTTAAATACACATCTTGGTACAAATAGCAGGCCTCCTCTGAGAGTCGCAGTAATGCAGGGGACCAGTGCCTTCTCAGAGGGCATTGTAAATGGATGCCAGTAGTGTTTCAGGTAACCTGTGGGTTAATTGATATGGTGCCACACTTTCATAAAAAAGTTAGCAAAATATATTTCTTAGGCAAAACCTTTACCTAATGAGCTTGAAATGAAGTACTAGAACTAATCTAAATTTTCAGCTGACCATTATCATAGTTATGGTTCTCATTCTTCTTTTCCACTGTTCTTGGAATGACAGTGATCTTATTTGCAATATTATGAAGAGTGATAGAGTAATAGGAATGTAATGTGGTGCCTTCCACTTGAGATATTTAGGTAGAAAGGAGTGCTATTAGTTGTTATATTGTTGCTCGTTTTTACCTCACTTTAGAAGGAGACAAATGGCAGTGAATAAAGACAGGGTATAAATTCAGTTATGAAATGCTTCATTAACAGTTCTCAAGTAATTTTGTAACATTCCTAAATCCTTTTTAGTTAACTGTCCTTTGAAGTGCAAAATACCCCATACTTCCCGTCTTTTACATATTCATTCTCTAACATAGAAAAATTCAAAATATCTTAAATATGAAAAACACCACATTCTCCCCTTCATTTTTTGAAGACATTAGACTCTAGATCACAATTTCTTCTTCCACATTCTCTTTTCGGGGACAGGTATTTTTCTTTAGTCCCTACAGTCATCACTGCAATGAAGTAGCTATGATCATTAATCAGAAATGGTCTCTTAACAATTAAATGAGCAATGAAAATGGCACAAGGAACACTCTAATTATAGAGAGCAATACCTCTCCACAGCCTGATTCTCTTGCTAGAGTCCTCTTACTCTGACACTCTGCTTATATTTCAGAAGATTCCTTCATATCAGACCAAGCGCCACTGGTGTTATTTTCTGAATTCTCACCCTCATCTGTCTGTAGCAGAACAGCCCAATGAAGTTAAGTAATCGAATTTATTTATATTTTTTTTAAAAACTGAGAACACATGATGAAAGTGTTAAGCATTTTTTTTATTTCTTGAGGTCTCTTTCCTGGGCATAGGGAAAGCTGTTGTTACTTGCCTGGGTTTTTCTCTGTGAGTACAACTATGTATCTTCTTCTCTAAGAACACAATTGTTGCTGGAGGAAGGCTCCAAGAGGAGACTTTTTGTTTTTTAACATTAATTATATCTCTAAAGACATATTTTCAAATATAATCACATGAGTTTGGATGAACACAATTTATGCCATGATAATATTTAATGTATTTCTGTAATAATTTAATTGAAATATTTTTTACTACTAAGCTGTAAAATCCTTGAGAGAACAATCCTAATCTTGTTTTGTTTTTCTTTGTTTTTTGTGTTGTTGTTGTTGTTGTTGTTGTTGTTGTTGTTGTTGTTGTTGTTGTTTTTCTAGACAGGGTTTCTCTGTGTAATAGCTCTGGCTGTCCTGGACTCTCTTTGTAGACCAGGCTGGCCTTGAAATCCTATCTATCTGCCTGCATCTGTCTCCAGAGTGCTGAGATCAAAGGTGTGTGCCACCACACCCAGTGAACTTAATCTATTTAAAATAAGTTGAGTCTAATAAATTAACTCAAGACACAGCCCACGATAGGGCCTATAGGAAATGTTGCAGGGACAAATACGTAAGTGAATGAGTAAAAGTGAGGGATTCTCCAATGTCAAAAAAGTAACATGCATTTTAACAATTAATTATACTGGTTTATTAGACTAATGTATTCATGAATAGATATTTCCATATGGGGTGAAGTTACATTACAAAATCTTGGTAAAATATTGATAGCTAAGCACAGATATTTTCCTAATAGATCTCAAAACTATTATTATTAAAATAACTAGGAAAAACTAAATGGGTGTAGTTACATGTAAATTACCATAAGAATTATGTCTTTCTGATTTTTCATAACTTTAAAACATCAACTTGCTAGACTCCTATCACCAGTCTATTCCTGGAAGTCCGAATGAGAGCCAGAGTCCAGAGTCATAGCCCTAGGTCAATCAGTCATGGGAGGTCAGGACATCAGGCCTGACATAGAGAAGCTGCTTAGCTATCAGTTTGAAGAGCTTCTCACTCCTGAGTGGAGTAACATTGCCTCAAGTACTCCTACCACTATGGGCTAGTTTGAACCAGTTTTGGTAGGGCTTAGACCAGGAGCAGAGCCCTATCCAATTCCAGATGGACCCTTACTCCTGATCTGTGTCAATAGAAGTAAAGATTACCTAGCCTACCGAGGAAATTTCCTATAAAAAAAAGCCTGTCTGGCCAACTCTGGGAGTTTATCTTGCTTTGCATAGGTGAGGACCCTTGTGTATTAGAGCTTTCTTTTCATATGACTTCAGATTCCTGGTCATTTTGGGGACCCTCTAGATCTGGGCATAATAATGACATGTTCTTTTCTACCACAAGAACAAGTGAAAAATTATTTCCGGCTAATACTCTCTGCATCTTGATTGCTGCAAAGAAAAGAATCACATGAGCTTTTAGTTCACCAACATGACTTCAGTAGGCTTCATTTAAGATTAGCAACTTAGTCATCCATAAATTCACACACCTGAGAACAACAGAGAACCTTGTGACAAAAGAAATCTTTGGTGTTCTTTTTTATGCAGTATGTGTTTTGAAGCCAGGCCCTCAGCCTCAAAGGGTATGTACTTTCTGCCATAAAGTAATTGTTCTGTGACACAATTCCTCCTTATAAACTGTGAGTATTAGTGCTATTTTATCACACCACTTACAAATACTAAATATGAAAGCATGAAAATATCTTATATAGTGATTTTCAGACAAGCTACCAAACATGTGTGCATGTGCAATACATGATTTTTGACCTTTTTCCAAACAATAATAACCTCCTAAATAATGACAAAAGTAATTTAGACAGAGTCTGAATCTGAATAATACATGTTTAATTTGCAATGTTGTGTTATTTTCCTTCAGAATCAGATTTAATTGGGATTTAAAATTAATTTAAGCAATGGCTTAAATGACAGTCATCCTTTAACATATGACTGTTTGATGAGGTATATAGGAGAAAAACAAAAGACATAAATCTTCTACCATAGCCTTAAATTCGATAGGTATCTATAGCCACAGTAAAATGCTGTCAAGGATGCTTTCATTTCCAGACCATGATGATTAAAGTGAATTCAACAAAATAATAACGTAAGGAAACCCCACAACTCTGTCCAGGAACATTCATTACAAATTTTGTGCCAAAACAAAGAAGGAATTTAATTTCACCAGTGAAATTTATCTGTGCCATTGACATTTAGAAATTTCTAAAATCATTGTTTATATCTTTCTATAAAATGCCCTGTTTTAAATATTTTATTAATATAATAAATATTTATTTATTTAGTTAGTTAGTTAGTTAGTTTTTGAGACAAGTTTATCTGTGTAGTCTTAACTGCCCTGGGCTCAATGTGTAGACCAGGATGACATCAAAGTGAAAGAGATCTACTTTTGTCTGCCTCCAGATGTTCTGTAAACAATATTATTTTAAAATGTTATAATAAAAATTTATAAAATCCCATCAAGGTCAATATTTTGCTAAAGTGTGTACTTCCTATTTCTAGGAACTGAGCAGTAACATCTTTGTTGTCTCAAAGTATTGTTAAGGCCCGAATGATGCTCTTCTAGGAGGCTTTAACTTATATATAAGCATACTGTTTAAAAATTCTAAGATAAATATTTATATCTATATTTTGCTATTCTATTTAAAATTTTTATTAGTTTTTTTGAGAAAATCAATTCTAAAGCCAATCAATTTTATTCGTTGGGGAGGTCACATGTCCAGCCTCTTTACTCAAGGTACAGAGGGCAAGGTCTTGATGTATGCCCAGTTCTGCCTTGAATTATTTGTAGCCCAGATGAGATGATTTAAAATCAAAGTTATGGAATTATAGGTATGTACTACAAGGTGCACTTCTTAATATGCTCTTACGGATAAGATAAGATAAGAAGAAAGATATTACTATTCACAGTAACTGAGATCCCATAGCAAAATCTTTCCATATTTTCTTACAAACACCTGTATACAAAGAAATCTCAAACTTTCTGTGACAAATGTATGAAAAGAAGTTTCTATAAAATGTTCAGCAATTCCATGCCTTCAACATATTTTCCAAATATGGGGTATATCTGATAAAATTTTATGTCTCTTGATTAAATATTATAATCCTTAAGAAAATTAGAAGGAGAGTTTCATAATTAAAGGCATAATGTTAATAAATACCAATGAGGAATATAACAGAAATGTATGAATATTTCCTTAATTATAAAGATGTAATAAAATATTAGGAAAGTTCTAAGGAAATACTTTAAGCTAAGCAATACTTTTCCTAAAGAATATTAAAATCACTCTTTGAAATAAAAATACGTCTAAAACCCTTTAAATGTACTTAATCAGCATTTAATTTTTAAAATACAATATTTCCCCTTCCCATCCATTAGTCCTGCTGTGATATATATTTTATTTTATCCTTCCCAGAAAGATCCATGGCTTCCCACTTGAGTCCTCCCTGTCACTTAACCTGTCTGGCTCTGTGCATTGCAGCATGGTTATCCTTTGTTTTACAGCCAACATAAACTTATAAATGAGCATATATGATATACAATATGTCTGTAGAGAATTTGTGTTACCACACTAAAGCTGATCTTTTCTAGGTTGATTTATTTGCCTGCATATTTCATCATGTCATGTTTTCTTAAACCTGAGTGCTACCTCATTGTGTAAATGTACCACATTTTCTTTATCCATTCTTTGGTGAGGAACATATATGTTGTTTGCAGTTTCTGGCTATTATAAACCTGCTCCGTTCATAAACTGTGAGCTGTATGTATGTTTTTAGTGATGGCTATTTGACAGGCTATTCACTGCGTAAGTCTACTCCTCTTAGCCTCAGCTTCTCCAGGTAACTTACAGTTCTTTTTGCGTCATTGAGGCCTTGTTGGCTAATGCATTCTGGGCCTTGTTTTGAAATAAAGTCTACTGTGCAGCCCAGGTTGGCATTAAACCTGAATCCTCCAGCCTTTGCTTGTTGAGTACTTGATTATATCTATGTAACTTTTACTGTGGATGTATTTATTTTGCCTGTGATTTTGACTAAGTTATATAATTTTTAAATGAAATGTAATCTAAATAGGAGAGGTAATGTAGCTTTTTATATCGCTAATAACATATAACTGTGTGGTATTTTGAGTCTCATTCATCAGCTTTCATATGTTAAATGATAATGAAAATTTAACCTAAACCACTGAATTATTTACAGAACTACTGTGTTATAAGATGAATAATTATATAAATAATTGAATTGCATGTTCAAGCATATATGATTATATTCAGCAAACATACACATGCATATATAAATATATGGTTCTTGATAATAGGTAACAATACAAAAACAGAAATACATACTTGTATTTGTAATAGTCCTTATGTATTAAAAGATATTCATATTTTCTGTTTATTCTTATTATTTACCTAAAGCTTTAGATAATTGCAGTATCCAAAGTCTATAGAAGAGAATACGTTATACTTAAACTGAAAGAAATAATGCTAATCTTTCTAAAAAATATGACCCTTTGTTTTGTCATTTAGCAATTATGTATTATATGCAAAAATAAATGCTTTATCTATCATGGGAGCCTGCCATCTGGAAATGTTCTTTACCTGAGTTGCAGAGATTACAATACCAAAATACTCTGCAATGCCATATATCAGAAAAGTCAGCATGCCTCCAATTCTAATTCAGTAACAATTTGATTATGTGCTATAATCTACCACTTGCATCATCAGAAAGTTGCTTTCTGTTTATTTTTCCACATTAACAATGTTTCAGTCCCCACAATCTGACAATGTCTCCCACACTCTAGGGAGCAGCTGGACAGCCTTGAGTGGTCTGGATGAGGGTCTGAACTGGAGCCGAACTCAGTGGGACTGGACCACCACAGTCCTGCTTTCTGAAGAGGGCCAGGAAGGAACCTATCTATCTGCCATAGCAGTCTGTTCCTGTACATTTAGGCAGATAAAGCCTGACTTGGCCACTCCCCATGGACCAGCAGGGTCTCCTACATTCTTGGGAGAAGCGGCACAGCCCTGAGGGATGTGGATGGGGGTCTGAACTGCAGTCACAACTCAATGGGACTGAACTTCCACAGCTGTGCTATCTGAACAGGCTCAGGTGGCAACCTATCTAACAACCACAGTGGTCCATGCCTGTACAATTGGGCAGATAAAACCAGGCCTTCAACCAATAGAACCAAAACAATTCAGCATCTTCAGCTCCTAGCTATCTCAAAGAAAGAAAACCTGAGAATTCAAACACAATTGAAATTCAAGAAAATGTCCTGAAATCCTTTGTAATGATGATGATAATGGAAGAAACAAATAAAATACATAAATAGATGCAGGAAGATGCAACCAAACAGGTAAAGGCATTAAAAAAGGCCTATAGAGAGGCACTGGAAGAAATTCAGGAAAATACAAACAGATGAAGAAAATCAATAAAAAAAAGTTCAAGATCTGAAGATGAAAATGGAAATAATGATAAAGGCACAGACAGAAGAAAAATGGGAATGAGAGACATTAGAAAAGAAAGCAAGAAACATAGAGATGAGCTTCTTTAACAGTATCTAAAAATCAGAGGAATAACTCTCAAACTAGAAGATAAAATCATAGAACTCGAAGCAAAAATCAATAAAAGTGCTATATCTGAAATATTCCTACACAAAACATCCATGAAATCAAGGAAAGGACATCATGAAAAAACAAAATCTGAGAACAATAGGCAATGAAGAAAGAGAAGAAACACAACTCCAACGCCAGGAAAATATTTTCAACAAAAAATAAAAGAAAATTTCCCCAATTTGAAAGAGATGTATATAAACATACATGAGGTCTACAGAACCCCAAATAGAATAGTCCAGAAAAGAAAATCTTCCCACCACATAATAAAAACACAAAATATACAGAAAAAGAAAAAATATTAAAAGCAGCAAGAGAAAAGGCCAAGTAACATAGAATGGCAAACCTATCATAATTAAATATGACTTCTCATCAAAGACAATAAACACAAGAAGAGCCTGGACAGAGGTATAAGCCCTAAGAGACCACAGAGGCCAGGCCAGACTGCTATACCCAGTGAAACTATCAATAACAATTGATGGAGAAAACAAGATATACCATGACAAAAACAAATTCAAACAGTACCTATCCACAAATCTGGCCTTACAGAAATTACTAGTAGGAAAGCTCCAAACCAACGTGACAAGCTACAACCAAAATAGCACAGTAAATAGATAACTACACTGTCGCAAATACATAACCACACAAATACTGTACTGCAAGCAACATCAAAATCAAGGGTCTTAACAGTAAATGGTCATTAATATCTCTGAACATCCATGCTCTCAATTCTCCAATACAAAGACACGGACTAACTGAGTGGATGTATAAACAAGATCAAACATTCTTCTGCATTCAAGAAATGCATGTCAGCCACAAGAATAGACATTACCTCAAGGTAAAAGGCTGGAAAAATGTATTCCAAGCAAACGGACACAAGAAGCAAGCTAGCGTAGCCATTTTAATATCTAATAAAATAGACTTCCAACCAAAATTCATCAAAAGACATGATGATGGTCACTTCATACTCATTAAGGGTACAGTCAACAAAGAGGACATCACAATTTTAAACATATACACTCTCAATACAAGGACACCCACATTCATAAAAGAACTATTAACAAAGCTTAAACCACACTTCAATCCCCATACATTAATAGTGGGAGACTTTAACACCCCACTTTCACCAAAGAATAGGTCAGCGAAACAGAAACTAAACTGAGAAATAAGGACAATGACCAATGTCATGAATCAAAGGGATTTAACTGATATCTATGTAACTTTTCACCTAAACACAAAAGATTATACCTTCTTCTCAACACTGCATGGAACCTTCTCCAAAATTGATCATGTAGTAGGTCACAAAGTAAGCCTCACAGAATGAAAGAGATGGAGATAATACTTTGTACCCTTTCAGATCCCCATGGTCTAAATCTGGACTTCAACAGAAATGTCAAAAAGCCTAGACACACATGGAACCTAAACAAATCTCTACTTAATGACACAGAATCATGTAAGAAATAAAGAAATTAAAGACTGCCTGAAATTCAACAAAAATGAAAGAACAACATTCCCAAATCTGTGGGACTTAGTGAAAGCAGAAAATTCCATATGAAAGAGGAAAATTCATAGCACTACATGGCTTTATAAAGAAATTGGAAACATTCCATATAAACAACTTAATGACACATCTGAAAGCCCTAAAAACTAAAAGCAGAAACACCCAAGAGGAGTAGACATCTGGAATAATAAAACTCAAGGTTGAAATCAATAAATTAGAAACAAAGAGAGCAATTCACAGAATCAACGAAAACCGGAGCTGCTTCTTTGAGAAAATCAACAAGATAGACAAACTGTTAGCCAAAGTAACTAAAAGGCAGAGAGACACTAACCAATTTAACAAAATTAGAAATGAAATTGGAGACAGAACAACAGACACTGAAGAAATATAAAGAATCATAAGATCCTAGTTTAAAGGCATATATGCCCCAAAATATGAAAATCTCAGGGAAATGGACAATTTTCTTTATCAATTCCATTTGCCAAAATTGAATCAAGACCATATAAACAAATTAAATAGTACTATTTCTCCTACAGAAAAAGAATCAGTCATTAATAGTCTCCCAACCAAAAAAAAGCCCAGGATAAGATGGTTTCAGAACAGAATTCTACCAGACCTTCAAAGAAGAGCTAATACTGATATTCATCAAGCTACTCCAAAAGATAGAAATGGATGGGACATTACCAAATTCATTCTATGAGGCCACAGTCATGTTGATACCTAAACCCCACAAGACCTAACAAAAAAGGCAATTTCAGACCAATTTCTCTTATGTACATTGACACAAAAATACTCAAAAAATAATAGGAAACCAAATACAAGAACGTGTCAAAGACATCATTCACCCTGATCAGATAGGCTTCATTCCAGGTATGCAGGGATGGTTTAATATATGGAAGTCCGTCAATGTAATCCTCCAAAGCAAAAAATAATAATAATAACTGAAAGAAAAAACCCACATGATCATCTCCTTAGATGCAGAAAAAGCAATTGACAAAATCCAACACCCATTCATGATTAAAGTTTTGGAGAGATCCGGGAAGAAAGACACATACCTAAACATAATAAAGGCTATATACAGCAAACCAATAGACAACATCAAATTAAATGGAGTGTTACTCAAGGAAATTCTCTAAAATCAGGGACTGGGCAAGGCTGGCCACTATCTCCATATCTCTTCAATATAGTTCTTGAAGTGCTAGCCAGAGACATAAGACAATGAAAGGAGATCAAATGGGATCCAAATCAAAAAGGTGGAAGTCAAATTATCCCTGTTTCAGATGATATGATAGTGTTCATAAGTGGCCCCCAAAATTCCACTAGAGAATTCCTACAGCTGATAAACACCTTCAGCAAATTAAGCTGGATACAAAATTAACTCAAAAAAGTCAGTAGCCTTCTTATATACAAAGGACAATCATTCAGAGGAAGAAATTAGGAAAACTACACCCTTCATGATAGCCATACGAAATATAAAATATCTAGGAGTAACTCTAAGCAAGCAAGTAAAGGACTTGTTTGAAAAACTTCAAATCTCCAAAGAAAGACATTGAAGATGACATCAGAAGATGGAAACGTCTCTCCGGTTCATAGATTGGAAGGATTAACATAGTGAAATTGGCCGTCTTAACAAAAGCAATTTTCATATTCAATGCATTCCCTATCAAAACACCTACACAATTTTTAAAAGAAATTCAAATATCATTTCTCAACATCATATAGAGAAAAGAAAACCCATAATAGCTAAAACAATCCTATACAATAAAAGATACTCCAGAGGAATCTCTGTACCTGATCTCAAGCTGTACTATAGAGCAACAGCAATTTAAAAAGCATGGTTCTGGCAAAGCAACGGTCTGGTTGATCAGTGGAATCAAATAGAAGGCCCAGGAATGAATCCACACACATGGTCACTTGATTTTTGACAGAGAAGACAAATCTATTCAATGGAAAAAGGACAGTATCTTTAAAAAAAAATGGTGCTGGTATAACTAGTTGTCTACAGGTAGAAAAATGCAAATAGACCCATATTTGTCGCCATGCACAAAACTCAAGTCCATGTGGATTAAGTACCTCAACAAAAAACCAGAGACACTAAATCAGTTAGAAGAAAAAGTGCTGAAGAGCCTGAAACACACTGGCACAGGAGACAACTTCCTGAACAAAACTCCCAAAGCCCAGGCCTTAAGGTTAACAATTAGTAAGTGGGACCCCATGAGTCTGAGAAGCTTCTGTAAGGCAGAAGACACTGTCAACAGAACAAAGTAACACTCTAAAGACTGGGAAAAGATCTTTACTAAAACTACAACTGACAAGTCTAATGTCCATAATATATTGTTGGGGACGGGCTACATGGCCAATGTTTAACCATCTTGTCAAAACCTAGGTTCCTATTTCTCCAGAAGTCTGCCATTCACCAGAAACTAGCTGACCTTGTCGTAGGTCAGCAGTTAGACACCTGTTGTGCTTTATTGTGGGGGCTGGTCTGTTCAGAGCCTGCCTGGGGTCATTCAAGGCTAAAAGAATCTACTGGCTTGGAAAGATACTGATGCCCTGTTCCAAAGCTAAACTTCTTCCTTTCAGCCTCTGCATAACTTCCTCCTTTCAGCCTCTGCAGATGCCGTTTAGCAGGTTAGCTCTGGAATTTCGAAGAGATAGTTAGCTAAGATAAGATAGGAATTGTTCCAAGGTGAACCACAGGATGTTCCCCTGCTGGTATCATCTGGAGGCATTCTCGGGCCCTCCCCCTACTGCTTAGCTCCTGCCTCCACCCCATATAAGCTTTTGCTTTTGATTCAATCAACAGACCTTGATAGGAACTCTACTTGGTCTCGCCTCCTTTCTTTCTCGTCCCATCTTACAGGTATGGCTCCCCTCGCGACCCTGTAATTACTGGTCCTGCTGGACGGGACAATATATAAAGAACACAAGAAATTAAACACCACCAAACTAAATAACCCAATTAAGCAATGGGGCTTAGAAGTAAACAGAGAATTCTCAACAGAGAAATATCAACTGGCTGAGAAACACTTGAAAATATTCAACGTTTTTATTCATCAGAGACATGCAAATCAAAATGACTCTGAGATTCCATATTACACCCATCAAAAACTCAAGTGACACCATAAGCAGGCGAGGATGTGGAGAAAGGGAAACACTCCTTTATTATTGGGAATGCAAACTTGTACAACCACTTTGGAAATAAATCTGGTGCATTTCAGAAAACTAGCAATAGGGATTCCTCAAGACCCAGCTAGTCCACGCCTTGCAATATACCCAGAAAATATTCCACAGATACTCAATCATGTTCATAGTAGCCTTATTCATAATGGCCAGATCCTGGAAACAGCCTAAATGTCCCTCAGTTGAAGAATAGATAAAGACACTGTGGTACATTTACACTGGAATACTATTCAGCTATTAAAAACAAGGAAATCATGAAATTTGCAGACAAATGGATGGAACTAGAAATGATTATACTTAGTGAGTTAACCCAAAAGCACAATGATTCACATGGTATATACTCCCTTATAATTAGACACTATCCCAAAAGACATGTCCCATGAAAGTCTTCACTTACCTAGAGATTGGGATAGATGTGAGGACATCCAAATGGGACTCTAGATAACAGAAATATAGGAGAATGGTGAAACCTGAAAGAAGAACATCATGACAGGTGGCATTGGTCCCAGGTGGATCTCTTCAAACTTCTGCAGTAACCAAGGACAATACAAGCAGTAAACATCGAACACCTACTCTGACCTAGCCAATGGATATGACATTCTCCACAGTTATGTGGAGAGTGGGGACTGACTCTGACATGAACTTTGCTACCTCATATTTGACAATTTCCCCTTGGTGGGGAGGCCTGGTAGCACTCAGGGAAAGAATAAGCAGGCTACCAAGATGGGATTTGGTAGCCTATGACCATAGGGGATGGAAATAGGGTGAAAGCAGGAGGGAGGAGTAACGGGAGAATACAAGTGATGGGATGACAATTGAGATGTAATCTGAATAAATTAATAAAATAAAATTTAAAAAATAGTGTTTACTTTTTGCCATATTATTTTCTAATCAATCTTTTCTTTTTCCCTATAAAGTGTTTGACAAGTGAATATACATGTAGTAACATCATCTATAATAATTACTTTTCCCAATATTTATTAAAAGGGTTTTTTTTTCTTTATAAGCAGATTTGTTTTCTTCACATTTCAACAATGTCCTGAAATGAGAATTGTCAATTTTACCACAGGTAATTTTTTTGGACAAAATCAATTTTAATTAATGTACAACAGAATACACTCTAAAACCCAGGTGTGAGATACCAAGTAGCCAGTATCTCTATCAATACTTTGAAAATATCAGTAACCTTCTTGGCAAGAAAGCTATGATTACATCTTTATTTCATTATAAATTTAAAATCTTCTTTAAATATGAATGTTGCTAAATGACCTCATTTCATTGCAAGACATCTTGGCAAATACTATTGGATTATTTTACTTAAAAATGTGACTTTTAATATGGAATGACATTTTATAAAGTATTGTAAAATCACATTTAACAGATGGTTTTCAAAAAATAATTTTTCATTTGTTGCACATAATTATATGTAAATTAGATTTGGAGTAAAATATATTTGTTATCATCTTTGAAAACCACGTACTTATTTTCAATTAACTTTAATGCAATGTTTATGGAATCTAATGGATATTGCATATACAATGCAGATGAAAGTCCTGGTACACATGACAGTAATTGTGCTCTCACATTTAGGCACTGTGACTGGAAAAACACATAAATAATGTTTTTCATGGAATAAACAATTCCAAACCTGAGCATTCTAAAACAAAGGCAACTTCTATTCAAAAGTTTAACCAATCCATTCTAAGAATATATTACACCTTGTTTCAATGAAAATATGTGGACAAGCATGCATTCACACATTTATAACTTCTTATGCCCTATTATGGACATATAAAATTATAATATTTCATTGTACTTTCACAAACCATGATTGACAGTGAAGCTATTTCTCTAATGTGGAATTAGTATTGGAGCATCAATTACATTATTTTATCAGCAGAATTCAACAGAAACCCTATTGACATCACTGGGATTACATAATAAAGTATGTCTCACCCAACTTTTGTAGCAGTACTGTGGTGTCCTGGTACCCTTATGCATGCCCATATACTGAATTTAGATGTACATGATCTTTAACAATTAGGTAGATAATCAAATGACACAAACAGATATTATTTTATTGATGTTCTTCCAGAGATGTGGTAGAATTGGTGAAGTAGAAAGACATAGAGATAGAGATTGAGGAGGAGGGGAAGGGGAATTGAAGGGGAAAAAGGAAGAGAAGGGGAAGAGAAAGGTCAAGGGAGTGGAAGAGACAGATACAGAGGGAGATGAGTGAGATGGAGAGGAAGAGTGAATAGAGTAAGAGGCCCCAAACACTTGTGTTCCCAATGATACTGAATTTTTTTTACAAAACATCAAGTACTCTGAAGTTCCTTTGTTTCTACTCAGAATTCACATAATAATGATTAGGTTTTTTAAAAAGGTCCAGTTGTTTTCATGATTAGAAGATAAATATTGTCGCAATCTGAGAAACCAGGTGCTTTCTCACCATACCTTCAGTGACTCAATACCAGCAGCCATGCTATCATGAATTGTGTAACCGTTATAAATCCTCAGCCACGACCACACCCCTGTCTTGCTCAGAGGTACGCTTTTGCCCCATCTCCTCATAAACCTCTTATGTGAAGTGTCTTGATCTCTGCAACATTCCTTGTCCCAGATCCACCAAGGTACTCTTCTACTAAAAAAACCCAACACTTATTATCTAAGATTTCATTATTTCAGACATTTGCATAATGTATAATCTATGGGCACTGTTAAAAAGGATTTGACTATGTTTTGTTATAGTCATTATATCCTTTTTTTGTTTTTGTTTTTGTTTTTGTTTTTTTCTTTTTAAAATATATTTTATGAATTTATTCATATTACATCTCAATTGTTATCCCATCCCTTGTATCCTCCCATCCCTCCCTCCCTCCCATTTTCCTCTTACTCCCCTCACCTATGACTGTGACTGAGGGGGACCTCCTCCCATGTATATGCTCATAGGGTATCAAGTTTCTTCTTGAAATGTGTAGTCTTATGTTGATAGAAATCTACACATGCCAGATCATATTTCCATAACCCTGAATTTCTCTTGAAAAAGTAAATTGTGGATTGTGAAGCTGTTTTATTTGAACAAATTTTCCATGGAGCCTGACACACAGTAGGCGCTTAATACCTGTTAATGAAATTGGAGATACACTGATGCTATGAAGAACAGCAGTTAAGCCAATGAGAAGTGACTAAACCTCTTAATCTAATAAAATAATACTTGGCTAGCAGGCTTTTCCCCTCAAGCCTGTGTTGTGATGACATCATAGAATTATTTATTCTGAGAGTCCTGTAGAAATGTTATTTAGATTAAAGTTGATAGCATGCTGAAATACATGAATGCTTCTGCATCTCAGAATTCACCAATCAGAAAACAATGACCACCCAACAAATGGACCACCCTTGATCTCTTCAGAAGTTTGTTAGAACTAGGTTCACATGGGAGAAGGTCTCCCTCAATCACAGACATAGGGGAGGGGAGAAGGGGGGAAGTGGGAGGGAGGGAGGAATAGGAGGAAACAAGGGAAGGGCTAACAATAAAGATGTAATATGAATAAATTAATAAATTAATAAAAAAAAGAAGTTAAATTACCACTTTGAAACAGAAATAATTTCGGTGAAGGAAAAGGTCCTGCTATGCCTTGGGTGGAGGACTTAGTATGAAACTGGAATTTTCTCCCTCCTATGTAAGGAGGTAAGTGAATGATGAGCATAATATTTATGCCATCCTTGCAATTGGATTATTTTCCTTCTCCAAAATAGAACCTATAATATGACATTTACTCTCTGGGATGAGAGCGGTTGGTTTATTTCCCTTCTACTTCAGCCTATCCCCCAAGCAGTTGTTCGAAAAGACTATGATTACATATATTGTGCACACACGTCTTGCTGGAAGTCAGAAGGAAAACCAATAACTGCAAATGTTTTCGGTACAAGGAACATTATATCTTTCTTGTTAAGCCAAATGTAAATACAATCAGAGAGATCTTGGTTACTGCCAAGGAATACTTCCTATTAATTCACCTTAGTTTTATTGTACCATACTATTCCTTGCTGTGGTCCAAAAGGTGTTATTGCAGGATAGAATGTTTGCTGCATCTCTCCTTCAGATGCTTGCATATGGCTATCTTCTGTTATCATAAAAACTAGTACTTAAGGAAGTATTTAGTCAGTTCAAACTCAGAGGACTATGGGTCCTGCACCTGAAGTACATGGTGTTTTCACTAAGAAAGACTTGCTTTCTATATCATCATTTAGGTCTTCAGATTATAGGTTAATAACTAAAATTTTGAGAAATATCTTGAACAACTCTTACAAACAATCCAATAAAGGGCAGGCTTCTTATGCCTTTCACTGGGGATATTAATAGACAGAATTTGATTTTTTTAGCATTTGTTTTTGATGCACAGATGGGACAATTTTATTTACACTTTAAATGTACATTTATATACTAACTTATATTACTTTACATATTTTATGTACATTATTAATACATAGTAATAGCTATATGGGATTGATAATGATGATTCCTTTTGACTATTGCAGATGTCTTTGCTGATATTTTATCTTTTATCATTCTTCTATATTTATATTTCTCTTCCATCTCCTAAATAGGGGCCCTCAATATTTCTTTTATCCTCTGTCAAACTACTGGTACCTTGCTCTTCCCTTCTCAATTACTCCTCCCTCACAATGGTATTTTATTCATCTCTTCAGTTATTCAAAGGTATGTACTGACATTTAATGTTTGCATATTTCAGCTTCAGATAAAGGAAAAAACAAAATCTATCTCCTTCTTGGTCTAGAAATTTACACTCAATTTTTCTGATTTAATTTTATTTAGAGATGACTACTGTTACATAATATGTATGTACTACATTATTGGTGTCTTTTTTCATTTGAGGGCATTTATATTGTTTCCATTTCTTGGCTGTTATACATAAAGCATCAATGGATAAAACTGAATGATACAGATGGCTACCACAGTAATAGATTTTTTTTAGTAGAACCTACATCTTCCCCTATGCTAAACCAGTAAAATAATTGACTACATTTTATAAATGTGTTCTTATTGCCACAGAGATTGTTTCCTCCTCACATGCACCAAGAAACAGCAGGATACCATTAAAGAAATCACATTCAATCAAAGTGCAAAGTTTCTTAGCTCACTCCCAATACAATTCCCTAATGTAAGGTTAAGGAGTTATTTTAGAAGAGGAACCGCTGTTGTAAATGCCAGAGTAATAAAGACTCTGCTCCTCTTAATAACAAAAGTGACACCCATAAATTTTCACTTACTTAATTGCTTAAAGGAGAGCTGAACAAATACAATAGGTATTGATATGCTAATGTGGTGCAAAGGCCAGGAGGCCTTAATCTTCAACACAGAACTATAGGCAAATAAGATCTATTTGTCTGCATGGAGAAGAATACAAGTAGATTCCTATTTATTTTTAATTTAATTTTAATTTTATTAATTTATTCAGATTCCCACTCAATTGTTATCCCATCACTTGTATCCTCCCATTCCTCCCTCCCTCCTGCTTTCACCCTTTTCCCCTCACCTCAGTCTATGACCAAGGGGGACATCCTCTCCCATTATATGGTCATAGGCTATCAAGTCTCATTTATTATCCTGCTTATTCTTTCTTTGAGTGCCATCACTCCTCCCCACCAAGGGGAAGTGGTCAAATGCAGCTTCTCCCTCAAGCGTGGGGAGTCCCTTCCTGGCTGTGTGGACTATAGTACATTCCTATTTATTACCCTGCAAAAATTCAAGTTCAAGTGGATCAAAGACCTTGACAAAAAACCTGATACAGTAAATGTGGTGGAAGTGAAAGCTGGAATACCCCTGAATTCACTGAAACAGGAGACAAATTCCTGAAGAGAACACCAACATCTTAGGCAATAAAGTTAACAATAAGTGGGATTTCATGAAACTGAAAATCTTTTGTAAGGGAAGGGACACTATCAAAGGGACAAACCTGCAACCTGCAGAATGGAAAAGGATATTCACTAACTCTATATTTGACAGAGTGCTAGTAGCAAAAACATAAAAAGAATGCAAGAAACTAGACACCAAGAAACCAAATAGCCTAAGTAAAATGAGGTATATATTTAAACAGATCATTCTCAACAGAAAGATCTCTAATGGCTTAGAAACAATTAAAGAAATATTCAGCGGATCCATGATGGCAGCGAGCGGGGTGGACCTTGTTTAGAAACCGGAGTAATTGAGTCAGAGATTTGGACTCTTTTCTTTCTTTCTTTCTTTCTTTCTTTCTTTCTTTCTTTCTTTCTGTCTTTCTTTCTTTCTTTTTTTTTTTTTTTGATTTTTTAAAATTTTATTTTATTAATTTATTCATATTACATCTCAATGGTTATCCCCTTCCTTGTATCCTCCCATTCCTCCCTCCCTCCTATTTTCCCCTTACTCCCCTCCCCTATGACTATGACTGAGGGGGATTTCATCCCCCTGTATATGCTCATAGGGAAGGAACACCAAGCTTCCGACTTCACCATAGCGGGAGAATTACACTGTTCAACAGAAATAAACTACAGAAATCCGGACATCCCGGAATACACGGAGAGCAAGGAGCCGCTGCGGCGCTGGCAGCTGTGCAAACAGGTAGCCTGGGATACCTGCAAGATCCCGCCCACAGAGGGGTTTGGCGCAGTGTCTGGAAGACCTGGACAGTAACAGGTCCAGGGGAACCAGAGAGCATGTGTCTGGGTGTCCACAGTGAGACCCTGAACCCGCACAAGCACGAACCCCCTAGAAAGTAGCCGCCACTGTGCCTGCTGACACTCAAACGGGTAGCACAGATCGCTGGCAAGGCCCTGCCTACTGAGGCGATTGCCAGGGAGTTCAGAAGAGCTGGACAGAAGTAGGTCTAGGACGAACAGAGAGCGTGTTTCTGGGGGGGTGCACACTGAGACCCTAACCCGCACGGAGCACGGATCCCCTAGAGAGCAGCCGCTGCACCTGCTGACACTCAAAGGAATAGTGCAGATCACTGGCAAGGCCCTGCCTACTGAGGTGATTACTGGGGAGTCCGGAAGAGCTGGACAGAAATAGGTCCAGGGGGAACAGAGAGCAAGCTTCTGTGGGTCCACAGTGAGACCCTGAACCCACTCAGAACACGGACCCCCTAGAAAGCAGACGCCACACCTGCAGGCACTCAAACGGGTAGCCGAAATCTCTGGGAAGGTCCCATCTACTGAGGCGATTGCTGGGGATTCTGGAAGAGCTGGACAGAATTTAGAGGAAGGGTGCACTCTTCCCAGCAGTGAGACAGGTGCCTGTTATCGTTAACCAGGAGCTTTGTATCTGAGACTGAACTGTGGGTGGTGTATCTCCAGGCTGGTTCTACTGGCCCAGAAAAAACACAAGACAACGGGTGGCTCTGACACTACACCAACCTGCTAGTCCCAAGAAAGCCCCAGGGGCCAGTATCCAGGTGAGAGGGAGTGTAAAACCTAAAACCAAAGCCGAGGGTGTTAGCCTCACCTGCACCCCCTGTCTTCCTCTCAGACCATTCATGTGCCCGTTGCCCCAGGGAGAACAGGGAACATGGATCTGAGCCTACCAGTCCACAAAGAAACCCAGGGCCATCACAGGGGACCAAGCAGCTGTGGCTATCGCCCCCAAGACACAGAGCTAATGTGGTAAACCCAGATGGTCTAATCTAAGAACCAGGAGGAAGGGTGAACCTTGCCCAACAGCTAAACAGGTTCCTTGCCAGTGATAACAAGGAACTTGGTATCTGAGACTGAACTGTGGGCAGTGTAACTCCAGACTGGGGCTACTAGCCCAGGAAAAATACAGGATAACAGGTGATTTTGATCTCAGAAAAACCTGCAAGTCCTGGGAAAGTCTCAGGGTCTGGAAACCACTGCAACGTGAGCACAAAACCAGAACTCTGAGCCAAAAATGTTTGCATCAATTGCACCCCCTGTCTTCCTCCCTGAACACCTGTGGGCACGCCGGTCCAAGAGGAATGGAGAGTGTAGATCAACCACACCAGACCTTGGAGAGACCCAGAGCCCAAACAAGGTCTCAGGTAGCTGCAGTCACACCTCCAGCTACAGCTTTAAGGCTTCCCACTGCAAAGCAGGTGTGCCTGTGGGAGTGTAACACCTGCCCACCCTCTTTCTCCCTCTCTGGATGCTCAAACACAATTGATATACAAGAAAATGACATCCAATCTATAGTAATGAAGATGATAATGGAGCAAACAAATAATATCCGAAAACAAATGCAGGAAGATACAGCCAAACAAATTGAAGACATTAAAAACGCCTATAGAGAGGAACTGGAAAAAATCCAGGAAATGACAAACAGCCAGATGATTGAAATCAATAAAACAATTCAAGATCTGAAGGCCCATAGAAAGTCACTGGAAAAAACTCAAGAAAACACAAACAGTCACATGAAGGAAATCAATAAAATGGTTCAAGATCTGAAGATGAAAATGGAAACAATGATAAAAACACAGACAGAAGAAAGACGGGAACAAACGAACTCAGAGAAGCATGCAAGTAATACAGACCTAAGCTTTTCTAACAGAATTAAAGAGATGGAGGAACAAATCTTGGCAGTAGAAGATTCTATGGTTGAACAAACATTAAAGAAAATGCTAAATATGAAAAGTTCCTGACAAAAAATATCCAAGAAATAAAAGACATCATGAAAAGACAAAACCTGAGGATAATAGTTGTTGAGGAAAGAGAAGATGCCCGGCACCAAGGAAAATTTCCCCAATCTAAGAAATAAAAGTATAAGACACCTATAGAACATGAAATAGAATAGACCAGAAAAGAAAATCCTCCTGCCACATAATAATCAAGACACAAAATATACAGAATAAAGAAAAATATTAAAAGCAGTAAGGGAAAAGGGCCAATTAACATTTAATGGCAAACCTATCAGAATTATACCCAACTTCTCAACAAAGACCATAAAAGCCAGAAGGGCCCAGACAGAGGTGTGGCAACCCCTAAGAAACCATAGGTTCCAGGCAAGACTACTCTACCCAGCAAAACTCTCAATAAATATTGATGGAGAAAACAAGATTTTCCATGATAAAGACAAATTGAAACAGTTCCTAACCACTAATCCGGCCTTACAAAAGTTAATAGAAGGAAAACCCCAAACCAAAGTGACAAACTAAAACCCAAACTATATGGGATTTAGATAACTATACTGTCGCAAAAACAACTGCATAAGTACTCTACTGCAACCAACATCAAAATCATGGGACTTAACAGTCACTGGTCACTAATATCTCTCAACATTAATGGCCTCACTTCTCCAATAAAAAACACAAACTAATTAAATGGATGTGTAAGCAAGACCCAACATTCTTTTGCATCCAAGAAACATATCTCAGCCACAAGGATAGACATTACCTCAGGGTAAAAGGCTGGGAAAAAGTATTCCAAACAAATGGACACAAGGAGAAAGCTGGTGTAGCTATTTTAATATCTAATAAATTAGACTTTACACCAAAATTAATAAAAGAGGTGAGGAAGGACATTTCATACTCATCAAAGATAAAGTCAAAAAAGATCACATCACAATTCTGAACATCTATGCTCCCAATGCAAGAGCACCCACACAAAGCTCAAACCACACATCGATCCCCACACATTAATAGTGGGAGACTTCAACACCCCATTTTCACTGAAGGATAGGTCATTGAAACAAAATTTAAACCGAGAAGTAACAAGATTACCAATGTCATGAATCAAATGGATCTAACAGATATCTAGAGAACTTTTCACCCAACCACAAAGTATCATACCTTCTTCTCAGCACCCCATGGAACATTCTCCAAAATTGACCACATAATAGGTCACAAACCAAGACTCAACAGATTCAAGAAGTTTGAAATAATACCTTGTACCCTATCAGATCACCATGGTCTGAGACCGGACTTCAACAACAATGGTAACAATAAAAAGCCTACACACATATGGAAACTAAACTAATCTCTACTTGATGACACCTGGGTCAGGAAAGAAATAAAGAAAGAAATAGATGACTTACTGCAATTCAATGAAAGTGAAGGAACAACATACCCATATTAGTGGGACATATTGAAGGCAGTGCTAAGAGGAAAATTCATAGCACTCACTGCCTTTAAGAAGAAAGTGGAAACATCCTACATAAGCAACTTAATGAAACACTAGATGCCCTAGAAAAAAAAGAAGCAGAAACACTCAATTGGAGTAGACGTCTGGAAATAATCAAACTCAGGGCTGAAATCAATAAGTTAGAAACAAAGAGAACAATTCAAAGAATCAACAAAACCAGAAGCTGGTTTTTTGAGAAAATCAACAAGACAGACAAACCATTATCCGAACTAACTAAAAGGTGGAGAGACAGTATCCAAATCAACAAAATCAGAAATGAAAAGGGAGACATAACAACAGACACTGAAGAACTACAAAGAATCATAAGATCGTATTTTAAAGGCATATATGACACAAAATTTGAAAATCCAAGGTAAATGGACAATTTTCTTGATTGATTCCACTTGCCAAAATTGAATCAAGAACAGATAAACCAATTAAACAGTCCTATCTCTCCTATAGAAATAGAAGCAATTATTGATATTCTCCCAACTAAAAAAAGCCCAGGGCCAGATGGTTTCAGCTCAGAATTCTACCAGCCCTTCAAAGAAGAGTTAATACCAATACTCTTCAAGCTACTCCGAAAGATAGAAATGGATGGAACTCTACCAAATTCATTCTATGAGGCCACAGTCATGTTGATACCTAAGCCAAAAAGAGAACTTCAGACCAATTTCTCTTATGAACATTGATGCAAAAATACTCAAGAAAACACCCGTAAAACAAATACTACAACATATCAAAGACATCATTCACCATGACCAGGTAGGCTTCATTCCTGGAATAGAGGGTTGGTTTAATGTTCGGGAATCCATAAATTTAATCCACGGTATAAACAAACTGATAGAAAAAAACCACATGTTCATCTCCTTAGATGCAGAAAAAACATTTGATAAAATCCAATACCCTTTCATGTTTAAAGTTTTGGAGAGATCAGGAATACAAGGCACATATCTAAACCTAATAAAGGCTATATACAGCAAGCCAATAGCAAACATCAAATTAAATGGAGAGACACACAAGGAAATTCCTGTAAAATCGGAGACCAGACAAGGCTGCCCACTTTCTCCATATCTCTTCAATATAGTACTTGAAGTTCTAGGCAGAGCAATAAGGCAACAAAAGGAGATCAAGGGAATCCAAATAGGAAAGGAGGAAGTCAAACTATCCCTATTTGCTGATGATATGCTAGTGTACATAAGTGACCCCCAAAATTCCAACAGAGAACACCTTAAGCTGAAAAACATGTTCAACAAACTCTCTGCTTACAAATTTAACTCAAAAAACATCAGTGGCCTCCCTATATACCTATGACAAACATGCAGAGGAAGAAATTAAGAAAGCTACACACTTCATGATAGCCACAAACCATATAAAATATCAAGGTGTAACTCTAACCAAGCAAGTGAAAGACTTGTTTGAAGAAAACTTTAAATATTTGAAGAAAGACATTGAAGATGAAATCAGAAGATGGAAGGATCTACCTTGTTCGTGGATTGGGAAAATTAACATAGTAAAAATGGTTATCTTACCAAAAAGAATCTACAGATTCAATGCAATCCCTATCAAAATACCTACAAAATATTTTGAAGATATTGAAAGTTCAATTCTCAACTTCATATGGAAAAACAAAAAACCTAAAATAGCAAAAATAACCCTATACAATAAAAGATCCTCTGGAGGAATCTCCATTCCTGATCTCAAGCTGTACTATAGAGCAACAGTAATTAAAACAGCATGCTACTGGCAAAGCAATAGGCTGGTGGATCAATGGAATCGAATTGAAGACCCAGAAATTAATCCACACACATATGGTCACTTGATTTTAACAAAGAAGCCAAATCTATTCAATGGAAAAAGGATAGCATCTTCAATAAATGGTGCTGGTATAACTGGATGTTGACATGTAGAAAAATACAATATTTGTTACCATGTACAAAACTCAAGTCCATGTGAATTAAAGACCTCAACATAAAACTAGAGACACTAAATCAGTTAGAAGAAAAAGTGGGGAAGTACCTGGAACACATTGGCACAAGAGACAACTTCCTGAACAGAACACCAACAGCCCAGGCCTTAAGGTCAACAATTAATAAATGGGACCTCATGAGGCTGAGAAGCTTCTATAAAGCAAGAGACACTGTCAAGAGAACAAAGCAACAGCCTAAAGACTGGGAAAAGATCTTCACCAACCCTACATCTGACAAAGGTCTAATATCCAAAATATTTAAAGAACTCATGAAATTAGACACCACCAACCCAAATAATCCAATTGAGAAACGGAGCTCAGAATTAAACAGAGAATTCTCAACAGAGGAATATCAAATGGCTGAGAAACACTTAAAGAAATGCTCGGGCTGGAGAGATGGCTTAGTGGTTAAGAACATTGCCTGCTCTTCCAAAGGACCGGGTTCAATTCCCAGTACTCACATGGAAGTAGGCTACGATGAAGAGAGTTGATACCCTATGAGCTTATACAGGAGGAGGAAGTTCCCCTCAGTCACAGTCATAGGGGAGGGGAGTACAGGGAAAATGGGAAGAAGGGAAGAATGGGAGGATACAAGGGCGGGGATAACCATTGAAATGTAATATGAATAAATTAATAAAATTAAAATTAAAAAAAAGAATTCCTCAACGTCTTTTGTCATCAGAGAAATGCAAATCAAAACAACTCTGAGATTCCATCTTATCTCCATCAGAATGGCTAAGATCAAAAACTCAAACGAAACCACATACTGGAGAGGATGTGGGGAGAGAGGAACACTCCTTCATTGCTGGTGGGAATGTAGTCTATTGCAGCCACTTTGGAAAGCTATCTGGCACTATCTCAGGAAACTGAAAATAGGGCTTCCTCAAGACTCACCTATTCCACTCCTTGGAATATACCCAGAAGATGCTCCAGCATACAACAGGGACATATGCTCAACCATGTTTATAGCAGCCTTATTCATAATAGCCAGATCATGGAAACAACCTAAATGTCCCTTAGTAGAAGAATGGGTAAAGAAACTGTGGTACATTTACACGATGGAATACTACTCAGCTATTAAAACAAGGAATTCCCGAAATTTGTGGACAAATGGATTGAACTAGAAATGATCATAATGAGTGAGGTAACCCAGAAACAGAGAAACTCAAATAGTATATACACACTTATATCTGGACACTAGGCCAAGGGGTATGTCTCATGAAAGTCTTAGCAGGAAAATGGGGTAGTAGTGAGGGCTCCCTAAGGTGGGAGAAATATAGGCGATAGGGAAATAGATAGATCCAGAGGGTCCTAGAAACCTATAAGAAGAACACTATGATGGGCAGATCTGTTCCCAGGGGTTCTGAACAATCTATGGCAACAACCAAGGACAATATGTGCAGTTATCATCAAACCCCTACCCAGACCTAGCCAAGGGACAAAATATTCTCCACAGTTAAGTGGATACAGGGGACTGACTTTCACACGAACTCTGGTGCCCCTTATTTGGCCATGTCTCCTTGATGGGGAGGCCTGATGGCACTCGGAGGAAGATTAGCAGACTACCAAGAAGAAACTTGTTCCCCTAGCATCATATTCAAGGGGAGGATGTCCCCATCAGTCACAGTCATAGGGAAGGGGAATGGTGTGAAAGTGGGAGAGAGGGTGGAATGTGAGGATGCACAGGATGGGATAGCAATTGAAATGTAATATGAATGAATTTATTTTGCAATTTAAAAAAAGAGTAAAAAGAATAAAAAAGAACTATTCAGCACTCTAGTAATCAAAGAAATTCAAATCAAAACCATTTCAAGATTCCACATGACACCCACAACAATGACTAAAATAAAAAAAACCCAAGGAACAGCTCATGATGGCAAGGTATGAAGCAAGAAGAACCCTCTTTGATTCCTGGTGGAAAGGCAAAATTTTACAATCAATAGGGAATTCAAGGATGAACAAAGCATGGGAAAAATCTAACTAAGAAATAAAAAATATTCTGTACAACCTGCAATAAAGCAGACAGCAAAAAAAATTAATTTCCAATCAATGGTCAACATAACCTGATTATTATTTCTTAAACAATATTTGGGAAAGCTTAATCATAAATTTCCATAACAATATAGCTTAAAATAAACAGTCTCTAATAAAGAAAAAACTTGCCTTACTCCCAGTCCCAAATGAACACGTGTGCTCTACAAACCTAGGGGTCATTTATTGTAAAGTGTTTATAAATCAAAATGTTACCAGGCCATCTTCTATTTCTCTCAAAGCAGAATCTAAAGAAATGTTTCTACAAGTATCAATATTTTGCCAGGTATGTCAAGGACATAACTTTCTTTCATGCAGTTTTTTTCTTGGGTGATCAGAGTAAAAAAAAAATTCTCTATAATTGTTTCAAGCCTTTGCCAGATGTCCTCTTTCACCATTCTTTGTTGAAAAAGGTTTACCTTGTATGATTTTCCTTAGGAGAAAATGTAGATTTCTAGACAAAATTACACATGGGCCATATATAATGTTTAAGTGCAGTGGTGATCAGTTGGAAATATTTTGAGCTTTGTTACTCAAAGACTCAGCATCTGTTCTGTATATCTAGGGATCATCCTGACAGTCAGAAGTCTCTTGAACTTTATTTAACAAAGTCTGTACAATTTATCCTCATGTCTGTGACAATAATCCACTGAAGGGACACTGTCTTTTCCACGGCAGTTCTTATAGACGTTATTCTGAAACTTGTGAGGAAAATATTAGCAAGTTACTAGAAACATGTTGATAACATGTTAATAACATGTTATCAATCTTATTAATAGAATCAGATTGCTATTTATGCTTTGTGAAAGAAAAACAGAAACTAAACCGAGAAATAACATCATTAACCAATGCCATGTGTCAAATGGATCTAACAAATATCTATAGAACCTTTCACCCAAACAAGAAAGAATATACCTTCTTCTCTGCACCCCATGGAACCTTCTCCAAAATTGATCACATCGTAGGTCACAAAGCAGGCCTCAACAGATACAAGAGGATTGGAATAATACCGTGTATACTATCAGATCACCATGCTCTTAGGCTGCAATTCAACAACAACAGAAACAACAAAAAGCCTACACGCACGTGGAAACTAAACAACTCTCTGCTAAATGACACATGGGTCAGGGAAGAAATAAAGAAAGAAATCAAGGAGTTTCTGAAATTCAATGAAAATGAGGGAACAACATACTCAAATTTGTGGGATACATTGAAAGCAGTGTTAAGAGGAAAACTCATAGCACTAAGTGCCTTTAAAAAGAAATTAGAAACATCACACATAAGCAACTTAACAAAACAGCTGGAAGCCCTAGAAAAAAAAGAAAAAGAAACACCCAAGAGGAGTAGACGTCTGAAAATAATCAAACTCAGGGCTAAGATTAACAAATTAGAAACTAAGAAAACAGTCCAAAGATTCAATAAAACCAAGAGCTGGTTCTTTGAGAAAATCAACAAGATAGACAGACCATTAGCCAAAGTAAGTAAAAGGTAGAGAGACAGTAGTGAAATCAACAAAATCAGAAATGAAAAGGGAGACATAACAACAGACACTGAAGAAATACAAAGAATCATAAGATCCTACTTTGAAGGCATATATGCCACAAAATTTAAAAATCTAAGGGAAATGGACGATTTTCTTGATCAATTTCATTTGTCAAAGTTGAGTGAAGAACAGATAAACAAGCTAAATAGTCCAATTTACCCTACAAAAATAGAAGCAATCATTGATAGTCTCCCAAACAAAAAATAAGCCCAGGGCCAGGTGGTTTCAGTGCAGAATTCTACCAGACCTTCAAAGGCGAGCTAATACCGATACTCTTCAAGCTACTCCAAAACATAGAATTGGATGGAACATTACCAAATTCATTCTATGAGGACATAGTCACATTGATACCTAAACCTCACAAAGACTCAACAAAGAAAGAGAATTTCAGACCAATTTCTCTTATGAATATCGATGCAAAAATACTAAATAAAATTCTTGCAAAACGAATACAAGAACACATAAAGGATATCATTCATCATGATCAAGTAGGCTTCATTGCAGGCATGCAGGGATGGTTTAATACACGGAAATCCATCAATGTCATCCACCATATAAACAAACTGAAAATAAAAAACCACATGATCATCTCTTTAGATGCAGAGAAAGCAATGGATAAAATCCAACACCCATTCATGTTTAAAGTTTTAGAGAGATCGGGGATACAAGGCACTTTCCTCAATATAAGAAAGGCTATATACAGCAAGCCAATAGCCAAAATCAAAGTAAATGGGGAGATACTCAAGGAAATTCTTCTAAAGTCGGGAACAAGGCAAGGCTACCCACTCTCTCCGTATCTCTTCAATATAGTACTCGAAGTTCTAGCCAGAGCAATAAGACAACAAAATGAGATCAAGAGTATCCAAATGGGAAAGGAGGAAGTCAAACTATCCCTATTTGCAGATGATATGATAGTGTACATAAGTGACCCTCAAAATTCCAACAGAGAACTCTTACAGCTGATAAACACTTTCAGCAAATTGGCTGGATAAAATTAACTCAAAAAAGTCTGCAGCCTTCCTATATACAAATGACAAGCTTCCAGAGGAAGAAATTAGGAAAACCATACCCTTCACATTAGCCACAAGCAATATAAAATATCTAGGAGTTACTCTAACTAAGCAAGTGAAGGACTTTGTTTGAAAAAATTTTCAAAACCCTAATGAAGGAGATTGAGGATGACATGAGAAGATGGAAGGATCTTCCTGGCTCATGGATAGGGAGAATTAACATAGTAAAAATGACCATCCTACCAAAAACAATCTACAGATTCAACGCAATCCCTATCAAAATACCTACACAATTTTTTAAAGACATTGAAAGTTCAATTCTGAACTTCATATGGAAAAACAAAAAACCCAGAATAGCAAAAATGATCTTGTACAATAAAAGGTGCTCCGGAGGAATCTCCAAACCTGATCTCAAATTGTACTATAAAGCAATAGTAATTAAAACAGCATGGTACTGGCACAGCAACAGGCTGGTTGATCAGTAGAACCGAATTAAATACCCAGATATGAATCCACACACATATGGTCACTTGATTTTTGACAAAGAAGCCAAATCCATACAATGGAAAAAGCATAGCATCTTCAACAAATGGTGCTGGTCTAACTGGAGGTCTATGTGTAAAAAAATGCAACTGGACCCATATTTGTCCACTTGCACAAAACTCAAATCCAAGTGGATTAAAGACCTCAACATAAAACCAGAGACACTAAATCGGTTAGAAGAAAAAGTTGGGAAGAGCCTGGAACATATTGGCACAGGACACAACTTCCTGAACAGAACATCAACAGCCCAGACCTCAATGTCAACAATTAATAAATGGGACCTCATGAGGCTGTGAAGCTTCTGTAAGGCTGGAGACACTGTCAACAGAACAAAGCGACAACCTACATACAGAATGGGAAAAGATCTTCACCAGCCCTACATCTGACAAAGGTCTAATATCCAAAATATATAAAGAACTCAAGAAATTAAACACCACCAAACCAAATAACCCAATTGAGAAATGGGGCTTGAAACTAAACAGAGAATTCTCAAGAGAAGAATATCAAATGGCTGAGAAACACTTAAAGAAATGCTCAACTTCCTTAGTCATCAGGGAAATGCAAATCAAAACAACTCTGAGATTCCATCTTACACCCATCAGAATGGATGAGATCAAAAACTCAAGCGACACCACATGCTGGCGAGGATGTGGGGAGAGAGGAACACTCCTGCATTGCTGATGGGAATGCAAACTAGTACAACCACTTTGGAAATCTATCTGCTGCTATCTCAGAAAGCTGGGACTAGGGCTTCCTCAAGACCCAGCTATTCCACTGTTTGGAATATATCCAGAAGATGCACGAGCACACAACAAGAAAATTTGCTCAACCATGTTTATAGCAGCCTTATTCATAATAGCCAGATCATGGAAACAGCCTAAATGTCCCTCAGTAGAAGAATGGATAAAGTACATATACACTATGGAATACTACTCAGCTATTAAAAACAAGGAATTCCCGAAATTTGTGGATAAATGGATTGAGCTAGAAATGATCATAATGAGTGAGTTAACCCAGAAGCAGAAAGACTCAAATGGTATATACTCACTTATATTTGCATACTAGCCCAAGGGGCATGTCCCACGAAATCCTTCCGTTTCCAGGAAACTGGGATAGAGGGGAGGACATCCTATTGGGACTCTAGATGAAAGAAACATGTGAGAATAGCAATGTAGAAGGATCCAGTGGGTCCTAGAAACCTACAAGTAGAACATTATGATAGGCAGATTTGGGTCAAGGGGTCCCGCTCAAACTAAGGCACTAGCCAAGGACAATACAGGTCGTAAAATTTAAACCCCTACTCAGATCTAGCCAATGGACAGGACAGTCTCCACACTTGAGTGGAGAGAAGGATATGACTTTCTCATGTACTCTGGTGCCTCACATTTGACTATGTCCCCTTGAGGGGGAGACCTCGTGGCACTCAGAGGAAGGACAGCAGGTTACCGAGAAGAGACTTGATACCCTATGAGCATATACAGAGGGAGGTAATCCCTCTCAGGAACAGTCATAGGGGAGAGGAATAAGGGGAAAATGGGAGGGAGGGGAGAATTGGAGGATACAAGGGATGGGATAACCATAGAGATGTAACAAGAATAAAATAATTTAAAAAAAAAAGAAAAAGAAATAATATTTCAGTCTTTAGTATTTCAATGATTTTCTAAAATGTTTGAAAACTATAGGTATAATCCTGGGTTCCCTATGTATATTTTTCCCAAGCCTTCCATATTATTCTGTGCTCAGTTTCTAGCCATTCAAAAATGTAATTGATATAACTATTCAACGAATGAACTAATAAAACAAGCAGACAAGAACAAGCCAAGCTAAACCAAGTAAAACAAAACAAAACAAAAAACTAAGACAGAGAGACTGGCCCTGTGAAAGCAGAGTATTTTCGAAGCTTTTCATGGCCAAGCATTTTCAATACATAAAGAACTTAAGAAATAAAACACCACCAACCCAAATATCCCAATTAAAAAGTAGGGCACAGAGATAGAGATTCACAAGAGCAGAATAGTAAATGGCTCAGAAACAATTTTAGAAATGCTCAGCATACCTAGTCAACAGGGAAATGCAAATCAAAATGTGGCTGAGATACTTAAACATGTCTGAATGGCTAATCTCAAAAATTGAAGTGACAGTACATGCTGTGAAGGATACAGAGAAAGGGAGAAAGGAAGGCACTCCTACATTGCTGGTAGGAGAGCAAACTTGTAAATCCACTTTGGAAATCAACCTGGTAATTTCTCAGAAAATTGGGAATAAGTCTACCTTAAGACCCTGCCATAACACTCCAGGGTCTATACCCAAAAGTTAGACTACCACAAAACAAGGCCATTTCCTCAATTATGTCCTTAGCAGCCTTGTGCACAATATGCAGAATCTAAAAACAACCTAGATGTTCCTCCACTGAAGAGGAATAAAGAAATTATGGTTCATTTATACAATGGAATACTATTCAGCTATTACAAAAAAAGAAATCCTGAAAATTTTAAGGAAATGGATGGGACAAGGAACATCATCCTGAATGAGGTAGCTAAGACCCAGAAAGACACACATGGAATATACTCGCTCATAAGCGGATGTTTGACATTTAACTCAGGTTAACCACATTATAATACAGAGACTGACATGCCGGACCAATTGGGATTGGAAAAATTCCTTGAAAGTGTCCTAGGAGCTATGTTGTTCTAATGAAGAACTATTTGAGCTTCTAAAAAATCAATAATATCATTTTTAAAACAAAAAAATTTATTCAGAAAAATGAGTGCATATTACTTTTGGAGCATTTCAATATAAAATAAATGTAATATTGTAGTTGGAGAAATTCAATCACTAGTGAAGCAAAAGGATAGGTTTAATTATCTTATGTGGTAAATAGATTTTCTGAAAAGTTACTACATCTTAAAATGTTTTTGTTATTACAGAATTAATAAAGGTTTCCTAGTAAGAGAAAAATAAAATAAAAATACATTCTACATGAACTATGTGTGATAAAGGTATACAAATAGCATTTAAAAACAGAACCCTAGGAGCTAAATGGTGGCTCAGTCTGTAAACTGTTTGTTAATCAAGCAAGAAGGCCAGATTTCAGATTTCAGGCCACATGTAAAAAGCCAGACATGTTTGTACATAACTGTAGTGCTAGAACATAATTAGCAGAAGATGGAGAATCTGGGGTTTCATGGCTTGCAATCTGACCAGATTTCTAAATTCCAGATTCAGTAAGTGACTCTGTCTTTGAGAATATGGTAATAAGTAATTGAAGAAAGTATCTAACATCCACTTGTGAACTTTATAAGCATACATGTTCAAACTGGACACCCAGGTGGAGATAAACATCAGAAAACTCCCACACATTTACGACTTATGAAAAAATTAAACCATCTATAGTTGTTGTATAACTATAAACATTGAAAACAGTATGTTTGGTAAGAAAGCTGTGAGATTAAAATAAACATATTTAAATCAATTTTGGAGCTTTAAGAATGAGATTTATAAGGGTCAGTATGAATTTCAAATATCCATCTAATTCAAGTTAGTTTTCTTCTGAGAATTAAATTATACTACTACATGATAGAAGAAAACTGAGATTTTAGCCTGGTTTAGAATTTTATACATGCTTCATTATACATAATGGAGTTTACTAAAATCCTGAATCCAATATTTATTATATTTAGCTAATGTTTCCTTAATCACTTCAGTGTTTCAGAATACAAATTTGAACTAATTCTAAGAGTCAATCCATAAAGTAGCATATTTTATGATATAAGAAGTTCAATTCAAGGGGCATGGATTCTTTAATGGCTTTCAATCTTAGACTCACTAGCAAGATATTTTGATGAAAATAAGTAGAGATAATCAATAGAGCTGCTTTTTAAGGTAAAACATGAAATCACTACTGACTGCTTCACTAATGAGAAATGCTCTACATTATCTAATGTCCCCCTTTTGAAACTCAATTCAACTTTTATACTCTCTTAGGCATGCATAAATGGAAACATTAAGCTCAGTTTTATACTTTATGCTGTACTTTATGGATTAGCTTTGATTAACAAAAGAAAACATTGATATTTAAATAGTAACTTTCAGTGTTCTAGAAATAGCATGAAATGACTTCTGCATATTTTAAAAAATAATGTACTTTTGTGTAGCCTGACTATTTCATGTTAGTATATAAGTCTTTAGCATATCAGTCTATAAAATCCTTTATTGAAGGTTAGTGTGGCCCTTCTGTGTAATATCATACAGTAAGTAACATAAACCAGGAAACTGATAGGTCGAATTAACTCTTGAAAGATTCCTGGAGCATCTTCTGGATATATTCCTAGGAGTGGAATAGCTGGATCTTGAGGAAGCCCTATTCCCAGTTTTCTGAGATAGCACCAGATAGATTTCCAAAGTGGTTGTACTAGTTTGCATTCCCACCAGCAATGCAGGAGTGTTCTTCTCTCTCCACATCCTCACCAGCATGTGTTGTCACTTGAATGTTTGATCTTAGCCATTCTGATGGGTGTAAGATGGAATCTCAGAGTTGTTTTGATTTGCATTTCTCTGATGACTAGAGATGTTGAGCATTTCTTTAAGTGTGTCTCAGCCATTTGATATTCCTCTGTTGAGAATTCTCTGTTTAATTCTGAGCCCCAATTCTCAATTGGGTTATTTGGTTTGGTGGCGTTTAATTTCTTGAGTTCTTTATAAAGTTTGGGTATTAGACCTTTGTCAGATGCAGGGTTGGTGAAGATTATCTGAGCCCAGGGGTTCTGCTTGATCTAAGGCACCAACCAAGGACAAAACGTGTAGTCATCATCAAACCCCTACCCAGATCTAGCCAAGGGACAGAACATTCTAGACAGTTAAGTGGAGACTGGGGACTGACTTTCACAGGATCTCTGGTGCCCCATATTTGGCCATGTCCCTTTGTTGGGGAAGCCCAATGGTACTCGGAGGAAGGATAGCGGACTACCAAGAAGAGACTTGATACCCTAGCACCATATTCAGGTGGAGGAGGTCCCTCTCAGTCACAGTCATAGGGAAGGGGGATTGGGGTGAAAGTGGGAGGGAGAGAGGAATGGGAGGATGCATGGGATGGAATAGAAAATGAGATGTAATATGAATTATTTTATTTTTCAATAAAAATGTGTTATAAAAAAACGAAAGATTCCTGGAGCTCGAGAGGTGCCTCAGTGGTTAAGAGCACTGAGAGCTCTTGCAAAGGATCTGTACCCACATAACAACTATAACTCCAGAACTTGGGGAGATAACTCCTTCTTCTAGCCTTAATGCTCACTGTACTCATATGGCACAACGTCATTTGCAATGGCAAATACTCAACAAAATTAAAGAATATCAAGTTATCATCACTTCTTCAATTCTTAGTGATATTTTCAGTCCTGTGAATCATAGTTTGTAGACTTGTCATTCTATGTTTTTTTGAAATGACGTCAAATAAGAGTTCTAGGCTCCTTTTTAATTTAGTTTATAAAGGCATATCTTATGTAAGTAGTATAACATATAAAAATTTATCCCACTTGCTTGCTTACTCTAAAATTACAGAAAAATATTTGGAGAATAATAAATGTATTTTCTCAAAAACATAGTAATAGTGAATCCATCATTTCCATCCTTGATGGAAAAATATATAATATTCTATAGTATTGTACTGAATACATATTTGTAGGACTCTGACAAAGTTAGGATTGTTGTCCATGGATTAAACCAAGAGTGAGAATTAAATTAAATGAATTAAAGTGGATTATGAAATTAATCATATTAACGAAATTTATATATTATTTGAGAATTAAGTAGTATCAAAGAAGTATTCATTAATAAACCATTTTGCAGTACATTGAGTTAAGACAAAACAATGACCAAAAGCTACTTGGGAAGAACGATTCATTTATCTTTCATGTTACTGACCATTATATTTTGAAATAATGCAAGAACTTGAAGCAAAAACTTGAAGCAGAAATCACTGAAAAACACTATTTCCTAGGTTGCTCACTTGTTGCTTACTCAGACTGTGTTCATATAGGATACAGAAGCACGTACTCAGAAACACAGAGTGACACTTGGTATAGTATTTTGACTTCCCGAAATCAATCATTAATCAAGAAAATATTCCACTGATATGCCCAAAAGCCAATGTGAAGGATAAAATTCCTCAACAAGCATTCTTCGACAGGAAGTGACTCTTTTTTGACAAAAACTAGTAATTAATGGAGGAGACTCAGAGGCAAAACCCTGATTGTTTGATATGGTCTTAGGCTTTGAAATGGTATTCTCATCAGTGTGAATCTAAGTTCTTATTCCATATCACCTTCCTGAGCTCAAGAAGTTTATTTAGATTGTCTTTAATTACTCACTTTCTATTATTTTTTCATTTTTCTACAACACAGTTTCTCTATCCTTTCCTTTTTTTCATTGACCCTAATATTTTGTATTATCTTTCAAAATCATAATATTTCTTTTTACCTAGTATTATATAATTCTTCCAAGGAATATAGGAAACTGGCAATTTTATAGATTAAAAGAGGCTTTGTATTTACTGTTTTGGCTGAAGTAAATATATTGTTTCTTCATTAAATATAAACAACAATATATAATTTGATGAGGTAATTCTATGATTTTACCTTTTTAAATTACACATACATGAAATAAAACAGAATTTTTTATAGTTTCTACTATTATTTTGTAACTATATATTCTCTTCCCACATAAAAATAAACTTTGTAATTGAACATAAATATTGCTAAGAATAACTATTAGAGTATTCATTAAAAATGAGTTTATTGTATGAGTTCTGTGTACTATTCATCTTATTCTAAGTATTTATGATTGTGTACATCATAAAGTTTTTTAAAAGTATGTAACTTTTTTTCTTGACATATATATCAGAAATGTACAAGAAGTCTTGAAAAAAATTAGCAGCACTTTTCATGATCTATAATTCCAATTCTATTTTAGATGACATTCATAAATTGTGATTTACAATATGTTCTTCCTAAATTTCCTTAATTTCATAGAGTCTTAGAAAAATCACAAGCTCATACAGCATAGAATTATTTCTATTTCTATTCTAAAAACAACTTTGAATTTCTTCTGAATAAAGAAGTAAATTTTTCTTGTCTCAATACCATCAGTTTTAGGAATAAATAAGATATTAGACAAAAAAAATGAAGTTTACATATAAACTGGAACAAAGCATACACGTTTGCTCATAATTGTTTAAGAGACTTGAAAATGTCTTATTTTCATATATATACATATATATATGTATATATTTCTCAGCACTAAAATCAATATTTTAGGTTTTTGTGCACCATTATCTGTCCAAAAACCTATGGGTAGCCTAAAAAAAAAATCTAAAAAAAAAATTCTGCCAAATTATCACAGTACTAAATTGACTCCTAATGGATTATTTTTAAAACTCAGGATAATATTCTTAGGTATTTACTCAAGAAACTGGCATATCCCCTACAGCCTCAGCTGGCTAAAAGATAGTAAAAAAGAAACTGCGGGACTTCCAGCATTCAAACATGTAGTCCATTACTCAAGTCATTATGCAAGGGGGCTTAGAAAATGTGTAAGACCCAGAGGTGATAAATCAATTTTAGAACCTACTATGTGAAGAAGTCTGGACACCACAGGGAATAGTAGCTGGATGTAGGATTTTATGTAGATTTTGAGAAAATACAGAATCCCTGTGGCAGCACAAACCAGTTTTGAACATGAAATTTCTACCATACAATGCAGCTATTGGCAGGTGTTAATGGACAGGAGGCAGCGATACTATTTCTCTAATAGAGTATGCTCAGAAATCTTGTCATGTTTTCATGAAAGAAGACATATGCAAAAATATTTGTTTAGCACAAATTACTTTTGATAGATTAAAGGAAAATAAAAACCAGAAAGATGGGTGAGTATGAAAGTGGGTGTATATGTTCAAAACACAGAGTACAAAGACCTCAGCATTAATAAAAAGCACCAATACATATAAATAATATTAATCTGGGATCCAAGATGGCAGTGCTGCGTGTGTACCTTATATGAACAGCAAAACAGTGGTAAGAGCAAAAAACTGAGAGGCCTTGTAGTAAACACCCAAACCTGAAATGTCTATCATTCCTAGGTGAGATAAGAGCCCAAAATGTGGGAAATTTGCTGGTCCAAC
>OU015747.1:71312811-71324778 GCA_907169655.1 Acomys percivali
AGACTGGTAGAATTAACACATTAAAAATATCCAGTGTACAAAAAACAATCTCCAGATTGAAAGCAATTCCCATCACAAGGCAATACAGTCCTTTACTGACCTTGAAAGTTTAATTCTTAACTTACTATAGAAAACCAAAAAACCTTGAACTGCTAAGTTAAACCTGTACAATAAAAGGTCTTCTGGAGTTATCTACATACCAGAGCTCCATTGTACTATAGAACAACAGTACTAAAAACTATGTGGTACTGGCATAGAAACATACTGGTAGATCCATGTAATAAGACCAAAAAATAAACCCACATACATAAGGACACTTGATCTTTGACAAAGAAGCCAAAACAATATAATGGAAAATGACAGCATCTTTAATAAATGGTGAGGGTCTACTGGGTAGCTTAATGTGGAAAAATTAAATAGAACCATATTTATCCTCAGCACAAAACTGAATTCCAAGTGGATTAAAGACCTCAACATAAAACCAGATTCATGAGCAGAAGAGCCTGGAACTCATTTGCACAGGAGACAACTTCCAGAACAGAATGACAGTAGCTCAGATCTATGGTCAACAATTAGGAAATGTAATCCCATGAAACGGGGATGGACTCTGTCAATAGAACAAAAATGACAGCCTACAGACTAGAAAAAGATCTTCACCAACCTTACAACTAACAAAGGACTAATGTCCAAAATACATAATGAACTCAAGAAATTAAACATCAACAAGCCAAATAACCCAATTAAAATTTAGCTAGAGAGCTGAACAGAGAATTCCCAACAATGAAATATATAATGGCAGAGAATTACCTAAAGAAATGCTAAAGTCCTTAGTCATCAATGAAATGCAAATTCAAAGAACTCTGAGATTCCATCTTACATACTTCAGATTGCTAAAATAAAACCTCAAGTAAAAGCCATGCTGTTAAGAATATGGAGAAAAGAGAACACTGTTCCATTGGTGGTCAGTGTGCAAATATGAACAACAACTTGGGAATCAATCTGGTACATTCTCAGAAAATTGTGGATAGTGCTACCTAAATACCAAGCTATATCACTTCTGGGCTTATACCCAAAATATGCTCTACCATACAACAAGAACATTTCCTCATCTGTGCTCATATCATCTTTATTCACAATAGCCAGAATCTGAAAATATGCTCAATGTCCCTCACCTGAAGAATGGATAAAGAAATTGTGGTACATTTACACAATGGAGTACTACTCAGCTATTAAAAACAAAGAAATCATGAAATTTGCAGGAAAATATATGGAAATAGAAAATACCATACTGAATGAGGTAACCCTGACCCAGAAAGCCACACATGGTATATACTCACTCATAAGTGCATATTAGGTGTATAGTACCAGATAATCCCACTATAATTCACAGACTTAAAGAAACTAAGAGACCAAAAGGACTCTAAGGAGGGTACTTAATTGTCATTCAGAAGGCCAAATACACAAATAGAGGAAGTGTTTGAAGAGAGGAAACAGAATGTGCACCTACCATAGTGGTCCTCTGAACGACTCTACCCAGCAGAGGATGTGAGGTTTAGATATCAAAGTGACTGTGGCCACATAGAATGGTTTTGCTAATGTTCCATACATTTGTATTTCTGGAGTCACTTGAAGAGTATCAGTATTAGCTCTTCTTTGAAGGTATAGTAGAATTCTGTGTTGAAACCATCTGGCTCTTGGCTCTTTTTGGTTGGGAGACTTTTAATGACTACTTCTGTTTCTATTGGAGAAATATTACTATTTAATTTGTTTATCTTATTTTGATTCAATTTTGGCAAGTGGAATTGATCTAGAAACTTGTCCATTTTCCTTAGATTTTCAAATTTTGTGGCATATAAGCCTTTGAAATAGGCTCTTATTTCTTCAGTGTCTGCTGTTATGTCTCTCTTTTTCTTTCTGAATTTATTGATTTGGATAGTGTCTCTCCACCTTTTAGTTTGTTTGGCTAAGGGTGTGTCTATCTTGTTGATTTTCCCCAAGAATTAGCTCTTGGTTTTGTTAATTCTTTGAATTGTTCTCCTTTTTCTAGTTTATTAATTTTAGCCTTGAGTTCGGCTATTTTCAGCCACTTACTCCTCTTGGGTGTTTCTACTTCTTTTTTTTTCCCCCTAGGGCTTCCAGATGTGTTGCTAACTTGCCAATATGAAATGTTTCCGATTTCTTTTTGTTTTCTTTTTGTTTTCTTTTTGTTTTCTTTTTGTTTTCTTTTTGTTTTTTCAAGAGGGGGTTTCTCTGTCTAGACTTGACTGTCCTGGACTCAGTTTGTAGATGAGGCTGGCCTTGAGTTTCCAATTTCTTTATGAAGGCACTTAATGCTCTGAATTTTCCTCTTAGCACTGATTTCAATATGTCCTATAAATTTGCGTATGTTGTTCTCTCATTTTTATTGAATTTTCAGAAGTCTTTAATTACCTTTTTTATTTCTTCCCTGACCCAGTTGTCATTAAGTAGAGAGTTGTTTAGTTTTCATTTATGTGTAGGCTTTTTGTCATTTCTGTTGTTGCTGAAGTCCAGCTTTAGTCCACAGTGATCTGGATAGAATCCAAGGTATTATTTCAATCTTTTTATATCTGTTGAGGCTTGCTTTGTGAACAAATATATGATCAGTTTTTGGAGAGGGTTCCATAGGTGCTGAGAGGAAGGTAAAACCTTTGTGTTCTGGTGAAATTTCTTTAGATATCTGCTAGATCCAACTGATTCATGTGATCAGTTATTGTCATTATTTTTCAATTTAGTTTCTGTTTCATTGTCCTATCCTTTTGTGAAAGTGAGGAGTTGAAGTTTCTCACCATTAATGTTTGGGGATCAATGAGTGGTTTAACCTTTGTTCAGTTCCCTTGTCTTGTGTGTGTAGATGTTCAGAATTGTGATGTCATCTTAGTTGACATTACCATTGATGAGTATGAAGTGTTCGTTCTCATCACTTTTGATTAATTTTCATTGAAGGCCTATTTTATAAGATATTCAAATGGCTATACTAGCTTGCTTCCTGTGTCCTTGTAGGTAAAATGTATTTCTTTATTGCAGAAGAAAGTTGTGTCTTGTTTATGCATACATTCAGTTAGTCTGTGTCTTTTTATTGGTGAATTGACACCATTGATGTTTAGAGATATTAATCACCAGTGACTATTAAGACCCTTGATTCTGATGTTGGTTGGAGTGGTGTGTTTGTGTGGTTATGTTTTAAAACAATTAATTTATCTATTTCCTGTGTTATTTTGGTTGTAGTTTGTCACTTTGGTTTGCAGTTTTCCTTCTAGTAACTTCTGTAAGGCCATATTTGTGGATAGGTACTGTTTCAATTTGTTTTTGTCTTTTCTCCATCAATAGTTATTGAAATTTTGCTTGATATAGTATTATGGACTGTCATTTGTGATCTCTTATGGTTTTCAGTATTTCTGCACAGGCCGTTCTGGTTTTTATAGGCTGGTGTAATTCTGATAGGTTTGCCATTATATGTTACCTGTCCTTTTTCCGTTGTCACTTTTAATATTTTTATTAGTCCTGTACATTTTTTGTTTTATTATTTTGTTGTGTGAGGATTTTATTTTCTAGGCTATTCTATTTGGAGTTCGTTATGGCTTTTGTATCTTTATATGAACCTCCTTCTTTAAATTAGGGAATTTTTCTTCTATGATTCCGTTGAAAATATTTCCTGGGCCTTCGAATTTGGCATTTTCTCTTTCCTCAATGCCTATTATCCTTAGGTTTCATCTTTTCATGGTGTCCTGGATTTCTTTGATGTTTTATGTCAGGAATTATTCAGATTTAACATTTCCTTTGATTGTTGCATCCAGTTCTACAATTTTATCTTCTACTCCCATGATTCATTCCTCCATCTGTTACAGCAGCTTACTTCTGCATTATCTGCTTTTACTCTGAGTTCTTTTGTTCCCAGCTTTCAGCTGTCTATGTTTTTATCATTGTATCCATTTTCATCTTCACATCTTGAACTTTTTTACTGATTTCCTTCATCTGATTATTTGTATTTTCCTGAATTGCTTCCTGTGCCTCTCTATAGGCCGCTTTAATGTCTTTAATCACTTTGGCTGCCTCTTTCTGCATTTCTTTGTGTATTTTATTCATTTTCTCAATTATCATCTTCATTATTAAGGATTTGTGGTAATTCTCTTGTGCTTCATTTGTGTTTGAGTTCTCAGGGTTGAATTCTTTGGGATATTTGAATCTGGAGGGTGACCTTTTTTTTTTATTTGTTTATGTTTTTTCAATTAATGTATTTTGTTACATCTCAATGGTTATCCCATCCCTTGTATCCTCCCATTCTTCCCTCCCTCTCATTTTCCCCTTATTCTCCTCCCATATGACTGTTCCTGAGGGGCATTACCTCTCCCTGTATATGCTCCTAGGGTATCAAGCCTCTTCTTGGTAACCTGCTGTCTTTCCTCTGAGTGCCACCAGGTCTCCCACTCCAGGAGACATGGTCAAATGTGAGGCACCAGAGTACGTGAGAAAGTCATATCCCACTCTCCACTCAAGTGTGGAGACTGTTCTATCCATTGGCTAGATCTGGGTAAGGGTTTAAAGTTTGCCGCCTGTATTGTCCTTGGCTGGTGCCTTAGTTTGAGCAGGACCCCTTGGCCCAAATCTGCCTATCATAATGTTCTACTTGTAGGTTTCTAGAACCCTCTGGATCCTTCTACTTTGCTATTCTCCCATGTTGCTCTCATCTAGAGTCCCAATAGGATGTCCTCCCCTCTGTCCCAATTTCCTGGTAACGGAAGGATTTCGTGGGACATGCCCCTTGGGCTAGTATGCAGATATAAGTGAGTATATGCCATTTGAGTCTTTCTGCTTCTGGGTTAACTCACTCATTATGATCATTTCTAGCTCAATCCATTTATCCACAAATTTCGGGAATTCCTTGTTTTTAATAGCTGAGTAGTATTCCATAGTGTATGTGTACCACAGTTTCTTTATCCATTCTTCTACTGAGGGACATTTAGGCTCTTTCCATGATCTAGCTATTATGTATAAGGCTGCTATAAACATGGTTGAGCAAATTTTCTTGTTGTGTGCTGGTGCATCTTCTGGGTATATTCCAAGGAGTGGAATAGCTGGGTCTTGAGGAAGCCCTATTCCCAGTTTTTTGAGATAGCACCAGATAGATTTCCAAAGTGGTTGTACTAGTTTGCATTCCCACCAGCAATGAAGGAGTGTTCCTCTCTCCCCACATCCTTGCCAGCAAGTGGTGTCGCTTGAGTTTTTGATCTTATCCATTCTGATGGGTTTAAGATGGAATCTCAGAGTTGTTTTGATTTGCATTTCCCTGATGACTAAGGAAGTTGAGCATTTCTTTAATTGTTTCTCAGCCGTTTGATATTCGTCTGTTGAGAAGTCTTTGTTTAGTTCCAAGCCCCATTTCTCAATTGTGTTATTTGGCTTGGTGGTCTTTAATTTCTTGAGTTCTTTATATATTTTGGATATTAGACCTTTGTCAGATGTAGGGTTGGTGAAGATCTTTTCCCAGTCTGTAGGCTGTCGCTTTGTTCTCTTGACAGTGCCTCCAGCCTGACAGAAGCTTCTCAGTCTATGTTTTTATGCTCACCTTTTGTCATCTTACTGTCTCTGATTTTTGGACATATTTCCTGATGTTCTTCAATGGTCATTTAGAGCAGTTTGTTGGTGAGTATCTATAAGTTGAGGGCCCTCATCTGTGGGGATCATGGAACCCTTCACTGGATCAAGCTGGTGACTTTGTTTCAACTCCTTGGGACTTTGCTCCACATCCTGGACTCCTCCTTGCATGAGTAAAGGCAGGTTCTGGGTGCTCTTCATCCCAAATATCAGTTCCAGGCATATAGATAAATTTGGTTACCCTGCAATTGGCTGAGATTTGAAAACTCTGCCCTCAGGCATTGGAGCTTTAGGGGCTTTGGCTCAGTCCAACTTAGAGTGCTGGAACCCCTGCTGGCTTGTAGCCTCAGAGGGTAGTTAGGCTTCTACCTGATCCATCCAGGTCATAGTGCCTAGGTTCACTACCACTTGAGAGAACAATACTGACCTTTTTCTTGTTGTGCTTGGCTAGGATTCCACCCAATCCCTTCAGGCCAGTTCAGTGTGGTCAGAGGACCCTGAAACTCTGCTGGGATGTGGCCCCTGGCTAGGTTTCTGTCTTATCCCCTAGGCTTGCTCAGTCCCTCCAACCAGCATGGGAGTCTCTGCTGGGATATAAAGGCTGACTAGGCTTCTGCCCAATCCTTCAGGACACTTTCGTTCTTCCCGAATGTGGGACAATAGTCTGTTCAGGCAACTGGCTAGGTTTTGGCCCATTTTGTTCATTCAGACCATGCTACTGTAACAGAAGAATGTGCCCAAAGTTGCCTGAGCTGCTGTGTGTGTATGCTAGGTCCCTCCTTGGACTAGCAGGAAAATCTGAGGTCAAATCTGTCCCAGATCCACACTGTTGGCTTCCCCTGGGCCAGCAGACACTGAAGCTGTTTCTCTTTAGCCCACAGATCAGTCATAGAGGGAGACAGAAAGGAGTGCATGTATGGCACTGCATGCAAGGCTGTACTCGGCTTTGCTTACTGTGCCCATGTGATCACAGTCCATGGTTCTTTCTGCAGACTGTCTGGAGGTGGGGCCTAAGGTCAGATGCACCCTTTTTCTTGAGTTTTATCCAGGCCAGTAGCTCCAGACTCTGTTCCTTCACCACCCACAGTTCAATCCCATATATAGAGTTCATGATTTGAAGCATGACTGCAGATTTCAAACCTGGTACAGGTCCTGACTCTGGGGACTGGGGACTAGTACTCCATGGGCCAATTGGATGGCCTGAGGCCAGACTCTCCTGTGTTATGCACTGTACAGACCTTTCTCACCTATCTTTTCTAAAATATATTTTATTAATTTATTCATATACATCTCAATTGCTAACCCATCCCTTGTATCCTCCCATTCCTCCCTCCCTACCACTTTCCCCTTACCTCCCTCCTCCCCGTGTATATGCTCATAGAGTATCAAGTCTCTTCTTGGTAGCCTGCTATCCTTCCTCTGAGTGCCATCGGGCCTCCCCATCCAGGGGACATGGTCAAATATGAGGCACTAGAGTTCATGTGAAAGTCACATTATATTTTAATTTTTAATTCTGTAATAACTATTGATTAAATGGTATCTTAGTAATTGTTTTCAATGGATAAGACTATGACTTTGGGGAGCTGGAGAGATGGCTCATAGATTAAGAGCACTGGCTACTCTTCCAGAGGCCCTGAGTTTAATCCCCAGCAACCACATGGTGGCTCATAATCATCTATGAGATCTGGTGCAAACACACATGCAGGCAGAATGCTGTATAAATAAATAATAAACAAGTCTTACCTTAAAAAAAGACTATGACTTTGTCATTGACTTAACAATTTTACCAATAACTGACAGGAAATAAACAAATTGATTATATAAATATAAGCAATTAAGTGAATGAATGGATAGATGATTTAATGAATAAGTTGTCACATGCTTTAATAAATAAAAATACAGAAGTTATATTGACAGAGTGTTATTAAAACAAATTTATGGGTGTAATATAAGGTCCTGATAAAGTTCACAGTAAGAATTAGTAGAATTTTAAATGCTCTACCATTAAAAATAAAATTCAGACGTTTATCCAGGAATATAAGTAGCTGAATGCTTCTCTGATTATTCTATTCACACTACACTCAGCACTTGTGAATTCAATTCTAACCTTATGTTGTTCACATCTGTTGGTTTGCCACTTAAGAAAAATATTCAAATCCAGATGTGTGTGTTTTTTCCTATGAAAATCAATTCATATGTTCTATTCCAGGATTTGCATTTTTATTCCTCATATAACATCTGAATATACTTTTTATAAACCATAAGAACCCAATACATTTTTTGCTAACTGATGCACCTTCATTCATTCACCCCAGTTGGCAATTTTGTACTTTGCTGCCTGAAAGTTGAGCTATACATTTCAATTACATCTTTACTTCTTGCTAAGAGAGGTCTGTCACAATAAGGTATTTATGTTTTTCTGAAATCATAAACTAGTATTTCATATTTAGTTAAATGTGTATATTACTCAGTCATGTACTGAAATTAAGAAGGTGCATTTTCATATGTGTAGTGATGAAGTATCTTCAATAAATAAACATAAGTGTTGCAGTCAGAATTTATAAATCTCTTTGGGAAGCAATTCAGGGTGAAAATGACAGGATTATATAACTTATATAAAGATGTACATCGAAAGACAAAGTACAAGATCTTCTACTTATAAAATTGAAACTCCATACTGAGTACTAGGACAAATTTTCAAACTTACATTTACTAATGATATTTAAACAAATATTTAAATTGAAAATGATTGTTCATTTGACAATATTAATTTTTTAATCTTTGCTTTTTGTGTCATATTTTATGATATTTGGTTGAATAAATTAAGTTCATAGGCTTTGAGCTCTAATTATTAAGCACTGGCTATCATCTCCTAACATAATTTATGCTCCCAGGGATTGACCTAATCTCAGCAGATAGACTATATTTTCTTTGTCTTAAAGATGAGGAAGCAAAAAAATTACACATGTGTGCAACATATGACAACTTGTGTTACATATGCATCTTTAATATCTTAATATTTATATTAATTATGCACATAATTCAGGGTATATTAAAAAATAAACCATCTTACATAAGTAGCTTTTTGTAAAAATTGGACATCGTATGTATTTGTGTGTGTGTGTGTGTGTGTGTGTGTGTGTGTGTGTGTTTGTGGGTGTGTTTGTGTATGTGTGTGTGTGTATGTGTGAAAAACTGTATTATGCCTCAAACATCAATGAAAATAAAATAAAGTAAAATATTTAATCACACACTTCAGAAATTACTAATTAAGAAACATAAAAGATACCTATATATGAATCTATATGAAGATGAATTTTACATATATACATATATATTACAATTAAAGTTAGTGCCTTTGTTAGTATTACTATATAAAAATTTCAGAAAAAGTGGTTTATTTAGTACTAAAATTATAAGGTCATTTTCCATTACTGAGTGAAGTCAGGCAGGAACTAGTAGTAGATGTAATCATGTTTTTGTTTTGATCTCAAGTGCGGGATGTAAAACAGACTTGTGTAAGGGTATGCAGCATTTTTTCACCTAAAACAGACTTGTGAGAGAACAAATGATGTTTGTCCACTGGAAGAGTAATCACTTCTTGCAGGGGCATGGTCTTTGCCAAGTGATAAACATTCTAGTATGGACCCTGAGAGGAGATGTATATATGAGCCCAAAACAAGAGGTTAACCTATTTGTTTTGGCTGTTAATCACGCCACTTCAAGATGCTCCTAAAGAGAACCACTCCAGTGAAGGCTTAAAAATTCCAAGTTCAGGCTACTGCTCTGGCTTCAAGCTGCTTGCTTTGATCTCCTGCTGCTGCTCTTGGTTCCAGTGGCTGCAGTTGTAGTCACCTTTTTTGAACTACTGACTTATTGTTTAACTGGTCTATTGGAATCCTGCCTACTATGCCAGGGGAATGATTTCAAGGAACTGAACCTGTTTTTACTACCCTTTCAATCATATCGAGGGAAGGTGGATTGGAAGGGAGGCATAAGCATTAAAGAACTCCAAAAAAAGTAGATTTGAAAAAGTTCAAAGCCTTCAGGTAGCACCCAATTTGGCTTAGGCATAATGGATAACTTAATGTCTAGTGCTATAGATGAAAATACACGTATAGAAAGTATAAATATACTATTTCAGGGTGTCAGTAAAATTGCAGCTTCTGTTGCTTGGCCCTTTCCTGCCTTTCCCACTGAGAGAATTTTCTCTTTTTGCTTTGCCTTTTTACTCTATTACATTTTTTAAAAAAGTTTGGAAGAGGAATTTGTTGGATGTTAAAACTGGAAGTGTCACTAAATTCTATAATTCTGCAAAAGATTTCAGAGTTGGCATTGCAACAAGACAGTTTGCGGTGAGAGATGGAAGCCCTTGGGAAGCAACTAGCACAACTGATACATGGAGAAAAATGTGTGCAGATTCTGTAATAACTAAAAGCAGGAGTTCTCCACTCTTGCTGTCCCAAAATGCTCCACATGCCAGGTGTTATGAGCACCAGCCTGCTGAAGTGGGCAGAGAAAACTGGGAAGGCAGGGAGGTAGAAAGCATTCTAGAGGAATGGGAAAACAGACTAGCCAAAAGGGATTTGGAGACTAGTACTTGGATAAAGGAATTCTGTAGGGATAAACAGACACAATTGGCTCTTTCCAGTCTTTGTGAAAATGTATCTTTGCATTTTAAAAAGTCTATTTTATGATATGGAATTCATTCATTCTTGTTAAACAAACGTAAAGTAACTGGGATACACAGCAAAGATTTAATTCCCAAGATTGGAAGGGATTGATGTCATTTGTGTTAGAAGATGTTCATCAGTTACAGTAGTTATCATTGTGGAGAAATGAAGTAACAAAAACAGAGCAAATTATAACAAAGTGTATAAATGTATTTAAAGAGTAATTGCTTCTTGAAGTCTATTAGGCTGACTTACGAGAACAAACCCAATCTGAAGAAGTAGTAATTGAACAATGTCAGGTTGCAGCCTTAAGCGATCGGAACAGGGTTGAGGAGCTTAGTAAAACATCCACTTCATTAACTAAGGTATTTCAAGGCCCTGGAGAAGACTACACAGAATTCTTACGGAGATTGGGTTCAGCTCTAGATAGAGCCATACTGGATCCTGTGAACAGACAGGTATTGGAACTGATCATGGTGTATGCAAATGCAAATATTAGATGTAAAAGAGCAATTAGAACAATAAGAGGATGAGGAGCACCATTATGTGAATGGGTAAGAAAGACAGCTACTATTGGCTCACAAGAGCATCAGACCAATATCATAGGACAAGCTAAAGATAGAGGTCTCAGATAGCAAAATACTAGTGCTTTTATTGTGGTAAGTTTGGTGATTTACAAAGTAATTGTAACGCTAAAATTTCCAGACCACAAATAATAGATGTACTAATTATGGGAAAAATGGTATTTGTAGAAGAGAACAAGGCGCTTCTGGGCATGGTGAAAATGATATGACAAGACTTCAAGCATATTGCAGCTGCTGTGGGAAGGGAAAACATCAGTTTATGGATTGTGAATTCAAGAGAGGTGTACAAGGGGAACTCAAGGCAGGGACCTGGATATAGGAACGGCAACAGTGGACATTTAGGAACACTGCTTTCTGGTTCAATATTTATGGCTTACTCAACCCACTTTCCTATAACATGAAGGACCATTGTCCTAGTGGTGGTATCGCTCACAGGGACATGATGCATCTCACATCAATCATCAACCAAGAAAATGCACTATAGTCTTGACAATAGACAAATTTGATGGGGGTGTTTTCTCAGCTAAGATTGTAGTCTATAAAATAACTCTTAATTTTTGTCAGGTTGATATAACATTAGCCTACATTATTGTAGACATAAAAGCACCTGTATACACACTGAACTAAAATATTCCACCTCACTGGGTCTCATAAAACTGGAGTTGTAGCTGTTTGTTAGATGCCTATTGTTTTTCATGGGAACAGAACTCTTTTTTTTTTTTAACAGTTTTATGCCTTTTTCAACCACCAAGATATATCTTCAAATGCTTTGGCTTATATATTCTTGAAGAATTCAAATAAAAAACTAGTACTCAGATTAATTAACTTTACTTTTATTTAATTTTATCATACATTATATTTTAATCACATTTCTTCTCTTCCTACAAATCATGCCAGAAGCTTTACATTTCCCTATGCACCCAATACCCAAACACCATGCTCTTTCATTCTGCATCAAAAAAGAGGAAAAAATGATAAAAATAAAAATAAGGGGAAAAAGCCAAAATAAACAAACAGAAGCAATTTTAATATTACCAAAATAATCCCCCACAAACAACTTGCACAAAAAGGTGACTATTCTTTTTTCTTTTTTATGC
>OU015747.1:71334778-71375550 GCA_907169655.1 Acomys percivali
TTTGGCTTCTTGGTCAAAAGTCAAGTGACCATATTGCAGTTTTTGCATGTGGATAACACTGATGATCACTTTTGTACTACAACAGGGTTAATAGCACCTTTCAGGACAATTAATACTTAATCTTTTGCAGTGAAGGCTTTAGTTGGGCACCAACTTTATTTCTCTGTGTTTGATGACATAGGTAAGTTATGTCTTCTGCAACAGGGCCAACCATCAGATTATAAAATACCCATGAGATATTTAAGTAGTGTATGATTTGAGGGCATTATATAAGATCACCCTAATCTGTCTCTAACACACATACATACACACACACACACACACACACACACACACACACACACACACGACAAAACATTCAATATTTGTCTTTTGTTACTGGGTTACAAGATTCAGGATTCTTGTTTGTAGCACCATATATTTGTTTGAAATTTGAAATATTCTAACAATGCTTAAACTATGTTTTGTGAGGTTAAGGAAGTTTTATTCGGTCTCTAAAGTACTACAAATTATTGGGTTTTTAAAATATATTTTGTTGCTAATGTTTGAATTAATATTGTACTTAATTAACTTCAGCTTGAATAATGTTCCATGCTGGCAATATCAATAATTTTTATTAATCCTATATTGGAATTTCAATGAAATAGAACTTAAATTTTACATGATCAAAAACTACTAAACTCATAGAAATTTAACATATTCTCAGTGTTCACTGAATAAGTGCAAAACAAATGTTAATATTTGAATATTTGACCCTTGCAGTTTTTTCTGGCTTTCCAGTCTATTTCCAGTCTATTTTCTGTCCTTCATACACTCCCAGTTACCAAAAATTCTATTTGCTTTCCCATCCCTTCATTTTCTTTCCTCAGTTTTTCCATCTGTCCAGTCAAATCTGCAATCTTTTACAAAAGGAATAGAATTTACTGACCCTTCCGCTTTTTCTATGTCATTAGTCTTTCTTCTAATCCTTCTAAGAATGAAATACAATAAAAGAACAACAAAAACCGAGAATTCCCTCTATGTATAAGACAGGAAAGAGTTTTGCAAAAGCAGTTGTGACCTTACTACAGAAACAGCATTTCTGTACCTTCGAATTCTGAATCTTCCCTCATACCAATTGAAACTGTGGAACCCATCTGGCCCCACATTGGACGCCACTTGTAGGCTCTGTCTCCTAACAATTAAACTTTATTATACAACCCAACTAGCTTACACAAGAAGGAAAAAAGGTTAAAGGGAAAAAAGAGTGGACTTTCCGGTATCCATTTCATGGGACGGGTCCCTAGGTGTCTCTGGCCTGAATGCTGGTCCGGCCTGTTTGCTGATCCACATGTGCTCAAGCCCGGTCTGAACCTGCTGCTGCCCTCTCCTCTCAACCTGACTATGTCACGTGCAGTCTCCTTCTCCCATTGAGGGTTGATTAGAAAAACAATAGTCCAGGTGGAGTCCCCAGGTCTGCTTCCTGAAGTCCAGGCCCAGGATGGCTCCACTCAGTCTATCCCAAGGTATCCATGGGGTGCCAAAACCACTTTCACCTGTGACAAAGCTTACAGTCTTTCCCACAGATGTGAGAAGAGAAAAGGATATGGAACAACTTAGGATACCATCTTTAACTGAGAGCATCAAATAATTTGCTAAGTTAAGACTATAGAGATAGCAGGTCAAATTTTGTCACTCAGATAAAATTTAGTTTTATTTTTTTCTGCAAACAATTCAGTATAAGAAATCTTTAGATTTAGTTTAGATTAAGTTGCAGTATCCTTCCATATTTACTTCACTAACACTTTTCATTTTAATATACAAGTCAAAATTGTTAATGCTAAAGTAGCCAGATATTGTTCCTTAATGTTGAAGTTTATATTTACACATTTATATAACATTGAATGACTAAATCACACTAAGGAAAGCTTACTGTACTTATTTATCATTTTCCATACTAAGATATTGAAATATTGATGTTATTTTAAATATATAATATATTATCATTGACTATAGCCACTTGTTCAAAATAACAAAGTTCAAAATATATTACTTAAATGGCTCTCTTTTGATGTGAAAATTCAAGAAAAATAGAGATACTGGAATAAATATATACACCTTAAATTGCAGTAATTTTAAATTTTTTGTAACTTATAATTTACTTCTCCTTCTTGCAAAACTTTGATAGCATAATTCCTATTTTTCTTATAATAGAGATGTAAGGAATCCTGTAAATATCCTGGTCTGGTCTAGCTTCCCTGAGTAGGTTGCATCATGTGCTTTTCCGGTTATGTTCCACGGCTTCTGGGGTACCATGTTTCTTTCACTTCTTTAGAAACTGGAGTACTCTCTCAGTCAGTGGAGCATTAAGGCCACCTCATGACTTTCTGTGTTCCCTAGGATTTAGTGATGCATATAAAGGCTTAATAGGACAATTAGTCGTCTATATTAATCTTGTGTGTCCTGTATAGCTTGTAAATGCCAATATATCCTGGCAACAACCATTATGTTGATTCTGGCTACCATCATTGTACTCTGTTTCTGATAAGGGCTTTAAAGTCTGATTGTAGCTGGGTGTGGTGGCACACATCTTTAATCCCACATTCAAAGAAAAACAGGCAGTCTTGTCTACAACATGAGTTCAGGACAACTAGAGCTACACAGAGAAACTCTGTTAAAAAAAGAAAGGAAGGAAGGAAGAAAGAAACAAGAAACAAAACAAAACAAAAACTAACCAGACAATCAAACAGCAACAACTAAATGTGATTGCTTTTAAAAGATTGTCTCAGCATCAGGCTTGGTAAGAATTCTCATAATGATTCCTAAAAATTAACAAGCATTCTCACTGACCATAATCAGGAGACCCTGGTTTGGTAAGTAATCACTGGTGCTTACAGTTAGAAGTAAAATAAAATTAATTAGCAATTAATGTATTAATCCACCAGTAAATAGAAAAGTATACAAAAATATAAAAGGCACCCCATATTTAAAATATTTCACTTATTATACTATCACAACACAGAGAATGTGGTGGAATGAAATATTGCCATTACACTTTGTGAGCTAATATGTTCTTGTTTCAAGTTGTGCCTAGAAAGCACTCTCCTTGAATTTGCCCATGTTTCTATCTTATAATCACTTGAATTGTTTTCTAAGCCACATGTGTATTATATATGTCCCATTTAGGATTAAGCATAACTTTTCTCTTATATCACTTAAAAATCATGTATTTCAGTGTGGGTTTCAATGTACTTCAAGAAACAGCTTCTTTGAAGAGTGTTGGAAGATAAGATATTATAAGGATATAGAAGTAAGTCATTAGATATCAAGTTATTTTTATTTAAATTTAATTTTAATTTTGTGTAATTAGTTTATCCAGATTACAACTCAATTGTTATCCTCTCACTTGTATCGTCCTGTTCCTCCCTTCCTCCCTCTTTCACCCTATTCCCCTTCTCTAGGTCTGTGACAGAAGGGCATCTTCTCCCCACCATATAGTCATAGCCTATCAAGTCTCATCTTGGTAGCCAGCTTCCCCTTCCTCTGAGTGCCACCAGGCCTCCATACCAAGGGAAGTGGTCAAACACTGTCAACAGAACAAATCAAAAGCCAACAAACTGTGAAAAGATCTTCACCATCCCTACATCTGACAAAGACCTAATATACAAAATGTATAAAGAGCTCAAGAAATTAAACACCACCAAACCAAATATCCCAATTAAGAAAGGGGGCTCAGAATTGAACAGAAAATTTTCAACAGAGAAATATTAAATGGATGAGAAACACTTAAAGAAATGCTCAGTGTCTATAGCCATCAGAGAAATGCAAATCAAAACAACTTTGAGATTTCATATTACACCAATCAGAATGGCTAAACTCAAGTGACAGCACATGCTGACAGGGATGTGGAGAAAGAGGAACACTCCTTCATTGCTGGTGGGAATACAAACTAGTACAACTACTTTGGAAATAAATCTGGTGCTTTCTCAGAAAACTGGGAATAGAACTACCCCTAAGCCCAGCTATACTACTTATTGGAATATACCCAGAAGATGATGCATGGCACAAGAAGGACATATGTTCCACCATGTTTACAGCAGCCTTATTCATAGTAACCAGAATCTGGAAACAACCTAATTGTCCCTCAGTCAAAGAACGAATAATGAAATTGTGGTACATTTGTACTATGGAATACGACTCAGCTTTTATAAACAAGGAAATCATGAAATTTGCAGACAAATGGATGGATCTTGAAATGATCATACTGAGTGAGGTAACCCAGACTCAGAAAGACTCTCATGGAATATAATCACTTGTAATTGGACACTAGGCCAAAAAAGATGTCCCATGAAAGTCTTCATTTACCTGGAGATTGAGTTAGATGCAAGAACTTTCTATTGGTACTCTATGTGAGAGAAGTATGGGTGGAATGGGGAAATAAAAGATGACATCAGAAGATGGAAATATCTTCCTTTTTCATGAATCAGGAGAATTAACATAATAAAAATACCACCGTACTAAAAGCAATTCACAGATTCAATACAATCCCTATTGAAATACCTACACATTTTTTAAAGACATTGAAATATCAGTTCTCAACTTCATATGGAAAAATAAAAATCAAGAATAGCTAAAACAATTATGTACAATAAAGATCTTCCAGGGAAAACTTCATACCTGATGTCAAGCTGTGCTACAGAGCAACAATAATTAAAATAGCATTCTACTGGCATAGTAGTATGTTGCTTGATCAATGAAATTGAATCAAAGACCCAGAATTAAATCCACACAAATATCGACACTTGACTTTTTGACAAAGAAGGGAAATCTATTCAATGAAATTCAATGGAAAAAGGATAGCATCTTCAACAAATGGTGCTGGTCTAACTGGATGTCTACATGTAGAAAAATACAAGTAGACTCATGCACAAAAGTCAAGTCCAAGTGGATTAAAGACCTCAACATAAAACCAGACACACTAAGTCTGTTAGAAGAAAAAGTGATGAAGAGTCTGGAACACACTGGCACAGGAGATAACTTCTGGAACAGAATTCCAACACCCCAGGCCTTAAGGATAATCATTAATAAATGGTACGTCATGGGCCTGAGAAGCTTCTGTAAGGCAGAAGACACTCCTGGGGTGATACTTACATCCAATCAGAAAGTGGTTCATTACTCCCGTACTTTTCAGTTTGCTATTCACCAACATGCATATTTTTCCAGGATACTCTTCATTGTAGTTAACAGGAATTACAATTGGATAAATTGATAATTACTTTTTTCTCTTCTGATAGAATGAACAGAACTCCCAATACTCTTGAAACTAGTTAATAGCAGTGAAACCCACAGGTCAATACAGTCTTGATGTTTTCTGACTCAACTATGGGCTACATTCAACAATATGGTGTTACTGTTAAGTTCTGGAATAAAACAAGAACAATGGTAATAGCGTGTAATGTTTGTGATGTCTTTTCATCTATAACTTTTACATTTGTCGGGGCAATAATTAAACTAAGGCTATCATATACTCTATTTTATAGGATTAAAATTATTTCATGTAGATTAACTAGTAGAGCAATTTTAATCCAGCTACATGGCTACTCCAGCAAGTGATGACATCCAAAGTTTATAGACATGCCCTCAGTATAGACTTTAAATCTCCCTGACTGAAATATATACCTTTCTCTCCTCCAGCTGGAATAATAGAGATAATATACCTTTAATCTCTCTGGCTGGAATACAGATAGGCGATTAGTACACACCATTAATCCCCAGGAAAGATATCTAATTGAGAGTAAGCCAATTGATGAGTCAGAGAAAAAGATGACAGAATGAATCAGAGATAGTTTATACCCAACTCCTAGGATATCATACAGGAAAGAGAAGTAACAAAGCTACAGGGAATTCATGGATACAGTACCAGTACACAAGAGAGTTTGGTACACTTTTGTTGAGTGTAGTTGAGTTTTTGTGGTTCAATTCATTGAGTAAAGAGGCAATTTTTCCAAACAGAACAATTAAGTGAGAAGTATAGAGAAGCCAGTTTGAATCAGTTAGTTTGGAAAAGAGTTTTGAGTCAAAATAGCTGAGTTGAACAAGATAGCCAAAGTTCAGAAAGAACTAGAAAGTGGGAGATTATCCAGCAATAAGTCAATGGTTGCAAACATTCTAGGCCTACATTAGCAGAAAGCTGGAAGATGCAGCGTTCAAAGTCTGAGCTTACAGAAGATTATAATGTATGGACACTATGCAGTCCCAAGCCTAGGCCTAGCAATAGTTACACAGAATTTCTGTAGGCTCAGTCCATGACATATATTCTTCAAGTGTGACTATGGTTCTCATCTCATCCCTTCATCTATGGTTAAAAAACAGCATTTACATGATATGATTAGTCAAAGTATAATATTTTAAAGGGGTATAGTTGATATATTAATTTGTACCACATTCATAAATCTGGAAGAATTTTGAGTACATATGACAAGATCAATGTAAACAGAATTTGAGTCTCTGTATTCTTTAACAAGAAATATCTACTTATTAGAGAATTGACCAAAGGAATACAGTACTACTGACTAGAGTGTTCAACACTTAACAAAATAAGGGATGCTGTTTATAATAATAGTTAATATTTTTCTAGAATAAAACAAAATAAATTCTTATGCACCAATACATTTAAAAATCATGCAGAATTAATAACGGATACATATTGATACTCATACTCTTTCTCTTTACTGAAAATGTTAATCTCTTAATCTATTCTATAAAATTTTACTTATATAACTCTATGATAATCCCTAATGACCTGTTAGAAAAAAGTAAATGCAGTATTGCTGTCAACATGATGAAACCAATTATTTATAGTGGTTTTAAAGTTTTTCTTCTGTCTCTATTTGTGTGATGTGGTTAGGTGGATGTGTTTGTGTGTGTGAATTCACATATTCTATCACCTATGTATGGATTGGAGGACACAAATTCAGAAAACCAGGTTTCTTTCACCTATAAGGGTTCCAAAGATCAAAGTTAGGTCATTAGCCTTGGAATCAAGCAGACTGACTGGTAGAACTCCACTGCCCCCTGCTATTTCCTGATTTTGAAGCATATCTTAATGTTTCCATGCTGAGTTTCAACTCATTGTTTACCCGGGGTTAATTCTAGATTTACCTTAACAAAAGGTTGTTGAGATTAGAGAGGAGTGGCAATATGCTTGATTGGACTACATATTTATCATTACATGGTATGTTCAAGTCCACAAAAAAAGGTGTTTTGCAGGTAATATTGGGACTGACATCAAGAATTTTGAATGTACTCTCACATCTACACCAGAAAACAAAATGTCACTGCATGTATACATTTGATCTTTTTTAAACTAGGCTTATATAGTATTAACATTTGATAAATAAGCATTAACATAATAAATATTACTGTTGAAGTAATTTAAACCTAAGGCAGTTTGAGGTCTTTCCTCTAGAAAATTTGTTATCATTTAATGAGACAGTGTATAAGAATAGCCTCTCAAACCAAGAGTTTCCATATATTTAGCTATAATTTTGTTAGTTTAATCACCACAGTAAGGAATGAGTTACTTGGTGGGTTATATTTTCCTCTCACTGAGCGATGCATCTTCACAGTGCTCTTCTCTAGTAACTTAATTAAGGAATCACAATTAGAAAAGAGTTAGGTTTTGTTGTAGAACATTTATTGGAACATGAGGTGAAAGCAAGCATTTGAGACAGATCAAGGCATTGTGGACTAAGAGAGAAGGATTTGTAGTTTGAGTTACTTTAGAAGTTCTTCTTTATAATCTAGTGAAGAAGGAGAAAACAATGCTTGAAAGATTTTTAATATGTATTTGTGTGTTGCTTAAAGAATTTTAATGTGATATGTAAAATGTATGCAAAAATAACTTTCCACACTACTTTACTCTTCCAGAAAGTTGTTGATAGTGTATTTGATGAATAATGAGTGACATTTGCTTAAATCCTTTGCATCTTGATATTTTCTCTGTTTAGAAGAAAACAAACCTAACATATTTATTCATATAGAAAAAAGTTGTATGAAAATTCTTCATAGCAGCTACTCTGAACCATGTCACCAAAGGAAAATTTAAAATAGTATCCAGCTGTTAGTCAAAATTCATATAAAATCTCTCATGATAAACAATTATATCAAATCACAATAGAAATATATTTAAATATGAAATTTAGAAAAAATTAGACTAAGTGATAAAAGTAATGACATGCTTAAAAAGGCACATGGTTCCAATGATAATTTAGGAGCAATATGCAAATAATGTCATAGTGCATATACAAGAGACTGACATCTACCTATCTGCTAGGAATGACAAATAGAATTAATAGATCCATGAACTTCTGATTAATGCATATTTTTAAATGTCTAGTTTTATCCTTTGGATACTTTTTATATTATGCCACCTCCTCTCAGAGCATTAAATAATTTCATATATTTTCTATAATAAAATTAGAAAATAATGCATAACTGACCCATTAGAAGTGGATTAAATGTACATTATCTGCTTCTATTGCACCTTCATCCTGACCATGGGTTGAAACATTTATAAAAAGTGAAACACTTATAAACATTTGTAATGTTCTCGTGTATAGTTGACTTCTTAAAGACATGAATGGCATCTCATCAACATTTTAAACATAAAATAATTAGACTATATGGAGTCTCAGGCACATGGATACAAAAAAATGCTTTGAAATATAATACAAAACACTTTATATGAAGATATTATTTGTAATTTGTGAATATTTAGCAAAATTTGAAATTATATATTGCTATAATCATTTATTTTTTTGTTAGTGCAGATTAATATATTAAAGAGACTGCTAAAAGAATGATGCTAAAGTTGAAAGAGACCCTACCGACAAATATTTATGAAATATAACCTAAGAAAATCCCAAATGTCATGGGAATGTAAGACTGAGTTTTAAACCCCAAAAAGGAGGAGTCCTCTTTCTTTTAGGAAGCCTACCTGAGCAAGCACACTAAAGCAAAAAGAATAATCTGTAATACACCACTACATAGATCACAATATATATTCCATTACATATCAAAACAATCCAACTGCTTGTGTTCAAGTTTCTATTTGTGGCCAAGTTTAATACTCATTTATTAATAGTGCAGGGTTGAAATGACTCTCTGCAACTAGGTGTTTTTATTTATTTATTTACTTACTTACTTACTTATTTATTTACTTAATTATTTTTAAAGCAGAGCTAAGAATGTTCTTTAAGGTGTCTTAAAAACCAGAGTAAAAATATTTCTTAAATAACACTTTGTCCTACAGACTAAGAAAATGGCATTGTCTATGACAGACATGTCCCTTAAAAACACAAACAGAAGCCGAATACTGAGGAGACAAACTTAGCTTAAGTGCAGAAACATATACAGAATTTAATCCACTAAATCTTTAATTTAGTAGCATAACAGGCCCCTTAACCTTTGCTTCTATTGGTGCATGGAGCCTGAATGTGGAGTGTCAAACCTATCGATCTACTTCCTGATGCTTTGCTAAGGTATCTAGACTGTTATCAGTGGCACAGAGGCACCTAAAATACAGTTCACTCATACCGTTGAGGCTCAGGCTTTTGCTTTAGGAAACATGAACAGAAAGGAGTGGTCAGACCAACTAAGAAGCAAATCAACTCCACAGTATGGAAGCAGCAGAAGGAAGAGTGGGGTTATGTCATATCGTGTTACTATGAGGAAAAGGAACAGTTGAAATATCCAAAGAAAACTGTTTCTATCCCTAAATAAAAATGACATGGTTCATGGGTCCTTATTTCAATTACCTGTATTCATAAAGGCTAAACTCATTCTTTGTATCTGAGCTTCACAATAACTCAAAGTTTATTTGCTTAAAACTTTAACATTGTTTACAATAAATGGAACATGTGTATTTTAAATATGTCCATATGATTCACTGGATTTCCTTGCTATCTATCCTATGTCCCTATTTTCATTTCTGATTTTGTTAATATATGTATTCTCTCTGTCTCTTAGTTTGCATATGAGTTTGTCTATTTGGATTAATTGTCACAAAGAACCAACTATTTGTTTCATTTATTATTTGTATTGTTGTTCTCTTTGTTCCTATTTTATTGCTTTCAGCCCTCAGTTTGATTATTTCCTGCTCTCTACACATCTTGTGTGCGCTTATATCATCATGTTCTAAAGCATTCAGGTATGCTATTAATTTCCTAAGATGTGCTCTTTACAATATAAGTATTTACTGCTATGAACATTCCTCTTAGCATCACTTTTATTGTGTCATAAATTTGGGTATATTGTGTATTAATTTTTATTGAGTTGTACAAAACTTTACATTTCTTTCTATTTTGACATGTTTTTCATTCAGTATAGAGATGTTCAGATTTTTTATGATTTTCTAAACTTTTTCCTTTTTTGGTTGTTGTTGATATCCAGATTTAATCATGGTGGTCTGTTAGGATCCAGCATACTTCCTTTGTGTATGAGTATGTGTTAAATTTTGGAGTAAGTTATATGAGTTCCTGGTAGGAAATATTTTTTGTGTTCGAGTGAATAATTAAAAATTACTTCTTTGGACCATTTGGTATATAAAATGTTAAATCCACCTTTTTGTTTGTTTGCTTTTTGTGTGTGTGTGTGTGTGTGTGTGTGTGTGTGTGTGTGTGTGTGTGTGTGTGTGTGTGTGTTTGTGTTTGCCTTGATTACCTCTCCATTGATGAGGTTTGGTATCGGTTTTGAATTGTCAATGTGTGAGTTAAGATGTGGCAATGTTTTTTTTTTTTTTTTTTTTTCGAAAAATAGAGTGCCCTTGACGTTGGTGAAAGGATGGTATCAATTGAAAAGTCATTTGGATGGATTTTTCTCTTTTCTGAGTATGAGGTGTCCTTCCACAACTGCCACACCCACTCCGCTAGAGTCTGTGTGACATGCAACCTTATCGGCTCAGAGGATGCTCCGACATCGATCAGGTGATAGGGAACCAGATTCGCGAGGGTTCCTGGCGGAAGCCCAGGTATTTGTTGAGACGAGCATCCTGAGTCCTGGGTGTACAGAGCCTGGCTATTGGCCTACTTCTGCTTTTCCTCCTTCCTTGTTCTATAATCACTCATGCATTCTTTTTAAGTACACCTCCAGGGCAAGACCGTTCTTACCCTCTGGAACATCTCAGTAACTGAGAAACATGATGTGAGTCAATCAGGAAATGAACCAGTGGTGGCCGTGGATGAAGAAGTTCCGCAGAAAGCTGAATGTCTCATATTAAACATTACCAGAAACATGACTGTAAATGAAACTACACCTTGAGGGTGAAGGTGTTTGAGCAGTGATACAGAAAGAAATGCGACTGTGAAGGAGGCACTTGACAAATGGCAACAGCTGGAGTATAAGCTAAAGAATTCTAGGAAAAGAAGGCATATCCAGGAATGTGAGGATAGCAAGGAGAATGGAGCAGTCCTGGGAGTTCCCAGTAAAACAGAAAATGGGACAACTTAGGACTGGATTGAAGGGAAATGGTAGCAGAGACCCAAATACAGAGGACCATATGCTCTAAGAACCACTCCATACCCTCCATTGGCATATACAGGAGTGTATGATGAGGATTTAACACGATGGGTTACTAAGGATGGTAAAAAGATAAGATATTTGGACCTGAGTCACTGGGAAAGAATCTTGAGGGCCAGACCGCCATGGTGCACTTTAACTGCAGCAGAGAAAAATGACCAAGGTGGTAGTAAAGTATGGCACCCCATGGGATTGTTTTAGTTTACAATGTATGGGACTATCCGAAATATTAAGATGTGTAAAGGAATATAACAACTTTATCTAAGTATGGGCTGCAGACGTGCAGACTTGTACTTCTCTCATGGGTAAAAGCTGTTAATAATAACATGCCTGAGAAAGGAGCCAGCTTCGCCTAGCTGACTGCGAATTCTAAGAAAAGCTCATGCCACCTTCTGAGGTGATTAACCACAGTCTGTCTCTGGCCCTTGTGCATAGCCAGACGACCTTGTTGTACTTTTAGTTTCTGATTATTGCTGTACTTTACACTTTGTAACCTGATCTGTATCTCTTAAACTGTGGTTTGTAGCTAGCAGAAGTTCCTGTCATGACTGTATAAACCCCTTTACTCAAGTAAAGATCTGGGCAGCAGCATTGAACCTCCCTTGTGTTCGTGTCTGTCTGTCGCGCCGAATCCGTCCCCACCTGATATCCTAGGACCCTTGCTCTCCACAGTTAGAAGCTCCCTCGGTGGTCCGTGGCACACAACTCACTTGCTTAGTTTTGGTTTGAAGTCTATTTTGTTAGATATTAAAATGGATTTATCAGATTGATACTTAGGTCCATTTATTCAAGTTATCTTTTTCCAACTCTTTATCCTGAGGTAATGTTTATCCTTGTTGTTGACATGTATTTCTTGGATACAACCAAATACTGTTTTCATTCCCATTCTGTTAGACAGTGTCTTATCACTAGGGAATTGACACCATTGATATTGAGATATACCAATGACCAATGATTATGGATTTTTATTATTTTTGCTGTTTTGCTGTTGTTGTTGTTGTTGTTGGTGGTGGTGGTGGTGGTACTGTTTGTGTTTGTGTTCCTCTTCATGCTTTGTTGGTCTGATATTATTTCTTGTGCATTAATGGATGTAGGTAGAATATATGGCTTAAAGGTTTTTCTTTAGTAACCTCTGTAGGACTGTGTTTTATTATTTAAGTTCAAATTTATCCAGGACTATCTTATTTTTTCAACCTATGCTAATTAAATATTTTGCTGTTTATAGTATTCCAGCATAGCATCTGTGATCTTTCAATCTAAGGTTCATCTATTCTGGCCATTTTGCTTTTAGAGTTTCCACTGATAATTCAAGTATAATTTTTGAATGTTTTTTTTTTTCAAGATAGGCTTTCTCTGTGTGCCTTTGACTGTCCTGGCTTCACTTTGTAAATTAGGCTAGCCTTGAAATCACAGCAATCTTCCTGTCTCTGCCTCTGAGAGTACTGGATCTACAAGCATGTGTTAACATGCCAATCTTCAGGTATAATTTTAGTAGGTATGCTCTTATAAGTTACTTGGCATGTTTTCTTGTACCTGTTAATGTTCATTTTTTTTGTTCTGTATGTTTATTGCTCTCCTTAGTATGTGGCAAGTAGACTTTTTTAATGTCAAAGCAATTTAGTGTTATGTACTAAGGGAAGCAAAAGCCCTCTCGGACATGTACCCTCTGACACAGGAGAAGAAGACATGCTCAATTTTGATGAGACCTGATAAGATATGGTGGAGGGGACGGAGAAGCTCCCCTTGTGTGAAGATTAGGGGAGGAAAGGTGAGGGAGAGGGAGAGAGGATGGGACTGGGAAGTGAGAAGGGATGGGATTATGACAAGAATGTAAGGTTATTAAATAAATTACTTATATTTTTAAAAGATACTAAAAAACATTCTTTGCGCCTTTGAGATGATATTCTGCTCCTTTCTCTAGTTCAGTAATCCTTTTGCTTGATCTTTTTATATGTTTCCAGATTTCTTAGATGTTTTATGTCATGAAATCTTTAGATTAACGTTTTCTATAGCAAACATTACATTGCTGAAACTTGCCCTTATATTTCAACTGAGAAACCCAAGCTAAAGCATTATACCACTTTAAAATAAACCATGATTTCTTATTATCTTCATATACCATTTATAACCTCACAATCCAGTGAGGCTTAGGGGGATGTCTCAGGAGCTAAGAGCACATACTATACTTCATTTCCTGATGACCAGAGTTCAATTTTGAGCATTTCAGTCATAATATCCTACAGTTCTATAATTCTTGCTCCAGGGATTTAAAATATTTTGCCTTTATGATGTATCTTTATTTATGATCACACATTCATACAGAGAGCCAAAGAAAAATCTTCAAAATCCATTCAATTTTCTATCTGATAGCCATTATACATGTGGTATGAGAGAGGAAAAAGCAGGGTATAAAAAAAATATCCTGAGACATAAACAAATCTAAAGTTGAAAAGTTGAAAAGAGCATATAGAAACCTATAACTAGAGAATCTCCCAAATATATGAATATTAAAATGGTAGATTTTAAAATAATATTTTCCAATTATGGTGTATATACTTCATGCAGCAACCAAGGGTAACAACTGAAAAATATTAATGTCTAGAGTAAGTTATTTGTTAATATTTAGTTATGTCCACTTAAAGAGTTAGTGTCTACAATAAGTTACTTCTTTTGGAGAAATTAGTCAGTGATGCCATACAGATGTTGTCTGTTGTCAGATGTTAGGTTCGCCTCCAGAACATTAAGGTAAGAGACTATTTTTGAATAAATCACATACCTGAGGCACTGGTCATGGAGATGTTAAGCTGGAACTAACCTCTAAGTTTCAGTTCTATTGGTTAGATTCCATAGTGCTGCAAGGTTCTACACATTCACCTTAAGGAGCAAAACCATCATCAATGTTACCCAGGGGAGAATCCTACAGGCTACTGTAATAACTAGCCTGGCAAAAATTCCCACTTTGAGTAATAGTGACACTTGCTGTGTGGTTATTGATTCTACTCCACAAAGGAAAGTGATACCTGCTACCATTGTTGGACTAAGTTCTAAATTATGGATCACTAAGATATAGGTCCTAGTGGAGAACCTACTATTATTAATACTGCTAAATAGACATGATATTAAACTAACTCCTAAGGACTTATCAATATTGATACATCTCTCAACCATAATTAGAGAACCTTCTAATTACAGTAGCTTGAGTTTAACATAGATACGCACAACTCACTAAGTTATAGAGAAAATCATACAGGAATGATAATGTCTATATGACCATTCTTTCTCCATGGATACAGGTATAGTTGTGCAAAGGTAATGAAATTGTTGACGAATATAATCAAAACACACTTCTGAAAGCCGTAAAACATTTTTATATAAACTCAGTGGTTATGACAGCATTAACAAACCTGTGTGAATGTAACCCAGACAATATTACACCATAGAATAAGATGAAAATAAAGATCCACCAGTAGCATAGGAGCTGCTGTGTGAGAGAAAAGAAGCTTTTTCTAATTTAGACCATTCTAAATCTGCCACAAACAAGTGCAAGTATACACATTCAAAAAATTTTGGAGCAGGATAAATTAGACCTGATTTGGAAAAAGTGATGGAGAAAAGAATATGGAAATTTTTGGAGGCAGATGCTTTGGAGAAGACTTAATATAGAGAAACATGATCGAAACAAGTTGTATAAAATTCTCAAAGAACTAATATATTTTCACCTCTCAAGACTATTATAACTTAATATAATTGCTGATTGTGATATCATTAAAAGGATGTTTATAAATTACCTACCATATAACTGAAGATCAGAGCAAAGACACTGTGTTACATAATGAATTTTAAAGGTAAAAATTATATCTTAATCACTTGCTTGATCTGTCCTAACAACTTCAGTACAATCAAGTAAAATAATCTTGTGCTACCCTCCAAGAAAATAATAGTGAATACTAATACTAATAATAGTAGTAGTAGTAGTAATAGTAGTAGTAGTAATATAATTATTATTAGTCTCTTATTATAAACCAAACTTATTTCTAGATTGTTTATCGTTTTCAAATGCTGTCTCACTATTATATAGACAATGGACATTTGATGCTATAATGAAATTCCTGAATAGTTTTCTACATGGAAAAAAGAGAGATTATAATATATACATATATGATATGATTAGAATATTCATTAAATAATATGAATATTATTAGAATATATTTGATGTTCTCGTATTTCACTATTTACTTGAAAGTTCTAATTAGAAAAAGGGAGTACATTAGAGAAATGATACACTATAATTGAGATATAGTCTATATAATTGTTTAACATTTGAAAAACAAATGTAGTAGGTATATTTTATATTAAAAATAATTATAATATTATCCCATCCCCATAGATATTCTTACCGCAGTATCAAATACTTGGAGATTTATTTGGCATACAAATAAGAGTTTCAGCTAATCTATTTCTTTAAATCTGAGTCATAATACAAATTCATGTGATTTTTTATGTCTATGTTGGTGTATGTTATGCTATATGTTGCAGCTATATTGTCAACACAAAACTACTCTCATCTATTTAAACCAAAAATTCACTGATTAGTTATCTAATATGAAATGATCATTCCCAAATAACGGGAAATGAGGAACATTAGGTAGACTATGCAGCTTGTATTTATGTTAGATACCTGTGTGTGTGTGTGTGTGTGTGTGTGTGTGTGTGTGTGTGTGTGTGTGTATGTGTGATATTTGTGTATAATCATATAAACATAGTTAATGAAAAAGGCTATGGATTTGGACAGGAATAAGTGAGAATTTTGAGGAGGAAATGGATAGGAGAAATCATGTAATTATGTTATAAACACAATAAATAAAACATTAACTTGAAAAAATTGAAGCAACACCTTTAAAACTTTTCAGCTATGTTTCATGTAAACAGATTTTATTGAGCCATGTTAATATTTTTCTCCTATGTAAAAGGTTAATTATTGCCTCTTGTATCTGATCCTGACATGAGAAATTAGCAGCTCAACCTAAATCCTATGGTATACAACATAAAATAATGTAATTTTGCCATGCATTATATACAACAACCTCTCTCCCCTCCTTTGTCATTTTGTATTTATTGATAGATTGCAGTGTTTTAAAACAGAAGGTTAGAGATATATTTAACCCAGTGCTATTATTTGATGTCTCCTCTCTGGTATACTTCATACTCTTATGGATAATAAATTAAGTTAGAGCTGTAAAAACCTACTTAAATGAACTTTACCCCAGATTGTTTATGTCATATAAGTAAGCATGGTCTAATGTTCATGTAAATATGTAAATTAAACCTGGCTAAGAGAGAGACTTTGAGAAAGGGAAATCTTCTCCAGGTTTTACAGAAATGCTAAAAATAAGACCTCACTTAACCATTTCTGTTTTGGTTTCAGTGTCTGAAGTGAAAAGTAATTAAAGATTTGTCATAGGTTTTAAGACTCTCCAACTTCAGTTTTCCAATTTGGTTAAGTTTCATGTAAATATTACTTATTGTAATGAGCACATTGATTCAAGATCCTTGAGAATTGGATGGTTAGAAATAGAGGTATGTAGAAACATGAGTAATTAGCTCAAAATGAAACATGGTGTTTTTGACTCAGAGATACTGAGTTATCTTTCAGTATACATGGAGTCCTTCAGGCAGCCTAAAATTTGCATTAGAGGAGAGGCTTAAATATCTTGCTTTCCAAGTAGTTGTTTTTAGATGAAGATAGAAGATTATTGTAGGTAATCTTTAGTGCCCTATATCTTAAAACAATCTAATTAAAATGTAAATAGAAAGCCAGGCATGGTGGCACATGCCTGTAATCCCCTCACTCAGGAGACAGAGGCAGATGGATCTCTGTGAGTTCAAGTCCAGCCTGATCTGCGAAGTGAGTCCAGGACAGCCAAGGCTACAAAGAGAAATCCTATATCAAAGAAAAAAAAGAAAAAAGAAAGAAAGAAAATAAAAAAGTAAATAGAAAGTAAATAGAAAATCCTTTAGAAGACTATACCGGAGAGAACTCCTTTTTTTTTTTTTTTCCCAAGTTGAAGCTTTAATCTGAGAAATAAGAAACCTTAAATTCATTGATAAACTCACTGGTTTATTAATATACATGTACGTTCAGTAGCCTGACTATTCCCAGAAATGTGCACTCTGTTCCAAAGCCTCTACTTCTACTACAAACTCTGACTTGCAACGTTGATCATAGGAAGCTGCATTGTTCATAGAACAGATGGAGACATTATTCATTAAAGACAGACATTGCTTTAACTGCCACATTACGATAATCATTTTTGGCTTCCTGATCTTATTGTCCTTCATAAGGCTATAAGCCAGCACTGTCAAAAGTTAAGACTGTTGAAGTACCTAAATATATTATTCAGTGCAATATCATTATGTGTTTATAACATAAGAAGTCCACACTAGTCTCAAACCATCTCTTTCACTTATAAGTGTAGGATTCTTTGAATTCACAGGACAGCAAATACATACTGGACACCACAAAATAACTCAAGATATGTGCTGAATAGACAAGGATATTGTACAGTAGAATTCATGAGTTCTCTTTTGTTGTGGATATCAAATAGGCTTTGTGACACCACTGCATCCTTCAAACCAGAAAATGGAATATCACCAGTATTTTTTCTGAATAAAGTGTTTGTTTTATTTATTTTTAAATTTTATTTCTTCTTCCATTATTACTTTATGGCTAAAAATGCTGTATGCTATAGGTCTCACCATATTTGCCATCAACTCTAGTGATTTTTAACAAGTATTCTGTGTTTTCATTTAACATTAGGAACCTTTGTACTATATAAAGTAGCAGCAAAAAGAAAAAAAGAAAGAAAAAGATAAAACAAAAAAAAGTGCTTAACTTATATGAATCAACAACATTGTAACTGTCTTAATAAATCCAATTTTTTAAATGCCATGGTAAGCATTTTAATAAAACACACTATTTTTTATTCTATGGTAATTTGTTACTTCATGGAGCTTTCCCTAGAAAAAAACTGAGGATTGAACATGATTCCTTTTCTTTTTAGAATTAGCTGAATAGGTTTGGTGAGTGAAATTATTTAAAACATTATGTGGCATTAGGGTAATAGATAATTGTTTGGATGCTGACATCTTTTTTGGATATTAAACGCCAGAGGTACTGTAGAATCTAATAAATATAAATAAAAGAGCTGACTTCAGCTAACGGCTCACTTTTGCACATGGCTCTCTGACAAGTTTTATTGGTAATTGAAAAAATGGGCAAAGCAATTTTATGACTGTGCTTGGAGAAAAGTGCCCAGCCCATAACATGATATCAGCCAGCAAAGCATTTTTTCTATGATTACTGCAAACTCCAAAAAATTGGAAAACATCACAGTATATAGAAAGCAAGATATAAGTAACACGTACATTATGAAATATTTAAAAAGGTTAAAATAAATCAAAGCTTTTTTCCAGAGTTAATACTTAGAGTTTTAACACACTTTTTTATTGTAAGGAAGGAGAAAATATAAGAGAAGAAAATAAAGATTGAAGCAATCAAGGGTGTTTTTCTAAAAAATTTAAGAAAATTTAGGCTTTAATTTTTTAATGCATAGTAAGAATTATCTGATCACAGAAGCCACTGTGGTGAAATAAATAGAATACTTTGTCCTGGGGGGGTACCCCTATACTAGAGTGCTTGCTTTGGAAACATGAGAAACTGGTTTTCTTTTTTTTTTTTTAATTAATTTATTCTTGTTACATCTCAATGGTTATCCCATCCCTTATATCCTCCCATTCTTCCCTCCCTCCCACTTTCCCCTTATTCCCCTCCCTTGTGACTGTTCCTCAGGGGGATTTCCTCCCCTGTCTATGCTTATAGGGTATCAAGTCTCTTCTTGATAACCTGCTATCCTTCTACTGAGTGCCAACAGGTATCCCCCTCCAGGGGACATGGTCAAATATGAGGTACCAGACTTCATGTGAAAGTCATACCCCACTCTCCACTCAACTGTGGAGAATGTTCTGTCCATTGGCTAGATCTGGAAAGGGGTTTAAAGATTACCGCCTGTATTGTCATTGGCTGGTGCCTTAGTTTGAGCGGGACCCCTGTGCCCAAATATGCCTTTCATAATGTTCTACTTGTAGGTTTCTAGGACCCTCTGGATCCTTCTACTTTGCTATTCCCCCATGCTTCTCTCATCTAGAGTCCCAATAGGATGTCCTCCCCTCTGTCCCAGTTTCCTGAAAAGGGAAGACTTTCGTGTGACATGCCCCTTGGGCTAGTATTCAGATATAAGTGAGTATATACCATTTGAGTTTTTCTGCTTCTGTGTTAACTCACTCATTATGATCATTTCTAGCTCAATCCATTTGTCCACAAATTTAGGGAATTCCTTGTTTTCAATAGCTGAGCAGTATTCCATAGTATATATGTACCACAGTTTCTTTATCCATTCTTCTACTGAGGGACATTTAGGCTGTTTCCATGTTCTGGCTATTATGAATAAGGCTGCTATAAATATGATTGAGCAAATTTTCTTGTTGTGTGCTGGTGCATCTTCTGGGTATATTCCAAGGAGTGGAATAGCTGGGTCTTGAGGAAGCCTTATTCCCAGTTTGCTGAGATAGCACCAGATAGATTTCCAAAGTGGTTGTACTAGTTTGCATTCCCACCATCAATGAAGGAGTGTTCCTCTCATCCCACATTCTCACCAGCATATGGTTTCCCTTGAATGTTTTACCTTAGCAGTTCTGGTGGGTATAACATGGAATCTCAGATTTGTTTTGAATACATTTCCCTGATTACTAAGTAGGTTGAGCATTTCTTTTAGTGTTTCTCAGCCATTTGATATTGCTCTGTTGAGAATTCTCTGTTTAGCTACAAGCCCCATATCTCAATTGGGTTATTTGGTTTGGTGGTGTTTAATTTCTTGAGTTCTTTATATATTTTGGATATTAGACCTTTGTCAGATGTAGGGTTGGTGAAGATCTTTTCCCAGTCTGTAGGCTGTCGCTTTGTTCTCTTGACAGTGTCTCCAGCCTTACAGAAGCTTCTCAGCCTCATGAGGTCCCATTTATTAATTGTTGACCTTAAGGCCTGGGCTGTTGGTGTTCTGTTCAGGAAGTTGTCTCCTGTGCCAATATGTTCCAGACTCTTCCCCACTTTTTCTTCTAAGTGACTTAGTGTCTCTGGTTTTATGTTGAGGTCTTTAATCCACTTGGATTTGAGTTTTGTGTAAGGTGACATATATGGGTCCAGTTGCATTTTTTTACACATAGACATCCAGTTAGACCAGCACCATTTGTTGAAGATGCTATCCTTTTTCCATTGAATGGATTTGGCTTCTTTGTCAAAAATCAAGAAACCATATGTGTGTGGAGGCATATCTGGGTCTTCGATTCGATTCCACTGATCAAGGAGCCTGTTGCTGTGCCAGTACCATGCTGTATTACTTACTATTGCTCTATAGTACAGTTTGAGATCAGGTATGGAGATTCTTTCAGAGCACCTTTTATTGTAAAAGATTGTTTTAGCTATTCTGGGTTTTTTCTTTAATTATCATTTTGTTATTAATTTATTCTTGTTACATCTCTATGGTTATCCCATCCTTTGTATCCTCCCATTCTCCCCTCCCTCCCATTTTTTCCTTATTCCCCTCCACTATGAATGTTAATGAGAGGGAATACCTCGTTTTTCCATATGAAGTTGAAAATTGAACTTTCAATGTCTTTAAAAAATTGTGTAGGTATTTTGATAGGGATTGCATATAATCTGTAGATTGCTATTGGTAGAATGGCCATTTTTACTATGTTAATTCTCCCAATCCATGAGCAAGGAAGATCATTCCATCTTCTCATGTCATCCTCAATTTTTTTCTTCAGAGTTTTGAATTTTTTTTCAAACAAGTCGTTCGTTTGCTTAGTTAGAGTAATTCCTAAATATTTTACATACCTTGTGGCTAATGTGAAGAGTATGGCTTTCCTAATTTTTTCCTCTGCAAGCTTATCATTTGTGTATGGGAAGGCTACAGATTTTTTTGAGTTAATTTTATATACAGCCAATTTGCTAAAGGTATTTATCAGCTGTAGGAGTTCTATGGTGGAATTTTGAGGGTCACTTATGTACACTATCATATCATCTGCAAATAGTGATAATTTGCCTTCTTCTTTCCCATTTGGATACCCTCGATCTCCTTTTGTTGTCTTCTTGATCTGGCTAGAACTTCGAGTACTATATTGAAGAGATATGGAGAGAGTGGGCAGCCTTGCCTTGTTCCCGATTTTAGTGGAATTTCCTTGAGTATCTCACCATTTACTTTGATAATGACTATTGGCTTGCTCTATATAGCCTTTCTTATGTTGAGGAAAGTGCCTTGTATCCCTGATATCTCTAAAACTTTAAACATGAATGGGTGTTGGATTTTATCAAATGCTTTCTCTGCACCTAAAGAGATGATCATGTGGTTTTTTATCTTCAGTTTATTTATATGATGGATTACATAATGGATTTCCGTATATTAAACCATCCCTGCATGCCTGGAATGAAGCCTACTCAGTCATGATGAATGATATCTTTGATGTGTTCCTGTATTCATTTTCAAGTATTTTATTTAGTATTTTTGCATCGACGTTCATAAGAGAAATTGGTCTGAAATTCTCTTTCTTTGTTGAGTCTTTGTGAGGTTTAGGTATCAACGTGACTATGGCCTCATAGAATGAATTTGGTAATGTTCCATCCAATTCTATGTTTTGGAGTAGCTTGAAGAGTATCGGTATTAGCTCGCCTTTGAAGGTCTGGTAGAATTCTGCACTGAAACCACCTGGCCCTGGACTTTTTTTGGTTGGGAGACTATCCATGATTGCTTCTATTTCTGTAGGGGAAATAGAAGAAAGGACTATTTACCATGTTTATCTGTTCCTCACTCAACCTTGGCAAGTGAAATTGATCAAGAAAATCATCCATTTCTCTTAGATTTTCAAATTTTGTGACATGTATGCCTTCAAAGTAGGATCTTACGATTCTTTGTATTTCTTCAGTGTCTGTTGTTTTCTCGTCTTTCATTTCTGATTTTATTGATTTCAATACTGTCTCTCTGCCTTTTAGTTAGTTTGGCTAATGGTCTGTCTATCTTGTTGATTTTCTCAAAGAACCAGCTCTTGGTTTTGTTGATTCTTTGGACTGTTTTCTTAGTTTCTAATTTGTTAATTTCAGCCATGAGTGTGATTATTTCCAGACATCTACTTCTTTTGGATGTTTCTAATTCTTTTTTTTCTAGGGCTTCCATTTGTGTTGTTAAGATGCTTATGTGCGATGTTTCCAATTTCTTTTTAAAGGCACTTAGTGCTATGAATTTTCCTCTTAGCACTGCTTTCAATGTATCCCACAAATTTGGGTATGTTGTTCCTTCATTTTCATTGAATTTCAGAAACTCTTTGATTTGTTTATTTCTTCCCTAACCCAGGTGTCATTTAGCAGACAGTTGTTTAGTTTCCTCGTACGTGTAGGCTTTTTGTTGTTTCTGTTGTTGTTGAATTGCAGCCTAAGAGCATGGTGATCTGATAGGATACAAGGTATTATTTCAATCCTCTTGTATCTGTTGAGGCCTGCTTTGTGACCTACGATGTGATCAATTTTGGAGAAGGTTCCATGGGGTGCAGAGAAGAAGGTATATTCTTTCTTGTTTGGGTGAAAGATTCTATAGATATCTGTTAGATCCATTTGACCCATGGCATTGGTTAATGATGTTATTTCTCGGCTTAGGTTCTGTTTCAATGGCTTATCCTTCAGAGAGTGGGGTGTTAAAGTCTCCCACTATTACTGTGTGGGGATCGATGTGTGGTTTTAGCTGTTTTAGCAGATCTTTTACAAATGTGGGTGCCCTTGTATTGGGAGCATAGATGTTCAGAATTGTAATGTCATCTTTGTTGACTTTACCTTTGATTAGTATGAAGTGTCCTTCTGCATCCCTTTTGATTAATTTTGGTTGAAAGTCTATTTTGTTCGACATTAAAATGGCTCTGCCTGCTTGTTTCTTGTGACCATTTGCTTGAAATATTTTTTCCAACCTTTTACCCGGAGGTAATGCCTATCCTTATGGGTGAGATGTGTTTCTTGAATGCAGTAGAATGTTGGATCTTGTTTATGCACCCATTCAGTTAGTCTGTGTTTTCTTATTGGAGAATTGTGGGTATTGACGTTGAGAGATCATAATGACCAGTGACTGTTATGAGTCTTAATTTTGATGTTAGTTCCAGTCGAGTGTTTGTGTAGTTGTGTTTTGCCATGGTATAGTTATCTATTTCCTGAGTAGTTTTGGTAGTAGCTTAACCCTCTGGGATGGAGTTTTCCTTCTAGTACCTTCTGTAAAGCTGGACTTGTGGATAGGTACTGTTTGAATTTGTTTTTGTCATGGAATATTTTGTATTCTCCATTAATGATTACTGATAGTTTTTTTGAGTAAAGCAGTCTGGCCTGGCTTCTGTGCTCTTTTAGGGTTTACAGGATCTCTGTCCAGACTATTCAGGTTTATGGTCTCTGCTGAGAAGTCGGGTGTAATTCTGATACGTTTGCCATTAAATGTTATTTGGCCTTTTTCCCTTGCAGCTTTTAATATTTTTCTTTATTCTGTATGTTTTGTGTTTTGATTATTATGTGACGGGCAGTTTCATTTCTGGTCAATTCTATTTGGTGTTCTGTAGGCCTCTTCTATGTTTATAGGCATCTCTTTCTTTAGATTGGGGAAATTTTCTTCTTTGATTTTGTTGAGAATAGTTTCTGGGCCTTGGAGTCTGATATCTTCTCTTTCTTCAATGCCTATTATCCTCAGATTTCTTCTTTTCATGGTGTCCTTGATTTCTTGGATGTTTTGTGTCAGGAGTTTTCCAGATTTGGCATTTTCTTTAATGGTTGCTTCAAGATCTGTGATTGTATCTTCTAGTCCTGATATTTGTTCTTCCGTCTCTTGGATTCTGTTAGAAAAGCTCACCTCTGTGTTGCTCGTCTTCTTCTCTGAGGTCTCACGTTCTCATTTTTCTTCTGTCTGTTTGTTTATCATTGAATCAATTTTTATCTTCAGATCTTGAACTGATTTTTTGATTTCTTTCATATGATTGTTTGTATATTCCTGAGTTTCTTCCATTGCCTCTTGATAGGTCTTCAGAGCTTGAACCGTTTTATTTATTTCTTTCATCTGGTTATTTGCATTTTCTTGTAATTTTTCCACTTCCACTCTTTGTGCTTCTTTTATGTCTCTCACATGTTTGGCTGCATCTTCCTGTATTTGATTATGAATTTTATTTGTTTTCTCCATTATCATCCTCATTACTACGGTTTTGAGATCATTTTCTTGTATTTCTGTTGTATTTGAATTCTCTGTGTCGTTTTCTTTGGGATATCTGGAAACTGGAGGTACCATGTTGTTTTGGGTTTTTTTGCGTATGGTTTTACGCTGTCCTTAAGACATCTTGCCATCTCTGTTTTTGTTGGGTAGCTTCCAGAGTTGGGTGGAGGGAGTCTGATGATAGATTCACTTGTTTTCTCATGATATCTCTAGACTGGAAGCTCTGATGCTTCACTGGTGTGGATGGCAAGAAGCTGGCCCAGTAGTTTTGGACTCTCACAGCCAGTGATCCTCAGCTCCCCTATACTGTAGGTCCTACAATCGTTCTGGGTCTCTGAATGAACATTGGGTCAGGCCAAGGTATTCACAGCCTTCTGTGTCCCCTGCCCAGTCCAGCCATGGACACTGGACCCGAACCATGCACCGAGCTCAGCTAGATTCTCAGGGCCCAAAACGTCTACTGAGCTCATCTAGGGACTCTGGGCCCAATCCGCACACTGAACTCCCCTAGGGACTCTGGCCCCCAAATGCACGCAGAGTCCAGTGAGAATTATTGGGCTGGGACTGCTCACCAAGCTCAGCTAGGGGCTTTTGGCCCAAAGTGCATGCTGTGGTCAGTTATAGGCTCAGGGCCCGAACCATCCACCAAGCTCAGCCAGGAATTCTGGATGCAAACTGTGCACTCTGTCCAACCAGAGTCTTAGAGCCGCTACTGTGCCAAAAACTCAGCTAGAGTCTCTGTGCCCAATCTTCCTGGCAAGTCCAGCTAGGTACTCTGGGCCAAATCTGCATGCTGACCTCAGCCTGTGTCAGCACCCCAGAACTGCATACTGAGCTGAGCTAGTGACCTGTGCAGAACTGCTCGCTGAGCTGAGCTATTGCCTCGGGTGGTACTGAGCGCTCTGCCCAGCTTGCATCACAGCAGGGGAGCTGTGGCTGAGCTGGGCCAGCGCCTCAGGCAGAATTGCTTGCTGAGGTGAGCCAGTGTCTCCATAGCACTATGCACTGAGCTGAACCAGGGACTTTGGGGCTGAACTGTCCGCCGAGTCCAGATTGTGTCTCAAGGCACCGCTTGACCCAAATCCTGCCCAGAGTCCCCTCTCCCGCAGCAACTCCTACTGTCTACCACACCAATCACCTCCACCAGAAGGCTCTGAGCTGCAAACCTCAGCCACTGCTGCTGCTGCTGCCTCTGCCACTGCTGCTCCAATCCGAGAAAATCTGTACTCCTCTTGTGTGCAGGGGCATGCAGGTCCTCTGTACCCTGGTCCCTCCGAACTGTGGAGCACTCCTGCTGCCGTGGGGTGGGGACCTTGGTGTTCCTTGCTCATAAATCTGTGTAATTCCCTGAATTGTTCACTGGAGCTTCTAAGCACGGTCCACACTACTCGCCGCCATCTTGGATCTCAGATAAACTGGTTTTCATTAACAGTGCTATAAAGATAACCAAATTAAAAAGAAGTATAATAGAATTTTTGACAAATATTACAGAAACATGTCTTACTCACAAACATTTCATTATTTCCATTGATTTAATATTTGTCTTAAGGATTGCTTAAAGGTAGAGTGATTATTTTCCTTTCTTTTAAAAAATTTATTATATTTCTTTATATATATATACATTTATATTATTACACATAAATAAAATAAAATACATACAACATGAAGGGTCACAAATGAATCAGGAACTATATAAATGTTAAATTCATAGTAATTTGGCTATTTGTATTAGGCAAACTTGAAGAAATTATCTTTCCTATCTTGATGAGTCTAAAATTATGAATGAATATCAATATCTATCATATCTCATCTCTATTACCTTAAAACATCTATCTAGACCTAAAAACATCTTAATCCCTAAACAACTAAGCTTAATTGTAAGACTAAATTATCTGGTCTTCAACCCCATCAGAGACTTGAGAAGAAATAAAACTTAATTACCCAAGTGAACCAGAAGTGCAGGTTAGTAACTTCCAAAATGAAAAAATAACAGTTTACTGCCTGAGCAGTTATCCAAAATTCTCTATAACTTTGGATCATCTCAGCTATTGGGATCAATATATCCGACAGACATATTTGTGAGGTCAGAAGTATTGAGGTTTGCTTACATTGTCTTGGCAGAGTTTAGCAGTTGATTCTATCTGTATCATGCTTGCCCATTTTTAGGCAGAGTTCTGTCTGTGGCAGAATTAAGCACATTTTACCTAGTGGCTTGTTTGCCACATTTGAAGCCACATTCATAAGGAGGCTGTTTATGGCAAAGGATTATTCTTTCCTTTCTTTACCACAAGAAGATGTTTTACAAAATTATAAACAGTGGAGTATGTTACATATCTTCCTATGATAATTTAACACATGATTATATCTATCCCCTAATGACTGATGGCACACTGAAAATAATCAATTTTCTCTTTCACATTTCTATCTTTGCATTCTCCAAAAGCTAGGGCAGTATTTTTCTATAGATACTGTCTATTATCTTTTTGACCTTGACCCTTTGTTCTGTACTTCTTTATCTTAGGAAACTAGATATATGAAGATCAACTCTAAGAATATCTTAGCAAGCCATGAGATACAAAGTATGCTTTTTCCAACCTTAGTCATGTTTTTGCTCTTAAATGTAGTACATCTATTTAAAATATTATGAAATACAAAACAGATTGAAGTGTTGAATTTTATTTTTTCAATATTTTATTATATGTATATTCATAGATTTTTATGTACTGAAATATATGAATAACTTTTCTTAAGTGCCCAAGCAGATTGTTTATTAAGAAATCACAACCTGGAAACATTCACAGAATAGCATTAAAGAGGTTTTATATCATATGAACATGAGATTGTTTTAAGGTTCTGTAAGTTTGTAATTATTGTACAGTATATAACCTGTAACTTGAACTGCATCTTCATTGATTTTGAGCAGTTATATCTGACTATTAGCTTATGGGGCATATACATTTGTGAGGATTACCACTGTCATTGGTTGGAAAATAAAACTCAATTTCAAAAAAATATTTCACCCCAATAACTTTTTAATTTTTTTATTTAATTTGTTCACTTTACATTTCAATTGTAACACCTTCCCTCCTTGCCTCCTGATTCCACCCTCCCTCTTTAATATACTTTCCCTTTCTCTCCTAACTCTCAAAAGGGGAATTCTCCTCCCATAATTTCTGACTTCAGCCTATCAAGGCTTATCTGTTCTACCTGTATCCTCTTCCTCTGTGGCCTGGCTAGTCCACCCTTCAAGGGGGAAGTGATCAACCTGGGAGAAATGGAGAGTCCATGTCAGAAGTAATCTCTACTCTTCATATTATGGGACCCAGAAAGAAGCTATGCTGCCTATGTACTCCATCTGAGCAGATGGTCTATGTCCATATCATACATGTCCCTTCTTGGTGCATCAGTCTCTGTATTATAGAGTGGTTATCATATATTATGTGGCTAATATCTGTGTAAGAGTGAGTATATACAATATGTTTCTTTGTGGGTCTGTGTTAACTTACTCAGGATGATCTTTTCTAGTTCCGTACATTGCCTGAAAATCCAGGATTTCCTTCTTTTAATAGCTGAGTAGTATTCCACAGTGTAAATGTACCACAGGTTCTTTATCTAGTTAAGGAACATCTAGGTCGTTTCCATATTACGGCTATTGGGAAAAAGCTGCTATGAATATAGTTGAGCAAATGCCCTTGTTGTATAGTGAAATATCTTTCTGCTATATGATAAGGAATGTATGTCTGGGTCTTGAGGTAGAATTATCCCCAGTTTACTGAGAAAGCAAAGATTGGTTTTCAAAGTGATTGTACATGTTTGCAATCTAACCAGCAATGGAGGCGTGTTCCTCTTTCCCTACATCTGGTGTTGGCATAGAAACAGATATGCAGATCATTATAATTGAATTGAAGACTCAGAAATAAGCCAACATACCTATGGACACTTGATTCTGACAAAGAAGTAAAATCCATAAAATGGAAAAAAGATAACATCTTTAGCAAATGGTGCTGATCTAACAAGATGTCCACTTGTAGACAAATGCAAATAGACCCCTTTTTATCAGCCTGCACAAAACTAAAGTCCAAGTGGATTAAAGATCTCAAAATAAAACTGCACAAATTATATCTGTAAAAAGTAAAAGTGGGGAAGAACCTTGAGGTCATTGGCTCATGGGACAACTTCCTGAACAGTATTCCAATAGCTCAGGCTCTAAAATCAACAGTTAATAAAGGGGACCTCATGAAGCTGAAAAGTTTCTACAAAGCAAAGGAAGCTTTCAACAGAACAAAACAACATCCTACAGACTGGGAAAAAATCCTCACTAACCCTACATCTGACTTAAGATTAATATCAAAAATATTTAAAGAGCTAAAGAAATTAAACACCACTAAACCAAATAATCCAATTTTAAAATGGGGTACAGAACGGAACAGAAAACTTTCAACAGAATATTGAATGGTTGAGAAACACATAAAGAAATACTCAAAATCCCTAGATATCAGGGAAATGCAAATCAAAACAAGTCTGAGATCCCATCTTACACTTGTCAGAATGGTAAGATAAAAAACTGAAGTGACAGCACATACTTCCAAGGATGTAGGGAAAAACTCAATCTTTCACTGGATTTCTTTAAATTAAGAGTGTCAAATTAAAAATTAATTTAGAGGTCTGAACCCTATAACATCTTTTCCCATCTATATAAAATAAGAAAGACACCATTATGCTTCCTCTTGTTTTCCAAAGGTATGACTGAAAACTGCAAATCATTTTAGTTTATGACATACATATAGGAAATGGGACAAGTTAATGAAGACAATGCTCTTGGCTTTAAATAGAATATTTCTACTTAAAATATTATCAACCTGAATTGTAGACATTTAATTTTCTAATATTTCATTGTTCTTATGTAAACAGGATATAAAGCCATCAAATAATTAGTATGAGTATAATAATCGTGCAAAGAACAGTCAATATCACCAGGCCCAGCTTTACATAAAGAGCTAACAGCAACAAGTGGTTGTTGGGAGAGAAAGAATTATTGTTCTCAAAAGATGAACTCTACTGGAATTTTAAGCATGCATAAACACAAATACATATGTAAACATTTAACATAAACAGCAGGTTATCAGATTTCAATATGTATATATTATATATTGTAAGTACTTATAGTATATAGAAAAATAATATACATAATATATATCATATTAATTATTAATTATTTTCTCTAATTTATTTGCAAAGATTCTTTTTTATAAGCAGTATGTAAGTATACATTTTTGCTAGAGCATAGAAATTCAAGTAATGCTTTATATATTTAAAAGTCATATTTCAAATTGTTTGCAAGTATTTTGGAGATTATCAGGTTTGTCTTAGTTTTCATAAATACACACAAATTGCTATCAAATGGTAATAAATAAAAAATTATAATGAAACACATATTAGCCATGCTTTATTAGAAAAACAAATATAACCTAATTAAATAAAAATAGGCATATTTTTTTCTTTGCAGGGCATATTAAATTTTTCATTTAGTCCATACTTAGTTATGAAAAGTATACATGATTTCATAACATCTAAATAAAAAATCTGATTATATCTTACTAGTTACACTTTACTAATAATATGTCAATCTCATTAATGTTTATTTGATTATTAATCAATAAGAAACAAAACAAAAATTTCAATAATGCTATCAAAATAGGGTCTATATATAATGTAAGCTGAAATTATACAGTATTATATTTTGTTTTGTTTTGTTTTGTTTTTGAGACAGGGGTTCTTTGTGTAGCCTTGGCTGTCCTAGACTCACTTTGTAGACCAGGCTGGCCTCGAACTTATAGCAATCTGCCATCCTTTGCCTCCCTAGTGCTGGAATTAAGGAATGTGCCACCATGCCTGGTGAAATAGTATTACCTTTTGAAGGAAATGTTTAACATTTCCCTCTATTTTAAACAAAGATAAAAAGATATAATTCTTTTGTCCTATACTTTAGAAAAGTTTAATGAATAAAATAACCTACATCACTGGATGTAATGACATGGACTTCTTCATCAAGAGCAAGAGCTTAAAACTTCTATTCTAGTTTGAAACATATTATTATCATCTCTGAACACAGTCTTCTTTGCACTTACTCACACCGTTATTGCAACAGACATGAATATAGTCTCTGTGTATACAAGAAAATGAGAACAATCATATTATAGTTAAACAATCAAAATGTAAATGTTTTTGCTATTAAAAAACAATGCATTTGAAATTTTTTGATCTACATAATATTTCATGTCTCATGAGAAAAATTATGCCATTTTAATTTCCATTTCAGGATAACATATAAAATACATTATATACAACATAATGATAATATATATATATATATATATATACATATATATATAATCATATACTTAAAAACTTAGTCATTAGATCTACTTAGGAATAAAAGTTGTGACATTCAGCAGTCAACTTCCTGGACAGAACAGTAATAGCTCAGGCTTTAAGATAAACAGTTAAGACATGGGACCTCATGAAAATGAAAAGATTCTGTAAGGCAAAGAACACTGTCAACAGAAGAAAACAACAGCCTACAAATAGGGAAAAGATTTCACCAACCTTATATCTGACAAAGGGCTAATATCCAAAATATATAAAGAACTCAAGAAATTAAACACCACCAAACCAAATAACCCAATTGAGAAATGGAGCTTGGAACTAAACAGATAATTCTCAAGAGAAGAATATCAAATGGCTGAGAAACACTTAAAGAAATGCTCAACCTCCTTAGTCATCAGGGAAATGCATATCAAAACAACTCTGAGATTCCATCTTACACCCATCAGAATGGCTAAGATCAAAAACTCAACTGACACCACATGCTGGAGAGGATGTGGGGAGAGAGGACCACTCCTTCATTGCTGGTGGGAATGCAAACTAGTACAGCCACTTTGGAAAGCTATCTGGTGCTATCTCAGAAACTGGGAATAGGGCTTCCTCAAAACCCAGCTATTCCACTCCTTGGAATATACCCAGAAGATGCACCAGCACACAACAAGAAAATTTGCTCAACCATGTTCATAGCAGCCTTATTCATCATAGCCAAATCATGGAAACAGCCTAAATATCCTTCAGTAGAAGAATGGATAAAGAAACTATGGTACATATACACTATGGAATACTACTCAGCTATTAAAAACAAGGAATTCCCGAAATTTGTGGATAAATAGATTGAGCTAGAAATGATCATAATGAGTGAGTTAACCCAGAAGCAGAAAGACTCAAATGGTATATACTCACTTATATCTGCATACTAGCCCAAGGGGCATGCCCCATGAAAACCTTCCCTTACCAGGAAACTGGGACAGAGGGGAGGTCATCCTATTGGGACTCTAGATGAGAGAACCATGTGATAATAGCATTATAGAAGGATCCAGTGGGTCCTAGAAACCTACAAGTAGAACATTATGATAGGCAGGTTTGGGCCAAGGGGTCCTGCTCAAATAAGGCACTAGCCAAGGACAATACAGGCGGTAAACTTTAAACACCTACTCAGATCTAGGCCTGGTCACAACAGTCTCCACACTTGAGTGGAGAGTGGGATATGACTTTCTCACGTACTCTGGTGCCTCACATTTGACTATGTCCCCTGGAGGGGGAGACCTGGTGGCACTCAGAGGAATGACAGCAGGTCACCGAATAGAGACTTGATACCCTATGAGCATATACAGAGGGAGGTAATCCCTCTCAGGAACAGTCATAGGGGAGGGAAATAAGGGGAAAATGGGAGGGAGGGGAGAATGGGAGGATACAAGGGATGGGATAACCATTGAGATATAACAAGAATAAGAGACGGTCCAAGAGGGTTCATGAGTACCACCAGGAGACCGTCAAGCGTGGCCAATCTGGACTCAGGGGCTCTGCACAAACTGTTGTAACAGCCAAGGACAATGCATGCAGTAAAGCTAACCTCCGTGTTGAGATATAGCCTATGGATTGTTGATCTCCACAGTTGTGGGGAGAACAAGGACTATCTCCGACATGAACTCTGTTGCCCTAGATTTGATCAGTAACCCTTGATGGGAAGGCCCAAGCACACAGAGGAAGGAAAAAGCAGACTAACCAGATAAGACCTGGTATGCTGTTGCCCTATTGTGTGGGATAAGATCCCCTTCAGTCAGAGGTTTAGGGGATAGGATTAGGGCAGAAAGGAAGAGATGATAGGATCTGGGATGTAGACACAAGGAGATAACATTCAGGATGGAATCTAAATACATTATGCTAAATTAAAATTTTAAAAAGTTGTGAAATTTGGGAAAGTATGGCCTTGTCAGAGAATATACATCAGAGGGGAGTATTTCAAAAATTCAGAAGCCCAAACCAGACCCAGTGGCTCTCTCCTCTTTCTGTTTTGTTTTGTTTTGTTTTGTTTTGTTTTGTTTTGTTTTTGCATTTCCAGATACAGAACTCAGGAGCTGCTTCTCAATGCCTGCTTACATTGTGCCATGCTGCTGTAATAACTGCAGTAACCTAAGCCTCTAAAAAATTAAGGAAGCCACAACTAAATAACATCCTTTAAAAATATTGCCATGGTCACCCTGTTTTAAATCATCAATTTAACACTGACTAAGACAGAATTTGGTACCAGTGATTTGGGTATTGCTGTGACAGGCTTGACCATGCAGCTTGTTGGTAGAATATGGACTTTGGAACTTCAGATTAGAAAAGCTGTTAAATGCTATAAGCAGTTTTATTGGAAAATAGTAATATAAACATACTATAATGTACAGAGAGCGATGTAGAATATGATGGGTTGGCTCAAGAGATTTCAAAGTAGAGAATATTAATAAGTGACTGTGTTCTATTCTTGTGACATTTTAGCAAAGAATGTGGCCGCTTTCTACCCTTGTCCAAGAAATATTCCTGGGAATAAATTAAAGAGTTTTTAATGAACAGAATTTGTATTGGAGATTTCAAGGCTTTGACTCTGTCATGTAGCTATTATTAATTGCTCTTATGCAGAGCTATAGTGAAAAGCATCAAGTTGAACAAGGAAAAATACACTATGTAAAGTTTGGGGAGAAAAGGAGCACCAGATTCTCAAGGAGATAATCAGACTAAAGAAAAGCCAAATGCTAAATGGAATAAAAGGAGTTTTGACCTATGGGCAAGACATTACTCAGCTATAATTTCAAATAGTGAAAAGAATTAAAGAAAAGTATGTAACAAGAAAAATATTGAAAGCAGAAATCGGATGTAGCTGTAATTGAGTGAATGGGTCTTGTTCCTCCCAGCCAGCATCAAAAAATGAAGCTTAACCGCATGGTTCTGACTTTTAGAGGCATGTGTACTAGAAAGGGTTTATGCAATTTCTATCCAGGATAAGGAAAGCTGTGAAGCCTACTGTGTGCCAGTGGTGCCCTTGCTGGAATGCCCATGGAGGCCATAACATAAAGCTTTGAAAGTGAAGCTGGATTATCGTGGAGTGGTCTCTTAGATGTTAGAAATGCCAGAATTTTGGCACACTTCCCAAGAAAATCTGCAGAGTAGGTATGCAATGAAACTAATGGAGAGAAATATGTTGCAATCAACAGACATGAAAGGAGCTGGACATCTGAAGAACACTTTATTTCAGACATGTACATGCAGATTTTGGAATTTACCTTGATGCTTTTAGGTCTTGTTTTGGTCTGCTATTTCATCCCTCTGCTCTTGTTCCCCTTTTTAGAAGGGTAATGTATATCCTGTGCCACTCTATTTTGGAAATCTGTTATATGCTTTTATATTTTGTTTTTATCACATGGTACAATTAAGAGATTGCCATGAGCCTAAGAAGAGATTTTAGCCTTGGACTCAACTTTGTTGAGACTGTTATAGTCTATCCTGGATTTTGAAGTTGCCCTGAATCTGTATGCATTAGAATATAGATACAAGCTTATGGGGAATGAAGGAGTGAAATGCAGTTGTTTGAATAAGAATGGCCCCCATAGGCTCATATATTTGAATGCTTAGTCATTAGGGATTAACACTGTTTTGGATTAGGAAGTGTCGGGGTAAGTGTACCCTTGTTGTAGAAAATTATCACTGCAGGAGTGCTTCCTGGTTTCAGATGCCCAAGGCAAATCAAGTAGTTGTCTCTTCTCTCTTTCTGCTCCCTGCAAATGCAGATGTAGAACACTAGAGTTTCTTATACAGAACTATATTTGAATGCATGCTGGCATGACTCCCACCATTGCCATGAAAATAAAACACTAAATCTATGAAACTGTAAGCAAGCTCCAATTAAATGCTTTTTAAACTGACATACTATTAGTGCCCATTCACAAAAAATACCACACTAAGTTATCAAAGTAATTTATATATTAATTGTCTCACAGAGCTACTTTGTACGATATAACTATTTAAGGTCTATTTTTATAGAGCATACATTTTGTTGTTTTACTTATATTCACCATCTTGGTTTCTTTGAACAGAATTTATACATTTTTTATGCCTTTACTATTTGTGTGAATTCAACATTTAGGTACTATTAGCATCATGACTTTTTTCTTTTCTTTTCTATTTCTTTTCTTTTGGGGGGGGAAAGAAAGGGTTTATTTCAGCTTACAGTTTGTGGCTCATCATCAAGGAAGGTCATTGCAGGAACATAAAGCAGGAACCTGGAAGCAGGAACTGAAGGAGAAGCCAAGGAGGAATGCTACTTACTGACTTGTTTCTCATTTTTTGCTCAGCGTGCTTTCTTATGAAGCTCAGGACCACTTGGTCTGGGGTGGCACCACTCCCCATAGACTGATTTTACTTATATCAATCAATTAAGAAAATATCACACAGGCTTGCCTACAACTAATGGAGATATTTTCTCAATTGTCCTTCTCTCTTCTCAGATAACCCTAGCTTAGGCATGACTTCTTTCAATACACTGCTTTAACTTAGTATGATGTCCTTCAGGTTAACTATAGTATGGATTTTGAACAGCCAATGGGTCTGTGTTAAAACCTTCATCCTCAGATTACTCCCAAGAGGGAAAGCCTCTTATTAATTTGTGACTATGAAATAGATATTATGTCATACTGCTCCCCCTGCACATATGTTGTTTCTCTGACATTATGTTGGTGAATAGCTATTGTAAGAACTTAGCTCAATCTCTAATTACTTGGAAAGGGTAGATGTTGTTATTCTGTGAGGTATCTCTGAGGCTTATGAGTATTTGAAGTGGGAAAACTCAACTAGTGTAAATCCAGATATAAATTGCAGGGATTCCTGAAAAATAGACAAATGGTAAAAAATTAGCTAAATATGGTTTGAATGAATTAATACACTGTTTTCTTCTCTTGACAATGAATGTTTTGTGGCTAGTTGTTTCAAGATCCTGCCTCTTTGACTTCCACTCAGTAATGGGCTATAACCTGAAAGTGTGGGCTAAACAGTCCTTTTCTTCTTTACGTTTCATTTACCAGAATATTTTATTCAGCAAAAGATAATGTAAACTAAGACATAAGGTAACAAGTTTGGATCAGCATTGGCTCACACCATGATATATTGCCTCACTACAAGAACAAATTAATGGAGTCCATGATGGATCATTAGTTGGTACAATGCTGTAAGTTAATTGAGCATCCTAAGTTAAATTAATAATAATATTTTAAAATAGTATTTATTTATTGAAAATTCCTTATTGTGTTCAACTTATTTTGATCATATCCAATAATTCTATTGTCTCCCTCCAGCTTCCTCTTTCCTCGTGTACATATTTTCCTTCCAACTACACAGCTTTTTAATTCACTTAGAAATCCTATTAGAGTAGCCATTTATAGAGCCATTTTATAAGCGAGTGTGGAACAACCCTCTGGGAGGAACTATAACAGTGGCTCCACAACCATAGAAAAGTCAGTACCCTTTCCTGGACAGCTGTGAATTAGCCTCTTAGCTAGGTGTGATGCCTCTGGACCATTTCTCATATATATGGCACAATTTTTACTGTCATGGTTGAAAACAGGTCTTATGTAGGTAATTATGAATACTGAGAATTTATGTTTGCAAAGACTGACATGTCCAGAATTTGTACAACAATTCTCCATATCCTTTTGGTCTTGTAGTCTACAAGTCAAAATAATAAATTTCTCCCATGTTATTACAAGGTTTCCTTTTGTAATAAGGCTAAATAACAGGGAAATTAAGTATCAGTTTATCATTTGCACAAATTCTGGTACATGTCTTAACCATAGTGATAATTGCTGATCATAACAGTGAGCATATCTTTGTCTTGCATATTTTCTTTCCTTTTTTAAAAATTTTATTAATTTATTCATACTACATCTCAATGGTTATCCCCTAACTTGTACCCTCCCGTTCCTCCCTCCCTCCCATTTTTCCCTTACTCCCCTCCCCTATGACTGTGACTGAGGGGGACTTCCTCCCACTGTATATGCTCATAGGGTATCAGGTCTTTTCTTGGTAGCCTGCTATCCTTCCTCTGAGTGCCACCAGGTCTTCCCATTCAGGAGACTTGGTCAAATATGAGGCACCAGAGTATGTGCCTTATTCATAATAGCCAGAACATGGAAACAGCCTAAGTGCCCTTCAGTACAAGAATGGATAAAGAAACTGTGGTACATGTACACTATGGAATACTACTCAGCTATTAAAAACAAGGAATTCCCTAAATTTGTGGACAAATGGATTGAACTAGAAATGATCATAATGAGTGAGTTAACCCAGAAGCAGAAAGAGTCAAATGGTATATATTCACTTATATCTGCATTCTTTCCTTTTTAAATGCCAGTGCACCTAAAACTGTTCAACTGAATGGACTGCTTCCCCAAAGGTGTGACAAACATCCCCACCAAGGTATAAAGATTAGCTTTCCTTTATATTCTTACCACCACTTGGTGTCGTTTGACTTTTTTGGTAATATCCATTTTTATATGTATAATATAATAATCTGACTGCCATTTGATGTACAGATACATTATATTGATATGCCCACTTGATCTTTATTTTATCCATAAAGACAGTTGACAAGAATTGTCTCTTAGAATGTCTAAGTTCTAAAATTATAAAGCTCGAAAGCCTTGTTCTTGTCATATCTTTTCAGATATGACACCCAGAAGAAATAAGGAAAACCAAGTGGATCTTCAATAAGTTAAAAACTTCTGTTCAAGAACTGAAACAGTATTCAAATAAAAAAGCCTGTGAAATATGAGAGAAACATTTGCAAACAACATTATTCATAAAGGCTTTATAGTTCAAATACTTAAGTAAAAAAACTAACTTACAAAAATCAGTAACCTAACTAAACAAATTGTAACAGTTGCAGGAGATGTTCATTGGTTAAGGCCTTTGTTTAGCTTGCAGGAAACTCTGGGTTACATCCACATACAGCATAAAGTGAATTCACTGTCTATACCACACACTAGGAAAGTAGATTCACAAGAGTAAGTGGTTCATGATTGTCTTTCTCTATACAGTAAGTGCAAGCCCATCCTAAAGGAAATGAGATGCAGCTCAATTCCAGTTAATTTATTAGTCAGAAGGTCTGAATACAGACTGTTATTTCAAAGCAAGAGAAAATATTTCCTGGTTGAAATATTTCACTTGCTCTTAGATGTTAACATTTATTCATAACAAAATGGAGGGGTTAAACTAGATACCAAGAATTCACAAAACACTTGCATTGAGCTCCTATTTTTATAGTTTGCTATTTTTATTTTATAGTACAATACCTGTCTTGTCTTTTCTGAGAACAGTGATTTAATTTCCCCAAAGTTTTATGAAGCCAGGATACTTTGAGCTGTGTTTATGAGATGTTGAGGGTACTCAGAAAAAAGTTGCTGATGCTGCAATCTGGTGATATTTGTGTTGTGCTGACAGTATGATTCACTCATTTAGGGACAGGCAAGTGTCATCTGTTGTTCTCCCCTCCTGTCATACAATGTTTGGTGACTTTAAAGGAAAAAATCTCCTAGAAACAGCAACTTCAAGTGAAGCTGCACATCTCTTTGGATGTCTGCTTCAGCTTCTCTGAATTGTCTGTATATTACCACTTTAACTATTTGGGTTTCACTCAACTTTGCCATATCTGCTCTCCCAAAACAGTATATTGATATTCTCTTTATGATACTTGAGTATGACTGCTTTATATTCTTTATAACTCAACTGACCCATTTTGTCATTTGGACTTCCAGAATCTAGACATCAAGAAAATTCACCTTTTATCTGTATTACTATTATAATAACTGGCTATTTTTAGTTTTTCATTTATTTTGAATTTCTTCAAATTATTCAAAATACTGTACTTTATCAGTACATTATTTTAATTGTGAAACACCATCAATTTACAACAATTTAGTACTCTCAGTTTTAATTACTCAATCTTAACTTGCAAGATGCAACTTATAAAATGAAAAAATTATAATTACATAAAATCCCACCTTGTAAAACAAGACCATGTTTTACAGAAGTCAGAGGAAATTGCAACTTATACTATTTATATACAAGTGTTTTCATTGTTTGACACTGCAGCTCAATGTAGTTTTCGACAAATCCCATATTCAAAAGCCATGAGATCTAGCTACAAACAATTACAAAAGACATCTTATAATGACTTAAGGGAGCTTACCATTCTGTATGATATACTGCTACATATTTAGCTATCCTAGGCCATTTATGGCTTTGGACAACAGAGTGCATGTACCTCAAGTTATAAAAATATGCCACTTTGCTTTTCTTCTCCAGAGTTTATCTTCCACAAGTTTCATGGCATCAAAATTATGTTCACTTTCATGCATCTACTGTTTCCTAACTCTAGCTTTCATTGAAAGTGTTTTATAGGTGATATGTTGATGAAAATTAAAAATTGTCAATATTGTCAGTCTTACAGTTTAGTCAAATTCTAGTATACAATATAATATAATTTATAAGTGTGTATGAACAAAAGAAACCATATACATTTTAAATGTCATGCTATGTAATTTAATGGTTTAAATTAATTCTGTCTTAGATTATTTAGGAGGAAAATTATACCAGATCAAAAGCATAATAAATGGCCCCTATTATAAATATAATTTTAAAGTTATAATTATAATAATTGTTACGATTTATTATAATAAATCATAATAATTTCCATGACAGTATAGCTCATGTCCACAGATATATTTAGCCAAGAACACCTAAATAGAAATATTAGAGTAACTTCATAATCTATTGTATATGTTTCTTGTTTTTAAGTTTGGCCTATACACATTTCATTCTATTTAGGATGGATTATTATAAAGGTTGTATCATAGATGCATGGAAACGGAAGATAGAAAAATATCATTTTCTGTATTTCACCATGAATGTTCTGTTTTGGGAGTTCCTTTAAAATCAAATCCTATACTTTGAGTTATTATTCAAAGAGTAATAAAGAAAATTTAAAATTGGTATGTGATTCTCTAAAGGAATTTAAGCATTCTGTCTGTACATTGTTCAGAAACAATATACCTGGAAGTATTTTTTTCAAAGCTCCAAACTTATTGGTGGTAGAGAGAACACATGTCTTCTCAGGACCATTAAAGTGTTTTTATATTTGCTGTCTTTCCCACGTTTCTAACTGGAGAAAAAAACTAACTGCACCTTGCATTTTGGGTTTATTAACAAAGATAAGGATTTACTGCATGTTTTGGTCATGATTTCTGTTATGATTAATAATTATAAGGCATAATACAATAAGGTAATAAGACATAAGTAAAAAATAATAAGGTACCAGATATTATTTTATATGGAGTTTATTAAATGAGCATTGGGAGAGAAGGAAAAGTGGGAGGGCGAGCCCACAAAGAGACAGAGAAGGAGAAAAGAAGAGGAAGAAGAAGAAGAAGAAGAAGAAGAAGAAGAAGAAGAAGAAGAAGA
>OU015747.1:71375560-71389398 GCA_907169655.1 Acomys percivali
GAAGAAGAAGAAGAAGAAGAAGAAGAAGAAGAAGAAGAAGAAGAAGAGACACCTCATGATGGGTCTGTTCTTTTGTATGGACCTGGGCAGGACCAGGCCCCCATGGCTGGTAAGCAATGACATCACACATAGGTGGACTAAAGCAGAAACCTTACAATTTCTGCTCAGATTACAGATTACCCAGGATTTTATTGTTGCATTATTTTGAGAGTGTTTCATCCTACCTCAGGATTGTCTTGAATTTGCTTTGCTGCCAGAATTATCTCAAAGTTGTAGCAGTCTTTCTACCACATTCTGAAGTGCTGACTTTCCAGAAAAGAAACACCGTCCTTAGCTCTGCTTCATTTTGTTTTTTAATTAATTTATTTATTTAATCACTTTACATCCTGATCAAAACCTCCATCTTCTGACATTTGTAGACCATTCCTTTTAGAGGAATTGGCAGAGATCTGCCTAGATGGAACATATTCAAACCTTGGAATTTTCTAACTTGAGATTCAAAAATGTCATCCTGAAAAGGAACTGTGTGGGACAAAGCTCTCTCCTGTTTATCTGCTTGCTTCAGGAGCACTGGAATCAACTCCTAGTTGGCTACAAATGAGCTTTTACCTGTTATCTTTCCCTATGTAAATAGAGCTCTGCCAGGATCCTAAGTATCCTAAGTCATGTATCCTAATGTAAGTATCCTATGTCACAGCCAATGAAACATATTCATCCTCAAATCCCCTTCCCACTGGCTAAGGTTTATACGTCCCCATTTCACACAAAATAAATCAACAAGTACCAAATATTTCACCAAAGGCTTCTGAGACTGGCTGGTTTTTTTCTGAGCTGTAACACTCAGAGAAAGAATGAATCCCCTTCTCCAGAATTCATTACTGACCCCCAGACTCGACTGCAGGCCAGTCATTCAGTGCAGAACTTCCCTGGCTAATGCCAGAGCCTACGCAGCAGCCTCGAGATTTTGATGTTTGTCTCTACCAGCCACAGTGCAAATCTGCAAGAGTGAGCTCCCACCTGTCCCCAAAGCAGCTTCCCTGATTCTTCGGAATTAAGCAGTGCCCCTATTCCCTCATGACTCAGTCTCAGAGCACTGAGCTCCCACTGCAGTCTGTTCCCAAAGCAGCTGACTTTCTCAAGTCAGTGCTGGCCCTAATTGCCACCTGACTCTGTCTTCGAGCTCTGTGCTCCCTGCTGTCACCAAGTTTCAGCTAAAAGAGCAGTAACCCTTTTTGCTGAGAAAAATGTTCTCTTCTCATATCCCTGGCTGGAATTTGTGACACAGATGTCTTTCTGGGCTCACTTGGGACTCTGAATTGTTTTTGATTTTGCTTTTTACTCATCTCTTGGTTTTGATTTTTTTATTTACTATGATTTATTCACATTTCATCCCTGATTTTTACCCCTCCCTCCTATGTTTCAGTTCCCATCTCTCCCTCTCTTTTTGGCACTATTTCCCTACCCTAGACTTCTGTTAGGGGCTCCTACTTTTCTCCCATCTAACCACAGCCATGTAATCAAGCCTCATCAGGGTAGCCTGCATCTCCTTTCCTATCTGTCCAAATGCCCACCCAGCCAAGGTGAAGTGATCAAAATACAGACCCAATATTTCTTGTAGGAGGTAGGCCTCTCTCTCCTCTCCCACCTCCAGGGAGAATGAGCTGTTCACTGACTATATTTGAACAGCAATAAATAGGTTCTCTGCATGCATTGACCTTGGTTGGTGCATATGTTATGCAGGGACCCTCCTAGGTCCTTCCCTTCTCTCTTACATACAATTCTCAGCACTAATCTCAGAGTTCAGCTACAACTCTCTGCATCTGTCATGGTCCCCTATTGGGTGAAATCTTTCAGAAGACATCTATGTTGGGCTAATATCCACTTATAAATGAGTATATACACCAAACACACCTTTCTGGGTAAAGGTTACCTCTCTCAGGATGATCTTTTCTAGTTCCATTAATTTGCCTGCAAAATTCATGATTTCCCTGTTTTTAATAACTGAGTAGTTTTCCATTATGTAAATATATTACAGTTTCTTTATCCATTCTCTGATTGAAGGACATCTAAGTTATTTTCAGATTCTGGCTATGATGAATTAAGCTACTATGAACATAGGTGAGTAAAATGTTCTTGTTGTATGACAGAATATCTTTCAGGTATATGCCCAGGAGTGGTATTGCTGGGTCTTGAGGGAGCGCTATTCCCAGTTTTCTGAAAAATCACCAGATTAATTTTCAAAGTAGCTGTAAATGTTTGCACACCCACTATCAATGGAGGCATGTTCCCCTTTCTCCACATCCTTGCCAGCATTGGCTTTCATTTGAGTTTCTAATCTTAGCCATTCTTATAAGTGTAAGATGGGATCTCAGATTTTGATTTGCATTTCCCTGATGATTAGGGACTTTAAGCATTTCTTTAAATGTTTTTTAGCCACTCAGTATTTCTGTGGTGAGACTTCTCTCTCTTGTTTTGTATCCCATGTTCTAATTGGATTATGTGGTTTGTGATATTTAATTTCTTAAATTCTTTATACATTTTGCATATTAGCCCTCACACAGATGGAGGGTTGGTGAAAATTATTTTGCTATCTATAATCTGTTGATTTGTTCTGCTGACATTGTCATTTTCCTTATAGAAGCTTTTCAGTTTCATGAGGTCCTAATTATTAATTGTTGATATTAGGGCCTAGATTGTTAGCGTTCTGTTCAGGAAGTTGTCTTGTGTGCCAATGAGCTCAAGGTTCTTCCACACTTTTTCTTTTAAAAGATTTAAGGTTTCTGGCTTTATGTTGAGATATTTAATCCAATTAGACTTTCATTTTGTGCAGGCTGATGAATAAGGGTCTGTTAGCACTTTTTCTATATGTACACATCCAGTTAAACCATCACCATTAGTTGATGATGCTGTCTTTTTTCCATTGTATGTTTTGGCTTCTTTGTCAAAAATCAAAGGGCAGCAGGTGTCTGAGTTTATTTCTGAATCTTTGACTTTATTCCTTTAATCCACCCCACCTGTCTGATTCCCTGCCAGTGTTATGCCCTTTGTATTACAGTTGCTGTATAGTACAACTGGAGATCAGGGAGACCAGAAGATCTTTCATTGCAGAAGATTGTATTAGCTATTTGGGTTTTTTGTTTGTTTGCTTGTTTGTTTCCCATATGATGATGAGAATTGTTCTTTCAAGGTCCATAAAGAATTGTGTAAGCATTTTAATGAGAATCGCACTGAATCTATAGCTTGCTTTTTGTAAGATGGACATTTTTACTGTGTTCTTATGGGCTTTTTTAAATTAAAAAATGGTATATTTATATGTGTAGATTTTTTTCTGGGTCCTCAATTTTATTTTTGGATCAAGAAATCTCTCTCTATTCCATTTCCATGCAGGTATTAATAAGATTTCTCTGAAGTATAGCTTGAAATCAGTGATGGTGGCACTAAAAAAGCCAAAATTATACAATGGGGAAAAGAGAGTATCTTTAAGAAATGGTGCTGGTCTAACTATATGTCTGTATGTAGAAGGATATTAATATTCCCATTTTATCATTCTGCACACACAAAAAAAATCAAATCCAAATGGACCTCAACATAAAACCAGGTACACAAATCTAATGGAAGAGAAAATTTGGAATATCATTGAATTCATTGGTACAGGCAGCAGTCTCAAGAACAGAGCACCAAATTCCTCATGTTGGGGAGGCCTGGTGGCACTAAGAGGAAGGGGAAGCAGGCTATCCAGATGAGACCTGACAGGCGGTGATCATAGGGTGTGGGAGGAGGACCCCTTCTATTACAGGCCTAGGGAAGGGGAATAGGGTGAAATATGGAAGGAGGGGGCAATGGGAAGCTACAAGTGAGCAGATAACAGCTGAGATGTAATCTGAGTAAATTATTTACATTGAAAAAATAAATAAATGGGAAAAAAGGAAATTGGAGAGATTGCATACTAGTAACTTAACAGCACACCTGAAAGCTCTAGAACAAAATGCAGCAAACACACAAAGAGGACTAGACAAAAGGAAATAAAAAATATCAGTACAGAAATCAATAAATTAGGAATAAGACAACAATACAATCAATGAAAGCAAGAGCTGTTTCTTAGTGAAAATCCACAATATCGACAACCACTTCACTGAACTAACTAAAAGGTAGAGGGAGAATATACAAATTTACCAAAACTAGAAACGAAAAGGGAGACATACCAACAGACACTAAGGAAATTCAAAAAATCATTAGGTCTTATTTTTAAAAGCCTGTATTCCACAAAATTGAAAAATCAAAATGAAGTAGATGATTTTTTTGAAAGATTTCACTTACCAAAGTTAAATCACTATCAGGTAAATAGTTAAAACTGTTCTATAACTGCTAAGTAAATAGAAACAATCATCAAAATTCTTTCAAAATGAATAAATAAAAACAGTAAAAATAAAAGCCCAAGGCCAGAGGCTTTTAGAAGAGAAATCTACCAGACATTCAACAAAGAGCTAGTTCCAAAATTCCTCATATTATTCCACAAAATAGAAACAAAAGGAATATTGGAAAGCTCATTCTATAAAGCCATATTCACAATGCTCCCCAATCCATAAAAAGACTCAACAAAGAAAGAAATTTGAAGACAAACTTCACTCATGAACATTGATGGAAAAGTACTCATTAAATTAATCAAAAACCAAATCCAAGAACACATCGAAAACATTATCCACCATGATCAAGTAGGCTTCGTCCCAGGGATGCAAGTATGGTACAACATATGAAAACTCCATCATTGTACTCCACAAAATCAACAAACTGAAAGAAAAAAATCACCTCATTATATACAGAAAAAAAGTTTGACACCATCCAACATCCCTTCATGGTGAAATTTTTGGAGATATCAGTGATACAAGGCCCATACCTAAATATAATAAAGGCTATCTACAGCAAGGCTATAGCCAACATCAAATTACATGAAGAGAAACCCAAAGACATTGTACTAAACCTGGACAAGAAAAGGGTGCCCACTCTCTCCATATATTTTCAGTATAGTATTTGAAGTCCTATCTAGAGCTATAAGACAATTAAAGATCAAAGGGAGGCAGATAGGAAAGGAAGAAGTCAAAGTTTCAGTATTCACAGACTATATCATAGCATACATATGTGACCCCAAAAATTCTACCACAGAACTCCCAGAGTTGATAAATACCATCTGCAAAGTGGCTGTATACAAAATGAATTTTAAAAAAATCAGTATCCCTCCTGAATACAAACCAAAACATGCATGAGAAAGAAATAAGAGAAACAATGCCCATCAAAACAGTCACGAATAATATAAATTATTTTGTGTAACTATAAGCAAGCAAGTGAAAGACATCTATTACAAGAAATTCAAGAATCTGAAGAAAGAAACTGAAAAAGATATCAGAAGATGGAAGAAGTTACATGTTCATAGATCAGTACGATAAACATAGCAAAAATCACTACCTTAATAAAAGCAATCTACAGCTTCAGTAAATCACCATCAGTATACCAGCACAGTTCTTTTCAGTGCTTGAAAGAACAATCCTCAATTTCACATGGAAAAATGAAAAAACACAAAATAGGTAATACAATCTTATATAATAAAATTACTATTGCAGGTATTTCCATCACTGACTTCAGCTATACTACAGAGCAATAGTAATAAAAACCTGCATGGTACTTACATAGAAATAAACTCCTTTATCAAGGGAATCAAATTGAAGACCAAGATATCAACCCATATACCTATAACACTTTATTTTTGACAAAGGAGCCAAAAACATTCAATGGCAAAAAGAAAACCTCTGCAAAAAATGTAACAAATATAAATAGATTCATATTTATCACCCTGCAAAAAGAATGTCCAATTGGAACAAAGATCAGAACATGACATAAGATACACTAAATATATTAGAAGAGAAATTTGGAAGAATCCTTGAACTCATTGACATAGAAAACAACTTCCTGAACAAAACACCAACAACTCAGGCCCTAACATCATCAATTAATACATACAACCTCTTGAAACAGAAAAACTTCTGTATTGCACTGTAAATAGAACTGTTTAACTCTCCACAGATTGGGAAAAGATCTTCACCAATTCAATTTCCAAGAAAGAGCAAGTATCCAAAATAGAAAAGAACTCAAAACTTTAAATACCAGCAAAATATTGCCTAATTAAAAAATGGGGCATAGAGTTAGAGAATTCTTAACAAAGGAATCTCAAGTGGCCAAGATTAACTTAAAGAAATACTCAACATCATTAGTCATCAGGGAAATGAAAATCAAACACTTGGAGATTCCATCTTACATCTGTCAAAATGGCTAAGATAAAAATCTCAAGTGACAAGACACTTTGGCAAGGACATGAATATTGCAGGTGGGAATGCAAGCCTTTTGCAACTACTTGGGAAAAAATCTGGCTCTTTCTCAAAAAGTTGGAAATAACTCTACCTCAAGAACCAGCTATACCTCAAAGATGCTCCATCATGTAACAAGAATTCTTCAATTATGTTCATAGCAGCTTTATTCCTTATAGCCAGAATCTAGAAACCACCTAAATGTCCCTCAAGTGAGGAATGGACAAAGAAACTGTTACATTTAACATAAATGAAAAGCACTCAGCTTTAAAATACAAAGAAATCTTCAAATTTGAAATATAAAAATCATCCTTCATGAAGTAACTAAGACCCAGAAAGACACTTTCTCAGAAAATAGGGGATAGGGATTCCTCAAAACCCACTTATTCTGCTCCTTGGGATATACCCAAAAGATGCTTGACCAGACAACAAGGACCTTTGTTCATCTATGTTCATAGTAGCCTTATTCATAACAGCCATAATCTGGAAAGAACCTAGATATCCCTCAGTTGAAGAATGGATAAAGAAACTGTGGAACATTTACACTATGAAATACTACTCAGCTATTAAAAGAAGAAAATCTTGAAATATGTAGGCAAATGCATGATCATCTTGAGTGAGTTAACATAAACCCAGAAATATATACATGGTACATACTCACTTATAACTGAAAACTAGCCCAACAAGGATGTCCCCGACACTCTTCCATTACCTGAAGGCTGGTATAGATGCTGTGACTTGCTATTGGGAGGGACTCCAACTGAGAGAAGTATGAGGAAATAAAAGGATCCAGAAGGTTGTAGAAACCTACATGAAGACCATCAAGGTTGTTGGATCTTGACACAGGGGGCTCTGCTCAAATTTCTGTACCAACAAAGGACAATGCATGCAGTAAACCTAGAACCCCTATGACTATCTAGCCAGTGGACAGCACATTTTCTATGGTTGTGTGGAGAGCAGGGACTGACTCTGACATTAACTTTGATGCCACCTGCTTGACCATCTTCCTCTGGTGGGGAAGCCTGGTGGCACTCAGAGGATGGGAAAGCAGGCTACTGGGAGACCTAATAGGCTGTGATCATATGGTAGAGTTCCCTTATGTCACAGACTAGAGGAGGGGAATAAGGTCAAAGAGAGATGGAGGGGCAAATGGGAAGATAGAAGTGAGGGGATAACAATTAAGATGTAATCTGAATAAATTACTTAAGTAAAAAAAAAAGTACTCCAATGACACAAAAAATATATGTAACAAGGAGCATCCAAGGGTGTAAAATCATACTCAGAGGAGGAATTAGGAAAAACAGTGTTAGTCATTGAAGATAGGGAGGAAAGAAGGAGAAGAACTCAGAGTGACAAAAGCATGGAGAAAAGACCTGGAGACAGTGAAGAGGGAGAACATTAAGTTGCTGCAGAACCACATGCATTCTCTACAACTGAGACAAGATAAGGCAGCACCGTTAGGGGACAAGGATGAATGGAAGGGATCAAAGTCAGGGAGGCCCCTGCTCTAGTTGTTGGGGGGATCCATATGAAGACCAAGCTATGCATCTGCTACATGTGTGCAGAGGGCTCAGAACCAGTCCACGCATGCTTTTTGGTTGTTTGTTCGATCTCTGTGAGACACCATAGGCCCAGGTTAGTTGACGCTGTAGGTTTTATGGGAGTCCTTGACCCTTCCAACTCCCTCAATTATTCCATGCGACTTCTCAAGCTCTATTGTCAGGCTGTGTGTCTGTGAATATATTGGCATCACTTTCTAAGAAGTTATTCTAGCCTCCTGTCTATAAGAATAGCAGAGTAAAATAAATAGTTGTAAGAGATTACATGTCTCTCATGGGATAGGTCTCACTTAGGGCCAGTTTTTGTTTGGCCATTCCCTCAAACTTTGCTCCACCTTTGTCTCTGCACATCTTGTCTGCAGTACAAGTTTCTGGTCAATTTTTTTTGTTGGTTTTTTGATGTCCTTCTCTATATACTGGAAGTTCTCCCTGGGGACAGAAGGTGGTTATTTCAGACTTCAATTCCCTACATGCTTTGAGTCTCTGATAGTGTGAACCTTAGTGTGCCAGGGAGGGGTGGTATTCATGTGGGATTCCCCCCTTCTCTGAAGAGGAGAGTGAGAAAATGGGGGGAGAAGTATGCAAGAGGGGAACTGAGAGAACATGAGGGGATGAAAGTAGAATGTAAAGTGAATAAGTAAATTTTTAAAAAGCAGTCATTTTAGAATTATATCTTCTTACCTTATTAAATGGCAATCTGAATAGATTTTAAAAATATATTCAACTTAAGAATTAATATGTATGAAAAATTCAAACACTCAATGTATTTAATATCACTGAAAAATATATGTTGCATTTTCATATAACATAATTTTGATCATGCCTTTTAATAGAGTTGAGTATACATTTTTATAGCAGTTAGTAATGTATTTTACACTGTTCAACATTTCATAAAACTATCACCTGCACCTATTTATATTCACAAACATACACAAACGCACACACATCCACAAATACCCTAACATGGAGATATTCTTCTTTTTACTACTTAAACATTTGGTCCAAGAAAACACTTGAAAATGATATCATGTGACAAAACTATATATTAAAGTTTGAAAATATATTAAAATTTTGTATTTTAACTATCAATAATTTTTAAAAAGATATAGCAGTGACAATGTATTTTGTCACTTCATGGTATATGTCTTTAAATGTATACCCTACATACTTAACTAAAACAATTTTATAAAGAAATTGCTTGCTTGCCACCTGCAAGATAAGAGAGGCAGGTTTAAAAAAAATCCCTATACTTTAAGAATGTATAATTAACAAGCCACATGCTTGTTACATGCATGTAATTCCAGCACTCAGAGAGGCAGAAGCAGGAAGATCTCTGTGAGTTGGAGGCCAGTCTGGTCTACAAAGCAAGTCCAGGACAGTCAAGGTAACACAGAGAAACCCTGTCCTGAGAAACAAACAAACAAACAAACAAAAGAGTATATAATCCGGCAAAATGTCTGTTTCCTAGAAGACTGTATGCTTTCTTCATACTTAACTTTCATCAAACCATAGACCCTGCCTACTATAGAACCTAATTTAGACAAAAATGAATACAGAAGTTCAGCTTTTTTTTTGTAGTTTTAAATCTTCGTACAAATATGAAGATAATTCTTTTTCTTTGTGTTGACCATATTAGGATAAGTATTATATTAGTAACTTGAATGCAATATTTAAAACCTAAATAATTAATAAAAATATACACTCTATTTATAAAATACTTTAACTTTGAGTCACATTCCCGCTAACGCAATGAGGATAAGTTTCTATTAACATTCTAGCCCATTTCAGTTCATATAATGAGTCTAAAGTAGCTGGCAGCTTGCAGTTCTTGAATAAATGATAATTAAATGTAACACAAAATGTATTTCCATATTTTGTATTGCTCAAATCATCTCATCTCAGATCCAATATAATTCGTTTTAGAGATGACTAGTTCTATTTAATCTCTTACCCAATTTTAATTTGAATGTCATATTGTTCCTGACTGTTTAATGAGTATTTGGTGAGCTGATCATAGTATTGTTAATTATAGTGGAGACTGTGGAAAATTAATACTTTAGGATCTAAAGACAGCTAGTTAATATATTTCTGATGAAACTAGAGTTAAACACAGATACTTCACCACTTCATTTATTATAATTCTCCTCTCTTTCAATTCAATCAGACTACATCAAGAAGATATTGCTAAAATATCAATTTTAACATGTTTTAGATATTATCCAGATGTTATTAGATGGGTAATATTTTCTGTTAGCTTAGTTTCATATTGACTTCTCAAAATGAAGAATTTTTGGTGTTAGTTATTAAAAAGTAAAGGAGTCATTATCATTTATAATTTATATTTAAGTAATTTTTAATGGTCTAATAATAATAAGCTCATGTAGTCATATATAAAATGTTGGTACGTTATTCCAAATAATATTTTTAAAACAGAGGCAGAAGGTTAAATCCTCAAATGTGTATTCTAAAACACATTCAAGTTGTATAATATGTAACATATTTGAGTAATTGAATGATGAGAGTACTATTAATATTAACAATTCAATCTTCTCAATAATTATCAAATGAAATTCTAGGAGAGGTATATCTTTTTTATTAATTTATTCAGATTACAACTCAATTGTTCTCCCATCCTTGTATCCTTCCATTCTTCCTACCCTCCCACTCCAACCCTATTACCCTCCCTTAGGTCCATGTCCATGGAGAATCTCCTCCTCCAATTTATGGTCGCAGGCTAACAATTCTTATCATGGTAGTCTGCCTATTCTTTCTTTGAGTGCCAACAGGCCTTCCCAAGTGAAGGTCATCAAATATGGGGCACCAGACTCATGTCAAAGTTAGTCCTTGCTCTCCACATAACTCTGGAGGATGTCCTGTCCATTGGATAGATCAGAGTAGGGAGAGGTATATCTTTTATTGTACCTAATTTCATACTATATTATAATTCAATAAGTGACTTAAAAATTATAGTGTGATACTAAGTAATGACATGACATGATTCTGTTTACCTAGTAAATAAAAGTCTAAGAAAATCTTACATGTTCTTATATTGCTAAAAATAATTTGGTCGTTATGCAATATATTATAACAGTTAAATAGTGCCATTCTGAAATAAGAAAACTAACTGAAACTACTAATTTCAATGAATATTTGATTCCACTTCATGAATTTATGCTATCTAAGCATATTACATCAGAAACTATAATTATTGAAAAATATTTCCAAAAAAATAAAAATGGATTTTTCTGTATACTTCAGATGATTACCTCATATTTTCAATTTTCCTTGATAAGTGCATTAAAACTCAAGCAAAAAAACACAATATTTATTGTAAACATACTATTTTAATATTGAGGTCCTGTAACAGAATATTATTCACTGGTAATTCAAGAAAATTTAGTTTTATTGCCTAAATACCTGGAGGTGGGAAAGTACAAGTTCCAAGCAATGACAGCCTTGTATCTATTACAAGAAATTGGCCACTTCCAATTTTGTTTCTTGAATGTTGAATTTCTAAGAAGCTCTGTTTCACAGATAACCAACAAAGATCAGCCCTCTCCCGAAACTCATTCTATTGATGCTTTTGTTAGTCAATTCATAAAGGGGAGTATTTTGTGACATAACACCTTTAACTAGTTATAGTCTCCCAAACTTGGCATATAAGTCCTGACATTATGAAACATTGATATAAAGGAAAATATCCAGATTGTAGCATCTACTATCCTTTGTGAACTGATTACTGAATTATGTCCTGGTTACAACCACAGACATATTGGCCTGAAGGAATCTAATTAAGAAAACACCTTCATAAGACTGACATATAGGCAAAACTGAAGTCTTAATTAATGATTGATGTAGGAGTATCAACAATAGCTGATACCACCCATACGCAGGTGGTCTTGGATTGTTTGAGAGAGTAGGCTGAGCAAGATCTGAGAAGATCAATTAGAAAGTTCCTTTATGGTCTTGGTCATGAAGTCCATCTTCAGCCTCCATCCTTGAGTTCCTGACATCACTTTAGCTCATGGTTTGCTGTGATAGGACAGGTAATGTGAAGTAAACCCTTTCTTTCTCAAGTTGATTTTACAAGGGTATCTTATCACAGTAACAGAAACTGTAAGACAAACTTCTTTAAGATACTACTAATAAGCATATTATATTGTTGAGACTATGTGAGTCAAGGGCTGAATTAGAGGAGAGTCTCATATATTTTGTGAATTTCAGGACAGCCAGGATTACATTGTGAGATCATGTAAGAACCAACAAGCAAAAAAAAAAAAAAAAAAAAAAAAATGGTAAAACTCACATTGTTTTTTAATATATGGTCTCATTCACAAAGAGAAACCATAGTCCACCATTGTTTCAGAGCCATATCAATGTAACTTGAATTTTTGCAAGACATCAATGTCTTCACATTTTCTTAAGAAAATGATTGCTATAAATCAGATTCTTTGAATGAAATTAAACAATATGATTTGAATGAATTATGAATGTTTCTATTTGAAGACAAACAAACATAAGCCTACTAATTATAATAAAAACATTTAAAGGGATTTGGCTTACATGAGTAAAGTAAAATAATTCCTTGTTATAAATTTAACAATATTTGTCAAGAAAAAGTGGTATTTTCTTATGCAAAAAAGAAATATTGCGTAAGTAGTTCTAATTATATTCCTTATTCAGAAGACTAGCAGTTGTTTCTCTGAAACACAGTTCATATGAACATATCCAATCTATTTCATTACTTAGACACATTCAGAAACTTCCAGGTAATCTATCTTATTTCCTTTTAGAACTGGATTTGTTAGCTGACGGTATTGGATTTGTCCTGCTCTTCAATCAACTACAGGTAAAGTTTCACAAATCCTTAACAAAATTTCTACTTGTTTTAGTAACTACTAAGGGAATGACAAAAAGGTCTTTCTAGTATTTGAAAAGCAGGAAGAAATTTAAATAGAAAAAAAATAGCTAGACAAAGCAAAGTGGCTGCTCAAATTTCCCATTGATTGTGTCCAAAAGCAACAGTCTCTAATAGGAGAATATGTGAGAAAATGATTCTGTTCTACACATTCCCTTCTCTTTTTTGATGTTCCCCCTATCCACTCAGTAGGAGCATTATCTCTGAATTTCAATATATGCCTTTTTTTTCTTGAACCTGGAGCAGATAGAAATAGATAATGTGAGAAAAAGTAATGGCTATTAGAACTTGGATAAGATACACACATTTGTATACATCCTACGACTCAAAGTTTTCACTGACTGCACAAAATGCATTAATATCTTTTAAAGTGAAAGTAAGTAAGTCCGAAGGATCAGCTATCTATGGATCTATCTAGGATCACCACTATCTATGGTGGCATTATTTGTCTATATTAATGACTCAAAGATGAATCACATCCCAACGTACTTCTGAGAACTGGTTGGAGTTCTGATTTTTACCATGAAAATTTATGTTTGAAAAGGCACCAGCCAAAGACAATACAGGCGGTAAAATTTAAATCCCTGCCCAGATCTAGCCATTGGTCAGAACAGTCTCCACACTTGAGTGGAGAGTGGGGTATGACTTTCTCATGTACTCTGGTGCCTCACATTTGACCATGTCCCCTGGAGGGGGAGACCTGGTGGCACTCAGAGGAAGGACAGCAGGTTACCAAGAAGAGACTTGATACCCTATGAGCATATACAGAGGGAGGTAATCCCCCTCAGGAACAGTCATAGGGGAGGTGAATAAGGGGAAAATGGGAGGGAGGGAAGAATGGGAGGATACAAGGGATGGGATAACCATTGAAACCATTGAGATGTAACAAGAATAAATTAATTAAATAAAAAAAGAAAAGGAAAAAAAAGATCACTTAAGTTGAACATTCTTTCTTGCTTTTTGGTCATGATAACATTTTCTATCTTGTTGATTTCAATATATATA